>CAMZMU010000086.1:3383300-3983300 GCA_947311845.1 Poa pratensis
ATAAAGCCACGCGACCTGCAGGCTGCAGGTCGAGTAGCAAAGGTGGAATAGTTAATTTACACTGCACGGTCACTTATTCCAGCCAGGACATCCTGCGAATATCAGTTTTCAAAACGATGCGTACAGCCAAACCAAAATTAGACGCAGATGAAGGCACAAATGTAATTCGTAAAGTAACGTGCCATTTCCACCTTTACCATCTCTGGCTTAATTTTTCTAGTCACACACACCACGAATACAAAAAAAAGTCGACGAAGAGAAAGCGGCGAACAGACCTTCTATCGCTGAAAGGGCTCGAAAATGAGGCACCACCTCCTGAAGTCCTACGCTGAAGCCGACATACTCGCACTGCATAAGGAATACGCGTGCCGGCTACCGGGTCGTAAAAACCATAACCAAACCGATATAAAAGATGAAGTAGCACTATTTGCGGCGTTCCTCAAGCGCGAACTCTCGCTACCACGCCCCTCTTTTACGGACGGGGCTTGCATGTGCCCCTGTCGTGCGACCATCCGTGCGACATGCACGCACCGAGGTCATCGAACGGCTGTTCCTCCCGCACCCCCTAGCTGCCTTTTTCTTCCGAAAATAAAAACCAAAATACAACTGGTTCGTCCGCCATATCCATCATCCCCTGTCGGAGCAGCGGAAGCTGAGCCGCCCGCGATACGTCCGCCGCACTCCCGTTTGTCCGGCCTCCAACCCATCCCGTCCTTAGGATGACTCCAACGGGGCGACCATCGAGTCCGCGCGCGTCCGTCCCTGTTCGTGGGAGCCAAAACACGGCCCAACGGGGCGACGCAAACGGACCGCGGTCCGTTTTTTGGTCCGCCGCGACGCATTCCTGGCCCAAATTTGGGTCACCGATGCGTCGGGCCCGGACGCGAGCGGACCGTTCCTGCATCCTCCCCGTGTCCGCCCTGGCCCCGCGTGTCATCGACCCCAACGGCCACCTACCCGTAATAACTGTGGGCGGTGGAGCTGTATAAATCGCGCCGGCCGGCCAAACCCTAGGGCACAAACCCTAGCACTCCTCCCCAATCGCGCCGGCCGGCCAAACCCTAGCCACGGCGGCCACCATCTCCAAGCTCAGATCCACGCGGGAATGGATCCGCCGCCGCCGCCGCCGCCGCAGCATCTGGTGGACGAGGTCGAGCGAGCGCGTATGAGCGCGCGCGGGCGCTATCGCGGCAGCTTCTCGCGCCGGATGGCGACCAGCCCGTCATGGGCCGGCATGATTCCCAGCCGCCGCGTCCGCGCCTGACGGACGCCCAGAGGAGTGCGGTGGAGGCGGCGTTCGCGGACTGCGCCGACAGCAACGAAGAAGAGTACGCCGCCGGTGTCGCGGCGGCTGCTGTCGCGGCGGCTGGTGTCGCGGGGGATGGCGCGCCGCCGGAGCCTCCCATTGGCGTGGGCGGCCCTGCTCACATCACCGAGGAGGAGGCAGTGAATGCAGCCCACATGCAGCTGAACGCGCAGAGGGCGGCCGCGTTCATGTCCGCCGCGCGCGCCTGTGCCGACGCTGCAGTGGAGGAGGAGATGAAGCAAATGCGCCGCGCCGAAGAGTCCAAGAAGCGCGCGGCGAGGCGCAAACGGCACCGGGAGGCCTTGGCGGCGGCCGAGGCCGCGAAAGGAGCAGGCAGCTCCACCTGATGTCATCTCCACCGCGAAAGGAGCCGAGGCCGTGGCCGCCTATGTGCGGTTCATTTTCCACTAATACCGGCGCCGCTACGTGTTTCGTAGCTACAAAATGATCAAAGAAGATTGAGTCAGCCAGCCCTGGCTGGCCATGGGCGCGATGAAGGAAGAGCCAGCAAGTCCGTTGCAGAACGGGCATGCTGCGTGACGTTCCTCAAGGCCGCAGCCCCTCTTTGATCTTCCCCCTTGCCGACCGGTGGTCGGTTATTAATTTCCTTCAAGTTTAGGTTTAGGTTTTAGGTTTTAATGTTAGGAGGAAGTCCTAAATTTACTGTGTAATTTTAGCTTTAAAAATGTAATCCTAGTATTAAAAAAAATGGCAAGCGGACCCAATGCGTCGGCCCCGTTGGGGGCACTGGCCAGAAGGGGCGGACATGGGCCGGACGCACGTCCGTTCCCCGACCCAAACGGACAAAACGCGGACCAAACACGCGTCCGTTTGGGTCGGCCCGTTGGAGTCATCCTTACGTACGGGCGGGCGGCCAGGCTAGGTTTTACGCTGCAAAAAGCGCCGGCCATTGCGGCGGCGGAAGCGGAGGAGGAGGTACCTGTGGTGAGGAGAGACTCGAGCTCGCGACAGTTGAGAAGGGTGGTGCGGTGCTTGGTGAGGGCGGCGGGCGTCGTCGGCGATCGCGGCCATGGCGTGGGGCGGAAGCAGAACCTTTTCCTCCTCGGGTTGGAGTGGACTCGGCTGGACCGACCGACCAGGTGTGTTATCAGGAGGAGGCGAGGGTTCGTGCCCATCGTGGACACGGACTGGGCCTAGTGGGCTTTTTGGACTCCGTTCCGAATTCCCGTGAGCTGCATGCTAGCGGCAGAGACCTCGGTAAAATAATTTTCCTTCTCTAAAACAACACATAATCCTCGTGTACGTACATGCACAGAAATACATGTTTCCCTCAAAAAAATATGCATACATATACATGTGGATTAGTTTAGGTACTACTCCCTCCGTTTTAAATATAAGATGTTTTAGTTTTTGTCTATATCCACATGCATACAAATGTATCTAGATAACTTTAGTGTGTACATTCACTCATTATAGTATGCATTTAGATAGACACACCTAAAACATCTTATATTAAAAAACGGAGGGAGTATCTATTACACAAAGTTCTTTAAGCATATGCACGGAGAGAGGCGCTTTGACTCCCGGTTGCATATACACCATAAAATACATTTTAAACAAATTTCGATATTAAAAAATGAAAAAATTCTTCGTGCACATAACTTAACATTTTAGGTGTTCACATAGTCGTTTCACGGAAAACGGTATTTTTTTCTTGTCTGCGTAAAAAAAACAAATTTTAGTGGTAAATAAGGCTTTTCACGAGTTTTTTTTTTGTCTTTTTCGCGAGCCACAGAAAATATCAGTTTTTACACAAAATGACTTTGTAAACATAGTGAAGAAGTATATTCAAAATTTATTTCACATTTTTTCGAGATCTTAAAATGTGTTTTTGATATCCCAGTGCATTTCTCTTTTGAAGCTATTTGCATAGCCGTTTGGAAAATAATATGGAAAACCCTTGTAATCATCCAGGGGGTCGCGCGCTCGACGTACTACATATCTCTCCTTGCCGCCGGCGTCGTCGTGGCCCCGGTTACTGCAAGGGGCAGCCATCGGTGCTACACAGGAACGACGGAGCTGCAAAGGATCGGCGCCGCCGCTACCGTGCGCCAGCGGCAGTGCTGCAAAAGATCGGCGGCGATGCTGCCGTGCGCCGGCGGCGATGCCACCGTGCGCAGCACCGGTGCAGTGCAAAAATCCTTTTGTAGCAAAAATTTGAAAGCTTTGTAGCATAATTTTCCGCTATTGATGCAAATCCGCATGAGAGTTGTAGCAAGTTTCTTCTTTGACACATTTTTCTTGATGTGGTGCAAACCTTTAGAAGGTTTGTAGCAAAAATTCTTTTTATTGATGCAAATCCATTGAAGAGTTGTAGCAAATTTATGTTTATAAGATCATTTTATCTTGCAAATTCTTTCAAAGGTTTGTAGCAAAAATTATTTTTATTGATGCAAATCCATTGAAGAGTTGTAGCAAAATTATGTTTATAAGATTATTTTATCTTGCAAATTCTTTTGAAGGTTTGTAGCAAAAAATCTTTTTATTGATGCAAATCCATTGAAGTGTTGTAGCAAATTTATGTTTATAAGATCATTTTATCTTGCAAATTCTATGAAGGTTTTGTAGCAAATTTCTTCTACTTGTGATGCACATCACATAAGCGTTGTAGCAGAATTTTGATGCAAGTTTGTAGGTTTTTTGTAGCAATTTTCGTTTGTTTTTTATATGACGCAATTTATCTTTTCAAGAGGAGCAAATCCTTAATAGTTTGTAGCAATTTTCCTCCTCCTTTTTATGGGTGCAAATCCATGTAAGGATTGTAGCAGAAAATTGTAGGGCTTTGAATCTGTCCATGACGGCACCGATGATGGCCGGAGTTGGGCGTCGAGGCATGTTGGGCCATGCACGATCGTGCTGCTACCATGGTGCCTAGCACGGTCGTGCTTCTACCCGCCGTCGGCGGTGGTGCGGTGCTGGCAGCAGCGGGGCCGACGGGATATTCGTCGCCGGAATTTCTGGGCGACGCGGTGATGGATGCTGCGTGCCATCCGTTTGCGAGCTCGCAGAGAGGAAAAATCAAACATGTCGTGCAGCTTTGGAAGACGGGTCCACCCACGTGGCCACGTGTGCTTGGAAAGCGACCGTTTCCACGTTTTCTGGGCGAGAGAGGGATGTGGGCTTGCAAAGGGATCGGATGACCAGCGTTCTCTCCATCAGACCCATCCGACGGCTGCGACCCGGGGGATCGGCGCGCAGGATCCCCGGGGACGCCTAGTTCTGTTTGCCTCACGTACGTGAGTATTTGTTGTGCACGAGTTGCACGAAAGCTAACTATAGTACTCCTTCCGATCCGAAAAAAGAGGCGCACCAACTGTACAAAGTAGATTTTACAGAAAAGTCCTTCACGATTCAAAAATGAAAAGAAACTACAGATCTCTCCATCCCCAGCTCTGCTCGCCTCGCTTGCCCAGGTCTCAATCGATCGATCGTAGCGCCGGCGAGAGACGCGGGATCGATTGATCGCCAGCCGGGCCGAGCTAGCCAGAGCGATCGATCAGCCTCGCTCGCCCGCCTCGCGGTCGCCCGCGTTGCTCTCAATCGATCGATCGCAACGCCGGCGAGCGACGCGGGATCGATCGATCACCAGCCGGGCTGAGCTAGCCAGATCGATCGATCCATCGCCAGCCTCGCTCGCCAGCCTCGCTTGCCCGCGTTGCTCGCCGGACCATCTCTGTCCAACTCCGGCCAGATCTCCATTCCTACCCAGCTCATCTCCACTCCAGGTCGCCGACAGGTCGCCGGCAGCTTAATCTCCACTCCAGGTCGCCTCGCCGGCAGGTCGCCGGCAGCCTCATCTCCACTCCAGGTCGCCGGCAGGTTGCCGGCTGCTTCATCTTCACTCCAGGTCGCCGGCAGGTCGCCGGCAGCTTCATCTTCATCCAGGTCGCCGGCAGGTCGCAGAAATAGCACTCGCCTCCAGATCGCCGACTCTGGGAAATGGATGCCTCAAGTGCATCTTCAACTGCAGCTTCCTCCTCCACCTCGAGATCTTCCAGTGCAGCTTCTTCTTCGTCCGCGGCCTCCGGATCATCATCAGGTCCTCCCTCCTGCACATGAATTCAGCTAATCTCACTGCTCTCTTCATACTAATGTCATACCAGGAACTAGTGTTGCCAACTAATTATGAAATGCATAGAACAATGGGAGTACATCACTGATCTTGAATGGCAGTAATGTCATACCGGCTATTTGTTGACGCAGCATGAGCAGCTGCAGCAAGAAGGCCAATGTGCATGCTATCACTAGATAGAACAGAAGATGGCATGACAGTTTGTGGCTGGGATGCCCGTCGAATTCCCAGAAGAAGCTGATTGTTATCATTCCTGAAAACACACATAGATACACAAGTTCAGCCATTTACAATCTGTGTGGTCGAGAGGTGACATCAAGGAAAGGAGGGGTGCCTACTGATCCTCTTGAGTGTTGGAAGAATGGACGAATCTCTTTGCACTTGCAAAAAGCTCCTGCGCTGGAGGCTGCAGCGTGAAATCCTACAGAAGTTATAGGGAAGTTAGAACAGTTGATGATTGATTTCACTCTATGCACCAAGTCAATTCACAAAACTGAGCTGAAAGTGTAGAGAAGCAGCACAGACCAGCGGAGGAAACACTCATAATTTTCACGGTGATTTTGGTGTTGACAACAAGTATCATCATCTGTGGTTCGGCGAAACTCAAGTGGCGTATGTGACAAGCCACGAACGCCAGCGGCGCTGCCGCAATCCCTCCGTGCACTCTGACGGCCGACACCCTGACGCTGTGTCGCCATGCCTCTAGCGGCGTACCGTGCCTCCGTTCTGCCCATCCGCGTCGTTGTCGCCGTTTCCTCTACCTGAGTCTACTGAGATGGTGGCACCTTCGTTTCAGTAAACTTTCTTACTTAAGTACAAATCTCGTGTAAACTGGTAACAAAAAAATACTGGAAATATTGATACAAGCAGTAGAACGCTACTGTTTTTTCTGCCAAAAAACAAACTCAGGGCAATAGAAAGAAACACTTGCCCTGATCTTTTGTAAAGCTCACCCCGCTGCCGCGATGCTATCTGAATCCCTGTTGTTGCTGTCCTCGGGAATTTGTACTTAAGTACTGAAGGTAGTCTATGATTGGGAATGCAAGCCCTCGGCTATTTGGACGAACACCAGGCAGTCCCAATAATAGACTACCTTCAGTGCTATGTGTAGTAGTAGATGATGGCTCCTCCGATTCAATAAACTTTCTTAAGTACAAAACTTTTGTACACTTGTAACAAACAAAGAAAAAGCTGAAAATATAAATAAAAGCAGCACAGCCCTATTGGTTTCCTCAAAACAAAACAAAAACATGACTGCTCCTTCCACTCACACATACCAAGTGTGCTCACCATGATCATCTCTAGCTCTTGCAAGTACCAAATGACTCACAAAACGTTAACCAACAGCATCATGAACCATAACCAAGAAGATTAATTAATTAACTAGTACCAAAGGGTACACCTCAGGTAGCAAGTTCCTACAAAGGCTTCATGATCGATACAAACAGAATAGTGGCTGCCCTCTAGGAGAAACAGATCCCTGAATCCTCAAGGGGAATTGATCGCAAAACGGCTGAGATAAGGCAGGTCACTGCAGAGGTACACCAGCTGTCAATTCACCAGCGCCAGGTAGCAAAATGTGACGGGATTAGACGGCCACGGAGGAGCAACAAAGAAAAATAACGGCAGGGTGACGCCGAGGGCCGTCCCTCTTTTCCCATTCCCTGTCGGCATCCATCTGCTAAGCAAAATTTACAAGTGTGGTTAAGTTACAAGCTCTCCCGCCAACACGAATGATGAGGGAGGGAGACTCATTTCTAAGTCCTAGGATCCCTAGACCTACCAATATACATACATGTATAGCGTGCCCAAATGCCTCCAAACTTGTCAGATAAATGTGGGCCTCGCCGAGCCTACAGCTCCGCTCCCGCCAAAACACGACCGAACCGATGCGTGGCTCAGCAGCGACTTGGTCGGCATCCTTGGGCACCTGCTGCCAGAGACAATCTTCTCTGGTCCTGATACGAGGGCTTATGCTATCTAGACCAAAACGTCCATTTATTCCTCACCCAATGTCTGTCAAATCTGCAAGAGGATCCAACTCCTCGATGCTTGGAAGCGAACCAGGGTCATACTCGTACTGCTGTGAACCAAACTCAGTCTCAGTCTCTAGAAGATCATCATCCACGTAGGTGAACTCGGAATCATCGATGCCAAAGTCAGACAGGGACTGCGCGATGTGGAACTCAGCTGCTGAGATTGTCGAAGGTCGACCCGGGGCTCGGAGGAAGTCATGCCTGACTGTTGGCGCCTCGTGCGGTTCGGCAGTCCTCTGGATCTTCGACTTTGAGGGTCTCCCTGATTCCGAAGCTGCCTTATGCTTGCCCGTGGACTTTGGGCCAGATCTGTGCCGAGCAGTGTCCTGTATGTGGAATGCAGATGATGCCCAGTGAGAACCTTCCCCTTCGAAACAAGCTTCCGATGCTATCCTGCATAGATGTAAATCACACTTAACATTAGTTCACGCTATGGAAGGTTGCTAGACAATATGCAGTTTCAAACAATTTATAACTACTCGTCCCGACTACAAAACAAGGGCAATAATGATCACCAGCAGTACAACAACAAAGCATTAGCACTGACCTGAATCTTTTCTCAGCGTGTCTATGTGATAGTCCAGACAGCAGCGATTGTTCCGCCGGCATAATAGCGCGCTTAATAGGTTCTGGTTCTAGAATGGACACATTCACTACAGACGGAAAGTCTGCCTCATAAGCATGTTGATCTGTGCGGAAATCCAATACTAATTCTAAACTTTTCCGACGAGTTTCATGAATGCCAGTTGGTATCACCACTCTTGGACCTTGGGCCTGAGCATCTGCGAGGGCTGTCCTTACATGATCAAAGCTTGGTCTGTCGCTTATGGTGGACCAGTTCTCACTCAATCTAAAAGGCTTGTGGGTTGCACTAGAGCTAGTACTTGTAACACGACGGGGCTCATGACCACATTTTGATCTCCAAACAGAAGAAAGTATGGCCATGAAATGCTTCTGGAGAAGCAACTCATTGTTGGGAGTTTCACTGATCACATTCAGCAACAACCGAGTTTGGTCCTGAAAGAAGGCATAGAGAAGGTCAATCTGTGGCTAACAAGCAGCTGAAAGGCATACCATACACCCGACAAACATATGGAGACAAAATGATGTTAAACTATGACCAAAGGAAATGAGAAACATATGCATGAAGCCATGTAATTCCAATATTTATCAAGTCTAGCATTCATATTAACACATGCCTCTTGACTATTGCTTATGAATTAGACTAAACAGGGGATTACTTCTCAGCAGAGCTATGCTGACTTGCATATTGGTCAAATGTGAAATCATCTTCCCAGCAGCAATAGAGAGTTGGTCAATGATAGTAATTGCATAGCTCAAAAATGAGTTGTGTTTCTGAAAAAAGAAATTATGAAATAACCAGTGGCAGATTTACTACAAGATACTTCAGTTTTAGGGCTTCTAAGAATAATCGAGCATGAGTGGCATGTTGCACACATGCATCATTTTGGACTCACTATATAACTCAGAACCAAGATAACCTTGGTCAAAGCGTGAACATGCGCAAATATCCTCGTGTTGGAAATTGCTCCACTACAAGATGACAGTAAATCAACTCACCTCATTTACTTTCAAGATAGCCTTCCCGGCACCTGAAGGAGCCTTCTCACTGTTTGGATTGTCAGTAGCAGACAACACATGTTTGCAGAATAGTTCTCGGAATCTCTCACAGCAATGCACAGGATGACGATATCTGCCCCTATAAAGTCCACCGCCCGGCATGGACTGAAGAAATTCGCTAGCCAGTTCCCAGATAGGGCCATACTCATGCACAGTTCCACAAAGAACTGCATCTTCTTCAGTGGTCCATGGATCTAATGCACAATCTCGAGGCCATAGAAGACCCTTCTTCTTCAACCTCTCGGGCTTAATTACCATAACACGCTTTGCTGGCATGCAAGGGATGGAAACCCGGCCATCATTCTTAGTTCTCGCCAACTTTGGATCAGGATCATCAGCTTCATCCTTCAACTTCAGCCGCTTGCCTTCGAGCGAGTGCTTATGTGATGAGGACTCTGATTTAGCTGTTTTCTTTAACTTCTTCAGGCTTCTGCTACCGCTGTTCACTTCCTCATTTCTAGGCGTCATCTTTTTGCGCTTATTAGAACAATGGTGCGGTGATTCGTCACTCATAAGCTCTGGTGAGGGTGCATTGTCATCAATACTCATAGTATCAACAGACGTTTCATCAAGCATGACCTCTGACTCTGATGACAAACGTGCCTTTTTTAAGGACTTAAACTTGCCTGCCTTCCTTTTCTTCTTCTTCAACTTTTTGTGGTGACTGCTATAAAAGATGACAAAAGGAATGAGTCATTTATATGTGGTCAACAGCAGGAAAACAAACAGATAGTTCGAAGAATAGATTGGGAACAGAAGTTAAATGTAACACAGAAATGTCGAATACAACACTACAAAACAGTAATTCAATACAGCAAGCATAAAAATTGTGGACATGTTGAGAGCATCATGTACCTGACTATTTCATTTGTCTCCTCCAACTCTTTCGCTGCTTCAAGAGCTTGTCTTTCCTGTTCTTCCAACAACTGCAGGTATTACAGCAAGGACGTCATTAGCCACCATGCACAAGGCACACACAAAAATTTAAGCTATAAACCGACCTGCTTTTTAGCTAGAGCCTCAACATGTTGGTGATACGCTGTAGTAGCAAAATCAACATCCCATGCTGCAATTCAAATGATGTCAATACACTGAAACATAATATAAAGGAACAAACATGCGTCGAGGAGAGAGCTGTAGCTCTAACCAAATTGCAGAAACTAAAGGCCAACTCTAAAAGAATTTTAAGAAGACACACATTAAGCTCGTTCAGCATCAACATAAATCACTTACTCTCATAAGATAGTGGTTCCTGGTCTTCATCAATTTCTGCTTCTAAATCATCTTTGAGTTTTTCAATGCGTTCAAGTTCCCAATCTTCCTCTGCAACATTCACCTCATAGTTTACAGCAGCTTTGTCAATTATTGGATCCCAGAGCTCCAAAAACCGCATTGCATATCTATCAATTGGCCGGAGCTGATTCTCAAAGGATGAACTCGCTTGTCCTGCTGCAGCAGCTGCAGCGGCCATCTGCTTAACATCAGCAAGCATGTCCATATCTCCGTCAACCACAGCCAATGTAAGATCCTTTTCTTCATCTAACTGGTTCACAGGTAATGCAACACTTTTTTCCTTATCCACGTCAGAACATTGATGTGTATGCTCTTCACCAGTGTGCTCGTCAGGTTTCGGATCATCCTCATTTACAAGCTCATCATCCTCTAGCCTTCCAGCAACCTCCTCAACGAATTCTTGATTGTCTGCAGCCTCTTCCTGCTCCAACTTTTTGAGAGCCATATAGTCAGCTTCATCTTCCGCCTGTCTAATAGCTGCTTCAACATCTGCGTTTGACAGCGCCAGACCAGTTTCACTTGATGGTACAGCAGTCACAGAGCGATCCTCTGCTGAGCTTCGACATTAAGAGATGTGTGCCCAGAAAAGAATTCCATGGGATCAGTTTCTTGAAGAATTCTGTATTGTAACTACCGCGCTGAATCACTAAATCATCAAGCACTCGCTTCTGATTTGCTTTCTTGAGAATATTCTCCTCTATAGTGCTCTCACTAATTAGTCTGTAGATGTTAACTTCACGTGTTTGCCCTATCCTGTGACATCTGTCTTGGGCTTGTTGATCCATAGCAGGGTTCCAGTCACTGTCATAGAATATAACAGTGTCTGCGCCTACTAGGTTGACTCCCACACCGCCACTGCGAGTGGATAAAATGAAGAGAAAAAACTTTGGGTTTGTATTAAACCTCTGCATTAGTGTCTGCCTCTCTTCTGGCTGGGTAGAACCATCTAACCGCAAATATGTATATCCATACAGATTAATGAATTCCTCCAATGTATCAAGCATCTTAGTCATCTGAGTAAATATCAAGGCCCTGTGTCCCTCTGACTTCAAACGCCTCAGCAAGACAGCAAGCTCCTGCAACTTACCACAGTCAAACTGGATCAAGCGCCTGTCAGGAAAGTACACTTGACGGCGAACGATTGCAGGTCTTATGGGAGAGAGAATGGGCGAGAACTCATTCATGCATTGTTCTCTGTATGCTGGTTTAAGAAGAACAGGAGAATTTCTTTTTTTACACCAGCAAACAGGAGTAGCAGCCCGTGCAGCAGGAATAGCAAAAGTAAATGATTCAATAAAGCCAAGCATTTTATTGAATCTCTCCACTGATGAAAGAACAAGATCTGCTAGACTCGATGAAAACTCCATGTGGCAAGAAGGATTGTTCTTCTTCTCAAGAAGATCACATATAGGATGTCTTATGGTCAGAACCTCCCTAATGTTTGTACCATAACAGGCCTCTTCTGGCATCTTACCCTATTCCACCATGCAATTGAAGCTGCTCTTTCTTTGGCTTCTTTCGTTCTCTCCTCCTGTAAGGCTTTATGAATTTCTTCAAAAATATTAGTTCCATTACTTCTCTGACCACCCTTGTTAGAGCAGGAAATCTCTGCACCAGAGCCCCTAGAGGTGATGACTGGAGAAAAGACAGCAGCGACCTCATCCATCTCCCAAGAAGTCATATTAAATTCATTTTGAGTAAATACAAGGTTCATATCAGATAGGTCAGTCTGAGCAAATGGACCCTTATCAAGGACCATGCAAACAGAAGAGCTGATCTGCATGTTAATTCCTGCCATGTCAAATGAGCTGATAATTGGACGGCCTTCAAAAAGATCTGGATGGTTACAGACCTTTCTGAGTTGCATAATGATACTAATCATACCAAAATAATTCCCACTTGACAGTGTTGCTTGTGTCTCTGAGTTGGCAATAAAATCTTCATACAGGTTCCTTTGTCTTCTGGAAAGTCGGCAATATATGACATGTTCATGCTTCTGTGGTAACTGTTTCTCCACATCTCGTTTCAATCGGCGTAATATAAATGGACGAAGGACATTGTGCAACCTATCTATAACTTCCTTGTTTACCTTGTCCTGGCCCTCCACCATTCCAGAAATTGGATTGCAGAACCAATCCTTGAACTCTTGGTGAGACTGGAATACATGTGGCATCAGAAAATGCATGAGAGACCAAAGTTCCATCAGGTCATTTTGTAAAGGAGTTCCTGTCAAAAGAATTCGCCGTTTTGAATTAAAATTTAGCAGAGTCTGCCATCTTTGTGATTTCCAGTTCTTTATCAGATGAGCCTCATCAAGAATAAGATACTTCCACTTTTTTCGCTTGAACGCTTTGGAGTCTTGAATAACAAGCCTGTATGTCGTGATGCATACATGGAAAAAATTTGGTTTGTTCCAACCCTGACGTTTCTGTTTTCTCTCCTTTGCACTTCCAAAATAAGTCAGTATTTTAAAGGCAGGACACCACTTCAGAAATTCAGTCTCCCAATTTAACATAACACTGGTTGGCACGACAATAAGATGTGGGCCCCATATCCCCTTCTCACATGCAAGGTGTGCCAGCAAGGAGATAGTCATGATTGTCTTCCCTAAACCCATTTCATCTGCTAGAATTCCATTCAGCCTCTTTTCATACATAGCAACCAACCAATCCAAACCAATATGCTGGTATTCCCGGAGAGAATGCTTGAGAAGGAATGGGAATTTCGTGCGTACGCTTGTTGTTGAGAAGGTATTCCCAGTTGGTTGTGCTGATCTTGCGGCAGCAGCAGCATCAGTCATTACACTGTCACTAATTTCCTTATCGGCTGTCACCTTAGCATCAGTTAGCTCATCTACTTCAACAGAACATTCTTGTACACTAGGCTCTGCTACTATTTCTTCTAGCAGCTCAGATTCTTTAACAGAGCATTCTTGTACACCAGGCTCTGCTACTATTTCTTCTAGCAGCTCATCTTCTTTAACAGAACATTCTTGTACACTAGGCTCTGGAACTATTTCTTCTAGCAGCTCACTTGAATAACAGAACATTCTTGCACAGTAGGCTCTGGTGCTATTTCTTCTAGCTGTAGGGCATTACCGCTCACATGCTCAGTTACCAGCATGTCTGTTGTTTCATGACTTTCAAATGTGTCATTGTTCAGTTTCAAAATGCCCGCAGATCGACCATCGGAGACATGTGAGTATCAACCTCTTCGCTAGAATATGCGGGTGAATTTTCCAATTCTGTTGATACGTCATCTCCATAGCCATCCTAAATATATACAAAAAAGGCATTACAGATTGACAACGGTAAAGTAGAATTGGAAAGAGCAATTAGAAAACCTGCATACCTTTTGGTACCTCGCAAGAAGTTCTTCTAGTGGGATCTCGCTCTCTTTCTGCAGTAACTTAATCTGCATTTATGAAGATCAATGATGAAGATTTAGAAGAAAATATGCAAGGGTGAACCTAAATGTCATTACTCACAAAAATGAAATGAACAATAATCCTAAAATTGAAATCTCAAATCATAACAGGGACTCAAATACAAGCAACTTAAAAACGGACGAATGCCCCCGTCTGGGTTTTAGAATTTTATGTTAGGTCTTTTGAAAAGCTACAGTAAATGAAAAAAAATCAATTTAGACCCTCCTTCACTGCAGTGTGCTGACATGTTTGGCACTCTGGCTTCACAACAAATAATAAGCTTATTTGTTTTACGGTATCTAGGGAGTAGGGACATTTTACATACACGCACACACGCGGGGAAAAAGAACTTGCCCATGACACTTCATTTAACAACCATACTGAAGTTGTGGCGGCACTTTGGCCCAATATCCTTCCCAGAACAAGTTTTGCATGACCGAAGTCAGGTAGCAGATTGACAGAATCAAAATGTTACAATTTGCTCTACAGATGTGTTACTAAGAGAATGTCCATCAGAAGCCTAACCAGTTAAACAACTGAAAAAGTGCTAGTCTTTAGTTATATTTAGTGAATCAATGGCAATCTTAGCTTTTACTGTTGAGCCCATTCACGTTGCAACAAAATCTGTAGCTAGAGTAGCTCAACATGACAATGTGAACAGTACAACAACATTACTGACTGATGTATGAAATCACCTCATCCGAAGGATCATGGCTATCTTTCTTTGCCAATTCTTCCTCTTCAGATAAAGTTGCTTCATCATCCTGCCAAATAGATGCAGCGTTAAGATTCACAAATAGACACAGATAAACATGCATTAAAAAGGAGAATTAAATGCACATGGAAACTCTCTAAAAATCATGAATGGATGTGTTTCTAGTCCCCCAGAGGAATTTCCATGCAAGACGTGAAATATGTGGGAAGGTGGCGAAGAAAACAGATAAAGATGGGAGTGCTACCTTTCCTTCGGCAGTAGCAATATAATCTTTGTCCTCCTGAAAATAATAGATGGTATGAGTTAGCATGTAACCATATTACCACAGATTCCACAGAAAGGTGGAATGAAAGATTGTAATTCTATAACAGTAAACGGGTTATTGAAATGTACCTGCTCACCAATAGAGGAGATACCACCGTTGCTTTTCCCCTGAAAAGTTACAGAAGCAGATTGGTATCAAGTTAGAAAACAGTATAAAGCTTGTAACCCCCGGTGTCTCACACACATGCACGCATACAAAAAGGCATAAGGAAAACAAGTATACATGATTCTTGTTCACAAACTCGGTGTAACAGTAGCGGTCAATAACTTCCTCAGAAGAAATGTCTTCATCACTTGAACTATGGCCAGATTCATGATTACAGCCATTTATTTGGTTTGAAGAATCTGATAAACAACAAAAAGGCCACATCAATCTGAAAAGCCATCTATGAGTCTGCAGTATTTCAGATCTGTGATGCCATAAAGGTATCTGAAAATCTCACCTTTAATCAAATTCTTCAAATTTGAGTTATTGCAAGCGTCTTTGTTAGCTGGACTGCTTTCCCTGCTAACTAAGAATGTTTGAGCTGATCAATTTATCGATTTAGTGCCAAATAGAACTCATTATTGTCTCTATATATGTGAGCGCAGGTAAAAGAGAACTGCTTCTGGTGATCACCTTGGGATTTTGTATACATCTTCAGAATCTCATCCAGTGGTAGATCAGCTTCTGCCTCCAAAGCAGCTAATTCTTCATTGCGCTCAGCTTCAGTGATAAGAGCTTCATCCTCATCGATTGTGTGCTCATCATCTTCCTGTAGTACCAATACATACCATAGTGATTCATATGATACCAAATAACAATACAGTAGAGCACACTAGGTAAATATACCTACAAAAATATCATGAATAAATAGACACATTACGCATATGTTGAGTATAAAATAATTTGTGTTCACACTTCACAACCTGACTAGTTTCAGCCCAGTAAGATCCTCTCGACTCTTACTAATTACCACTCCCTGCTCCACGACATATTCTCTTGAGCAGCGCAGGCACAACCATTGTGGCGACACTACAAGCATAGAAGCGATGAACCTCTCGCTAACCAGACGAGAGGCGGAGGGGCTTGCAACTACGTTGTGTGCGGCTTTGTGATGCAGATGCAGGACTCTATCGAAAGCTTGGTGGCGTGCCACGTGCTCCCTGTGTATCTAATTTCCTCCATCCCAACCCCAAGGTCAGTTTTGCAGTTACCAATTTAGGGTAATGTTGAAGTATTGATCTGTAATCTGAGTGAGCACGCATGTTGGTGTCTGCATGGTTAGGCTCAAGTCAGGCAGGGCTGTGAGGGGGGTAACTTCAAAGTTGTCTTCCAATACATGAGCTTGCGTAACCTCCTGGGCTATTAACTAACCGGTTCTGGTTCCGCCACTGAGCCACAGAAAGCAAAGATAGTCCTTATATAACTATGCAACTTCCCCCTTCCCCTGCAATACTTAGGTATATGGTATGCAGCAACGCGTTATCAAAAGATACTCAAATGAAACATAGAATAAAACATACGGTAATTGACAATACGAACAGAATGTTTCACTTATATATTCGAAACAGTTACACTTAGTAGTAAGATCTGTACTATTCACAATAATTATATTTCTAAAGACAAAATAAAAGAAATCAGGGAAACTAAACAGTAACAGCTTACCTGCTCTTCATTCAAGGAGCTATTGTAATCATCATCGGTTTCCATTTGGTCTGTAGTTAAAAAAGTTAAAGCTTATTGAAAAGAACAAGAAACTAGACACTATTTCTGAAGCATGTAGTATTTTATAAAGCTTACACACCTAGATCATCAGGAGTTGGTGCATTTACGTTCTCTTCGGCTACTTCCTCCTGGGATGGTTGATTTTTCTGCGAAGGATCTGCTACTTCCTCCTGGGATGGTTGATTTGTCTGCGGAGGTTCTGCTACTTCCACCTGGGATGATTGATTTGTCTGCGGAGGTTCTGCTACTTCCTCCTGAGATGGTTCATTTGTCTGTGAAGGTTCTGCTACTTCCTCCTGGGATGGTTGATTTGGCTGTGAAGGTTCTGCTGCTTCCTCCAGGGATAGTAAATTTGTCTGCAATGGTCCATTTTCTAGTGTTTGCAAATGGGGAACATCCACGAGGTTTTCAGCCAACATCGTCGAATATCTGGAAAGTTTACAGCAAATCACAAGAAGTTAGCATGCAGCCAGGGCCAGTATCCTAAAATAAGAAATTCCAAAATTCGAGATAGGCACAGCAAAATCAACCAAGAACAGTGGAGGTACCTTTCAGTCTGACCTAAAAGAAAATTAAGCTGTTTATCAAGGGCCTTTTTCTTCCTTTCCTCAGCCTCTAGTTGATTCTTATAGAGAACCTACATTCCCACCATAAAATGATATGGTTCAATTTCTTAACAAACATCACATAGTAAAAGCAAGTGGTACAGTGAGCCACAAGAAAATAGAAAATAAAATGAACTTGCCAGCTTCTCTATTTTGGTCCAGAACTTCTTCACATCCTTTGAAATATTTAGGGCGACTTTTCTCATTCGATGCTCCCCCTCCTGTAAGAGAAGGGTTGTCAAAGTATGATCAAATTCCATAGAATTAATATCAGCATAGTACAGATAAAGACATGCCTTGTGGGGATGGCAGTTGAATAAACTACGAAAACATAAAATTGGTTATAGCATAGATAATGCAAACCTTCTGTCTTTTCTCATCCTTTGTTGCTTGGTCAACTACACCTAGATTGGCCCTTTGAGCAATCTTTTTAGCCATGGACAACTTCCACTTTCTCTCAGATTCAAACTCCTGCAGGATGTTCAAATTACAGAAGAAAAGATAATAGAATCATTATAGTTCCTGATCAAATCCTGCAAGTTTGCTTCATGTGAAAGGATGTCAGCAAGATTTCAATTGTATCAACACAACTAACCTTCGACAGCCAAAGCATTTCCGCAAGAACATGATCCCAGTGAACTTTAGGCTTTCGAGGCTCCTTTGGAGCTTCAAGAGCCTGAACAGAGAGGAAAAAAGCTTCAGTCAATGAACTAAAAATTAGATAACTGAAAATGGAACTCATAAAAAAGAGAGGCACGTATTTTGCTCTTTCCCTCCTCGACTATGAGGTATTCCAATATCAAAATTTAGCATCGTGTACATATGAAATGCTGCAAGCTCACCTTCTTGCGTTTAGGCCTTGTCTCATGATCTAACTTTGAACGTGGACCTTTTGATGCCATCTTTTCAATCCCTTGCGGAGGAAGATCTCATGTCTTGGGGCGTACGTAGAAAAATGGCATACCAACTGTGGATTACATGTGGCGGTAAAGAATTAGAAAATGAAAAAAAGATATATCTATCTTTACAAATACATACAAGGCAAAGCGGGAGCAAACGGTGAAAGCAGGTCCAAGCATATAAATGAGCTATTTCAAAACCCCTAGGACTGAAGTACATGTCTAAATTTTGACCTTTAAACCTGCCGTGCTATTCCAATTTTTCAGTGTTTAGGATCCATCGATGACAAAGCAGACCACACTCCCATCATAGACGTGGGAGGCACAAGGCAAAGAAGTTCACTGCGCCATTGTGGTACACCAATGTCACCGTAGCACGCTGCCACAACAATTAACAACGGAATAGCTAGTTGACTTCAAGGCAGAAATGTTCAATTGGAAGAAAAAAATGCGTAAGGCCTGCCTCTGTGAAACTAACAGTACAGCTACTGAATAAACTTTGCCGATTTGTTCAATTGGTTTCACATTCACATTGCTCATCCCTAACTTCTTCTCGACCCCATTCACCAAACTCTGAAATCACACTGTCCATCCAGTACATGTTCCCAGCTTGATTACATAATCTAACTACAACAAAAACAACCGTCACGCCACCACCTGCGACTGACTAACCGACAACGCGTCTAGCTTAAACAGCATGTGAGGACACCAAATGTAAGAACAGGGCATCCGGCGTGGAGCTACCCAAAATAAGCACACTACAAGGCTACCACTACCCCCTTGTAGTAGAGATAAAAAAGACTACGCTGCTGGCAAACAAGAGCATTTCTTGCCCAACAGCAAACAAACGCCGCACTAGTTATCTACCTACGAGAAAGAAAAACCAGTGACCAATCTAAGAAGCCAAATCTCGAGATCCGGGAGCCGCATTCCACGCGAACGAGAGGGCGTTGGGTCAATCGGGCTAGCTCCGAGAATGCGCGCGTCGCCGCGGAAGCAGGGAGGAACGGCAGTGAGTGGCTCGAGCAGGGGACCAGCGGTCAGTCAGAGATAGGCCGTACTTACACGCGCTAGGGTTCGGGCACAAGACGGGACGGCCTTCAGGCCGGTGGGAGGCTCCGCCTTCGAGGGGGCGAGCGGGCGTCGCTCACGGCAGCCGCGGGCCCCACGCGCGAGGGGGGGCAGCTCGCTCGGGTGCCCTTGCCTTCGCCCGTCGTCGTTGTCGGCCGTGGGTCTCCTCTCGGCGGCGGTGGCAGAGGCTAGGGCGGGGGGCGCCTCGGCCAGATGCCACGGCTGGCTAGGACAGGTGGCGGCGGCGCGTCGCCGGAGGCGGCGAGATCGAGGGGGCGAGGTGAGGCTAGGGCACGGGGGTTGGGGACTGGGCTGGGGCCCTCGGGAGGTAAAACGCGATGAACTGCGAATGGACGGTGGTGCCCCTGGGCGACGCGCTGAGCAGGCAGCGCGGGTGGGGATAGAATCGGGATTTCGCGTGGGCCTGTGTGGATTCGTGTGTCAGAAAATACAACAATGCTACACTTACGGGCAAAACCTTACGGAATCAACTTACGGGCTTATGTGTCAGGCGGACAGTTGCCGCAGGAGAAATTTCAGGAATTTGAGCCAATCAATTCACTACACTATCAGTCCGTATGTCAATCCCGTAACAAACAACCCGTAAGTGTAGCATTATTGCAGAAAATAAAGGGTGGAGGAGGAGTGAGGAAGGAGGCGGGCGGGCGAGAGAGGTCAAGGGGCAGAGAGAGCGACCGGTGTAAGTCCAGCCAACTAGCCAGCCGGCTCGGCCCAACAGCACCGTCTTCTCTTTTTTTTTGCTGAAAATTTTATATCTCTCCTGTTTCATAAAACTTGGTTCTCAATGGAGTGAATTTTTCAAGGTTATTCTACGTCATCCCTTCCACTTGGTGGTTTCCAATGTCATCAATGCTCCACTCTGCATTTCATCTCCAGGGTCGTGCTGCAGCTTGACCATGTGTAGTTGCAAAAAGGAAAATAGTGTGCACCTATCCATGGGGTATGCGGTATGCATATATGTCTATCCATGGCGTATGCGGTATGAATATATGTCCACCACATTCATGCATACCTCCCGCTAAAACCCCAATTTGGTGCATTTTTTTAAGGAATAAGGAAACACCAGGACTCCGTCCTGCTGTGAGCTTTATTGATTGGAAAGACAGATTAGGATGACTCCAACGGGCCGACGCATCGAGTCCGCGTCGGTCCGTCGCAGTCCATTTTTACGAAAATCATGGCCCAACGGGGCGACGCAAACGGACCACGGTCTGGTTTTCTGTCCGCCGCGACCCATTGTTGGCCCAAATTTGAGTCACCGATGCGTCGGGCGCGGACGCGCGGCGGACTGGAAACACGTCCGCGCGCCCACGCGGCTGGTCCTCCCGCGCCCACCTGTCAGCGACACGGCGCCGGTCAGCCTCCCCTGGTCGGTCATTTTTAATGCCAGAGGATAGGGATGGCCAGCCCCCCCCCCCCCCACTCCCACTGCCCCACTCCGCTCCCTCACCGGCGACCAAACCCTAGCCCCAACCCTAGCCACAGCCCTCACCGGCGACGCAATGCCGCTACGGTGGCCCGGATTTGGCAAGGCCAAGAATGACGGCGAGGCGGAGTCGTCGTCTGGCCGCCGCCGCCTCCGCGCGCCCTCCCCGACGCCACCATCTTCCCCGGAACCGGAGGCCCCCGCCGCCTTCGAGCTCGCGCCGCCGGGCGCACAGATCGCGCGGCGCGACCGCGTTTATGTGCGGCGCGAGGATTGCGAGTGGTACTGGGAGCACGCCTGCCCGCTGCCAAGGCCACATGTCAAACTCCCCGAGTTTTGGCATCTGAACCCGCAGCGGATCCCGGTGCCGCCCATGCCCACAAGTGAACGCGCCCGCGATCTGGAGGTGGAGCGCCGCCGCAAGCGCCTCCCGGCCTCCCTCCGCGATGACCCCGCCTACGTCGCGGATTCCCCAAACTGGGACACGTGGTTCAGCGGCGAGCACAGCCTGCGGCGCCAGGCTTACTACACGCGGGCGCCGACGCCGCCGCAGGCTAGCCGCTGGGACCTGCCGCCGCACATGCGGCGCCGGGACGCTCCGCCAGTGCCGCGGTCCACGCCGCGGTCCCTCCGCATCGGCTCGCCGCCGCCGCCACCTCCCGTGAAGATGGAGGTGGAAGACGAGCCCGCCGCCGCCCTCGAAGCACACCATGGTCGAGGACGAGCAGAAGCGGTGGGACATGGTCCTCGAGGCCGTCGCCCGGGAGAAGGAGGAGGCCATGGCGGCGCAGCAGGCCGCGGTCTTCGAGGAGCCACAGCCATGGTGGCAGGTCCCCATGGACATGGATCTTCCACCGGCGCTGCCCCTTCCAGACGGCCTGCTAGGGCAGAACTGGACCTGGAATGGCGGGAGCTGGGAGCTCCAGCGGGCGCCGCCCCTCCCGGAGCAGGACGAGGAGCAGCCGCCGACGCCGCAGGCCGCCATCCCACCGCGACAAGGCCCACCGGCGCACCTCTACCAGGAGCCGCCGTACTACATCCTCGACGACGACGAGGACTAGTTGCCCGCGAAGGGCAGTTTTTATTTTTTTGTTTTCAAAAAATATTTGTAAAATGGCCGTTTGTGGCCCACCCCCTTATATATAAATGAAAATGGCCCATATATGGCCTTTTAACAAAACAAAAAAGTTGGGGGCGGACTCGATGCGTCGCCCCATTGGGCGCACTGCGTAGGAAGGGGCGGACCAGGGGCAGACGCGCGTCCGTTTGCCGACCCAAACGGACAAAACGCGGACCAAACGCGCGTCCGTTTAGGTCGCCCCGTTGGAGTCATCCTTAAATCGTTTATTTATGTTCATTTGTTGTTTGTGCAAACCTCATTCACTAAGTTACAAGATAAGTGGAATCCTGCAAAAGGTGTATTTGATCTTTGTTTTGCATCATACTTTCCACACGTGCACGCTATCACATATCTATATTTGCTTTGTCATTGAAGTTTTTTTTTAATATTTACTGCAACATATGCAAGTGTCATAAAACCTCGTTGCAAGTAATCCAAAACTGAAACATATAGTAGTTCCAACGCTAGATATCATGATCCATAATCTCCAGGACTTGGAGGCTAGTCAGATGGTCCATAGTCTCCAGGACTTGGCCATAGCCTATCAACATGCGGCCCAACAATATCAGTAATCCACTGGTCATGCATCAGTCATCACCTTTTCTACAATGGCCAGACTAAAAAAAAAGAGGGGTTAACGACACATCTCCTACAAGCTATCTGCTTTGCAGCCTATTTGCATGCGGCCCATCATCTGGATGGCAAGCTCCATGGCCTCCTTGAGCCGAGAAGCGTCGTTTCCCTGCGTTGCACAATTCACATATTATTTAGGTAATCATGACAATAATTACTAGCAGGCTTCGACCAAAGACACGGAGGCTCACCTGGCCCTGGGCAAGACCATTCTTGCCACCACCTCCCTTCCCCCAGCGGTGCGATCGAAGCCGTAACCCACTCCACCACATTCAAGCTGTTGGGTGCTTGAGGAGGTACACCAGCATAAACAACAGCCTTGTTCGATGCCTGACACGTGCTGAAGAGCATAATCGGCATACGGTCCTTGCACTTGACAACTGCTTCCCGGACAGCGGTGGCATCAAGACCCACATCGACATGCACGACACAGAAGGCTTCTCCTGCAGAAAGAGCGGCTTCTGCAGCGTCTACTGCAGTCTTGACAGCCTTCTGGATGTTTTCTTGGCCCATCTTCTTCTTCGCCTTCCTCATTTGATCCTGATGATATATATACATGTATAATCAGCTTACCTCTCTTGGACAAGATCGATGTGAAAACACATGAATGAAGAGAAACATCGTGATACAGACCTCCAACTCTGACACCTTTCTTCTTAGATTGGCTTTTCTTGTAGCTAGGATAGCAGCTGCATCCAGTCTACTCTTGATGGATCCAATCTTCTTTTCCAGTGTCACTCCACCCAGCTTAGATACCTCGACTATATCAGCATCAATAGACGATGCCAACTTCATAGCCTGGGAGGCACATTCGGCGGTAACAGCTGTTATCCTACGAACACCTTTAGCAATACCCTCTTCAGATATGATGGCAAATGCCACAGCATCTCTAGTGTTTGAAACGTGTGTGCCTGATGATACACATAAAACTTAATATGACATAACCGCACAAAAAAAAGTAGTGAACTGTTTATACAGGCATGCTAGTAAGATAGATGTACCTCCACACAGCTCAGTTGATATGGACAACCATTATTTGCTTTCAGGGTCTGCAAGCACATCTTCCACCTTGCAACCAATCGATACAACTCTTACGGGGTCAGGGTAGATCTACAAAGTCCATATGCAAAATGAATTAGGTCGGGCAAACTCAGACATGACATAGGATGGTATGTGAAGCTGAGTAAGACAACACACCTCACCAAACACATCTCGCAGACCATTTATGCGCTTTGCGTCAGCTAATTTTATTTCTTGTGCAGATACCACCAACTCATCCTTTATTTGTTGGTTCACTTTTAACTCAATCTTTTCCAAATCTTCTGGCTTAACAGGTTTCCCTGTTATGCACTAACAGTTCAGTCAAGAAGCCGAGGAAAAAACATCATTTGAACACAATATAAAATGAATAAGAGCATACCATGGCAGAAATCAAATCTCAGCTTCTCCGGAAGAACAATGGAGCCTTTCTGGTCAATATGGTCGCCAAGTAATTCCTGCACTTACACAAAAGCAAAAAAAATCAGGAGTGCACAAAAGCATCCCCGTAAATTTTTTAGAGGCTGAAAAACATACCCTTAGAGCAAAGTTCAGCATGTGGGTACAGGTATGGTTTGGAGCAATCAGACTACGCCGTGTGTAATCAACCTACCAAAAGGAAAATAAGTATTGAACATGCAATTTATCAAATGTCACAGGTTAACTGGTTCGCGATAATTATTTAATCAGCAAAGAACGTTACCTTGCACTTCACTTCATCGCCAACAGACAATGCCTTGGACCCTTCCACAAATGAACCAATATGCAGAACATAGCCAGCAAACACTTGGACGTTGTTCACGGTGAAAGATCCAGATGACCCCTCAATACTCCCAGTATCATATATCTAATTCAACCCATATCATATACCATGTCAAAAGGATTCATACGATGCATGGAAGAACAGTGACTTCGAAAATAAGAACAAGTAAACGGCCACTGAATGCTAGTTGCAATGTTCATTGTGCAATATACAGGTATTAACATGATTTTTTTTTACTGGTTAACTTGAAGTAACTATTATTGTGTGGGTAACTTCGACGGCCTCAACACATAATATTTTCCTCAGGTGAGACTGGATACAACAACAAAGTGGTCTTCGAAATGGTGATATGATGAAAAACAATTACTTCACTCATTTATTTAGGAGTATCAGTGCTGCAGAAGTGCAGATTATTAGGATGAGGTACGACAAACAACAAAGGATTCCAATCAGATTTAAACTAACATGAGTTATCAAGTGCAGATTATAACTAACTGACAGACTTGAGTACGGAGCTGATATCTGCTGGAGTTTCCTCCTGCAGCAATGGCCCCACATGGCAATCACACTTAAAAACAAAACATCATGTTTGTTCAGTAGTTAAACTGAAAATGAATGGCATGACTCAAACTTGAGAGGTGACTGCGCTTGATATGTTTCATTCAACCACATCAACATGACAATGTCAATATTAAAGTTGTACCTGACCACCCTGTTCAGCATAGAAGCTTGTACTTTTCAAGACAAGACCAAAGTCCTCATCACCAGATGCGGAGGCTATGAACTCTGAGCCAGTATAGATAGCCATCACCACACTGCTGTGTTTCTGCAAATGATTTTAAGTACGTCGACCATAATCAATATATGTGTTTAACCAGAGTGCAAAATATGAACAGTGCAAGAACAATCAAAAGCTAGTAGTCAGGTAATAATCACTACTTGGAGGTGATTAGAAGTGGCGATTGCTTTTAAAAAATTTAGACCCAACTATGAAACCATAGGAAACTAGATAAAAAAACACCAGTCCCTGATAGGCACTAATACTGGAAGGAACTGTACATAATAAAAGTATGTTATAGCCAAACCACAACTAAACAATATAATCAATAATCTAACCTCGTGGTAGAATTTTGGGCTATCATTTGTGCTGGCAAGCCCCTGATTGCGCAGCTGTGATGTAGCATTAGCATCTAGGACAATAGATTTCCCCCCAGCCTGCAAGAAGTTTTTATAACAAAATCAGAACTAAGTATGACATAAATCAAAACATACAAACATAGAAAGCTGCCCAAATGATTGAAGCATTAGTAAGAATATAACAGATGCTAAGTTCAGCTAATTATAGAAATTATTAAACAACAAAGAACAAGGATAATACTTGGATAAGATAAAAACAAGGGATGGATTAAGTTTTATTATATATAAGGAGAATAAAATACAACCTTGTGTCGAGCATTCCTAGCCTTTGCTCTTGCTTCTTCCATGGAGACTTTAAATCCCTCCATGTCAACGGTTAGCCCAAAGTCACCCGCCATGACCTGCGAGATAGGAAACAATAATGATACAATAAAACATACGATAAAAACTCTACCAAATTTAATTTAACAATATAAACATGAAAAATATATTACTGTCAAATTAATTTGATTAAATTTACTGATGAAAATGTGGAAAAAAAACAAACCTCAGTCAAATCTACTGGATACATGGTTTACAAAGCGACGCTTTGGTGCTTTGACATGGGGGGGGCGCTTTGGCGCTTAAGCGACGCCTAAGCGGGCGCTTTGGACGCTAAAGCGCCTAAAGCAGGCGTTTTTCCAAAGCGGAGCTGGGGCGCCTTGACGCCTAGGCGTCGCCTAGGCGTCCTGAAGCGGACGCTTTGAAAACCATGACTGGATAGCCATAGGTGTCCCATAGAATAAAAGCGTCCTGAAAGAACAAATAATGGTTGCAATGCATGAAAGATAGCCATATAAGCGAGAAATGTTCAGTAGGATGTAAGGGAACATTGATAAACATGATTGAAGTATGTTCTAAGAGACATCTTTCTATGTAGTGAACTCCCATTCTTAAAATTAGAACTAGAGGCCAAGAATTATTTCATATTCCTGTAGAGACTATGATTAAGTTTTCCAAATAAACCACTTAGATGGGTTAAGTCTATTCGGCGCAGACATCTTCTAGTGAAAACAACATAAATCAAGTAACGCTGCTATAATTTAAAACCAAAAAAACTTGCCTGGCCACTAAGTACCGCCCCTCCATTCTCCCTGACAGCATCTGCAGCTTTCTTAAATCTCTCAAATCCCTGAAAATTACACCAACAGCACAATCATTTAACTGGCTGAACAGCAATGAGAAAACCAATACATTATGATGGTCCAAAGAATAAGCCGGTCATCTAGACTTTAACTGTAATCTTTCATATTCTCTGTTTCGACATTACCTTTACTAAAGTGTTCTCGAAGCTTTTCTCTTCATCTTCAATTATATCTTTAATCTTCTTTTCATTGTCCTTCAGCTCAGGGAACACCTCCCCCATTACTTGGACAAAATCATCTATAAGCCTGTATATGCAAGATAAAAAATGGTAAATAAATCAAAATGCCAGAACAAAGGAGGGGAGAAGAATGCCGGTAACCGGAAATGTAGAGAATCAGGAACAACATGAACAAGTTATGCAGATATCACCTAAAATAGTTTTTTCGTATTGTCATATGACATGTCTACAATCATTCTCATAGGCCATACACTATATATTTTAGCATTCATTGCAAAATACAGTTATGCACATATCACCTAACATGAGTCTATGGAATACAATACAGGAAGGTTACTGTTCTTACTTGCTTAGAAATCCTTCCTTTGCCCTCAATTTTCGGCGACCAAAGTGAACAGCCCGTCTAAGTATACGCCTTAGAACATACTCTCTCCCCTCATTTCCTACAGAAAAACTTGGCTTAGAACAAAGAAACGCTGTTGTATAACAACAACAAAAAATGGAGCATTTAAACCAACCAAAACAGTAGGAACTAACCAGGCTGAGAACCATCTGCGATTGCAAAACAAAGGGTTCTTATGTGATCAGCAACGACTCTATATGCTGTATCCACTTTGCCAACGTCATTGGAGCCCAGGTTTGCAGAGTATGGTTTGATTTCGTCGCCCACGTGCTAAGCATATCGAGCAATTAGCAACTGCTGTCACAAACATAAAAGAAGCTACAAGTATGTGTGTGGACAAATACCTTGTGGATGGCATTGAATAATGGAATGAAGAGATCAGTATCGTAATTGCTCATTTTATTCTGAAGGATGGAAGTTAAACGCTCAAAGCCCATTCCAGTGTCAAAGTATTTGATCTCATTTTACTCTGAAGAGATCAGTGTTTTGCTGGCAAGGGTGTCAAAGTAGCATCTGATTCCCTATTGAACTGGGTAATGAAAAGGCGGGCCAAAATAAGGTGAGTACATAGAACAGCATAAGAATGGAATATCACAGGTCAACAACAAAGAAGTGGCTTGTGAAGAGTAGCAGCATGTTAACCTGAATGAAGACGAGGTTCCATATCTCGATACAGGTCGGGTCATCGTTATTCACCAGCGACGCCGCGTCGCGGTTGCCGATCCGGTCGAAGTGGATCTCGGTGCATGGCCCGCAGGGACCTGTTTCGCCCATCTCCCAGAAGTTGTCCTTGCAACCGAAGGGGAGAACTCGTTCCTCGGGCAGATACTGCAACCATATATGTTTGGACTCGGTATCAGGAGCGATACCGGCCGTCTCATCACCACCGAAATAGGTGGCGTAGAATCTGTCAACCGGCAGTTTGTACACCTGTGAAGAAAAAATCGCTCGCTTAAATTGGTGTGATGTCTTAAACTAATCATCAAAGGCCAGTAATCTGATGATGTTGACTGCTATGTAATCACTTAAATTAACTAAATTTATCATCACGCTTGTGATGGTGTTCTCGCATATAATCTGATGATGCCGAGAAGCATTGACTGCTATGTAATCACTTAGAAAATTATCATCACAAGCATGATGTTGAGTGCGAAACAGAAGATGGAATCGAGGATATACCTTGGTGAGGAGCTCCCAGGCATACCCGATTGCCTCCTCCTTGAAGTAGTCTCCGAAGGACCAGCTTCCGAGCATCTCGAAGAAGGTGTGGTGGTAGGTGTCGTTCCCCACGTCGTCGAGGTCGTTGTGCTTGCCGCCGGCGCGGATGCACTTCTGGGAGTTGCAGGCGCGGCGCAGCTGGCCGAGCGGCGAGTCCGGGGCGGCGGCGCCGAGGAACACGGGCTTGAACTGGTTCATGCCGGCGTTCGCGAAGAGGAGCGTCGGATCGTCGTGGGGCACCACGGGGCTCGACGGCCACCGTGTGTGCGACCTGGATTCGAAGAAGTCGAGGAAGGCGTTGCGAACGCGGCGGGACGGCCACTCCTCCTCCATCCTGGACCCTGCAGGGGAGGAAGTGCGTACGGCGGCGGGGAGATCCCTAAGCGGCGGCGGCGGCGACGCGAGGGTGCAGAGGCGCTGAAGTAGGCGGCGGCGACGCGAGGGAGTAGAGGCAGCGGCGGCGTCGGCGGCGATGCGACGGAGCATAAGGATGAATTCGTTTGTTGGGCCTCCGTTCTCGGTACAGTAGGAGCCCAGCGCGGTTGATGGCCCTGCACCGTCTCGCCCGCACCAGTCTGCGCGACGGCCGGCCCATTTCGGCTTTTTTCTTTCGTTTTTCGTTTTTATTCTTCTTCTTTTCTTTTTAGTTTTCCTGTGTTTCTTCTGTTTCTAATTTCTGGTTCTGTTTTCTTTATGTTTTGTTTTTATTTTCCGAGAAATATATAAATATTGTTTTTTAAATTAACTAATTTTTGAAAATATGAAATTTTAAAGTTTTTTCTTTCGAAATTAGTCTAATTTTTTTATAAATTTGAACAAATTTTAATCCGAACATTTTGAAATGTGAATTTTTTTCACATCTGAGCATTTTTTTAACTCAAAATATTTTCTAAAATTGTTGGCGCCCCCTCCGATGGTGTTCTCGCACCACCGGCGAGTTCACTTGGCGTGCCACGTCCGCAGCCTGCTCCGGTGCCTCGTATGCTAGGGGAGTTCTTGGCAGCTGCTAAGTCACGCTTCTATGCACTGTTGAGTGCACCCCCATCCATCGTCGGTTGACAGCAAGGAATTTCAAGTCCCGACGGAGTGTTCATATCACGGTGCAACCAGGTGGTCTCAATTCGGAGCGACGTGCCCAGTTCAATATGATGCGGAGGTGGGATTGTCACCAATGAGGTGCCCTCAACGGAGGCGTCAGAGGCATATCATAGGAGGCGTGCACTTAGGGTTCCCTCTCCGGCACCTCACGGGAGGCACTAGTTGGCTCAGGGGACGTACGTACGTGCTGGACACCATCACCAATGATGTCAACCCGGCTTGTTAGACACCATCCATTAGCCGCTGATTTTCCGTCTTCCAGTCCGACCAAGCTGGTTGTTGGGCACGTGTTCCGACTGGAGCCCGTGGAGCAGACCCCTGACAGGGCCTGCTTCCATTCTTGATAGCTCCAATCGTCTTCTATGCAGTTAGCCACTTTTGTGTTTGGCTTCTCCCCTTGTAAGTCGAGAAAGACTCGTGAGTTATCACAAGTCTCTGTTGTTCTCAGCAAAATACCGTAGCTAATCAACAGTAACTCTGTTCCATAATTCTTGTCGTCAGTTTAGTCAAGCCACAACAAGAATTGGAAAACACAGTGTTTGAGCTTTTGAAATGAAAAGAAATGAAGCAGATACCATATCCAAGCAGATAAGATGCTCACCACAAAACTAGCCCTAAACAAGAAAGGAAAGGATGTGTGAGCTCATTTTTTACAGATATGAAGCGCCCATGTACTTATAGTTTACCACACTGCCAAACCAGGCCTAATAAACAAGAAAGGAAAGGATGTGTGACAGTGTGAGCCCATTTTTTACAGATATGAAGCGCCCATGTATATAGAGTTTGAGTATGCAATATATCCACTCGTTTTGTACTACACTGGAAATGTCGTAACCGACGCCGGATAATGCATGCGTGGATGCAGTTTTTCACCGGCCAACGCAGTTACGCTATCAGTGTCACTTATGCTGTCGAGCTACCTTCTACTCGCATGAGTACACGCACATACAAATCGCCCCGGCCGGCAACGTGTTCCTCGCATCTCAAGGTCACACGCATTTACACTTTGATAGTATGTGCACAGAAGGGAATCAGCGTGCGTGTTTCACGACACGGAGAGCTCCTTAAATAGCTCTGCATCGCACGCTAGCATCCTCACACCCAAAACCTAGCTAAGCTACCCAGAGCTACCACATACACTCAGCTCCTTGCTCACACACGAGCTAGCAAGCCATGGCCAAGGGTATTTTCCTAGCTTGTCTCGTCGCCGCGGTCTGCTTCTCGGCGGTTGCGGTGGCGGTGGCGGTGGAAGTGGGCGGCGAGAACCGCCAGCCGATGGTGAACACCGTGTACGTGTTCGGGGACTCGCTCGTCGATGTGGGCAACAACGACTACCTGCCAGAGCCGGCGCCAAGGGCCAACCGTCCCTATGGCATGGACCTCCCCGGCAAGCCCACCGGCCGCTTCACCAATGGCTACAACCTCGCCGACGTCATATGTAAGCTAGTTACCAAGAATTTCAAGCTCGGCTGCACGTAAATACACTGTGCACCTTTACATGCTAACGATGAACAGCGTGGAGGGGTTGATGTCTTTTCACCCACCCAGTTCGAGTGCTCATGCTCGTAAAATCAGTGACATTTCACCACTCTTTTATAAAAATTGCCATGGGTATCCCATTACTATATATATGGCTAAATTTTTCGAATGACGAACCGGTGGTACGGATGGATAGGTCGATTAACGAATTTACTATACCTCATCTATACTCCATTTTTAAAAATTTCCATGCATTTTAGCTTTGGTCAAAAGTCTAATTTTTATAAGATTTGAACAACTTGCCTCCTTAAAAAAATTGAACAACTATACGTATAAAAATATCAATATTTACATATTCAAATCAATATTATTAGAATTATATCAGTCTAGTAATTAATGGACATCCTCGACAAAGAGGAAGAAGTGTGCTCAGATGAACATCTTAACTACATATGGAAGTTATAGCTATATACCTCTCCAAACGGCCAGCAGGAACATAATTGGAAGTAGACATACTAATTAACAGTGGACATACTACGTAAATCGACCTTTTATATATGTCTGCCAATTTGCGCTTTTGTAGCACAACGTCTTGGGTTTGAAACTAGCCCGCAAGCTTACCTCTCCATGCTGCCGCACGAGAAACTCCTACTCGGGTTGTGCCAGATCGGCGCCAACTATGCTTCCGGTGGATCCGGCATCCTCGACACCACGGTAATAACTATATATGTACTCAAAAAATTACCAAGCTCTCCAATACTTTGAGCATATGATATATACTTTCTCCATCATAAAGTGATTACAAAAATAACTCTGAGTACTCCATATATAATAACTTTGATCATATGATAGACTTTCTCAAAGATAAAATGATTACAAAACTATCCATTGGACGACGGTTTCATCGATGAATACATTGTCGACGCTTGTAGGGAAAGGGGACGTTGACGATGCGGACGCAAATCAAGTATTTCAAGAGGGCGGTGGACAAAATGTTTTGTTTCCCGAGTAAGGAGGACCACCTGGCACGGTCGTTATTCCTTCTCAGCGGCGGGGGCAACGACTTCTCTGCCTTCAACCCGGCCACCGACAGCCCCCCTGACTACATCGCCAAAATGGTGTCCACCTACATCGAGCACATCCAGGTATGTATCACACAAGTGCTTGCATGGATGTGTAGTGTAGTTCTCCCGATGTGGAGGCCCAAATATTTTGTATGGAGAAAAAATATATCAACTGGCTACGGTGACAGAGGTTGCTATGAAACACATGTGTATGTCAGGTGTTGTACAATCTGGGGGCACGGATGATCGGGATCCTGGACGTGCCGCCAATCGGGTGCACCCCAGGGTCAAGGGTGGGCATGACAAACGGTGGGTGCAACGACGGTGCCAACTCCCTGGCGCAGGGGTTCAACAGCCTCCTTAGGATGCAGCTCGCCAAGGCCGTGGCGGCCAACATGAAGGACCTCAAGTACTCCATCGCCAGCAACTACGTCATCCTCAGTGACATGATGGCCAACCCGCTCATTGCTGGTACGTATACGTCTTCCTTAGTGACATGATGCCACTTGTGTAGGGACTAATATGTCTTGAATGTCAATTTGCACGAATAGGGTTCAAAGAGGTGGAGACGGCGTGCTGCGGGGTCGGGAAGTTTAGGGCGGAAGCGATGTGCAGCCACGAGGGCACGACAGCGTGCACCGGCAACCACAATGACTACATGTTCTGGGACATGCTCCACGGCACGCAGGCCACCTACGAGCATGGCGTCGTGGCCTTCTTCTACGGCGACGCTCCCAAGTACGCTGAGCCCATCAACTTCAGCACCTTGGTCAAGAAGGAAGGAGCACCAGCTGCACCCAAGATTCAGCAGGTCACCGACGAGTAATCAGATGAGGCATGCCATGCATTGCACTCGGGCATGCATGTGATGTCCACGTGGAGAATAATTCTCCACTTTGAAATAAACGATTGCGGCTAGCTGGCTGCTAATTCCCATTTCGTATGAGGCTGCTATGACTGATACAACTAATACGTAAGTTAATCCCAGTATGTTGTAAAAAAGTCTTTCGTAATTGCTTATGTGGAATAAAATGGTGAGCGCCCTTGTGTTTGCTTAAGCAATTATACCTTTTTTGTAAGGGAATGCCCCATGGTGTTTTAATTAATAGATATAAATTAGTAATGTTACAATCATGTAAAACAAAAGGCCTAATAAAACCAGGAGGATCACCATCCCACACAGGGGTCTCCTTCGACTCATAAGCGGCGAAATTTGCTAATTGATGTGCCAACATCAGTTATCATACTTGCCTACAGAAAAACACTCTGCAATGATAGCTTAATATTGGCTCTAAACTTCAATAATTCCATTGCACGACTGAATCAAATCAAGGCTATCGGACTCTATATTCACATTAGTGCAGCAGCCTCAGCTGTGGCCGACCCGCTTAAGATATGCTCAAGCGGACCATATAAGTCCCTGCCATTGCTTCTTCTCCTGCATTATTTCTCAACACAGCCCCGATCGATTGACAGCTCCCGAACCATCATGGAAAAAAGGAGGAACCAATATTCAGTTTGCATGAGCAATTCTACTGAATTCTTCGATCTTGCGGTAGTGGCACTGGGACACACCTGCCCAAGAGCAGCACTGGGACAATTGGCTGAAAATCTGTGTGGCAAGAGCGCGTTGATTGAAGACATTCGATCACTTTCGCGCTGTCGATCGAGCTAGCTAGCTTGCACTCACGTGAATACACGCACGACATGCACACATGCGTGACGACAACATACTGTTGAGAGTTCTATTTGTATACGGCTAGGTTTAGGGTTTAGCCTCCACCGACCTCTCTCTCCTATATATACTTGTACCCTTTGGTGATCAATGCAATCAATATACAACACAACCTATTCTACGTGTCTTGTTGGTATCAGAGCCTCCCTCGCCGCCGCGCAACCCTCCGCGCGCCATCATGGCGAGCTCCTCCCTCCCTACCGATACTCTACCTGCACAACCCACAAACCCCAACAGCTCCGCTGCACCTCCTACCTCCGGTGACCTCCCTACTACCTCCGGTGCCCTCCAGAACCTCCCTCCCTCGACCCAAAACCTCCCCTTTGCCACAGATGCCCTAGACCTTCGTAGTCTCGCAACCGATCTACAACTTTCCCACACATCAGCCGCGCCACCGCCGTTTGTTTACCACCAGCCGATCCCCTCCACCCACCCCATCCTCAACGTCCACATCACCAACTATGTCAAGTTTCAGGTCAACGCCGCCGGGGAGAACTTCTCCAAGTGGCGGCAGATCATCACCTTCCTCCTCACCATGTACAAAGCGCTGGATCACATCACCGAAGGTGCGGCTCCTCTGGTTCCTGACGATTTCTGGATGGCCGTGGACATCCACATATCCCTGTGGTTCATGGGGACCCTGAGCGATGACCTCTACCGTCTCGTGTCGGGCGCCGATGGCCGCGCCTGCTGCACTTGGACCCGGCTCCTGCGCTTCTTCGTCAACAACGAGGCCTCCCGTTACCTCTTCCTCAGCAAGGCCTTCCGCTCCACTCCGCGCGGCGATCTCGACATCTCCACCTACGCCAGCAAGCTTCAGCGCATTGCTGACGATCTGGCCGCGATCGGTCGGCCTGTCGACGATCGCGATCTGACGCTCCAATTCATCGACGGTCTCGGCCCCAAATTCAAGCTCCAAGCTGAGATCATGAAGACCGCCGTCCCCACGTTCTCGGATGCGTGCTCCCGACTCCAACTCGCCGAGGTCGACGACGCCTCCCAGCAGCAGCAGGCCAGCGCTCAGGCCATGGCCGTGCAGACTAGCAGCCGCAACACCGCCACCTACGGCGGTCCCTCGCGTCCCACCGGCATCAGCCCCAACTACAGTGTTTCTTTGTTCTATAAGCCAAGTTTTTCTGTAGGAAATGAGGGAAGAGAGTATGCTCTAAGGCGTATACTTAGACGGGCTGTTCACTTTGGTCGCCAAAAATTGAGGGCAAAGGAAGGATTTCTAAGCAAGTAAGAACAGTAACCTTCATGTATTGTATTCCATAGACTCATGTTAGGTGATATGTGCATAACTTTATTTTGCACAGAATGCTAAAGATATAGTGTATGGCCTATGAGAATGATTGTAGACATGTCATATGGCAATACGAAAAAACTGTTTTAGGTGATATCTGCAGGTCAGGTGACATTTCTTTCTTTCTTTCTGACAAGTGTCTTTGGTCGAAGCCTGCTAATTAGTGTCATCATTAACTAAAAAAAACTGTGCATTCTGCAATGCAGGGAAATGATGCTGCTCAGCTCAAGGTGGCCATGCAGATTGCCACCCAGATGGCTTCGAGGGTGATGGTAGCGAAAAAATAGGCCAAGCAAACATTAGAAGAGATGAGATAGGTTTGACAGATCACGTGTTAATAGAGGAAGTGTAGGTGGACGGATCACATGTTGCGTGCTTGCATCAGTGAGCGGCTTAATTCAAGAAAATTAGCCTTCTGTTTTAGTTTGGATTTCCATTGGATGGAGTGTGCAGTTAAATCTCGATTGAATGGCATGACCCGGTTACCATGTTGTGTATGAAGATGAAACAGTGCCCATGGCATGCCTAAATCCTCAGTTTTTGTTTGTGTATGTATGTGTAGCAGCAGTGCTGTCCTAGCATTTGAGTCGCTGTATGTTCTGTGCCTATGTGCGCCGGTTGCCTATGTGCGCCGGTTAAGAAGAGCTATTGGTTGATGCGTTCATGGGTCCATCTGTCCCAGTCTCGGTGGTAGCAAATTGAACTAGGTAGTAACTTACTCGTCATAAGAAGCTCTTAACTCGTCATTGGAATGATGTCATTCAGTCACCAGGATTGACACTCATTTGTCGTATTCTCGTTTACATGGATAACATCATCAGACCTTTCCTGTGATAATTCCTCTAAAGTGTACATGAAGTCGCGGCTTCCAGATCTTGGAGGTTATGGATACATGTACTGTATTATTATAGCTGCAATCTTCATTCGTTGTTCGGAAACTTTGTGGAAGAACATTGCAGTAAGTGATTCTGAGAAAAAGATGTTATCCTTTTGTCAAGAAGATATTTGTTTGCACCGTAATCACATTATGCTTTGCCAGCCTATGTAATACAGTTTTATGGCTCTTAGTTGTCTGTTCTGATCTCTATACTTGGAGGCAGAAAAGGATGTTGCCTGTACATCTACAGTTTAGCAAGTTAGAAAAAAATTGTTAGGTAAGAAGGGCACCACATGAAAATGTCAGAAACAATGAACGTCTTCTCTGAGTTAGTAGCTTCAGGCTTCATCTGCTCCCTTATAATGCTCCTTTTCTTCTGAGAAACACTTCAGTAATTTTATTCATCCGCTCTGATCTATCACTCTGATTTATCATTTTATCTATAAATAGGTTCATTGGCTTCCTTATGCGAACAATGTTTTTCGAAGAAGGCTCTCTTATCTGAATTTGCAACTTGCTTTGTTGTTGTCTTTGTTGCTTGTGTATGAATATGCAGTGATGGCTATGGTACCCACCGCCAATGTTAGCCAAGAGGACTCCATGGAGCCAGATAAGGCCATAATGGAGTGTCAAACAACCCGGAGGGCCCTGCCAATATGACACAGATGCTACAATCTCTATTTGCCAGGATCAACCTTGCTAAAGACCTCACTGCAAAGTGCAGAGGAAGAGCGCTGCAACTCACGTTCAACTCTCTCCTAGCGGTCACGCAATATGTTGAACCTCTATGATGGATTCTTCTGTCCACTCACAAATGAGGTGATGACCGATCCTGTGGCAACAGACGGCGGTGTGACATATTATAGGAGAGCCATAGAGTAGCATTTTGAGAAGTCAGCAGGCAGTTCTGATCCTGTGTAACAACTCAGAAACTTGAGGTGAAGATTACTGCATATTTTTGGAACTGCATTTCATCATGCATCCTAAGCATCATCTTAAGGTGCATATAGTTTAACATGATAAAATATTTAAATGCATACGACTATATGAGTGCTTATGGGAACTATATAGGTAGTTTTCTTACTTTGGTCTCAAAATTATTACTCCCTCCGATCCAGAATTATTGTCGTGAGCTCTGTACAAATTTGTACTACAGTAGTATTGTTTTTCCCGACACATTTAACGGACCAGAGTTAGTATAATAGTTGTTGTACCTCCTCTGTTGTGTGAGTTTAATTTCCTCAGAAATTTTATCAAATTGTGAAGTTTATTTACTACTCCAAGTCTTCTCAAAATTCGCCCAATCCAATCTTGGATAATACTGTTTCCAAATTATTTTTACGTATCGTATCAAACCTTGTCTTTTGAGTCGGAACATCAACCCTAGCTTCTACATATTCCTATGTAGGTTCCGTAAATTTTCTGGAACGTTTCTTCCTTTTAAATGAAGCTACCATTTCAAAAGCTACATATTGATTAACTCTGGATTTGGGCACTGTTTTGATTAAAAACCTATCAAGTGAATTTATTTTCATTTGAAATCTCCCCGTCATGTAAGTCAGGTAATGTGTGATGGTTGAGAATTAACTGGACGCCCTTTGGTTACCCTTTAACTTTGGTTACCCTTTAAAACTGTGTAAAAAAATGATGTCTAGTCTGATGGTGTTCCTTTTTGTTGTTGAGTTTTGATCAATGAGAATGCTGTATAGCCGCTGTAGGGAGCATGTAGGGAGCACGTACTCTAGCTTTAGGTCCGCGTCGCATTGACCTCCGTTAGTGGCCTTTCTGTTACTGAGATTTGGCCTGCTAAACTGCTATAGATGGGCTTGGGGGCTCACGTTGCTTTACAAATGGGCTGGACCGAGTGGGGGAGATTAGTTCCCTCTAAAAAAAAGTCCAACATGTATTATTTCTTGCTTACCGCAAATCCTAGTGCAGGGGTTGTTTTCCTTTTTTTCCCGTTTATGTTTCTTTTTTTGTTTTCAGCTTTTCATTGCCTCTTTTCTTTTCTGCGCCAGTGCACCCGCCGTGGGCAGCATGGTCCAACGCGACGCAGTACAAGCTCCTACAACAACATATGAGGCACCCTCACTGCGCAAAGTACTCGGGGTGTGGATTGATCGCCTGAGTCTATTGTGAGGGTCCGTGTTCTTTAGTCTTGTCTCACTTTGTGAAGCCCCTCGATGGTGTTGGTGACTCAACTCACATACATGATATTCTGACATTCCTAGCTAGTCGGCGAGTGTGGTGTTTGTGATGTTGCCTCATAGCAGAGGGAAGCCCTTTGACAGCGCTGAAGACACTCGTTGAGGTGCTATCAAGTAAGCGAGTGATGTTGGCTGCAGACTTTGTTGCCTGAGTATTGTGACGCCCTTCGGTGGAGTTGGTGGCACTCCTCCATGCATTGCTAGAGATTTTGTATGGTGATGGGCTTCGAGTTACTCGGTGCTTTCCATTTTCATTTTTCTCTTTCATTGTTATTTATTTTGAAAGATGCTGGTCATGAAGTGGCCGGCTCTTGTTAGAGCAGGTACAATAGTGGGCTTATAGCCCGACTACGTGGCATTTTTGCCTATGTGGAGGAGAGAGGCATGAAAAAGTAGGGGGAGTGGGCTCTCACGTAAGAGGCTAGCTCTACGCGTGTTTTTAGGCAAAGTATGAGGAGAGAGATAGAGAGAAGGTTGTACAAAGTAGTACTCTAATAGCCAACCTTATAGTCCACCTTACTATATGCGTGATTTTAGATGGTGGCTATAGATGATATGGCAACTCCATATAGCCAGCAGTCGGCTATATTATTAACCATGCTCTTAGTGGAACACCTTTCCCCGTAACTTGTGATTATGTCTTTTGAAGCAATATTCAGATTGTTGAAATGATCTTTCGCCCTGTTTCATAAATAAAGCAACGACCTGGTCATAGGGGTGGATATCGAGCCAGCTCGACTCAACTCGACTCGACTCGTAAAAACTCGTTAGTTAACGAGCCAACTCAACTCAACTCGTTAACTAAACGAGCTCCATACCTCAACTTGGCTCAACTCAATAAAAACTCGAGCTGGCTCGGTAAACTCATTAAACTCGGTAATAAACGTTAACAACATAACCATCTATAGCGTGCGTAGTCCATATTATAACATAAACTTAAATATTCAAATATTTCTTAACAAATCAATGTTCATAGCTTAAAAATCAACATGATAGAACATAACTGCTATATATGGCCTACATGGCTCTAGTGGCTATGCTCCCACGTATGTATGGCCTAAGTATTCTTATGATCTTAGGCATATTACGAGCTACATGAGTTTAACGAGTACTCGTAACTCGACTCATTAAGCTCGTTTTCTTAATGAGCTAGAAATGTCAGCTTGGCTCAACTCATAAGTGTCCGAGTTCAAGCCGAGTTGAGCCGAGTTTTCGAGTACTCCTTAGGCTCAGGAGTTTCGAGTTTTATTTCCACCCCTACCTGGTCATGAGCTGTCCGCCTCTTGTTAGTGGACCACCTTCCCCTGTAACTTGTGACTATGTCTTTTGAAGCAATATCCAGATTGGGATCCTCTCCCCCGCGATGATTGTTTTAGAAAAAAGATAATAATTTTTTTCCCTACACATCATGTATTTGTAGCACAACATCTGCCGTAAGTACGAAACTATATATTAGTTCAATAGCATAAAAATACGAAATATATAATTTAGTTCCCAGTCACTCATGGACGCATTAAAAGCGATCGGATTAGAATACGTGTTCATGTAAGAAAAAAAAAGTTGTTCATGCATGCTTGCACAAGAAAAAGGAGGAAGAAGAAAATAAAGTTACCACTGGTTTTTGTTGTGCTCAGCAAAATACCCTAGCTAGCTACGCGATCACTGTCATGCAGGTACGTATCAAGATTTCGAGCTATACCTTCTGCTCGCATGAATACACATGCAATCCACGCTGGATTCACCGGCGCTAATACACACAGGATACGTCAGGACAAGGCTGATGTCGCCCCGGCAAGGTCTCACGCATTTACACTTTGATCGTATGTGCAGAGACCCGAATCGTCTGTATTCCCGCGCTCGTGTTCCACGACGCGGCCGGGCTCCTTAAATAGCCGTGTATCGCACGCTTAGCATCCTCACACCAAAACCTAGCTAGCTACCACATGCACTTAGCTCCTTGCTCACACGAGCTAGCAAGCCATGGCCAAGGGTATTTTCCTAGCCTGTCTCGTCGCCGCGGTCTGCTTCTCGGCGGTTGCGGTGGCGGTGGCGGTGGAAGTGGGCGGCGAGAACCGCCAGCCGCTGGTGAACACCGTGTACGTGTTTGGAGACTCGCTGGTGGACGTTGGCAACAACGACTACCTCCCAGAGCCGGCGCCTAGGGCCAACCGTCCCTACGGCATGGACCTCCCCGGCAAGCCCACCGGCCGCTTCACCAACGGCTACAACCTCGCCGACGTCATATGTAAGCTAGTTACCAAGAATTTCAAGCTCGGCTGCACGTATACCTATACATTGTGCACCTTTACGTACTAACGATGAACAGTGTGGAGGGGTTGATGTCTTTTCACCCACCCGAGTTTGAGTGCTCATGCTCGTAATTTCAGTGACATTTCACCACTCTTTTATAAAAATTGCCATGGGAATCCCCTTACTACATATATATGGCTAATTTTTTCGGATGACAAACCGGTGGTACGGATGGACAGGTCGATTAACGAATGCACGTGTTAATCCGTATAATAATTACTATACCTCATCTCTACTCCATTTTTTTAAAATTTCCATGCATTTTATCTTTGGTGAAAATTCTAATTTTTATAATATTTGAACAACTTGCCTCATTAAAAAAAATTGAACAACTATATGTATAAAAATATCAATATTTACAGATTAAAATATATATTATTAGAATTATATCAGTCTACTAATTAATGGACATATCCCATGAAAAGTGTGCTGAGATGAACATCTTAAACCGTAATAATACACCTCAAGTCCTCAACTACATATGGAAGTTATAGCTATATACCTCTCCAAACGGCCGGCAGGAACATGATTGGAAGTGGACATACTGATTAACAGTGGACATACTACGTAAATCAACCTTATATATATGTCTGCCAATTTGCGCTTTTGCAGCACAACGTCTTGGGTTTGAAACTAGCCCGCAAGCTTACCTCTCCATGCTGCCTCACGAGAAACTCCTACTCGGGTTGTGCCAGATCGGCGCCAACTACGCTTCCGGTGGATCCGGCATCCTCGACACCACGGTAATAACTATATATGTACTAAAAAAAATCACCAAGCTCTCGAATACTCTGAGCATATGATATACTTTCTCAAACATAAAATGATTACAAAACTAACTCTGAGTACTCCATATATAATAACTTTGAGCATATGATATACTTTCTCAAAGCTAAAATGATTATAAAAATATCCAGTGGACGACGGTTTCATTGATGAATACATTGTCGACGCTTGTAGGGAAAGGGCACGTTGACAATGCGGATGCAAATCAAGTATTTCAAGAGGGCGGCGGACAAAATGTTTTGTTTCCCGAGTAAGGAGGACCACCTGGCACGGTCGTTGTTCCTTCTCAGCGGTGGGGGCAACGACTTCTCTGCCTTCAACAAGGACACCGACAGCGCCCCTGACTACATCGCCAAAATGGTGTCCACCTACATCGAGCACATCCAGGTATGTATCACACAAGTGCTTGCATGGATGTGTAGTGTAATTCTCTCGATGTGGAGGCCCAAATATTTTGTATGGAGAAAACATATATCAACCGGCTACGGTGACAGAGGTTGCTATATGAAACACATGTGTATGTCAGGTGTTGTACAATCTGGGGGCACGGATGATCGGGATCCTAGACGTGCCGCCAATCGGGTGCACCCCAGGGTCAAGGGTGGGCATGACAAACGGTGGGTGCAACGACGGTGCCAACTCCCTGGCGCAGGGGTTCAACAGACTCCTTAGGATGCAGCTCGCCAAGGCCGTGGCGGCCAACATGAAGGACCTCAAGTACTCCATCGCCAGCAACTACGTCATCCTCAGTGACATGATGGCCAACCCGCTCATTGCTGGTACGTATACGTCTTCCGTAGTGACATGATGCCACTTGTGTAGGGACTAATATGTCTTGAATGTCAATTTGCACGAATAGGGTTCAAAGAGGTGGAGACGGCGTGCTGCGGGGTCGGGAAGTTTAGGGCGGAAGCGATGTGCAGCCACGAGGGCACGACAGCGTGTACCGGCAACCACAATGACTACATGTTCTGGGACATGCTCCACGGCACGCAGGCCACCTACGAGCATGGCGTCGTGGCCTTCTTCTACGGCGACGCTCCCAAGTACGCCGAGCCCATCAACTTCAGCACCTTGGTCAAGAAGGAAGGAGCACTAGCTGCACCCAAGATTCAGCAGGTCACCGACGAGTAATCAGATGAGGCATGCCATGCATTGCACTCTCGGGCATGCATGTGATGTCCACGTGGAGAATAATTCTCCACTTTGAAATAAACGATTGCGGCTAGCTGGCTGCTAATTCCCATTTCGTATGAGGCTGCTATGGCTGATACGCCTAATACGTAAGTTAATTCCAGTATGTTGTAAAAAAGTCATTCCTAATTGTTTATGTGGAATAAAATGGTGAGCGCCCTTGTGTTTGCTTAAGCAATTATACTTTTTTGTAAGGGAATGCACCATGGCGTTTTAATTAATAGATATAAATTAGTAATGTTACAATCATGTAAAACAAAAGGCCTAATAAAACCAGGAGGATCACCTTCCCATACAGGGGTGATCTCCTTCGACTCATAAGCAGCGAAATTTGCTAATTGATGTGCCAACATCTCCAGAACAATGTTGGAAAGAAACATCAGTTATCATACTTGCCTACAGAAAAACACTCTGCAATGATAGCTTAATATTGGCTCTAAACTTCAATAATTCCATTGCACGACTGAATCACATCAAGGCTATCGGACTCTATATTCACATTAGTGCAGCAGCCTCAGCTGTGGCCGACCCGCTTAAGATATGCTCACGCGGACCATAAGTCCCTGCCATTGCTTCTTCTCCTGCATGATTTCTCAACACAGCCCCGATCGATTGACAGCTCCCAAACCATCATGGAAAAAGGAGGAACCAATATTCAGTTTGCATGAGCAATTCTATTGAATTCTTCGATCTAGCTTGCGGTAGTGGCACTGGGACACACCTGCACAAGAGCAGCACTGGGACAATTGGCTGAAAATCTGTGTGGCAAGAGCGCGTTGATTGAAGACATTCGATCACTTTCGCGCTGTCGATCGAGCTAGCTAGCTTGCACTCACGTGAATACACGCACGACATGCACACATGCGTGACGACAACATACGTCCACGTCGGGCCAACATGTGTTCCTCGTGTTCTTACTTCTTAGCCGCACTGCATTCAATCAAATCGAGCAACGATCCAGTAGAAAATGTGGTCAATGCCTCAAACCACTCTTGCTACATCGCCCTTGCGAGCGGAATCCTCCGGTACCCTGCTGGGCCTCAAGGACTGGTTTGCAATTTTCTTGTATCCTGAGGTTGTTCTGCTTTTTCGGTTTTCATTAGATCTGTAATCCTTGTACTAAAAAAAAAAGTAAAATTAGCAGATATATCGATCTCCTTCCGATTCAGTAAGTGTCTAAGTGACAGACAATCGTACTCTTGCCAAGGTAGCAGTAAACATGAGCTTGAATTCATCAACTATTCAAGTCAGATCAACCCAGAGATCTGCTAGTGTATTTCACATTACCAAGAATCTACTATATACAGTGTAGAGTAGCTCACAATTGTGCCTGCAGCATGCCAACAATAAGGTTTAGGGTACTGTCAAATACAACCATGCATCTGCTCCAACGACCATATAATTGAAATTGCATATACCACCGATTCATCGTTCAACACAAATTTCCTAACCAAGGATAGTAGACAGTACGGAAAAAATACAGTAGAAGCGAACTACTTAGGCGCCTGCAACTTTTGAAGGATCAAGTCCTTCATGACAAGGGGGCAGCTCTTGCAGAGATGGTCGAAGCCGTCCGTGGCCACGACCGCCCTCAGAATCGCCGGACAGCGGAGGAACTCGTAGCACGCCTCCTTCAGCCTGTTGCAGCCGGGCTGATCGGCGAGGGTCAGAATGTTCGTGGCCGTGCACATACGATTTGCTCACACAGCTACTTTTCGCACATCGCCTTCAGCCGCACAAGGCCGTACCTGTCCGCCGCGACGAGCAGATACTTAAGCTAAAAAAAAGTAGTCTTTCCGTTAAGTAATTAAATGGTTATATTTAATTTATAGAAACACCACTTAGGGTACATTATGAAGTGATTTATCTGGTTTTTGGTCTTTTCTAAATTGACAACCAACTTTAGTTTTTAGGTGCATGATCCAAGGCTGCTCAACTTCTTGGTAACTTGCCAGTTTTCTTCTACAATACTACTACAAAGGATGACAATGCATCAGCAAGTCATTCATATTTTTTCCGTATGAAAATAACGTTTCTTATTTTCCTTGCAAAGATTTCACATCTCTTGCTTCAGTGAAAAAAAAATCAATATCTCTTATGGGCTAGCTGCTTGAAACTGATTGGTGCAGTGAGCTGGGTTGGGCCGTCGAACAGTCCCTGAGCTCCGACCTCGGCGGCTCGCTGGGTAGCGTGGAAAGAGTCCCAATATACATAGGCGCCCCGGTCGGCGCACAACATGTCGTTCCTCGTGCATAGATCACCGGCCTCTGCGCCCAGCCTCCCAGACCCACAACATGCGCTGTCCACATTCTTGAACCCTTTAGAAAAATATTTCAAGGTCTAATCAGCAAATGTACTATAAGTTTCTTAAAGAAACACAAGATCATGCACAAAGTTCGGCAATCCGGTAGGATAATCACGATTTTTTCTCAAATATTACGAGGGGTGCCGATCTGACAACACGTACCACTTGACTGCGGGCTGGCGAAGCTAATTTGTGTGGCAACGAAAGCATCACTGAGGGAGTAAGAGAAGCCGGGGAGCTTGTTGGCTAGACCAGCCAATGCGGAATTCACGGCGGCAGCAAACCCGGCGGCGTAGAGGTTCAAGGCATCGTTGCATGCCCCCGTGGCGTTCAACATGCGCAGCCGGGGCACACACCCCACGGGGCCCACGTTGATGATCCCGAACTTCCTCGCGCCCATGCCGTATAGGTCGGCGATGGCAGCGGAGTAGTTGGAGACGAGGTTGGAGTAGATCGCAGGGACATCGGCTGGCGTCTTGGGCATGGTGTGAAACATTTCATTGCTACCAATACCGAGGAGGAAGAAGGAGTTGGCGACAAGCATGGAGACCTTGTGGGTGCCCCAAATGGCCTTCATTTCAGCCTTGGTCGATGCAAAGTAGCGCAGCTCCTTCGATAGTGGGATGTTGTTTCCCGCGTTCTGCAATTAAGTCTCTTGGTTAGTACCCAGTAGCTATAATAACTATGGACATCTATATACTGTTGTATTTGTGTTAAATATTTTAGATGAACCTTTAGTGGATAGGATTATCAGGTTCTTGAGAATTTACCGCAATTAACCTTACCCATAATAAAATAGGGTTAGAGATTGTTTAGGCTAAACGGAGTTCAAGCGTAAAGAAGAGCGTTGTATGCGAAACAAGTTTGATGTTGATATTACAGATGTTGATAATATTTTTATCAAACTTATAGGAAGTTGGTTTAGGATAAACCTGAAACTTTTGTTAAATTTGGAACAGTGACGCTTTAAATCTATTTCTTGAATTCGTACTTCAAAAACCATTGCTTGCTATGTGATACGTATGATCTCCAAAATGTAAAGGTATGTAGCTACACTTACCGTGGAGTCGAGGATCCCAGCTCCTGCCGAGGCGTAGCTGACTCCTCTCGTCAGAGTGCTGGGGATGAGGTAGTTGCGCGACTTCGGCGCCAGATAGGCCAAAGGGCTCCTCTTGAACCCCAGGTTCTTGGCTGCATCTATCCATGGATGGTGTTAACATGATGAACATGTGTATAATCCATCGACGTACCTAACATGTTAGCCTAATTAAGAACACATGTATAATGCGTACCGATGAAGTCGGCGATGTTGTAGCCGTTGCTGAACCGTCCGGTGGGCTTGGGGCCGCCAGGGAAGTCAATGCCGTAGAAGGGCACGTCCTTGCCCCGAAGGTAGTTATTGTTCCCCACGTCTAGCGTCGAGTCCCCAAACACAAACATCGCCGGCACCACGGGACGCCCCGCCGTGCTATGGTCGACCACTCCGGCCAGCGCTGTCGGGATACCAAGAACCGCGATATGAAGAACGAGGACGACACCGCCTTCATGACCGCCTAGCTAGCTTAGAAACCTTGTGTATGTGTATGCAAGCTAATCGTTGGCAATATCTAGCTAGTTGCGATAGGCTGGCGGGATGGGCAGGTACTTATAAGCCTCCCAAATTTTGGGCCTATCTGGCGCTGATATCTGCTGGAGTTTCCTCCTGCAGCAATGGCCCCACATGGCAATCACACTTAAAAACAAAACATCATGTTTGTTCAGTAGTTAATCTGAAAATGAATGGCATGACTCAAACTTGAGAGGTGACTGCGCTTGATATGTTTCATTCAACCACATCAACATGACAATGTCAATATTAAAGTTGTACCTGACCACCCTGTTCAGCATAGAAGCTTGTACTTTTCAAGACAAGACCAAGGTCCTCATCACCAGATGCGGAGGCTATGAACTCTGAGCCAGTATAGATAGCCATCACCACACTGCTGTGTTTCTGCAAATGATTTTAAGTACGTCAACCATAATCTATATATGTGTTTAACCAGAGTGCAAAATATGAACAGTGCAAGAACAATCAAAAGCTAGTAGACATGTAATAATCACTACTTGGAGGTGATTAGAAGTGGCGATTGCTTTTAAAAAAATTTAGACCCAACTATGAAACCATAGGAAACTAGATAAAAAAACACCAGTCCCTGATAGGCACTAATACTGGAAGGAACTGTACATAATAAAAGTATGTTATAGCCAAACCACAACTAAACAATCTAATCAATAATCTAACCTCGTGGTAGAATTTTGGGCTATCATTTGTGCTGGCAAGCCCCTGATTGCGCAGCTGTGATGTAGCATTAGCATCTAGGACAATAGATTTCCCCCAGCCTGCAAGAAGTTTTTATAACAAAATCAGAACTAAGTATGACATAAATCAAAACATACAAACATAGAAAGCTGCCCAAATGATTGAAGCATTAGTAAGAATATAACAGATGACAAGTTCAGCTAATTATAACATTATTAAACAACAAAGAACAAGGATAATACTTGGATAAGATAAAAAACAAGGGATGGATTAAGTTTTATTATATATAAGGAGAATAAAATACAACCTTGTGTCGAGCATTCCTAGCCTTTGCTCTTGCTTCTTCCATGGAGACTTTAAATCCCTCCATGTGAATGGTTAGCCCAAAGTCACCCGCCATGACCTGCGAGATAGGAAACAATAATGATACAATAAAACATACGATAAAAACTCTACCAAATTTAATTTAACAATATAAACATGAAAAATATATTACTGTCAAATTAATTTGATTAAATTTACTGATGAAACTGTGGAAAAAAACAAACCTCAGTCAAATCTACTGGATAGCCATAGGTGTCCCATAGAATAAAAGCGTCCTGAAAGAACAAATAATGGTTGCAATGCATGAAAGATAGCCATATAAGCGATAAATGTTCAGTAGGATGTAAGGGAACATTGATAAACATGATTGAAGTATGTTCTAAGAGACATCTTTCTATGTAGTGAACTCCCATTCTTAAAATTAGAACTAGAGGCCAAGAATTATTTCATATTCCTGTAGAGACTATGATTAAGTTTTCCAAATAAACCACTTAGATGGGTTAAGTCTATTCGGCGCAGACATCTTCTAGTGAAAACAACATAAATCAAGTAACGCTGCTATAATTTAAAACCAAAAAAACTTGCCTGGCCACTAAGTACTGCCCCTCCATTCTCCCTGACAGCATCTGTAGCTTTCTTAAATCTCTCAAATCCCTGAAAATTACACCAACAGCACAATCATTTAACTGGCTGAACAGCAATGAGAAAACCAATACATTATGATGGTCCAAAGAATAAGCCGGTCATCTAGACTTTAACTGTAATCTTTCATATTCTCTGTTTCGACATTACCTTTACTAAAGTGTTCTCGAAGCTTTTCTCTTCATCTTCAATTATATCTTTAATCTTCTTTTCATTGTCCTTCAGCTCAGGGAACACCTCCCCCATTACTTGGACAAAATCATCTATAAGCCTGTATATGCAAGATAAAAAAGGGTAAATAAATCAAAATGGCAGAACAAAGGAGGGGAGAAGAATGCCGGTAACCGGAAATGTAGAGAATCAGGAACAACATGAACAAGTTATGCAGATATCACCTAAAATAGTTTTTTCGTATTGTCATATGACATGTCTACAATCATTCTCATAGGCCATACACTATATATTTTAGCATTCATTGCAAAATACAGTTATGCACATATCACCTAACATGAGTCTATGGAATACAATACAGGAAGGTTACTGTTCTTACTTGCTTAGAAATCCTTCCTTTGCCCTCAATTTTCGGCGACCAAAGTGAACAGCCCGTCTAAGTATACGCCTTAGAACATACTCTCTCCCCTCATTTCCTACAGAAAAACTTGGCTTAGAACAAAGAAACGCTGTTGTATAACAACAACAAAAAATGGAGCATTTAAACCAACCAAAACAGTAGGAACTAACCAGGCTGAGAACCATCTGCGATTGCAAAACAAAGGGTGAGAGCAAAGGTGACCGCCGCTTTGTGTATATTGGCATACAGGATTCCGGCGGATCTAGTTGATGACCACTTGGCCATGGGTGAGAGCAAAGCCATCATGTGTGTCAAATGGTTTGCCGTTGGAGTTGTGCAAGTATTTGGTAAGAAATATTTGCGAGCTCCCAATGCTGCAGACACGGCTAGGCTTTTGGAGTTCAACGCCGCTCGGGGGGTTGTTGGATGTATGCCCAAAAGACAATGTATTTATACATCTGATTCATCAATTATGATTTGTATTCTCTATGCTATAACTACGGTGGTTTCTGGATACGTGATTCAGGGGAAAGCCCACTCGTACGTCTAGAGAATATGAACACGTAAAATATACCCTAATTTTTTTACCGACTAATTTGTTGATTGCTTGATGACACTGCTTTCCTAGTCATGTACATTGTTTATGTCAGCATCAATGAGTGGCATATATTTGGATAGTAATATGGCCGGGTAAACCCAAATTTTGGTATGCTAAGAGATTCCGTTAAGTCGTCTTTTTGTTCTTAGCTTTATCATAGAAAGGTTATTATATAACATGTCCTATAACCATGAGGTTATTAGGATTATGCATACTGGAAGAGTTACTTTGGTACTGTCAACGGCATGGCCGTAACTGGGTGTCAAAGCGGCAGTCACTGGGTGGCTTCAAGGTGTGTGTATATCCTAATGTTCTGAGATGGGAAATTACTCCTCGGTAATTAGAGAGATACGCCCTGGGCCCTCTCGGTATTATAAAGGTATTTTGCAGACAATGCATGGTGAAATTACACCGTGTGAGATATCATAATACGGAAACGAGTAAAGGGAACTTACCGGTAACGAGATAAGACAAAGATGTAGTGAATCAATTTATTGATTCATGGTAACATCCACGGATCTATATCTCGGGTGAAGTTTGGTATCGCGAGTAATGGGAATGATATATTAAATAGCCAGCAGGTTCAACAGAGTGTCTTCGCATAACGGTAGCAGTTATTCAGGTCGTCCACGGACCTGACCCTGGCCGGTGATTGGTTATCCAATTATAGCTACACGTTATCGAACATGTAGGGTGGACACGCTTAAGCTAGGATTGGTTAGTTGTGTATTATGTTTGGTCTGGAACAATGGAGAGAGTATCACCGACATAGTGTATGCGTGATAGATATGTTTTTACCGGAGAGATTGTATTGTGATTGAAGTTGCTATCACAGGTCGGAATTTATTCCGAGGGTTTATATAAGAAGGAAATATTTGTCCAGAGTATTTTGTCGGCGGACATTGGGTGTCTCGGATCATATAAAAGGTGTTTTATATGATAGGTAATTAATTCGGTGAAATATTCTGTAAAAGGAAATATTCAAATGAAGAATTAATTGGACAAAATATTATTTAATTATATGTTGATTTATTTAATTAATAAATAATTATGGAAAATATTATTATAAAATTGGAGCCCACTATGAGGCTACCAAGATGGGCCCGAGGGTCCACCAAGGTAGCCGCACCACCAAGTGGTGGTGGTGGGCCATGGCACCGAAGGGGGGAGGCTCCCCCCGGCCGAACCCTAGTGGGCCTTGCGGCCCATGGGGGGAGGCGATGGCGGTGGTGGCCGAGTGGCGGCCGGCCTAGGTGGGCCCCACCCGCCAGGTCGGTGCGCCAGGGTGGGCCCCACCCGCCTAGGTCGGTGCGGCCTAGGTGGGCCCCACCCGGCGGCGGCCAAGAGAGGGAGGCGGTGGAGGGGAGGGGAGTTGGAGTCCTACTCCAACTCCTCCTCCCATGCCGAATTGGGCAAGGGGAAGCTTTCCCCTTGTCCAATCCAAGTAGGACTACGAGAAAGCTTTCCCCTTGTCCAAGTCCCTCCACCCCTTGGTCCATCTATATAAACCCCACCCCTTCTATTTGGAGGACACACAATTGCAACACGCAAGCTCTCAAGTTTAGATCTCTTCTAGTTGGATTAGAGGAACCTCTAATTAGAGGCAACCTATCCGATTAGACTAGATCTAATCTCTGTCTCTCTCCTGCTCATGTGTTGAGATCTTCACCTTCATATTCAACAGTAGTGCTTCAAGCTTTGACGGCGAAGCCCTGCTGAACTTTTCCCGGCGTACGCGTGCAAGCTCTCAGAGGGGTGATCCGTCGATCTTGACGGTTGACCCTCACGCTGTTGAATCAAGGTGACAAGGCGAGGAGGAGGAGGCGCCGGAATCTCTCTACCAGGCTTGGTTGAGAGAGACGGCGACGAGCTACATCTTCGGATCTTCGTATTCACATGTATCTTCATAGTACATCTTGGGAGGTGTTGCGTAGCAATACGAATATTTTAAATTTCTGTACACGCAACCCAATAGGGGTTCCCAGGTATGCTTGGCTCTATTGATTGCATGCACTGGAGTTGGAAGAACTGTCCTGCGGCATGGCATGGACAATTCCAAGGCCACAAAAACGATTCCACTATAATCCTTAAAGAGGTGGCCGATCATGAGACATGGATTTGGCATGCATTTTTTGGTATGCCCGGAGCTCAATGACATCAATGTTCTTCACCGGTCACCACTCATGAATAAGATTGCAAAAGGTCAAACTTGCCCCGTGAAGTTTGTAGCAAACGGCCATACATACAACTATGGCTACTATCTTGCGGATGTCATCTACCCAAGGTGGCAAACATTTGTGAAACCGGTTCACAAACCGCAAGGTAAGAAAATGCTTGATTTCCACAATGCTCAAGCGGCGGCTAGGAAAATTGTGGAGAGAGCATTTGAGATTTTGCAAGCCCAATTTACTATTGTGAGAGGACCGGCTAGATTTTGGGATCAAGACATGTTTTGGTACATCATGACCGCTTGTGTGATCATGCATAATATGATCATCGAGAATGAGCGCGGGCAAGATTTGGACTATACTCACTATGAGTTGATGGGACATCCCGTGCAAGTGCGGAGGAGGGCTGAGAGGACAGCCCGCTTTGTTGCATCTTATCATGCCATTCAACGTAAGGAACGGCATGATGAGATTCAAAAGGATCTAATCGAGGAGTGGTGGACATGGAATGGGAAACAATGAGTTAAAAAGGTGTATGTTTGTTGTATGTTTATTGTATTGTTGATGAACTATTCATTCTATTGTTTGGTGAACTATTTGTATTAAGGAAAAACTATTTTTTGTGTTGTAATAATAATTAAACTATTTATTGTTGATTTATTTGGTGTATGTTTGATCATCTTTGTTGTATGTTTGAGTGCAAATGTTGTTTGTGCTGGTCGTGCGCGCTGGAGTTTAGCGCGTCTGGAAAACCGTCCCATTTTCGCGCGATATTTTAGCGCGACTGCTAAAGAAAAACATGCGCCCAGCGCGCTAAATGGCTATTTTGGCGCTGCAAAAAAGTTATACCGCGCCGACGCGTTGGACGCTGTTGGAGATGCTCTAAGCGCCCGCCGCACGCAGAGATACGTTCAACATCAATCACGAGCATGCGCAGTGCGTATGCCTTGGGCAATGGAGTACCAACGATACTATGTTACCACGTAGACTTATATGTATCTACAGTTCTAAACGTCACAACGTGCACTTTTCGGCCCCGGGGAGTACCTATTATCAAGCTCTTGACTGTTGATCAGTGACACCAATATAAAGTTCTCTTCTAAACTCGCGTGCGATGACATAATCATAGTTCATAGTCACGAAAATAAAGAATAAGGACGAACATAAAAAATGAGTGTTTGCGATTGATTTATATTTAACTATCTTAATCTCATGACGGTATATATGAATCTAGAACTTAAAGAGAAAATCAGCTACTCACTCTGTTCAGAAAAGGATGTCTCAACCTAGCCCAAATTTATATGTATCTAGACATGATTTAGCGTGTAGATATATGCAAATTTGAGCTAGATTGAGACATTCTTTTGTGGACGGAGATAGTACAAAAATAATTACCACAACTTGGATGTGACGCTCAGTGCCGATTATCCTAATCTCGTAGTTTTGGGCTTCCGACCTTCCGACGACCAGTCTAGTGTTTAACCTCGCGACGTTGTGGCGAGCAATGTGTTGGCGTCCAGTTGTCCAGGACACTAAGAGCAACTCCAACACGCCGACCCAAACGGACACCAAATATCAACACGGTTTGTTTTTTGGATTCATAGATAGGGACGGACAGTTAACTAGTTGTCCCGGAAACTGAAGCTGGCTTATGTCGTCGCGGCAGTGCATGTTAAATTCGGTCGTGGAGGTAAAAGCAGAGTAAAAATATGCTTCAAAACATAGGAACCGTATCTGGCATGTGTCCAGGAGGAACCCTTTCCTTCATCCCCTCGCGTCGCCCCCCCAGGCGGCGCCAGGGGCGACCTTCCCGCCGCCGCCAGTTCCTCCAGACAGCCGCCAGCCCTGCCGCTGCCGTCGCCGGCCTCAGCCGCGGCGGTGGCGGCACCCTCCGCTGCCAAAAGGGCGGTCGGAGGGAGGTTCTTCTGCTCAGCTCGGAGGATGGCCGCCCCGTGGGGGCGACGGTGGCCAGGGAGGAGGACGCCGGGCCGGCGGGCCCGGGCGGAGGCGACGGAGGTGTGGGGGGAGTCCGCGCAGGCTGCAGGCGACGGGGTGGTCTGCTGCGGCGACCGAGGCTCGAGGTGCGGCTTTGGCTCTCGCGAGCTGGCTGGATCTGCGGGCGGGAGATGCGGTCCGGGGGCGGCCGGTGCTGCGAGGCAGAGATGGGCGTGATGGTGAGGCGTGGTCGCTCTGCTCGCGACGCAGTGAGAAGGCCGGGTATCCGGTGGAGATGGAGTATGCGGGGAGGTGGGCTGCGGAGGCTGGGTGTGGTTGTGATTCAGACGCGGGCAGCAGAGGAAGCCGGGGCGGCGGCCCCGGACAGTGGCGGCTACTCCGGCGGAGCAGCGAAGCGGGCATGGCCATGGCAGCGGCCGTGGAAGGTGGTGCCGCGGCTGCTGCGGTATGAGGTGGAGCTCGGCGGTTGACGACATGGCCGGGATGGCATCCTGCTGCTCCCGATGCTTTGCGGTCGGGTTGAACTCCGGGCGAAAGCTCGCATGGACTTCGGTCAGTGCCGACGACGGCGGCGTCCTCGGGCGTCGTTCCCTTTCTTGATTGCGTCGTCGTGGAGCTTTTCGACCTCGTCTAACGCGTGGTGGTTCCAAGTTCTCCGGGTGAAAACCTTTGCTCCTTCGTGAGCGGGCGGCGGTGACGGTCTCGTCACTACCTTGTTGGAGGCGCCGCTTTGGAGCCCTTGGCCAGCGCGGTGCAACGGTTTTGCGACGGATGTGCAGAATGGCGTGTGGTCGTGGGCGGTGGATGTCGGGGCGGCGGCTCCGGAAGGTGGTGGTGCGTCGAGGCGGCGGCCTCGGTCTCCCACGCTACGACGGTTCTATGAGGCAGAACCGTTGTTTATGTGGGTTTGGGTGGCGACCTGGATGAAGACTGCTTGGGCAGAGGGTTCGTCGACTCGACTGGATCGTCTTCGGGCAATGCGAAGGTCGATCTGGTTGCTTCACCGGGGCGGCGGCCCCGGAACAGGTGGTTTTGGTGGCAACCTGGATGAAGACTGCGTGGGTAGAGGGTTCGTCGACCATGACTGGATCACTTTCGGGCAATGCGAAGGTTGATCTGGTTGTTACGCCGGGGCGGCGGCCATGGAGTAGGTGGTGTGTGTTGTGGCGTTTGTCGACTTGGGTCGTGTGGACGGCGGGTCGCTTCGTTTGTGTCATTCTTTTGTACAGATTGTATGGTTTTTGGACCCGGTTTCCCTTATAAACTGGGTCAATTCTTTCTATCTATTCGAGCGGTGGTACGACCACTTTATCCTCAAAAAAAACATAGGAACCGTCCGTGGTCCTAGGAGAAAACAGGTGAAGTCCACATGCAAAACCAATGTAATTAAGCAAAGTAGACTGGCAAAATAGCCCCAGCAACGTTCCAGTCGGAAAGCAGACCGGAACCGGCCCTACATGGATGAGCGTCGGGTGAACCGGAAAAAAGCGTGCCAAAATTTGGCTAGTCTTGGGTGAACCGAATAAACGGCGTATTTGTAAATTTAAACTTGTGATGCGAAATATATGTATTTGTATGAAAAAAATTCACATAATATTTAGCCTATATATAGAGAATTTTCCAAAATGTTGTGTAATCATTTGACTAGACAGGTATAGTGTGGCTCCGCCACTGCCCACTGGGTCTCGGGCAGCAAGTGCAAAGTAAACTGGGATCGGGTTTGTGGGCCAAAAGAAGCTTGGAGACTTCAGTATTCTTGACATGGACAAGTTTTCTCGCGCCTTTTTCCGCCTTTGCTGGCTTCGACCGTAATATGGCCCTTTCTTCACAAGCCTTGGGTGGGCCTTCCGCCAGTCCACGATGACATGGATCACCAGTTATTCCCGGCTGCCATGAGAACCATCGAAGACGACAATATTATTAAGCGGAGATTCAGTAGTTCACACCTCCTCACTTCGTTGAGTTTTTCAAGGTTTGGCATTAATTTAAGGGATCAAGTTGTCGTATTATGTTCTGTACGATATCATCTTCACAAACCCTCTAATATGTCATGTCCCATTGATCTCATGCATGAGGCTTACACATATTTTTTTTGCCGAGTGATCTCGAACAGGGCGTTCATCTGAAAGGCTTTTGTCTATGTTTTCGTAGTGCCAAGGCTATAAGTAGTGGAAGCGGGTTAAAAGGAAGCAACAACTATCGTGGTCGTGGTTTGGTGTTCTCTCGAGTATCGGACAAGAGCTATGAATGAAAAAGCTTGTTATTAGGTTCGTCAATTATGCCTGGCAATGGTGGCATGTTGACATTGTTACCTTGTTGAAACCCTTGCGTGAAATTTCTTCAATCGTACTCTCTAGGGTGAAAACGCAGGATCTGACACTTGACTCGATCCGGCTACAGTGACACTTGTGTGTCATTACTCTTCGTTAAAAACATTGCCTTTTGGAGAACCTAACATCGGTCCATGTGTTGCATTTGCAAGGGCAGTAGTCGATATCTCTATTGGTTGTGATCATAACATGGCTCCATATGTTGCATTTGCAAGGGCAGTAGTCGATATCTGTATTCACTACCAGAAAATCGCTCTCCGCCGAGGTGTCTGGGCTTCGCCGAGTGCATAATGTCGGGGCAACTCGGCGACGAGGGCCGTCGCCGGTAGAGCTCCAACGAGACTCGGCGACACCGAGACCACTCGGCAAAAAAGTGCGTCACCGGCTACGCGTAGGAACTGCACTCGGCGAAGAAGGAACAGTCGGCGACGTCTATAAAAAACACTCGGCGACACGGGGTCCTCGGCGAAAGGGGCGAACACGTGGCGCCTGCCAATGGGGCCCGCCTTGCTGGGTCGATGCCTCCATTTCGCCGAGAAAAGCACACGGCGAAGGGTGGGTTAAAAAAAAAATTCGCCCGTTCTTTTCTTCGCCGAGAGCCCTTGTCGGTAAAGCTCGCGCGGGAATTTTTTTAGTTTTGCCACCATATCCTCGAATTTTCGCCGAGTGTGTCGGCGGAAGGCGGTCGGCGAAGAAGTGGCGGGAAGAAGGATAAAATTTGCCGCGCAAAAAGATTCCACTTCGCCGGGTGTCTCGGCCGAGGGCACTCGGCGAAGCCATGGGCGGGAACACAATTTTTGGTCCGCGCCATTTCTTCGCCGGGTGGGTCTGTTCGCCGGGAGCCCTGTCGGGCAAAGTTGGTTGGCGGAGAAAATAAATTTTACGCGCCAATTCTTCGCCGAGTGCCGTACTCGGTGAACTTAGGGACAGGAGGGACCGGCACGCCTCCGGTGCTCAGCCACCAGCCAGCGGGGACGCCGTAGCCGGGTGGGCATGGGTAGTTCGAGGCGCAAAGCGCCTCCGCCTCTGAGTTGGTTAGAGTGGGTACGGTGGAAGCCATGGGGAGTGATTAGCTGCAGATATGAGTGAAGGGGTGCTATGCCAATGGAGGCCATGTCTACATATATATAGTGAGAACTGTCCAATCAGAAAAAAGCACACGGATCGTGTGTTTCCTTTGAGCGCTCATGAGCGTTGGATCGGTGTGTATGTTTCGAGTGCTTGTGAAGCGTAAAAGTCCTTGGAGGTACCCCCTTTCGACGCCCGTCGATGGGGTAGACGACACCGTCGAGTTCTGGTCTACTTTGGGGGGGTTTCGACGTAACCGGGGGCTTCGGGGTGTCGGAACCTCACCAAAACATGGTTGGTGCCCTAATATATGCATTAGGTTGTGGTGGTAGGTTGGTGTAGACATATCGAGACTCCGAGGTGTGCCTGTCTTCACAAACCCCACTTATCCCCCTCGAAGGTCATGCTCTTCTACGCGGAAACCCCTGTTTCGGTTGCGACAGAGGCAACCATGTGATAACATGAGCCCAAATCTGGTTATTTATGTTCACATGGCCCACCCAAACACAAGCAAGTGTAAAATTCCTTAGAGGTACCCCCTTTCGACGCCACTCGGGTGGGTTTCCGACACTCCGGGGCCCCGCTTCGGCGAAACCCTAGATCCGGTGGAAAAACACTAACGTTTCCGTCTACCCCCATAGACGTGCGTCGAAAGGGGGTAGCCCAGTGGACTTTTTTCCTTGGTTGTGTTAGGTTAGGACATAGGAACATGAAAAACCAACTTTTATCACAAGTCAACACAAGATTGCCCCCGATTCGTCCGAAATGGGAGTTTTCACCTCTAAGTGCAGAAACTTAGTAGAGAGAGAGTGAAGCCGGTGAAGACATGAGGAAAAGATACAACTTCACTAGTGCAGGAACAAGATCTACGTTACAACTTCACTACTTCTAATTACTGGATAAAACAAAGACTCTACGTATCCGCCGTGTTGCCACCCTTGCCCTTTGACGAAGATTCTGCCTTCTTGCCTTTGCCCTTGGACGAAGCTTCAGCCTTCTTGCCATTACCCTTGCTCGATGCTTCAGCCTTCTTCTCCTTGCCCTTGTTCAGTGTTTCAACCCTCCTTTCCTTTGACGACGGCATGAAATCGTCGTCATCATCGCTGTCAACTACCCATAGACAGGAACGACCGTATGAAACGCGGTCAGCTTCAGTTCGGTAGAACGGACTATTCGTAACTTTCCTGTCAAACTTATCTGCAAGGCTGAGCATTTCTGCACGAATTTGGAGCGGGGTCCTATACGGAAACCCATCGCGGCATAGCTTCGCCCCGAGGGAAGCGCTGGAAAGAAACACACCGCTGATCCAACGGCTCACAAGCGCACGAAGGAAGCACACGATCCGTGTGCTTCTTCCTGATCCAACGGCTCAGCAGCGCTGGAAAGAAACACACCGCTGATCCAACGGCTCACAAGCGCACGAAGGAAGCACACGATCCGTGTGCTTCTTCCTGATCCAACGGGGGCTTCGGGGTGTCGGAACCTCACCAAAACATGGTTGGTGCCCTAATATATGCATTAGGTTGTGGTGGTAGGTTGGTGTAGACATATCGAGACTCCGAGGTGTGCCTGTCTTCACAAACCCCACTTATCCCCCTCGAAGGTCATGCTCTTCTACGCGGAAACCCCCGTTTCGGGTGCGACGGAGGCAACCATGTGATAACACGAGCCCAAATCAGGTTATTTATGTTCACATGGCCCACCCAAACACAACCAAGTGTAAAAGTCCTTGGAGCTACTGAAAGTGCATGTGTTGCCCCATGCGTGGTTTTGGTAATTAATGACAATCCTTATGGACTAATGTTTGCATTGAGATATACTTGTAGATCTTGTCCATAGGAAGAGATTGGAGTTCATGTGTTGGACTCTAGAAGATTACATGATGATCAATGCTCTATTCAAGGGTTTATATGAAGAATGGTCATGTGTAGAGTTGAGCATATTGCAAGCATGTCTTGAAGGATTCAAGACATCATCTTCGTGAAGATAGAGAAGATTATAAAGTGCAAGTTCAATATGATCTTTTCCGGAAGATATCATTTGATTGAAGCTTGCAATGGATACATGAAGACGGAGCTTAGCGAGGCTCTCCCATCTTGGTGTATGGGGGAGTATTTGGAGAAGTCGTCATCAAGCATGTGCTAGCAAGCGCAATCAAGAAAGGTGGTCCACTTGAAGAGATCAAGATCGTCATCATCTAGCTCAAGTGGATTGCGCAAGGCAAAGGTATGATCTTGATAGGGTTTCTATTTTACCGGTCTCATGTTGTTAGTGGGAGACCGGGTTTAGGATAGACGGCGTACTATCAAGAGGGGCTCTCAAGTGAGTAACTTGATCGCATCTTTGTGGAGAGCTCAATCCTTTGCATACTTGGCATCATCATCTTTCTTGGTTCTTATTTGGCTTTTATCCATGTGAAAATTTAGAGCTTGTGTTCATCTCCATACCAAGCTCTAGTTCACCAAAAACGGATTTCGTATTGACAACTTGTTGCGTTTTCGTTTTGGAGGCTTTGCCGGTTCATCTCTTTATAGAGAGGTTTTACCTCTCTACATTTGATTTCCTCCTCACATGATGGACTATGATGTTTCTCTACATTATCTTGAAGGGCTCTTCATTGTGATTCCAACGAGCCCAAGAACATCGAAAACGGAGTCCGGATGAAAACTTGTTTGCATTCTCGGTGTTGGAAATATTATCGGTCCACCTCGAGATAAGGTCCACACCTTCCATGTGTGGTATCTCCTCTATATTTGTAGGCTTTCACTTGTCGTTACCTTTCCAATGCAATTGGATTCACCTGATTTGGAGGTCATATGAGAAAGTTATTGCATTTCAGGAAGAGCTTTTCTGTGTATGGCGGTAGTACCGCTGCCGCAGCGGTAGTACCGCTCCACCTGGAGCGGGACTCCTGCAGCTCAGCTGGTACTCCTCCTGGCGGTGGTACCGTGTGGTACCGCTGGCTTCAGCCAGCGGTACTACCGCTGGTGGTACCGCCAGGGGTACCGCTAGGCACGATTAGCTCTCTGGACTCGCTACGGTACCACGCGGTAGTCGCCTCGTACTACCGCTGGATTCCTTCTGTTTTATTCGAAGGATCCCAGCGGTAGTACTGGCAGTGCCGCGGTAGTACCGCCTTACCTGGCAGCTACGGTATCTCTGCGAGGTACCACTGCAGCTGGGTCGCGCAGTACACTGGGTACCGCAGGGAGACCAGCAGCGGTAGTACCGCTGGCCCAGCGGTAGTACCGCTGGGCACGAAAACTGCACATAACGGCTAGTTTTTCAGGGAACCTATTTAAAGGGGTTTTCTTCCCCAACGGTTCCAGAGGTTCCTAAGCACGTTTTTCCCTTCTCTCTCCTCCATTGTTGTCATTTGGAAAAGCTTGCTCTTCCTCTCAATCCCTCCCATGATTCTTGCGCATATTTGAGGGATAGTGAGAGGTGATCTTGATCTACGTTTTCACCGATCGATTTCTCCTCTAAGTGAGGGGAACCTAGTAGATCTTGATCTTGGAGTTCTTGGTGCATCTCCTCTTTGTTCTTCCTCTCTTATTCCCCCATAAGCATTTGTTGCTTTGTTGGAATTTGAGAGTGAAGGATTTGAGCACTTGTGCTCTTGCCTTTTGCATTTGGTGCATCGGTGTGCTCTCCACGAGGATTCGTGGAAGTTGAAAGCTTGTGAACTTGTTACTCTTGGGTCTTCGGGCCCTAGACGCCTTTGTGGTGGTTGGACCCTTGTGTGGTCACTTGAAGCCGTTCGGGAGCCCCCAATCCCTTGTGGGTTGTGCCTCGGATTGTTGTTGAAAGCCGTTCGGGAGCCCCCAATCCCATTGTGGGTTGTGCCCGGATTGTTGTTGAAAGGCTCCGGATTCCGCCTCGAAGGAATACCGATAGTGGAAGGTGAACCAAACCTTTGTGGTGCGGTTCATCGGAGAATAGGGTGAGCCTTTGTGGCGTTGAGATCGACCTTTGTGGTGCCTCACACCTCTCCAACGAGACGTACTCCCCAAGGAGGAACTCGGGAATACATCCTCGTCTCCGCGTGCCTCGGTTATTTCTATACCCGAGCTCTTTACTTATGCACTTTACATTGTGATAGCCTTCGTGCTTGAAGTATTCTATTGCTATCACCTTGTTGCTTGTCTTGCTTAGCATAAGTTGTTGGTGCACATAGGTGAGCCTAGTTTATTAGGTTGTTGGCTTGTTAATTTAAACACCTAGTTTTATTCCGCAATTAGCAAGCCTAAACCGGAAAAGTTTTAATCGCCTATTCACCCCCCCTCTAGGCGACATCATTGTCCTTTCAATTGGTATCAGAGCCTGGGCTCTCTTTTTGGGCTTTACCGCCTAGAGAGTAAAAGATGTCGTTTAGAGTATTAGTGCACGATCCCACTTTTATTCGATGGCACAAATTATGATGTTTGGAAAATTCGCATGCTTATAATTTTAGGGCCATGGGTCCAAATTATATAAGAGGATTGTAGATGTGGGTTTTTCTCCTCCAAAGGATTCCCAAGAATTATCTTTAGAGGATGAGGAAAACTCTCATCTCGAGACTCTAGTTTCTAATGGTCTTATATGTGTTTTGAGCGATGTAGTTCTTGCTTCAATCATGCCTTTTCGGAATGCTCATGAGCTTGGACCAAGCTTCAAGATATATATGAAGTGTCCAAATTATTGAGGATGATTGTTCTCCTTCCACCTCCGGCGTGATGAGTTCACAACTTCTTCCACTTCACCAACATGTGATTTGTCACAAGGTAATGATATGGTGAGTGGTGATAGAAATTGCTTTGTTGATGGTGAACATTCTATTGATATACTTCATCTCTATCTCATTGCAATGTTCTATCTTTGGACTTAAACTTTCTAGCACTCCAAATGTCATACATGCTAGAGTTGATAGTCCTTGCATATTATCTAGTAGTTGCTTAACTAAATCTCATGATGATATGCTCTCTATGTCTTGTTGTCATGAAAATAATGCTTCCATATCCTCTAGTACTTGCTTGACTAACAATGTAGAGGAATCCCAACATTGTTGGAACAAGACATGGATCTCAATGGTGCTTCAAGTATTTCTTCATCCTCTTCACCCATTAATCATGTTTGCCTTATGGCTAAGGATTCCGAGGTATCTCCCACCTCGAATCCAAATTGTGATGATGAGGATGAGGATTCTCATGAAGAAGGTTTTGATTTTGAATCCTTAACCAAGATGGGTGAGTTGGTGCTTGGTGCTCTCCCCAAAGGTAGTAAAGCTATCCCTCCTCTTTGTGAAATCATTGATTATGTTAATAAGAGTAGGGAATTCATTGAGGATTTGGAAACTCAATTTCTCGAGAAATGTCAAATTGAGAGAGATGACTCTATCACTATAGCTTCCTTGAAAGCTACTCTTGAAGAAGAAGAAGAGCAGAGTCTCTCTTGAGAGAGACTTGAGTCCCTTGATGAGTCTAATGATCTTATTATTGCTAAAATCATTAAGGAAAAGATCATGCTATTGCTAAATGTAAAGTGCTTAAAAAGGAAAAAGTTGAATTTGGTGTTGGCAATGCAAGACTAAGTGAGGACATAGAGAGACTTGACAAAGCTCACAAGGCTTTGAAAGTGAACACTCTCTCCTTATAAGTCTCATGATCAACTCCAAACTCAACTATCTAAAATGATGAACTTGCCAAGTTGTCTCCTTCTATTGCTAATGATAATGATGCTTGTGCTACTAACTCCACTTCTTGTGAAGCATCTATTTTGAAGGAGAATGTTGAGCTAAGGGCTCAACTTGAGTTGCTAACTAGCAAGTATAGGAAATTGGAAGAAAGTCATGAAAAGCTTTCTAGCTCTAATGATGATCTTCTAGCATCCTGCTAGGCTAAAGTTAGCTCATGAGGCTATCGTTACAAAGGTAACATCTTGTGAGCCTCATGTGGACAATGGCACAACTTCTACTAGAAATGCTATATTGCCATGTGCTAGTCCTAGTGATTCATCCACTCACAATGTTGCTACATCTTGTGATGAATTACTTTCATTGCCTTGTTGCTCTAACAATGAAGCTTCTACTTCCTCTAGTGTTTTTGTTGATACTAACCATGTAGAGGAATTAAATGAGCTCAAGGCCCAAGTCACTTCTTTGAAGAAAGACTTGGAAAAACGTCATGTTGGGGATTCTACACTTGACAATATGTTAGTGTTCAAAGACGCCCCAATGACAAGAGTGGACTTGGATTCAACTCCAATAACAAGAACAAGTCCAAGTTTAACAAGAAGAAAAGGGCCAAGAACAAGTTAAAGATTCGGCCAAGATTGTTTGCTTCAAGTGCAAAGTTGAAGGGCACCATGTTAGATCTTGCCCTTTGAAGAAGAAGCCTCTTAGTGAGAAGCAACAAGGGAAGAAGCCTCAAGTTCAATCTCAAGTTCCTCAAGTTGAAGAACGGCCTCTTCCCAAGAAGAATCAAGCTACCACTCCTCAAGTCAAGACTCCAACTAAGAAGAGAGGAGGAAGTAGATGTTGCTACCTATGTCGTGAGAAGGGTCATGTTGCTTCTTCATGCACAAATGGTACCTTATCCAACCCCATTATTATTAATGATGATTATTCTCTTCGGAAGGATAAGGTTGGCAATGTGTTTGCCAAATATGTTGGTACTCAAAGTGGTGTCAAGAAAAGAACCATTTGGGTTGCCAAACCTATTGTGACTAACCTCTTAGGACCCAACTTGGTTGGGGACCAACAAGCCAAAACTTGATCAATAGGTGTCGTTGGAGGGCATTGGAGACTTGGCTACATTATGAAGAATTAAGGGATCTTCATCAATCATATTTTCTCAAGTCAAGTCATTTGGATCATATTGTTCTATCTCATATCCAATGTTCCTCCTTGCGGTAACTTTTATTCAAATCATATATACATTGAAAGTTGCTTGCACCCTTGCATGTGTTAGGTTTTGTACCTTGCTAGTGTTGTATGTGTTGTGCTCTCTACTTACTTATCTTGAGTATTCAAGATGTGTATGTTGGTTTGCACACCATGTACTTGTGTTGAGCCTTATTGCTTTTATTTGATATATTATCTTGTCGGCTCTCTTTTTGAGAGATTAATGGACTATCCTATTTTGGGGAGTGATATGCTTCGTGCACTTCACAATCCTAAAATTGTGTATACATGAGGAATACCACTTAGTGTTGATATATTAATATTATCTATTCTCTATGTGGTATGTCATGCTCATGAGAAATTCAAATTCTATAATGTCCATTATTTCTCGAGTTGGTTTTGTTTGCCTCTTGTTTTAAAAACGAATGGATTATCACATTATGGGGGAGTAATAAGCTTTGTGCATATTACAAACCTAGAAAATGTGAACATGTGAGGTATTGTCACCTAGGATTGATATTCTTCATTATCGTATCCCTATGTGACATGTTGCTCAAACAAGTTCCATATTTGCTAAAATGATTTTGTTTAAATCACTCTCTTGGATCTTGTTTGTGATGGATGTTCTTGATATGGCTTTCCCTAAATATGTTCTCATATATCTTTTGGGAAACCAATTGCTTCAAGCTACTCTTTGGAGTTGCTTTGCATGATCGCGTGAATATTTGAAGCTATCAAGAATATCTATCTATCTAAGCATGGCTTTTAATTTCTATTATTTGCCATATGCTTATGTTTTGTGAATATGATCTTGAATATATCTTTGCAATCCACCACCGAGAAATATCTCCATACATTACTTGTCTTGACAAGTGGTAATCATATTTGTGGTAAATATATTGATCATATTCACTTTGGCTCTTGTTTTGAATTGTCTTATTTTATTGCCAAGGTGTATGCTAGAAGTAACTCTAAAATTCTCTGCACAAAGTTCTTCGAACTAGATCGAGGTTTCCCCTCTCAGGGCCGGAGACTCCGGTCTTCCAGGCCGGATACTCCGGTCTGTGCCGGATACTCCGCCCCCCTGTGGCCGGAAACTCCGGTGTAGATCAAGAAATTTTGTGTCCAGAATTTTCTGGTTACTTCTCCTTTTGTTCCTGGACATGCAAGCTTATCCCCATGCTTTTCTCCTACTCTAATTCTCACTTGTCTTCCTTGTATCCTTTGGATCCTTTATTGCTCTACTTGAAAATTGTTTTGTGCTTTCTTAAGTTGGGAAAAGCAATGATCCAATTCTTGTGCATTGACATTCAAAAGTCATACTTCTTGATAATGCACTATTCTTTGGGAAGCTATCCTACCTTGTGTAAAACACCGTTCTTTAAATTGGTATTGCAATTTCTTGCCTTTCTTGAACATGACTAGTGTTTGAATAATTTATATATATATGGAGAGTGATGATCTCATGTGTGTGTGCATTTTGTATTCAAATGCAAGATCATAAATAATAGACACATCTTGGGGGAGCAATCCTATATACTTTTGAACATTAGTTGTCTTCGTTTGGTATTTGATCCCGATGACGTCTCTCCTTGGAAGACATACATTTTTCGTCTTGGTACTTTGTGCCATCATGAAAAGTGTAGAGGGTTTGGTTTATTCCTTGATGATATTTTCATCAATTGGTTTCTTGCTTTCTTTGGTATCTTTTCAAAGTGGTACCTTCAATCATGTGTTGATTTGGGTCCTTGATATAATTTGGGCAATTTGTTTTCTTGTCACACTTGTGTGTGTTTTGATTGGTTTACTTGGTGTTTTGTCCAAATTGTATCTCGTTTGGTTCTTGAAAGTCTTGTGCATGCATATTTATCATATGTATATCTTATGGCATGCTTACTTTCATTGATCCAATATATAGGATAAGCTCCATCAAATCCTAAATGGCTAAGATGTGCATGAAATTCAATTTCATATCAATATGCACATATTTATGTGGAGTTTGTCCTATGTTTGGTAGTTGCTCTAACTACTTTGGACCCAATTAGTTTGGGGACCATGTTGTACTTGAATTTGTTTTAGGTACATCGTAGATGCATTGGAAGCTTGTCTCACTTACAAGGAAGGTGTTATCACCATGTGCTTATTAGAGCCAAGCCCGGATGATTGTGAACTCTTATCTTCTACATCACCAATGCTATCTCGGTAACAAGTATCTACCTCATGCATACTTTTCTAGCTTTCAACCTTGTGTAGGTTGTTTCTTGGCATGAATCTCTTTTTGCAATTCATTTGGTTCTTGCAAAACAACTTTGTTGCAAATGTGGGCAAGCCGGGATGATTACATATCAAGGGGAATATATATAATCATTTTCATGATTCATCAATCCCATATATGTTAATCTAGCACTTTCTACTATATGTCTCACATATGCAATATTGATGCCTTTCAAAATCATTTGCCTTTTGCGATACTTGTTATCTTTCTCGGAGCATCCCTTTTTCACCTTCTCCCATATGGATATTTTTGATGCTATGATTGGTTAGTGTCGGAAGTTCATCTATATCCTTATAAGATAAAATTGAGCTTTGTGCTATGCTTTTAAGCAATAATCTTATTGGTATATATATGACTTCCATTTGGATATCATGTTCTTCACCGTAGTATCTACTTTGTGTGTGCATATTTCTTTGTGGACTAATATCTTTGTGATTGGTGTCTACTTAGAAACTTATACACATGAGAATAGTTACATCTTCAATTGATATTCCAATTATTTAGTGACCACCTCTTATTGCTTTTGTTTCTTTGGTGGTTTCTAAATGGCACAAACTTTGTTTTTATTTGTTATGCTTTTGCATCTTAATAAGTTTGCGGACCTATTTGCTAGAGGTTCTTTGGTTTGTGTTCAAAATAATCTAGGAGGGAGTGAGGATTCCATGTTGTGCACACTATATTAAAATGCAAATCCTACTTTATGCACGTACCTTGGGGAGTTCCCTCTTGATTGTTAGAACAATTTGTTGATCTTATCATAATATCTTCTTATGTTCTATTGGTTTTTCGGATCCTTTTTGTTTGCTTGCTTCTTTCGTCGAAGTATCTTTCTCTTTGATATTCTTTTGCAACTTTTTGGATCCTCAATATAGTTTGATCTCCCTTCATCTATTCGTCATTGGATATGTGCATTTGATTTCACTCATATTATGAGAAATGCACACATTATGGGGGAGCTCTTACTATATTGGCCTTCTAAATTTTTCCTCCCATTTCGGCAATCGATGCCAATGGGGGAGAAGTTTAGAGGGTTTAAGGGAATTTGGTGTTATGCTTTAGTTTCGTTCTTAAGCATTTGCCTTTCATGCTCTTGCATCCTGGCTCTTTGTGTTGCATGGTTGCTTAATTCATTATATAAACCCTCGTAAAAGGGATTGTCATCAATTACCAAAATGGGGGAGATTGAAAGTGCATGTGTTGCCCCATGCGTGGTTTTGGTAATTAATGACAATCCTTATGGACTAATGTTTGCATTGAGATATACTTGTAGATCTTGTCCATAGGAAGAGATTGGAGTTCATGTGTTGGACTCTAGAAGATTACATGATGATCAATGCTCTATTCAAGGGTTTATATGAAGAATGGTCATGTGTAGAGTTGAGCATATTGCAAGCATGTCTTGAAGGATTCAAGACATCATCTTCGTGAAGATAGAGAAGATTATAAAGTGCAAGTTCAATATGATCTTTTCCGGAAGATATCATTTGATTGAAGCTTGCAATGGATACATGAAGACGGAGCTTAGCGAGGCTCTCCCATCTTGGTGTATGGGGGAGTATTTGGAGAAGTCGTCATCAAGCATGTGCTAGCAAGCGCAATCAAGAAAGGTGGTCCACTTGAAGAGATCAAGATCGTCATCATCTAGCTCAAGTGGATTGCGCAAGGCAAAGGTATGATCTTGATAGGGTTTCTATTTTACCGGTCTCATGTTGTTAGTGGGAGACCGGGTTTAGGATAGACGGCGTACTATCAAGAGGGGCTCTCAAGTGAGTAACTTGATCGCATCTTTGTGGAGAGCTCTATCCTTTGCATACTTGGCATCATCATCTTTCTTGGTTCTTATTTGGCTTTTATCCATGTGAAAATTTAGAGCTTGTGTTCATCTCCATACCAAGCTCTAGTTCACCAAAAACGGATTTCGTATTGACAACTTGTTGCGTTTTCGGTTTTGGAGGCTTTGCCGGTTCATCTCTTTATAGAGAGGTTTTACCTCTCTACATTTGATTTCCTCCTCACATGATGGACTATGATGTTTCTCTACATTATCTTGAAGGGCTCTTCATTGTGATTCCAACGAGCCCAAGAACATCGAAAACGGAGTCCGGATGAAAACTTGTTTGCATTCTCGGTGTTGGAAATATTATCGGTCCACCTCGAGATAAGGTCCACACCTTCCATGTGTGGTATCTCCTCTATATTTGTAGGCTTTCACTTGTCGTTACCTTTCCAATGCAATTGGATTCACCTGATTTGGAGGTCATATGAGAAAGTTATTGCATTTCAGGAAGAGCTTTTCTGTGTATGGCGGTAGTACCGCTGCCGCAGCGGTAGTACCGCTCCACCTGGAGCGGGACTCCTGCAGCTCAGCTGGTACTCCTCCTGGCGGTGGTACCGTGTGGTACCGCTGGCTTCAGCCAGCGGTACTACCGCTGGTGGTACCGCCAGGGGTACCGCTAGGCACGATTAGCTCTCTGGACTCGCTACGGTACCACGCGGTAGTCGCCTCGTACTACCGCTGGATTCCTTCTGTTTTATTCGAAGGATCCCAGCGGTAGTACTGGCAGTGCCGCGGTAGTACCGCCTTACCTGGCAGCTACGGTATCTCTGCGAGGTACCACTGCAGCTGGGTCGCGCAGTACACTGGGTACCGCAGGGAGACCAGCAGCGGTAGTACCGCTGGCCCAGCGGTAGTACCGCTGGGCACGAAAACTGCACATAACGGCTAGTTTTTCAGGGAACCTATTTAAAGGGGTTTTCTTCCCCAACGGTTCCAGAGGTTCCTAAGCACGTTTTTCCCTTCTCTCTCCTCCATTGTTGTCATTTGGAAAAGCTTGCTCTTCCTCTCAATCCCTCCCATGATTCTTGCGCATATTTGAGGGATAGTGAGAGGTGATCTTGATCTACGTTTTCACCGATCGATTTCTCCTCTAAGTGAGGGGAACCTAGTAGATCTTGATCTTGGAGTTCTTGGTGCATCTCCTCTTTGTTCTTCCTCTCTTATTCCCCCATAAGCATTTGTTGCTTTGTTGGAATTTGAGAGTGAAGGACTTGAGCATTCCGTGTGCTCTTGCCTTTTGCATTCGTTGCATCGGTGAGCTCTCCACGAGGATTCGTGGAAGTTGAAAGCTTGTGAACTTGTTACTCTTGGGTCTTCGGGCCCTAGACGCCTTTGTGGTGGTTGGACCCTTGTGTGGTCACTTGAAGCCGTTCGGGAGCCCCCAATCCCTCTGTGGGTTGAGCCTCGGATTGTTGTTGAAAGCCGTTCGGGAACCCCCAATCCCATTGTGGGTTGTGCCTCGGATTGTTGTTGAAAGGCTCCGGATTTCCGCCTCGAAGGATTCCGATAGTGGATGGTGAACCAAACCTTTGTGGTGCGGTTCATCGGAGAATAGGGTGAGCCTTTGTGGCGTTGAGATCGACCTTTGTGGTGCCTCACACCTCTCCAACGAGACGTACTCCCCTAAAAAGGAGGAACTCGGGAATACATCTTCGTCTCCGTGTGCCTCGGTTATTTCTATACCCGAGCTCTTTACTTATGCACTTTACATTGTGATAGCCTTCGTGCTTGAAGTATTCTATCTTGCTATCACCTTGTTGCTTGTCTTGCTTAGCATAAGTTGTTGGTGCACATAGGTGAACCTTGTTTGCTTAGGTTGTTGGCTTGTTAATTTAAACACCTAGTTTTATTCCGCAATTAGCAAGCCTAAACCGGAAAAGTTTTATTCGCCTATTCACCCCCCCCTCTAGGCGACATCATTGTCCTGTTCAGCTACCCCTTTTCGAAGCCCGTCGAAGGGGTAGACGACACGGTTGACTTCTGGTCAACTGTGGATGGGTTTCGACGGAAGCGGGGGCTTCGGGGTGTATGTGGAAACTCCCATTTTCGGTGCAACGGGTCGAACCATGTGAATACATTGACAAAAATGGGTTCCAAGTGTTCATATGACCTAACCAAACACAACCAAGCATAAAATTCCTTGTAGCTACCCCCTTTCGACGCACGTGGTAGGGGTAGACGACACGGTCGAGTTCCGATCAAATGTAGGGGGGATCGACGGAACCGGGGGCTTCGGGTGTCGGAACCACACCCAAAACTAGGTGTTGCCATATAATATGTGTTAGAGTGTGGTGGTAGGCTTCAAGATCCAAAATAATACTCCGAGGTATGACCGGCTTCACAATCCGCACTTATCACCCTCGAAGGTTATGCTCTTGTATGTGGAAACTCCCATTTTCGGTGCAACGGGTCGAACCATGTGAATACATTGACAAAAATGGGTTCCAAGTGTTCATATGACCTAACCAAACACAACCAAGCATAAAATTCCTTGTAGCTACCCCCTTTCGACGCACGTGGTAGGGGTAGACGACACGGTCGAGTTCCGATCAAATGTAGGGGGATCGACGGAACCGGGGGCTTCGGGGTGTCGGAACCACACCCAAAACTAGGTGTTGCCATATAATATGTGTTAGAGTGTGGTGGTAGGCTTCAAGAGCCAAAATAATACTCCGAGGTATGACCGGCTTCACAATCCGCACTTATCACCCTCGAAGGTTATGCTCTTGTATGTGGAAACTCCCATTTTCGGTGCAACGGGTCGAACCATGTGAATACATTGACAAAAATGGGTTCCAAGTGTTCATATGACCTAACCAAACACAACCAAGCATAAAATTCTTTGTAGCTACCCCCTTTCGACGCACGTGGTAGGGTAGACGACACGGTCGAGTTCCGATCAAATGTAGGGGGGATCGACGGAACTGGTGACCGCAGAGCGTCGGAACTACACCATAAAATAGGTGGGGACATATAATATGAGTTAGAGTGTGTTAGTACATATTTTAAAATAAAATTATAAAATAACTAAGAAAACTAATTAATATAATTTTTGGTTAAATTATAAAATTATCTTTGCCGAGTGGGCATCTCGGCGAAGAATCTTTGCCGAGTTGGGATCTCGGTGACGATGCCCACTCAGCGAACAAACCGCGGGGAAAAAGAAGTGTTAGTGCCCTGAACGGGCAAAAATTCCCAAATCGATCCCTCTCCGTTCGCGCTACTGTCTCTCTCCGTCGTTCGCCGCCGGCGCCGCCGCGTCCAGCTCCACCCACGCTGCCCCCCGCCGCGTCCAGCTCCACCCACCGCCGCCGCCGCCGTGACCCCACCGCCGCCGCTTCGAATCGCAGGCCCCCGCCTGCCTCCCGCCGCGACGAACCCTAGCTAGCGGCCACCTCCACCGCGCCGTCTCCTCCACCCCGAGCCGCCCCTGCAGCCTCCCCCGCTGCCGTCTCCTCCACCCCGAGCCGCCCCTGCAGCCGCTCCCCTCCACGCCGCCGCAGCTCCCCTCCACCCCGAGCTGCTGCGGCTCCCTTCCACGCCGCAGCCGCCGCGAGCCGCCCCTGCACCTGCTCCTCTCCGGCCGTCGAAGCCCCTGCAGCTGCTCCTCTCCGGCCGTCGAAGCCCCTGCAGCTGCTCCTCTCCGCCCCTGCAGCTGCTCCTCTCCGGCCGTCGAAGGTGAGATTTTCCACTTTTTTTTTTACTATGTTGTTAGCTAGGGTTAGTACTTGGTTAATTTGTTGTTAGCTAGGGTCAGTAGTTAGTAGCAGTAGATGTTTATAGCAATTGTGGTTACTTTGTGTTGGTCAGAAGACGCAGCTCACAGTAGCCAAAAAGACGCCCCTGCAGCTGCTCCTCTCCGGCCGTCGAAGGTGCAAGTCCTCTAGATTTATGGAGATCGACAGCGGTGATGGTCAGAAGACGCAGCTCACAGTAGCCAAAAAGATCCTTCGGTATCTTCCATTCATACCGAGGATCCAACGGCTTTTTATGACCAACGAATCTGCCCAACAAATGAGATGGCCGATAGATGGGAAGAGGTATCGTCCTGCGAAGATGGTACATCCGTCTGATGGTGTTGCATGGCAGGAATTCATTAAGAAGTTTCCCAGAAAAGCCGGCAATAACAGGAGTGTAGCAGTTGCCTTATCAACAGATGGGTTCAACCCATATGGTATGTCTTCATGCAACTATAGTTGTTGGCCGATGTTTGTCATTCCGTTGAATCTTCCCCCTGGCGTCGTCATGCGCCGAGAAAACATGTTCTTGTCGCTGATAATTCCAGGGCCTGAATATCCGGGGAAGAATATGAGTGTGTACATGGAGCCGTTGGTGGATGATTTGTTGCTTGCTTGGGAAGAAGGGGTACGGACATATGACGCCGTAGCAAAGACGCACTTCACTATGCACATCTGGTACCACACGTCTCTGCATGACTTGCCGGCACGCGCGATATTCGCCGGATGGTGTACGCACGGGAAGTGGCCTTGCCCAGTGTGCATGCAGGCTATGACTTTCGTTTGGCTGAGTAAGGGCGGCAAGTATTCTTGTTTTGATAAGCACCGGTCGTACCTTAAACCTGGTCATAGATTCAAGGGAGACAAAAAGAAGTTCGAGAGAGATGTAGTTGTTGATGCTCACGTACCAATACCTACCATGGATGGTAAAGCCATTAAGGCTCAGCTAGATGCTCTTGTGCCCAATGCAGATGGGACTGGCTTTGTGGGTTATGGAGACACACACCAGTGGACACACATTCCATGCTTCTGGAAACTACCTTACTTTAAGTATCTTCTTCTTCCTCATAACATTGATGTAATGCACACTGAAAAGAATATCGGCGAGGCCCTTTGGTCCACACTAATGGACCTTCAGAAGTCGAAGGATAATGTCAAGGCTAGAGTCGATCAGCAGGCGCTATGTGATAGGCCACACATGAACATGGTCCCTCCCGGCACAGGCAAAAAAGCATGGTCCAAACCAAAGGCCCGTTTCACCCCAACAAGGGCCCAAAGGAAACAAATTCTCCAGTGGGTCCTGGATCACCTATTCTTCCCTGATGGCTATGCAGCTAACATAATGAGGGGAGTGAATTTGGTTGGTCTCAAGATAGGTGGGCTCAAGAGTCATGACTATCATGTATGGCTCGAGCGGATAATGCCGGTCATGTTTCGAGGCTATATTGATGAGGACATTTGGGTAGTGTTGGCAAAGTTGAGCTATTTCTTTCGCCGGCTTTGTGCTAAAGAATTAGATATCAAGGTGATTGAAGAGTTAGAGGAACAGACGCCCGAGTTGATTTGCGAGCTAGAGACTATCTTTCCACCAGGCATGTTCAATCCCATGCAACATTTGTTGGTGCATCTCGCGACCGAGGCAAGATTGGGGGGTCCTGTGCACACACGTTGGATGTTTGCAACTGAAAGAGAGCAGAAGGACCTTCAAGAGAAAGCACGAACAAAAACAAAATCGAAGCATCCATAGCTGAGGCTACACTGAACGAGGAGGTGTCACGCTTCACCACTAAGTTCTATAGTGACAATCTTACCACTGTTCATAATCCAGTACCTCGTCTCAACACGGCAATTCAGGAAGATCTACCTGAACTTAGCATTTTCATCGGGGCCGGTGGCAAATCAAGTGGCCCCAAGAAGAAGAAATTATCATTTGATGAGTGGACGAACATTACATCTTATGTCTTGAGGAACACAACAGAAGTAGAACCCTACATTAAGTAAGTGCTCAATTTATGGTGTATTGTTCGTCACACTTTAATTTCCTAGTTTGTGGACTAACTCCGCTTCTTGAATGTGCCGTCCATAGGTCATTTGAGAGAGAAACCTGGAAACATCGAAGACCATGTTCCGAAAATGACAAGTTGGTTCTTTTTAAAAAGGGGGTGAGGGCGGCGGCGGTTTCATTCCGTGGTTCAAAGCTAAAGTAGGGAAAATATCCCCTTGTTTAATTCCATGTTTGTGTAAGACGTTTTGTCAACACTAACATATCATACTTCTTCCTATTGCATTTGTAGGGAATATCTGACCCGAATATGAGGCCCGAGTTGAAGAAACTCACCTCATGCACCTATGTCGTCAAGAGCTATAATTCTTATGACGTGAATGGGTATCGCTTCTGTAACACCCCAAAATTTGGAACCTAATTTTAGCGGTGTTTTCTGACCCCTGAAAAACTTTTCGATTTCTCCTAAATGTTTCCTCAAATATTTTGGGGATAATTTGACTTTGGAATTGCTCTCTCAAATTTTCCCAGTGATCCATGAACCTCTCCAATGCCGGTGATAATTTTGTTGCTTAAGTTTTCTCTCGAAAACCCTAGCAATAATTATTAAACCGATTAAACCCTTCTTCTCCACCTATAAAAGGGAAGCCCATTTCCATGGCCAGAAAAATTCCACCAAAATTAGGGGATGATCCCTAGGCAGTGTGTAACCCATTTTTGCAAAAACATTTGGTAACTTGCTAGGAAAATCTTGGACTTTTTCCCTGTGCAAGTTTCTGCCCTAAAACCAATTCGTTTTCAAAATCAAGCCCAATTATTTTTGTAGTGGGATTTGAGCCCCTAGATGCAAGAACTAGGACAGCCTACACCTCTGGACCAAGTCTTGTCCAAACCAAAAATCGTTTGCCTCTCCAAACAACAAATTTGAATTTTGGCCAGTACTGTATTTTGAAAATTGTAGTCGCACCAACTTGCGTATTTGCAAAAATACTAGTCAGAAAAGTTGTAGGAAATTGCTTTTGGCACCGAGTGACACGGTTAGATTTTCTTCTGGAGCCCTAGGATGAGAGAACCGTCCCGATGCCGATGTCGGCATGCCGTATAGCGTGATCACCGCCGGCGCGACCTAGCCCAAACAGCGCCGCCGCGCTGTTCCTCCGGCTCCTCTGCTGTTCCCTCGACCCAGACGCGACCCAGACCTCTACTGCTCCCCAGGATTAGCTCGAGCCCGCCCTTATCACCTCCCTGTAGCCGGGGAACGTCATCCGTGACGTCGACGCCATTGAAGGCAGCACCGGCCACCACCTAATTCTCCTCCTTCCTCTCTATATAAGGCCACTCCCAGCAGCCCCGGGCAAACCCTAGCCACTCCACCCCATTCCCTACTCCCTGCCTTCTCCATTCAGTGCAAGAAACTGAGGAAAAACCACACCCAAAACCTCCCCGAAAACCTTCCACCATGGCCGACGCACGGGAGCTCACGGGAGCACGCCCCCGGCCCTTCCCCGGCTCCCTAGCTCCTCCCCCGACCGCGGTGCGCCGCCCCCGACCCGTCCCCGCCGCCGGCCGGCCTCCGGGCGCCCTCCCCGGCCGTTCCCGGCTGGTTCCCCGTCGATCCAGTGCGTGGGCAGAGGAGGACGATGACCAGGATCGATCCCTCCCGTGTCTTCGTTCTTTTTTTTCTTCGAATCGTTTCCTGGACCGAACCAGCAAGCAGCCCAGCAGGCAACCAGCCCAGCCCAGCAGCGGCCTGGCCAGCGCGCGCGGCGCAGTGGCGCGCAGCCACGGCCCGTTACGGCCCGTCCAGTTTTTTTTCGCGGATTCCTTTTCCTTTTCTCCTGGTAAGTAACTTCGAACGCCCGTAGATTTTGAACCGTAGCTCCGATTTAGTCGATTCAAATTTCTAAATTTGTATCTCGACGAGACCTATCCAGTAGTACCAGTTTTGATAATTTTGGAGCAAATTATTTTCACTGCCTTTATTTAATATGTCGTTGGTCGTTTCGTGGAGTAGGCGTTCTCCAGGATTTCCGACCCCTGACGAGTCCGAGACTTCCCGAACCATTTCAAAACCACCTCCCGAGGCAAGCTAACCCCTTGCTATAAGCCGTCCAGCAGTGTTTGTTTGTTGTTTTGCTTATTGCCTGCCGAGTATTATATGCTTGTCTGTTATATTATTATGGCTGCTTGTCTGTTTGTTTGTCTGTTTATTATTGCATGCCTGAGTGTCATTCTTGTTCAGTATGAAACTTGTTATATTATTCCTGCCTCGTTGCTTATATCTTGTTGTATTTAAATTGTGACATTACCTTATGTTATTTATCTGTGCAACACTCCCATTTCCGGGCAATGGCCGGGTCTCCCGCCTCAGTCATGGAAGTGGGGGAAATACTATGCTATTATTGTTATTACTGTTATGTTGATATCTAGGTATGCAAGTGTTATAATCTGTGGTCGATCTGTGATGGCGCTTGTTGGCGGGATCGCCACGATAGTCACCCGGTCGACGCTAACCAACTAGTTGATCTGTAGTGGCGCTTGTTGGCGGAATCGCCACGATAGTCACTCGGTCGACGCAAACCAACTAAAACTATATTTTGTGATTGATCTGTATTATGTTGCTAATGCCTTGTTGATTGTTGATGCTGATACGTGCAGGTTATGTTTGTGTACTGTTGATATTATTATGTGCTTACCCTGTGTTTCTATGCCTTGTTGTTTGATAGTATGTGTTATTGATGTTGTGATTATTATGCCGGAACTAATCCTCTGTTTTGTGACTTGTTGTGATGAAACATGATTAAATGCAACACCCCTCCAAACAACGATAAGGTCTATTCATAGTGCCACTAATCTGAACCTTGAATGCGATACCATCGTCGTCTCATGGGAAGACCGTGACCTAGTAGGTTGGTAAGCCTCTTTTGTGCCATCCATTGGGCGCAGTCGTTCGGTTGCGCTGTCCGAGGGGAGTGGTCGACAGGCACGGGTTCGACTGTGATAGGGAGTCCGGAGCAAGGCATACTCGGTAGCTCCGAGGGATGTGCCGGACTTACTTGCCCGTTGTGCCATGCGCATAGGGTGGTGCAGGAGAGTGTCTTAGCAAGTGGACCGTCACGTGAGTGTATTTTTCTTAGTACGACTTTGGGCGTGACAACCTGAAGTGTCGGCTGAGTGGGGTGCATTCTGATAGGTGGTAACGCAAACTCTCGAGAGCGTCAACCTAGCCAGCTAGCCTTGTTCCTGGGATATGGAACAACAGTTCAGTGTCAGTCACACTGTGTGTCCTCGTCGTGTCCGGAGGCTAAACTTAAGGCTTGATTGAAAGAAGAAATCAACGACCTGATTACACTAAATGAACAAATAATATGATGCAGGGAATATTGTCTGAGATGTTGTTAGTGAACCGTGAGTTGGGATGGCGGTGTGATGCGTTGGGAAGCCTATAGTTAGGCCAGAGCCCACATCAACCGTGCATGCCCAGATTGGAAAGTTGAGGCCAGAGCGCCTAGCAGTGATCACAGGTTTTGTGTGTATTATTTAGTACCAACAGGTACACCCGTCTACTCGTCACAGGTAAGCTCGTTGTGTGATTGCCAGTGCACGATCCAACCCCACCTGGCTTGGACTCTACACTGGTAATATCCCATTGCTTGCTTATGCCCTGCTTTGCTTGTGATGCCATGCTACTTTATGTCATTGATCTGTCTAGAGTAGACACTTGCCATGTGTAGGATTTTAGTTGCAATGTATGTCTTGTTGCATGATTGTTGGATTGTTTGTGGTAAAGGGCAATACTTGCTGAGTGCATATTTAATGTACTCACGGGCCTCGTGTTTTGGCCAGATTTTTTGGCGAGGATTCATCTTCTACCTTAGCAAGGAGATGGAGCAAGAGCGTGCTAGGATCAGTAGCCCAGCCAGATACCTGTGGAGTGGAGCCGCTCCGAGCCGTTGCCATAGTCGTCTTCCGCTGCCAATTAAACTCTGTCCTGAGCCATGCTTGGCTTGATATTTTGTCATGCCTAGATGGCCTTGTAAACCATTTGTAGCACTTCATGTGCCTGATTGTGTAATGATTTCCACTATGTTACACTGTCGCGACGTGCGGCCAGATATCTTGGGCTGGCGCACGGGACGACCTCCTCTCTGGCGAGATGTGCCAGGGAGGGGTGTCACAGAGGTGGTATCAGAGCACCAGGCTGGCTGTAGACTACCCTAGCATGGAAAGCCCCGCCTTACTTTTGCCCGACAGTGAGCCCGATGGATTTGACCCATCTCCGCCTAACCGGCATGGCTAGTGTCGGTCCACAGTAAGGTGCAGTAGGACTTGTCCCATCCCCTGAGAGAGGCTCGCCGGTTTCTTCCAAGAGAAGGAGCCGACACAACCCAGCTTATATGAGACCCCAGTCCTAGCTGCCGTTTATCCCCACCCTCGCCTGCTATCCTTAGCAACCCAGATCTCTTGAAGCAGGATCCCTCAAGGGAATCCCGCGTTCTTATCTCATCCTACACCCAGAGCCAAAATAATCCAATGGCGAACCCCAGGGTCATCCTGGAAACCACTTCAGAGGGTCACGGAGGATTTCCACTGATGCTTTTGGAGGTCGTCTGTGATCTTCTTGGCAGGCCTGCTCGCCCCCGGTATGTGGTGTTCGAAAACTCACTCTCGCCTGCCGGGACTGAATTTCGAGCAGACGTGCATATCGGCTCGTGTCCATTGGGCACAAGTCAGTCTTACGTGATCCAAGGAAGAAGCATGCCCACTCTTCCTCAAGCCATCCAGGTAGCAGCCTGGGAAGGTCTCGTTCGCCTACGGTACTCAGAACCGGCAATGGCGGAAAGTCGAGCTTTCCACCTTCTCCCAGCCAGACCCCACGATGGTGCGGAGGCTATCCCAACTCCCACTAGAGGGGAAGTCGACCCTGCCGTAATCACCCTGGTCAACTACGGAGCGGCAATGACAAAGTTTTGCCAATCTCTGAGGAATGAACTCTTCACCACAAGGCGCAACCTTGGTCGTGCTCGCATGCAACTGCGTCGAGCAGGGAACCTACCCAACCTCAACCTTGAGCCAGCTCAGAGTACAGGACTCCCGTTCCCAGGTGATTCGCCGGGATCCAGTCTTGATGCCTCTGGGACACAAGCACTAGCCCCAGTCCAGCAGTACCTCCAAGCAGGAGGTATAATCCTTGAAGGCGTGCCTGCAATTCCTTACCCGCGGGAGATGGAGATGTGGACACCACTCTTCGTCTCGGCTAAGCTCCACCGACTACCAGAGGCCGTCAAGCGTAGTAGAACCCATGTTTAGTTGGCCTGAGTGGCGCTTTTATGTTGGTAGGTGAGAATCAGCGAGTTTGTTGTTTTTCTTGTGTTCGCTTGTAATGCAAGGTTGTTGTCTGTTTTCTGGTTGATGTCGAATCAACCGCAATAAAACTTGGTGTTCTGATTTCCTTGTTAACCGCTTGGTTGACATGTGACGGAATATCATGTCCTTTTCTTCAGTTGGAAAGTTTTGAAGAAATGACAGATCACAAAAAAAACAAGAGTGGTATATGTGAACCCAGACGCATATACCCGCTTGTAAAATTAATACAAACTTTGAATGGGACTATTTTGAGTAAGAAAAATATTTTTGCGTGTGTTGCACAAGTTAGCCATTAAGTGGGAGTATTTCATACCGTACTCCACGGTACCCGGCTTACTTATTGCTGACTTGTGTGTAGGTTGGGAAAACCACCTGCTTGTTGCTATACATGGTTCATCACTTGGATGTTTTGTGTGTCGCATACAAGTGGAAAAAAAAAAAATTGCTATGTTATTTAATGATTGTTTGATTGTGCTGGCTTATTCGGTATGGTTGAAATGATTATGCCATACCACTGCAAACGTATTTTCTTCTAAAAGAAACCCTGTTATTTTTCAAAACCTGTGTATACATGAAAATGGATATACAGCTTTTCTAAAATAGAACCGTAAACTATTGTGTTCCTAAACTTGAGTGAATTATTTGCCCTAGATAAATCTTTGGTTGTTGATTGATAGTTTGGTTGTAGATCTTGTTTGATCTTGCCATGTTTATGTCTGCTTGAGCGAAACTTTAGATTTAATTTTATAAACCTGCTAGTAGATCCTATGTTGATTGATTGGGTGAGCCCCTGCCATGCCATCTTTTAGATGCATTGAGTGTGGTAGAAATACCATACTTTTAAAAGTATCGGATTTTAATAAAACCTTGTTGAGTGGCGATCCTTCCGTAGGTCAAACCATAGTATTTTGTAGAAAAGGTTTTGAAGTAGGGTATTATGGATCATGCAAGAAACATCTTGTATAACTCCCCGAATCTCGGGACGAGATTCTTTTTAAGGGGGAAGGTCTGTAACACCCCAAAATTTGGAACCTAATTTTAGCGGTGTTTTCTGACCCCTGAAAAACTTTTCGATTTCTCCTAAATGTTTCCTCAAATATTTTGGGGATAATTTGACTTTGGAATTGCTCTCTCAAATTTTCCCAGTGATCCATGAACCTCTCCAATGCCGGTGATAATTTTGTTGCTTAAGTTTTCTCTCGAAAACCCTAGCAATAATTATTAAACCGATTAAACCCTTCTTCTCCACCTATAAAAGGGAAGCCCATTTCCATGGCCAGAAAAATTCCACCAAAATTAGGGGGTGATCCCTAGGCAGTGTGTAACCCATTTTTGCAAAAACATTTGGTAACTTGCTAGGAAAATCTTGGACTTTTTCCCTGTGCAAGTTTCTGCCCTAAAACCAATTCGTTTTCAAAATCAAGCCCAATTATTTTTGTAGTGGGATTTGAGCCCCTAGATGCAAGAACTAGGACAGCCTACACCTCTGGACCAAGTCTTGTCCAAACCAAAAATCGTTTGCCTCTCCAAACAACAAATTTGAATTTTGGCCAGTACTGTATTTTGAAAATTGTAGTCGCACCAACTTGCGTATTTGCAAAAATACTAGTCAGAAAAGTTGTAGGAAATTGCTTTTGGCACCGAGTGACACGGTTAGATTTTCTTCTGGAGCCCTAGGATGAGAGAACCGTCCCGATGCCGATGTCGGCATGCCGTATAGCGTGATCACCGCCGGCGCGACCTAGCCCAAACAGCGCCGCCGCGCTGTTCCTCCGGCTCCTCTGCTGTTCCCTCGACCCAGACGCGACCCAGACCTCTACTGCTCCCCAGGATTAGCTCGAGCCCGCCCTTATCACCTCCCTGTAGCCGGGGAACGTCATCCGTGACGTCGACGCCATTGAAGGCAGCACCGGCCACCACCTAATTCTCCTCCTTCCTCTCTATATAAGGCCACTCCCAGCAGCCCCGGGCAAACCCTAGCCACTCCACCCCATTCCCTACTCCCTGCCTTCTCCATTCAGTGCAAGAAACTGAGGAAAAACCACACCCAAAACCTCCCCGAAAACCTTCCACCATGGCCGACGCACGGGAGCTCACGGGAGCACGCCCCCGGCCCTTCCCCGGCTCCCTAGCTCCTCCCCCGACCGCGGTGCGCCGCCCCCGACCCGTCCCCGCCGCCGGCCGGCCTCCGGGCGCCCTCCTCGGCCGTTCCCGGCTGGTTCCCCGTCGATCCAGTGCGTGGGCAGAGGAGGACGATGACCAGGATCGATCCCTCCCGTGTCTTCGTTCTTTTTTTTCTTCGAATCGTTTCCTGGACCGAACCAGCAAGCAGCCCAGCAGGCAACCAGCCCAGCCCAGCAGCGGCCTGGCCAGCGCGCGCGGCGCAGTGGCGCGCAGCCACGGCCCGTTACGGCCCGTCCAGTTTTTTTTTCGCGGATTCCTTTTCCTTTTCTCCTGGTAAGTAACTTCGAACGCCCGTAGATTTTGAACCGTAGCTCCGATTTAGTCGATTCAAATTTCTAAATTTGTATCTCGACGAGACCTATCCAGTAGTACCAGTTTTGATAATTTTGGAGCAAATTATTTTCACTGCCTTTATTTAATATGTCGTTGGTCGTTTCGTGGAGTAGGCGTTCTCCAGGATTTCCGACCCCTGACGAGTCCGAGACTTCCCGAACCATTTCAAAACCACCTCCCGAGGCAAGCTAACCCCTTGCTATAAGCCGTCCAGCAGTGTTTGTTTGTTGTTTTGCTTATTGCCTGCCGAGTATTATATGCTTGTCTGTTATATTATTATGGCTGCTTGTCTGTTTGTTTGTCTGTTTATTATTGCATGCCTGAGTGTCATTCTTGTTCAGTATGAAACTTGTTATATTATTCCTGCCTCGTTGCTTATATCTTGTTGTATTTAAATTGTGACATTACCTTATGTTATTTATCTGTGCAACACTCCCATTTCCGGGGCAATGGCCGGGTCTCCCGCCTCAGTCATGGAAGTGGGGAAATACTATGCTATTATTGTTATTACTGTTATGTTGATATCTAGGTATGCAAGTGTTATAATCTGTGGTCGATCTGTGATGGCGCTTGTTGGCGGGATCGCCACGATAGTCACCCGGTCGACGCTAACCAACTAGTTGATCTGTAGTGGCGCTTGTTGGCGGAATCGCCACGATAGTCACTCGGTCGACGCAAACCAACTAAAACTATATTTTGTGATTGATCTGTATTATGTTGCTAATGCCTTGTTGATTATTGATGCTGATACGTGCAGGTTATGTTTGTGTACTGTTGATATTATTATGTGCTTACCCTGTGTTTCTATGCCTTGTTGTTTGATAGTATGTGTTATTGATGTTGTGATTATTATGCCGGAACTAATCCTCTGTTTTGTGACTTGTTGTGATGAAACATGATTAAATGCAACACCCCTCCAAACAACGATAAGGTCTATTCATAGTGCCACTAATCTGAACCTTGAATGCGATACCATCGTCGTCTCATGGGAAGACCGTGACCTAGTAGGTTGTTAAGCCTCTTTTGTGCCATCCATTGGGCGCAGTCGTTCGGTTGCGCTGTCCGAGGGGAGTGGTCGACAGGCACGGGTTCGACTGTGATAGGGAGTCCGGAGCAAGGCATACTCGGTAGCTCCGAGGGATGTGCCGGACTTACTTGCCCGTTGTGCCATGCGCATAGGGTGGTGCAGGAGAGTGTCTTAGCAAGTGGACCGTCACGTGAGTGTATTTTTCTTAGTACGACTTTGGGCGTGACAACCTGAAGTGTCGGCTGAGTGGGGTGCATTCTGATAGGTGGTAACACAAACTCTCGAGAGCGTCAACCTAGCCAGCTAGCCTTGTTCCTGGGATATGGAACAACAGTTCAGTGTCAGTCACACTGTGTGTCCTCGTCGTGTCCGGAGGCTAAACTTAAGGCTTGATTGAAAGAAGAAATCAACGACCTGATTACACTAAATGAACAAATAATATGATGCAGGGAATATTGTCTGAGATGTTGTTAGTGAACCGTGAGTTGGGATGGCGGTGTGATGCGTTGGGAAGCCTATAGTTAGGCCAGAGCCCACATCAACCGTGCATGCCCAGATTGGAAAGTTGAGGCCAGAGCGCCTAGCAGTGATCACAGGTTTTGTGTGTATTATTTAGTACCAACAGGTACACCCGTCTACTCGTCACAGGTAAGCTCGTTGTGTGATTGCCAGTGCACGATCCAACCCCACCTGGCTTGGACTCTACACTGGTAATATCCCATTGCTTGCTTATGCCCTGCTTTGCTTGTGATGCCATGCTACTTTATGTCATTGATCTGTCTAGAGTAGACACTTGCCATGTGTAGGATTTTAGTTGCAATGTATGTCTTGTTGCATGATTGTTGGATTGTTTGTGGTAAAGGGCAATACTTGCTGAGTGCATATTTAATGTACTCACGGGCCTCGTGTTTTGGCCAGATTTTTTGGCGAGGATTCATCTTCTACCTTAGCAAGGAGATGGAGCAAGAGCGTGCTAGGATCAGTAGCCCAGCCAGATACCTGTGGAGTGGAGCCGCTCCGAGCCGTTGCCATAGTCGTCTTCCGCTGCCAATTAAACTCTGTCCTGAGCCATGCTTGGCTTGATATTTTGTCATGCCTAGATGGCCTTGTAAACCATTTGTAGCACTTCATGTGCCTGATTGTGTAATGATTTCCACTATGTTACACTGTCGCGACGTGCGGCCAGATATCTTGGGCTGGCGCACGGGACGACCTCCTCTCTGGCGAGATGTGCCAGGGAGGGGTGTCACAGCTTCCATACCGATCATCATGAGAAAACTAGGCCAAACCCGAGGACAAGGAATTCCGGGGTCTTATGCAAAGGAAAGGACGGCCTTGATTGGTTTGGAATAGTCCTGGAAATAATTGAATTGGATTGTGATTTCGGCAAACAAAAGAACCCTGTTGTCTTCAAATGCCATTGGTTCAATCCAAAAAGAGTGAGACGAACACCTAAAATTGGGTTGGTCGAAGTTGAGCGAGAATCCGTCTACAAGGGAGATGATGTGTATATCCTATCACACCAAGCCATCCAAGTTTTTTATCTCCCATACCCATGCAAAACTGTGAAACGTCTAATAGGCTGGGATGTAGTGTGCTCGGTACCGCCACGTAATAAAGTACCTACTCCTAACGATGACGACTACCACGAGCGCCTAAACCCGAACACCTACCAGGGAGAGTTCTATCAGGAAGATGGGCTGTCAGGCCAAATTGACATCAACTTGCCGTCTGTAGATGACATGGAAGAAGACGATGATGTCATTGGAGTCGACAATGAGCAAGAGGACGCTGAGCTGGTTGTCAACCAGAGGGACGTGCAGCTTCTTGAACGGATGAACCTACCCGATGTAGATGAGCCGAGCGGTCCACCTATAGACTACGTTCCTGATTGGTGGTACAATCGTGATAGTGATGATGATGATCCTGGTCCTAGTTATGATCCAAACAATGTTGACACGGGCTTCTGAAGCTTTGTACTCGTCGATTTAGTTTGAACCATTTGTGATGTAATATTTGGTTTGCACCATTTGTGATGTAATATTTGGTTTGAACCATTTGTGATGTAATATTATCTATGAACCATTTGTGATGTAATATTTTTTATGAACCATCTATATGCCACTTCTAAAGCTTATTGTTTTTGTTGTATTATTATGAGTTTTGGCAATTTCTTCTTACGAGTTTTCTTTAAGCCTATTCATTACTATTGTGTTTTAACTCGTACTAATCAACTCATTTTTTGTGATGACAGGTGATTGAGACATGGCGGGGGGGAAGGGGGGCCCCAAGGGGAAGCCGGGCTCCAAGGAGAAGCATCTAGCAGCGAGCAATAGTGCAGCCAAGGAGAAGCTCCTTAAGACCAAAACGGTGGCCAAGGAGAAGCGGGCAGCGAAGCTTGGCAACGTGTCTAAGCTATACACGCAGAATGCTCAAGGGACTAGCGTGCTCATTGGAAGAAAGCGTGACCGGCCCGCTATGGTGGAGCCTCCTGCACGGCGTACAAAGCTGCTTGCCCACAAGACGCCACGGGGTAGGCCTCCTGTTCGCTTGAGCAGTCCTCTGCCCGCGGTTTCGTCTTCAGAGTCAGAGCAGGAGCAGGCCGAGGAGCCCTTGGAGGAGGACGTCGTGCCTAGTGACGATGACTACCAGGACCGGGGTGAGGGGAGTGACTCGGAGGAGGAGGAGGAGCGGCACTCGGAGGAGGAGGACGAGGAGTATGCCGTGCCAGATGAGGATCTCTTGACACACCATCCACTAGATGAGACTCTCGGCAAAGCGCGTGAGGGCAAGGTGTACTTGCGAGGGCCTTCGAGCTTTCCAGATCGCAAGCCACATGGCATGCTTGATGTCACAGCAGATGCGTAAGTGCTGGTTTAAAATGTTGCTACCTTAATACTTTAGTTACCTTTTCATCACATGCATCTAACTTATGTTTTTGGTATGTGCAGGACATTCAAGTGGGTGGGCCCAAAATGGGAGCGCTTACCTTCAGGTGTCCTTGGCCTTCTTATCAAGAGGCTTTACCCTGGCTTGGTGGACTACAAGAAGGATGGAGTCGCCACCGGTGAAAGGGGGCCTGCTAGGTCTTGGAGCCACTTCACGATGGTTCAGGACACCACCCACGGCCACCTCGGCGAGCGCCTGATCGCCGAGTTCTGGGTTAGTACTTCCTATAACTTTACTACTAAAAAATACCAGCAGTTTCGATTTCGTCGTGGTAACCCCGTTTATCCTATGCTCAATGTTTGTAGGACTTCTTCTCACTCGTCGATGCTGAAGGTAAATGTGAGGCGGCTAAGAAGGTGCTGATTAAGATGGCGAAGAAGCTCATCCCCGACCAGATTTACGAGGCCCGCATTGCCGCTGTTGTCCAGTTCTATGCTGAGCATATTCACAGGACAATCACCAAAGAGGAAGCTAGGCAAGTACACATGTCGAAAGCCCAATACATGAAGGTAACCACATATTTTCCTACTTTTCTCCACATGCCTGATGAATAGTTCTCTGCTACTCACATGAACCTTTCTTGCGTTAAATAGGTGATTCCTCAATGGCTAGCCGCCCATAAGCCTTGCTACAAGATGATTGTAGACAAGTGGGTGTCAGATGGGTTCAAGGCACAAAACAAGTCGGCACGGGCGCGGCGGAACATGGTAGGCAAGCACGGAGTCCACCGTCAAGGCCCCCTCACACTCGACGGTCTCGTGGCACACAAGGTAATAAATCAATTTTGTCCTTTCCATTAATGTTTTTATTTCTGCCCCTAAATATTATTGGCACCTCACTTGTTTGCTTCATTTTGGTGTCAATGAATTGTAGGAGTTAAAGGAGGGAGTGAGAAAGACAAAGATGCAAGTGTTCGTTGAGACCAGGAGGCCAAAGGAGAAGGATCTGGATCCTCTCAAACCCGTGGACCAGCAGTGGATCACCTCCACGGCGGAGAACCAACATAAGAACTACTGCGCCAAGTATAGGGAGGTACACGGTTCCGAGACCGATCCTTTGACCGCTCCTTTCGACCCCGAGGTTGCTATGCTCGCAGGGCAAGGAAAGCTGAATGGCCGGCCTTACATTGGCGGTGCTTCCTTCGATTCATCGGGCGTCGGTACACTTGCCGAGATTCGTGCTAGGCGTACGAGCTCAGCCCCCGAAATCGAGCGCCGCCCAAGGGTCGGACTTGATAAGATGGCTGCAATGGAGGTACACGTGTCCTTTTTCAACCATCTATTCCACTGTTGTACATTCTTGCATCGCCATGACCGCTTCTTTTACATGTTCCAACCTCTAGGCTGAAGTTGAGAGAAATAGGAAAGTCGCGGAGGAGGCTACAGCGAGGGCGCAGGCGGCTGAGGAGAACAACAAGCAAATGCATTCACATATGTTCGCGCAACAAGCATGCCTCGCGGCCCTTATGGCGGTAAGTGCTTTCACTTTTTCTTTGAACTATAGCATGTGCTACTACTTTGCAAACTAACCCTCCTCTTCGGTTTGCAGAGGATGCCCGCGGATTCGACGCTTCCTCCTTTACCTCCTCTTCCTCCACTAGTTGCCCCCCACCTAATCTTGGTAATTGCTATTCGAATTTGCTAGGCAATAATTCATCTTTTGTTTGCTTACTCGTCTAATGTCAATCTTCATAGGAGCATCCGTCCGCTGGATCCCACACTCCCACGGATGGTCAAGACGGAGGGAATGGTGGAGGCGGACCTACAAGCCCATCCTCGGCGCCAACAGCCTCCAACAACCCCGACCAACTCTAGGTAAGCTCATGTACCACATACATAGATTTCTACCCACATTTCCACACTCATGTCTTGAAACTAATCTTAGAGTGTTCAAACTTGTAGGATTGCATCCACAAGGCCTTTGGTGAACTTTTTGACAATCCGTGCACTTGTTGGCTTGTGGACTAGTGGAATGATGCTACTGGATGGATTTATGGACTTTGAACTTGTTGGATGGATGCATTTTGAACTTGTGTTGTGTGTTTACGACTTGTGGACTCTTTTTTGTGAACTTTTGGACCATTTGTGATATATTTTCTTATATGTGTCTCAATTTAGTGTTCTGGGTGTGTTGTTATAATTCATATATATATATATGCATACTGTTTTTTAGAAATGCAGGGATTTGAAAAAACAGGAAAATTTCGGACCAAATGGGCAATTCGCCGAGTGCTTTACACGGCGAAGAGATCGTCGCCGACAATGGCACTCGGCGAAGACGCGTCCCAGGAGCCATTTGGTCACCTGGGAAGTCACTTCGCCGAGCAAATTTTTTTTGCCGACCATGGCACTCGGCGAACACGTACCAAATAGTAATCTGGGAACTTCTTTCGCCGAGCCGTCTGTTTCGCCGGCCAGCTTTCTCGGCGAAATGTGGCCAAGTGGTCAGCCCTTCGGGTTCGTTCGCCGACCCTTGCGGCTGAAAGGGCACTCGGCGAAACTGTCGACACGGCGAAACCAAGCACTCGGCGAAATGATATACTCGGCGAAGCACAGAGCCTGCTCGGCGAAGCTATGAAGAAGCACTCGGCGAAGAGGCAACCCGGCGAAATCTTCGTACGGCGAAGCTCGGCACTCGGCGAAGACAATCTCGGCGAAGAGTTTCGCCGGCGCCAGTTTGGCGGACACGTGGAGCCGTCTCCGCGTTTCTACTTCGCCGAGATCCCTGGCATCCATACTCGGCGAACGTCTGACACACGCCTGACGCGTATCTGACATTGGACGACGGTGATTGCCCTTTCTTCGCCGGGTATCGTCTATTTTGTCTCGGCGAAGATTTCGCCGAGATGCCCCGACAAAAAGCACCCGGCGAAGTGTCTTCGCCGACCCGATTTTCGCCGAGAGGCCTCTGCCGGGTGCCTTTGTCGGCGAAGCCTTCGCCGAGGCCAATTCTAGCCTTCGCCGTGTTGTTTGACCACCCGGTGGAGAGCAATTTTCTGGTAGTGATTGGTTGTGATCTGACTTGGATCTTGTTTTCTCTTTTTTTATTACAGCGTCAAGGGCAGTAGTAATTTGACAGCGTGGTGTTTGTGATGTTGCCTCAACAGAGGGAAGCCCTTTGACGCCCCTGAAGACACTCGTTGACGTGCTGTCAAGTAAGCGAGTGATGTTGGCTGCAGACATTGTTGTCTGAGTATTGTGACGCCCTTTGGTGGCGTTGGTGGCACTCCTCCATGCATTGCTAGAGATTTTCTACGGTGATGGGTTCGAGTTACTCGATGCTTTACGTTTTCATTCTTCTCTTTCATTGTTATTTATTTTTGAAAGATGCAACGACCATCTTTATAGATAAAGCAAACCATACAACTCTAGCATATTCAGATTTTTGAAAGATTCTAGTCATGAAGTGGCCGCCTCTTGTTAGTGGACCACCATCCCCCCTAACTTGGGATTATGTCTTTTGAAGAAATATTTAGACTGGGATCCTCTCCCATCATGTATTTAGCACAACATCATGTATTATCTTGTTTTAAAAAAAGATAATACAATTTTTCCATGCCCATCATGAATTTATATTAGCACAACATCTGCCGTAAGTACGAAACTATATATGTTAGTTCCGTCGCATAAAAATGCATGAGCGCATTAAAAGCGATAGTATTAGAATATGTGTTCATGTAAGAAAAAAAGTGCTGTTCATGCATGCTGGCACAAGAAAAAGAAAAAAATACTTAAGGAACTAGAAAAAGGAGGAAAAAGAAAATAAAGCTACCACTGGTTTTTGTTGTGCTCAGCAAAATACCCTAGCTAGCTACGCGATCACTGTCATGCAGGTACGTATCAAGATTTCGAGCTATACCTTCTGCTCGCATGAATACACATGCAATCCACGCTGGGTTCACCGGCGCTCATACACACAGGATACGTCAGGACAAGGCTGATGTCGCCCCGGCAAGGTCTCACGCATTTACACTTTGATCGTATGTGCAGAGACCCGAATCGTCTGTATTCCCGCGCTCGTGTTCCACGACGCGGCCGGGCTCCTTAAATAGCCGTGCATCGCACGCTTAGCATCCTCACACCAAAACCTAGCAAGCTACCACATACACTTAGCTCCTTGCTCACACGAGCTAGCAAGCCATGGCCAAGGGTATTTTCCTAGCCTGTCTCGTCGCCGCGGTCTGCTTCTCGGCGGTTGCGGTGGCGGTGGCGGTGGAAGTGGGCGGCGAGAACCGCCAGCCGCTGGTGAACACCGTGTACGTGTTTGGAGACTCGCTGGTGGACGTTGGCAACAACGACTACCTCCCAAAGCCGGCGCCCAGGGCCAACCGTCCCTACGGCATGGACCTCCCCGGCAAGCCCACCGGCCGCTTCACCAACGGCTACAACCTCGCCGACGTCATATGTAAGCTAGTTACCAAGAATTTCAAGCTCGGCTGCACGTATACCTATACATTGTGCACCTTTACGTACTAACGATGAACAGTGTGGAGGGGTTGATGTCTTTTCACCCACCCGAGTTTGAGTGCTCATGCTCGTAATTTCAGTGACATTTCACCACTCTTTTATAAAAATTGCCATGGGAATCCCCTTACTACATATATATGGCTAATTTTTTCGGATGACAAACCGGTGGTACGGATGGACAGGTCGATTAACGAATGCACGTGTTAATCCGTATAATAATTACTATACCTCATCTCTACTCCATTTTTTTAAAATTTCCATGCATTTTATCTTTGGTGAAAATTCTAATTTTTATAATATTTGAACAACTTGCCTCATTAAAAAAAATTGAACAACCCGCCAAGGCCGTGGATGCAGCTCGCCAAGGCCGTGGCGGCCAACATGAAGGACCTCAAGTACTCCATCGCCAGCAACTACGTCATCCTCAGTGACATGATGGCCAACCCGCTCATTGCTGGTACGTATACGTCTTCCTTAGTGACATGATGCCACTTGTGTAGGGACTAATATGTCTTTAATGTCAATTTGCACGAATAGGGTTCAAAGAGGTGGAGACGGCGTGCTGCGGGGTCGGGAAGTTTAGGGCGGAAGCGATGTGCAGCCACGAGGGCACGACAGCGTGTACCGGCAACCACAATGACTACATGTTCTGGGACATGCTCCACGGCACGCAGGCCACCTACGAGCATGGCATCGTGGCCTTCTTCTACGGCGACGCTCCCAAGTACGCCGAGCCCATCAACTTCAGCACCGTGGTCAAGAAGGAAGGAGCACCAGCTGCACCCAAGATTCAGCAGGTCACCGACGAGTAATCAGATGAGGCATGCCATGCATTGCACTCTCGGGCATGCATGTGATGTCCACGTGGAGAATAATTCTCCACTTTGAAATAAACGATTGCGGCTAGCTGGCTGCTAATTCCCATTTCGTATGAGGCTGCTATGGCTGATACGCCTAATACGTAAGTTAATTCCAGTATGTTGTAAAAAAGTCATTCCTAATTGCTTATGTGGAATAAAATGGTGAGCGCCCTTGTGTTTGCTTAAGCAATTATACTTTTTTGTAAGGGAATGCCCCATGGCGTTTTAATTAATAGATATAAATTAGTAATGTTACAATCATGTAAAACAAAAGGCCTAATAAAACCAGGTGGATCACCATCCCATACAGGGGTGATCTCCTTCGACTCATAAGCGGCGAAATTTGCTAATTGATGTGCCAACATCTCTAGAACAATGTTGGAAAGAAACATCAGTTATCATACTTGCCTACAGAAAAACACTCTGCAATGATAGCTTAATATTGGCTCTAAACTTCAATAATTCCATTGCACGACTGAATCACATCAAGGCTATCGGACTCTATATTCACATTAGTGCAGCAGCCTCAGCTGTGGCCGACCCGCTTAAGATATGCTCACGCGGACCATAAGTCCCTGCCATTGCTTCTTCTCCTGCATGATTTCTCAACACAGCCCCGATCGATTGACAGCTCCCAAACCATCATGGAAAAAGGAGGAACCAATATTCAGTTTGCATGAGCAATTCTACTGAATTCTTCGATCTAGCTTGCGGTAGTGGCACTGGGACACACCTGCCCAAGAGCAGCACTGGGACAATTGGCTGAAAATCTGTGTGGCAAGAGCGCGTTGATTGAAGACATTCGATCACTTTCGCGCTGTCGATCGAGCTAGCTAGCTTGCACTCACGTGAATACACGCACGACATGCACACATGCGTGACGACAACATACGTCCACGTCGGGCCAACATGTGTTCCTCGTGTTCTTACTTCTTAGCCGCACTGCATTCAATCAAATCGAGCAACGATCCAGTAGAAAATGTGGTCAATGCCTCAAACCACTCTTGCTACATCGCCCTTGCGAGCGGAATCCTCCGGTACCCTGCTGGGCCTCAAGGACTGGTTTGCAATTTTCTTGTATCCTGAGGTTGTTCTGCTTTTTCGGTTTTCATTAGATCTGTAATCCTTGTACTAAAAAAAAAAGTAAAATTAGCAGATATATCGATCTCCTTCCGATTCAGTAAGTGTCTAAGTGACAGACAATCGTACTCTTGCCAAGGTAGCAGTAAACATGAGCTTGAATTCATCAACTATTCAAGTCAGATCAACCCAGAGATCTGCTGGTACTACTTTCAATTTATTAGCTACTTGCTCTAAGTCGACGAGGATGGAGCAAGGGTCCAGGTTTTACGAAGCCCTAGGCTCGGGCGATCCGGTGGGCGATTCCTCGTCGCCGCCTGCGCCGCCCTCAGCGCCGCCTTACCACCCGCCCCTCCTCCTCCCAGTTAGTCTAGGTAGCCTCCACCTCCCACTCCTTGCCCCCGTGAGCCCCCTGGCCCTCCCTTGGCTGGTGGCCGGCGCCGCCCGCGATGTCGTCGTTGCTGCTGGCGAAGCCGGCGCGGATCCCGTCCCCGACGCCGCCTCCGGCGCTGGACGCACCTCTGATGCCCGATGCTTCCACGACAGCGACACCCCGGCCAGAACCCTTCCCGTCCGGCAGCTCGCCGACGCTGCCGCTCCCTCTCCAGGTGCGGCTTTCCTTGACTCGATGTTAGCTCATTTTCATACCAACGTGGCTTTTCCCCTCTGTCCCTCCCCGTTCTCTGTCCCGGCTCCGTTCTGGGTAACTCCGGCTTCCACGGATCGCCGCATGAACTCCTTCCTAGTGAAGAATGCTCTAAATTTCAACTTCACACAGCACCCGGACTCGTTCGTGGTTGTTCGTGTTCAAAACCTCGTCTACGCCTCTTTCGCTGCCTCCGATTCTGTTGCCCAAGTTCTTACTGCTCGCGTTCGTTTCTCCCTCGGTCTCTCCTCCTTCTTCCTCCACCGCAGCCTGGCTGCTGCCATTGCTGCTGCCGAGTCCCTTCTTGGGCCCAATCCCCCTGCGCTTCCGGCCTCGGCCCAGTCTCGGCCCAACCTGCCCTTGGACGACACCCTCCTGGACCGCGCTCCCATTTTAGCCCATCTGCGCGTATCGAGCTCCATCGCCATCACGCCTCAAGTCAACGATGACGCCACGACCCCCTGCTCTGCCACGCGCCGAACGGAAGTCACATCCCCAAGCGGCGCTCCCCCGTCCTCTACCTCTGCCTCTCCCGTCCCATCTCCTCACCTTAGCCTTTTCCCCTCCGCCGCTTCCGTGCTCTCGGAGCCTAGACCTGGTGACAACGATGAGTGTTCCTCTGCCCAAGGCGCCGCTTCGCCATGCCCTGACCTGTGCACGCGCCGTCCGGCCTCTGACTGCCCCATCGTCTCTCCCCCTTCCTCTCCCTCGCCGCCCTCATATAAAGATATGCTCTTGCGCACTGCTCCACCTCATCCCACCCGTCAGCGAACTCGTGTCTTCTCCCCCGTTAAAGGCAAGAAACACTGCTTCCGCTGCGTCGCCGCCTGCCACCTCGTCTGCGACTGCCGTGACCCCGTCCGGTGCGCCGCCTGTGGTCGCTCCGGCCACCGTAGCCCAGGATGTGAGTTGCCTCCTCTTCGTTTCATCTCTGCCTCTGCTCCCGCCTCCCCTTGTGTCTCGCCTCGTGCTGACGGCCCTTCTTCTCCCGACAGGTTCTCCTCCGTGCTCTCCCACCCCCGTTTGCGCTCCGCCTCGCCTCCTGTGGCTGCGGACCCTGGATCGGCCTCCCCCTGTGAGCACTGGATGGCGCGCTACTTCCGCGAGACCGACCCCGCAGCCAGGCGCGCCGCCTACCGCCCCCCCACGCCGTACCCTCGTCAGGCTGCTCCTGGCTCGGCCTCCTCCGCTGGCCTCGCGCCGTCCTCGTCCGGCCCGCCTTCGCGTGGGCCTCCGACGTGGGCGCCCATCAACCCCTCGTTCATCCCCGTCGCCCCGCCGCCGGAGGAGTGGCCAATCCCTTCCTTCGCCTCTCCCCCGCCTCCAGCCGAGACGCGCCGCCGTGCTGCGGCCTCGGTGTGCTTCATGCCGCCAGCGTTCGTGGACTGCCCTAGCCGCAGGTTCGCCCACGCCATCATCGACCCCCCTGCTGCCAGCCCTGCGTTGATCCTCCGTCGCGTTCTTGAGGTCCACGGTGGCAAACCCAAGGTGGGGTTCTCCGCCTCCGACTACGGCGCCATGCTGATCCTGTTCTCGTCGCACGAGGTGAGGGAGAGCACGATGCGGCTCTTCCCCATCGACTACGCCGGCCACCGCTTCAAGCTCGAGCGCCCCGAGGAGGGCGAGAACCGTTTCAAGTGGGAGTTCAAGAGCTTCGCGCAGGTCACCGCCATCGGCTTCCCGCTGGAGCACTGGAACGACGGCGGCATCCGCACGGCGTTCCGCAACGTCGGCAGCGTCTGCTGCATCGACCCGCTCTGCCTCAACGACCTCGATCACTCTGCGGTCCGCCTTGTCCTCCGCCTTGAGGACGAGCTCGACGTTCCGCACAGCCTCCTCCTCCGCGACTTTGAGGGCCAGACCTCGACTGAGGTCAAGCTGCGCGTGGTGCGTGCCCGGTCCATCTCCGACGATGCCGCCAACGGCCACGCGGGCCACTACGACTGCTACTGCAGCGTCTGCTCTGGCGGTGCAGGCGGTGCCACTCGCCTCGACGACATCGACGAGGAGTCGATGCATGGATCGCCGCCTCCTCCGCCTCCCCCCGCGCGTGGTTCGCCTCGCGAAACTGCCAGCGCTGTCGAGCTGCTGCGCAGGGTCGTGGCGCGCCACACGGCGAACTGGCCTTGCCCTCCCCCTGCCTTCAAGCGCGTCCTCGCCGACCGCCTCGCCGCTCAGTTCACGGAGGAGGGGATCAGCTCTGACCAGTGGTATGACACGCTCACCTTCCCCGCCACGCCCCTTGTGCCTGGGTCCGACGACGTGCCCATCTCCGCTGACCAGGCAACCCTCCCCGGCCTCGACCCGACCTCGGCCGCCCTGGACGACGGAAGTGCCGCCGTGCCCGCCGTTGAGGAGGCAGCCCCTGGTGCTGCCGAGACCGATGCTGCTCCCATGATCTTCTCGGCCGACAGCGAGCTGCACGAGAACGTCGCCCGCAAGCAGCGGGTGCGCCGCAAGCGGGCGGTGGACTCCGCCAAGCGCGCCGCGCGGGACAAGGCCCCTGTTCGTCGCAGTAACCGCATCGCCTCCAACTCCAACAACCATGTCGACGCTCTGACCAAAGCGTCCGTCCGCGCCGCTCGCTTTGACTTCAGCGAGGGCTCCTCTGACCTGCAGAGCGCTGCCTCTGCTGCCGGCTTCGACGTCGGCGTCCCCAGCTTCCTCTCGCTCGAGCACCTGCAGGGGCTCGGCGTCCCCTGCGGCGTCAGCGCGGCGGCGCTCGCTGCTGAGGACGCGGTGCAGCCCGAGTCTCCATGATTCGGTCCAGACGGCACTGGGCTCCCGTCCGTGAGGCGATGCCTGTCGGAGCCCATTTGTGCAAGCCTAGATTAGCTAGGCCTTTTAGTTTGAGCGCTTGCGCAGCTCCCGTGAGCTGTTTTTTGTCTCTGCTTGCCCCTTCGTGGGCTTGTACTGGGCCGTGGCCCACTTCTATCAATGTTAAGCGCGTTTCCCTTTATTTTGCCCCCGGTGCTTTCCCTTGTTACGATGGTTGATTTGTCCTTCCTCATCGAATCTGGAACCTTAGAGGCCTTGGCGACCCCGTTAAGTGCTCTAATGTTTACGCTGACTTAATCTCCGCCCACCCCCACTTTCTTGCGCTCAAGAAACTAAGCTCTCGAACCCGGACCTTGCCAAGCTTCGCTCCTTCCTCCCCCCTCACCTCCGATCCCTGAAAAAATCGACGCAAATGGTTCCTCTGGTGGAATCCTTTCGGCTTGGGACCAAAACCTCTTCACGCTTGTCTCTACGCAAACCACCGCCCACATCCTCTCAACCGACCTCAAGATCAACTCGGATAACTCGAAAATCCGCATCTCCAATGTGTATGCCCCCTGTACACATGCGGACAAGCCGGCCTTCCTGCGCTCCCTCTCCGACCACAATCCGAACGACTCCACCCCTTGGCTCATTGCCGGCGATTTCAACCTGTATCGTGACCCCTCTGACCGTAACAACGATAATTTCAACCGCGCGGAGGCCTCCCTCTTTAATGACTGTATTAATGTCCTCTCCCTTATTGAGCTCCCCCTCCGCGACCGTTGCTACACCTGGACAAATGGCAGACAGACCCCGACCCTGGTTCGCCTGGATCGTATCTTCGTCAACACTGCCTGGAACGCTCTTTTCCCCTCCTCCCACCTCACCTCCCTCTCCCGCGACCTCTCTGACCACATCCCCCTTACTGCCGCCATCTCTACAAAAATTCCGCGATCTCCGATCTTTCGTTACGAACCCTCGTGGGCTCTCCAACCCGGCTTCGCAGCTCGGATCCCTCATTTCTGGAACTCCACCATCCGCCCCGACGCCACTGCCCGGCTGGTGGCCCGCCTTAGCTCCTGCCGCGCTTCTGTAAAAGATGGAAAAGAGACCACAAACGGGCTGCCCAGAGAGGCTCTAACTGTAGAGTGCTCATTAAAATGCTGGACATTCTTGAAGAACACCGACCTCTCTCGGTCCTCGAAAGGAAGCTTCGGTCCCTAACTATAGACGCGCTCCACACCTCAAACCAGGAGCACGCCCTCTACTGGAAAACCCGTGCAAAAATCCGTCACGCCATTGACGGTGATGAAAACACTGCTTTCTTCCATGCCTCGGCCACGACTAGACACCGCCGCAACTACATCCCCACGCTCACCTACGACGGAGCCACCACCTCTGACCATTCCGGAAAGGCCGAGATCCTCCGCAGTTTCTACTCCAACCTTTTAGGTGCTGTCCACCCTTGCTCTTGGAACTTCGATATCCACGACCTCTACAGGGATGCTGCCTCTCCCGGCCCCACCCTCTCAGCCCCTTTTTCCGAGGACGAAATCAGAGCCGCCTTCCACGACATGAACAAAAACTCCAGTCCCGGGCCTGATGGTTTCGGGCCGGCTTTCTTTGTCAAGTTCTGGGATCTCGTGCGGCCCGATATTGTCCAGATGTTCTCGGACTTCTACGATCACAAGCTTGACCTTTCTCGAATCAACCGAGCCTTCCTCGTTCTCCTGCCTAAGGTCGACTCTGCCACCTCCCCTAGCGATTTCCGACCTATCTCCCTCCAAATTGCCTCATGAAAGCTATCACGAAGGTCCTCACGACCAGACTCCAACATTCCATCCACTCTCTAGTGGACGCAGATCAGACTGGGTTCCTCCAAGGTCGGAGGATCTCCGAAAACATTGTCTACGCTGCCGACCTCGTGAGATGCTGCCACACGCGCAAAACCCCCTCTGTGGTGTTTAAGATCGACTTCCGTAAAGCCTTTGACTCTGTCAACTGGGATAGACTTGTCGCGATCCTTCGGGCCAGGGGTTTTGATACAGGTGGTGCCGGTGGATGCTTGACATTTTCCACTCTAGCCACACCGCTATCATCCTCAATGGTGTCCCCGGTACTTGGATCAGGTGTCGTAACGGGCTCCGCCAAGGTGATGCCTTGTCCCCGTATCTCTTCATTTTGGATGCTGACGTCCTCCCCCAGCTAATCCAGCGAGCTTTCATCTCTGATGGGCTTGCGCACCCTCTCGACCCCTCCAGCCCCTGCCCCATCCTGCAGTATGCCGACGACACCCTCATCCTCTGCCGCGGTGACACTGCCTCCATCTCCTGCCTTAAAAAAGTCCTCGATGACTTCGCATGCGCCACCGGCCTCACGATCAACTTCCATAAGTCTTGCTTCGTTCCCATGCACGTTGAACAGTCTCAAGCCCATCACATGGCCGATCCTCCAATGCCCCATCTCCTCGTTCCCCCAGCCCTACCTTGGCCTCCCGCTTTCTCCCATCAAACTTCGTGCTTCGGCCTTCACCCCCTCCTTTCCTCCATCGACAAAAGGCTCTCCGGGTGGCGCGCCTCCCTTCTTTCTGCCGGAGGGCGCCTTGTTCTCTGTAACTCCGTCCTTAACAACCTCCCCACTTATTTTATGTGCTCCTTCCTACTGCCCGTTGGTGTGATTGAACTCATTGATAAGAGGCGTCGCGCTTTTTTCTGGACTGGGAAAGATTCTTGCTCTGGTGCTCGTTGTCTAATTGCTTGGGATAAAGTTGTGTTGTCTACGCAGGTTGGCGGCTTCGGGCTTCGGGATCTTCGCAGGCAGAACCTATGCTTGCTTCTTCACTTCGTGGACCGCCTCCACCAGGCTCCGGAGCTTCCCTGGAAAACCTGGTTTTCAGGCGATTGGCCAGGGACCTCGGGGACAAGGCGACCACCCCCTCCTTCCTCGACAAGATAGTTCCTACTGCTTACCAGTCTACCGCGCCCTCACCCGCGTCGCCCTTCACGATGGGCGCTGCTGTGCTTTCTGGATGGACAAGTGGGGCTCCGGCGCCCCTTTGTACCTCCGGTTCCCGGCTCTCTTCTCCCACAGCACTCGTCCCCACGCCACGGTGGCCTGCATGCTCGCCGAGGGGCTGGACCTTCAGCCTCGACTGACCGCCGCGGCGGCTTCTGAGCTTGACGCTGTCCAGGCTCTTATTGCCGGCACGACGCTCCGTGACGGCGCCGACGCTCGCTTCCTGGACTCCACCACGCCTAGCTCCTCGGGACGACGCTCCTTCTCCTCCCGCGAGGCGTACCGGATGCTTGCCCCGCCACGCCCCATCGACACCGACGCCTGCACCAGTTGGGGACTGGCGGTTCCCACAAAGGTGAAGATCTTCTCCTACCTCGCAGCTATTGACAGGCTAAGTACCAGGGCGAACCTCTTCATGAAGCACTGCGCCCCCTCCGCGGCATGTGAGACCTGCGGGGCTGAGGAGACGTCCCGGCACCTTTCTTCGACTGCTCCACGGCCTCCGGTGTGTGGAGCCTTCTTCACGTCCACCCCCCCCCCCCCCCCCCTCGGAGCCTCTTTCTGGACTATGGCAGCCCCCACCGCTGCGACTGCCGGTGCCTGGGCTGCTGGCCTCGCCACTATCATGTGGCACATCTGGAAGGCCCGGAACGACATGATCTTCAACGCCAAAACGTCCTCGCCCTCCGACATTCTCCGACGATCTGCTGAAGACTTGCTCACTTGGGCTGGTAGATTCCCCCGCGATAAGAGGGATCACATTGAGCGCCTGCGTGTGCTCATTATCAACGCTTGTGTATGATTTTCGGTTCAGTCTCTCTCTCCCCCCCCTTTGTATTTCACCAATCACTTTGTAAGGGCAGCCAAGCCCTCCTTTCGAGTAATAATAACAACCGGTGGGGAGCAATCCCCCCCGTCTTCCTCGAAAAAAAAAACCCAGAGATCTGCTAGTGTATTTCACATTACCAAGAATCTACTATATACAGTGTAGAGTAGCTCACAATTGTGCCTGCAGCATGCCAACAATAAGGTTCAGGGTACTGTCAAATACAACCATGCATCTGCTCCAACGACCATATAATTGAAATTGCATATACCACCGATTCATCGTTCAACACAAATTTCCTAACCAAGGATAGTAGACAGTACGGAAAAAATACAGTAGAAGCGAACTACTTAGGCGCCTGCAACTTTTGAAGGATCAAGTCCTTCATGACAAGGGGGCAGCTCTTGCAGAGATGGTCGAAGCCGTCCGTGGCCACGACCGCCCTCAGAATCGCCGGACAGCGGAGGAACTCGTAGCACGCCTCCTTCAGCCTGTTGCAGCCGGCTGATCGGCGAGGGTCAGAATGTTCGTGGCCGTGCACATACGATTTGCTCACACAGCTACTTTTCGCACATCGCCTTCAGCCGCACAAGGCCGTACCTGTCCGCCGCGACGAGCAGATACTTAAGCTAAAAAAAGTAGTCTTTCCGTTAAGTAATTAAATGGTTATATTTAATTTATAGAAACACCACTTAGGGTACATTATGAAGTGATTTATCTGGTTTTTGGTCTTTTCTAAATTGACAACCAACTTTAGTTTTTAGGTGCATGATCCAAGGCTGCTCAACTTCTTGGTAACTTGCCAGTTTTCTTCTACAATACTACTACAAAGGATGACAATGCATCAGCAAGTCATTCATATTTTTTCCGTATGAAAATAACGTTTCTTATTTTCCTTGCAAAGATTTCACATCTCTTGCTTCAGTGAAAAAAAATCAATATCTCTTATGGGCTAGCTGCTTGAAACTGATTGGTGCAGTGAGCTGGGTTGGGCCGTCGAACAGTCCCTGAGCTCCGACCTCGGCGGCTCGCTGGGTAGCGTGGAAAGAGTCCCAATATACATAGGCGCCCCGGTCGGCGCACAACATGTCGTTCCTCGTGCATAGATCACCGGCCTCTGCGCCCAGCCTCCCAGACCCACAACATGCGCTGTTCACATTCTTGAACCCTTTAGAAAAATATTTCAAGGTCTAATCAGATGTATTATAAGTTTCTTAAGGAAACACAAGAGCATGCAGAAAGTTCGGCAATCCGGTAGGATAATCACGATTTTTTCTCAAATATTTGGAGGGGTGTCGATCTGACCACACGTACCACTTGACTGCGGGCTGGCGAAGCTAATTTTTGTGGCAGCGAAAGCATCGCTGAGGGAGTAAGAGAAGCCGGGGAGTTTGTTGGCTAGACCGGCCAATGCGGAACTCACGGCGGCAGCAAACCCGGTGGCGTAGAGGTTCAAGGCATCGTTGCATGCCCCGGTGGCGTTCAACACACACAGCCGGGGCACGCACCCCATGGGGCCCACGTTGATGATCCCGAACTTCCTCGCGCCCATCTCGTATAGGTCGGCGATGGCGGCGGAGTAGTTGGAGACGAGGTTGGAGTAGATCGCAGGGACATCGGCTGGCGTCTTAGGGATGGTGTGGAACATGTCGTTGCAACCAATACCGAGGAGGAAGAAGGAGTTGGCGAGAAGCGTGGAGACCTTGCGGGTGCCCCAAGTGGCCTCCATTTGAGCCTTGGTCGATGCAAAGTAGCGCAGCTGCTTCGAAAGCGGGTTGTTGTTTCCCGCGTTCTGCAATTAAGTCTCTTGGTTAGTACCCAGTAGCTACAATAACTATGGACATCTATATACTGTTGGATTTGTGTTAAATATTTTAGATGAACCTTTAGTTCGTAGGATTAGCATGTGCTTGAGAATTTGCCGCAATTATCCTTACCCATAATAAAATAGGGTTAGAGATTCTTTAGGCTAAACGGAGTTCAAGCGTAAAGAAGAACGTTGCTATGCGAAACAAGTTTGATGTTGATACTATAGATCTTGATAATATTTTTATCAAACTTATAGAAAGTTTTTTTTTTGCGAAAAAAACTTATAGAAAGTTGATATAGGATAAACATGAAACTTCAGTTAATTTTGGAATAGTGCGACGTTTTAAATTTATTTCTTGAAATTTGGAACTCCAAAAATCCATTGCTTGCTTTGTGATACGTACGGTCTCCAAAATGTAAAGGTATGTAGTACACTTACCATGGAGTCGAGAATCCCAGCTCCTGCTGAGGCGTAGCTGACTCCTCTCGTCAGAGCACTTGGAATGAGGAAGTTGCGCGACTTCAGTGCCAGATAGGCCAAAGGGCTCCTCTCGAACCCCAGGTTCTTGGCTGCACCCATCCATGCATGGATCGTGTTAACATGATGAACATGTGAATAATCCATCAACATAGCCTAATTAAGAGCACATTTATAGTGCGTACCGATGAAGTTGGCGATGTTATAGCCGTTGCTGAACCGTCCGGTGGGCTTGGAGCCGCCGGGGAAGTCGATGCCGTAGAAGGGCGCGTTGGCCCTGGGTACTTCCTTACCCGGCAGGTAGTTGTTGTTCCCCACGTCCAGCGTCGAGTCCCCGAAAACGAACACCGTCGGCACAACCGGCCGCCCCGCCATGACCGCTCCGGCCAGCGCTACTGTTGCGATACCAAGAACGAGGAGAGCGACGATACCGCCCTTCATGGCCGCCTAGATAAACCTTGTGTATGTGTATGCAAACTAATCGTTGGCTATTGTTATAAACGATAGACAAAGAAACGATGAAAAGCGGAAGATCAAACCAACGGGACACGAAATTTAACGTGGAAAACACCTCCAACAATGGAGGAGAAAAAACCACGGGCGCCAGCCAGCAATATTTCACTATATCGGGTGAGGTTACAAACGCCGGGGATTTACACAATGCGACTTCGCCCAAACCGGCGGCTTACAAGAGGTATATATGGTGGTGTAAAATCCTAAGTCGGCTGCAGTCCGACTCGGAACCGATCCGTACCGTACCACGGGAGGTCGTTGCTACCAATACCGAGGAGGAAGAAGGAGTTGGCGAGAAGCGTGGAGACCTTGCGGGTGCCCCAAGTGGCCTCCATTTGAGCCTTGGTCGATGCAAAGTAGCGCAGCTGCTTCGAAAGCGGGATGTTGTTTCCCGCGTTCTGCAATTAAGTCTCTTGGTTAGTACCCAGTAGCTAAAATAACTATGGACATCTATATACTGTTGGATTTGTGTTAAATATTTTAGATGAACCTTTAGTTCATAGGATTAGCATGTGCTTGAGAATTTGCCGCAATTATCCTTACCCATAATAAAATATGGTTAGAGATTCTTTAGGCTAAACGGAGTTCAAGCGTAAAGAAGAACGTTGCTATGCGAAACAAGTTTGATGTTGATATTATAGATCTTGATAATATTTTTATCAAACTTATAGAAAAAAAATTTGTGAAAAAAACTTATAGAAAGTTGATATAGGATAAACATGAAACTTCAGTTAATTTTGGAACAGTGCGACGTTTTAAATCTATTTCTTGAAAATTTGGAACTCCAAAAATCCATTGCTTGCTTTGTGATACGTACGGTCTCCAAAATGTAAAGGTATGTAGTACACTTACCGTGGAGTCGAGAATCCCAGCTGCTGCGGAGGCGTAGCTGACTCCTCTCGTCAGAGCACTTGGAATGAGGAAGTTGCGCGACTTCAATGCCAGATAGGCCAAAGGGCCCCTCTCGAACCCCAGGTTCTTGGCTGCACCCATCCATGCATGGATCGTGTTAACATGATGAACATGTGAATAATCCATCAACATAGCCTAATTAAGAGCACATTTATAGTGCGTACCGATGAAGTCGGTGATGTTTTAGCCGTTGCTGAACCGTCCGGTGGGCTTGGGGCCGCCGGGGAAGTCGATGCCGTAGAAGGGCACGTTGGCCCTGGGTACTTCCTTACCCGGCAGGTAGTTGTTGTTCCCCACGTCCAGCGTCGAGTCCCCGAAAACGAACACCGCCGGCACAACCCGCAGCCCCGCCATGACTGCTCCGGCCAGCGCTACTGTCGCGATACCAAGAACGAGGAGAGCGACGATACCGCCCTTCATGGCCGCCTAGATAAACCTTGTGTATGTGTATGCAAACTAATCGTTGGCTATTGTTATAAACGATAGACAAAGAAACGATGAAAAGCGGAAGATCAAACCAACGGGACACGAGATTTAACGTGGAAAACACCTCCAACAATGGAGGAGAAAAAACCACGGGCGCCAGCCAGCAATATTTCACTATATCGGGTGAGGTTACAAACGCCGGGGATTTACACAATGCGACTTCGCCCAAACCGGCGGCTTACAAGAGGTATATATGGTGGTGCAAAACCCTAAGTCGGCTGCAGTCCGACTCGGAACCGATCCGTACCGTACCACGGGGGCTGCCGCCCCCGCACCCCCGCGAAGTGGCCACCCTGATGGGCTAAGTTCTCCGCTACGCTAAGGCTCAAGCCTCCCCGCGATGGGCCTCCGCTTCGCTCCGAAGTTAGCCTCTATCTTCATATGAATTTGGATCAACATAAAACAACACTCCACCTTAAGACAAATTCCATCTTGTAAGTATGAACGAGAACATTCACCCTGAAACAAAAAATAAAACACTTTCGCCGCCAAAATAGGCTCTTGGTCTTGACAGTGATATCAACTAAGCCTAAACATAGCTCAAACTTAGCAACAGGAACAGGCTTTGTCATCATATCAGCAGGATTATCATGAGTGCTTATCTTGAATACCTTCATCTTACCTTGTGCAACAACATCACACACATAATGGTATTTGACTTCAATGTGCTTTGTTCTCACATGGAACATCTGATCCTTAGTAAGATAAATAGCACTTTGACTATCACAAAACAGGTTAATGCAAGTATCATCTCCACAAAGCTTTACAAACAAACCTTTCAACCAAACAGTTTCTTTAACAGATTCAGCAATAGCCATGTATTCAGCCTCCGTGGTGGATTGGGTAACAACCGGCTGAAGTGTTGCCTTTCAACTAACAGCACAACCACCAATGGTGAACACATAACCTGTAAGGGATCTCCTCTTTTCCAAATCTGTAGCAAAATCTGAATCCGCTACGCTACGGCCCAAGCCTCCCGGCGACGGGCCTCCGCTTCGCTGTGAAGTTAGCCTCTATCTTCATATAAATTTGAATCAACATAAAACAACAGCTATATATCTATAGCGTGTTGTGATTACGCCGGCTGGAAGGCGCAGGTACTTATAGATAAGCCTCCCGAAGTTGTTTGACTGATCGATCCAGATGATCAACTTGTAGAATACATGTAAACGTGTGATCGATGTCTCACTCGAGAAAGCTGTGCTCGAGAGAGACGACTAGCTTGTTGCGTCTGCATCGTCGACGACCCTTCCGTTGGCGCGCCTGTTGGAGATCGATGACCATGCATGTCGTTTAACTCGTTTTATATTCAGATAGCTACTTCGTTCTACAGATCCATTTGCATCGTCCTTGGAAGGTGACGGCTCAACTAAAGGCTAGGGGACATACATATTGATCCTCAAGATAAAATGGTGTGGTTTCAGTGGCTTAAAATATGGTGTAGGGGTCTGAGCCAGATCGATCAGCTTGGAGATATATGCCGACAATTTTATTCCACCCGCGCGCGCGATTGCATGCATGCATGGCCTCCTCCAAATTGTGATGGGAATCTTCCGCGCGGAAAATAGAAGTTTTGTAAACTAGCTGCACAAGTTACTATCGCTGGCATCATCGTCAATCCCCTCCATCGTCAATTCTCGCTCCTGCTCTCTGTCTCTCTCACACTTTTTTTTTAGAAATGGGTAGCCCGGCCTCTGCATCGTGATGATGCACACAGCCTTTATATTAAAATAAAAGTCGCGAAAGTGTAGCAGTGTATCACATCCTTATTACATCAACGGTCGGCTAAAATGGCTGTGTAAACCAGCCATCTAAAAAGAGCACAAATGGTAGTAGCATACACAAAAGACTACACATCTTGAAGTCTTCTAGCATGCAGCCAACCCCCTTGGTTGAAGATGGCTCTGACGACCGACATCAACCGGGTACATCCAGTATCCATAAGTGCTCGCTGGTCCTGTGGTAAAAGGAAGGACCACATATGTATCCAGTAGAGGGCTCTGTTGACAACCTGCAAAAAATGAGCATCTCTAGTTTGTTAAACACCAAATCATTTCTACAGTTCCATATAGCCCAAACAAAAGCACAAGTGCCAATGCGAATACGAGCTTTGTTTTCGTATCTATCCCATCTAACCAATGACCAAACATATTAGCTACACTAGTTGGTGGGTAGATATTGAATGTAAAATGAATCAATCTCCAAATATCCTTAGCAAAGGGGCAAGAATAAACAATGTTCAACCGACTCATTCGATTGACAAAAAACACATCGTTTACATCCTGTCCACCTTCTTTTAATTAGATTATCCTTTGTTAGTAAAACTTTCTGCTGAGGAACCACATAAAAATTTTAATCTTCAAAGGAACTTTTAGCTTCCACAAATACTTACGCAAAAAAGGCACATGACCATTCATATAGTCTAAGTACATGGAGCGAACCGTGAACTTCCTGTTTGGAGTCAAATCCAAAGAAAGGAGTCGTCATTGTCTGAAAGGGTCACGTTAATCAATCTCCCTAACAACCTCTCCCAGGAAATCCATTTGTTTCCGTTAATGATCTTCTAAATTCAATATTTAGAGGATTATTTGCTAACACTTGTGCAACCATAACATTTTTATGTGCACAATATTGTATAAGGATGGGTATTGGCGGGCTAAAGGCGTGTTCCCAAGCCAAGTATCCTCCCAGAACGAGTACTTTGACCATTGCCAACAGCAAACGATCCTCTTTTGAAAAAGTCTTTTTAACCATCATCAATCCCTTCCAAAAAGGTGAGTCAGTGGGTTTAGCTTCCACTTGGGACAAAGTTTTTGAATGAAGATATTTGTTGCACAACAATTCATGCCACACACCATCCTCATGTAATATTTTGTTGAACCATTTACTCAACAAACACTTGTTTTTTATGTCTAGCACCGCAATGCCTAGCCCACCCTGTCCTTTGGACGACAAACAATGCTCCACTTTGTCAGACGATATTTCCTTTTGTTTGATCACTTTGCCAAAAAAAACGTGAACGGTAAAAGTCAAGTCTTTTCCGCACTCCCACCGGAATTTGGAAGAAAGACAACAAAAACATTGGTAGGCTAGTAAGAACCGAATTAATCAAAACAAGACGGTCTCCATAAGAAAGCAACTTGCCCGCCCAACATCCTAGTTTTTTTTCAAAACGGTCTTCCACCATTTTCCATTCTTTGTTTAGAAGTTTGCGGTAGTGAATAGGAATACCTAGTATCTGAATGGTAATGACCCAATATTACACCCAAATATCGTTCGGTATTCATTTTGCATTTCCTTAGCTTTTCCAAAACAGTAAAGCTCACTTTTGTGGAAATTTATCTTGAGCCCAGAGAGTTGCTCAAACATTGATAAAATAAGCTTCATATTCACTGCCTTTGCAACATCATGTTCCAAAAAAAGGATTGTGTCGTCGCATATTGCAAAATTGATACTCCACCCTCAACAAGATGTGGGATTAAAGCACCAACTTGACCATCTTCTTTCGCTCTTGATATCATAACGCTAACATATCCGCTACAATATTAAAGAGGATCGGTGATAGAGGATCACCTTGTCTTAACCTTTTAAAGTCTGGAAATAATGACCAATGTCATCATTAACACGAATGCCGACACTCCCTCCCTGCACAAACCGACCCACCCATTCGCACCATTTTGGGTCAAAACCCTTCATTCGTAGTGCTTGTTGTAGGAAGGACCAATTAACCTTGTCATATGCCTTTTCAAAATCAATTTTAAAAAGGACTCCATCCATTTTTTTCCGTGTATTTCATGATTGTTTCATGTAGGATAGCACCCCTTCAAGGATGTTCCTACCTGGGATAAAAGCGGTTTGTGTAGGGCGAACTACTTTATGTGCAATAGAAGAGACCCTATTTGTACCTACCTTAGTAAAAATCTTGAAACTAACATTTAGTAGGCAAATAGGTCTATATTGTTCAATTCTACTCGCATCCTCTTTTTGGGCAGCAAAGTGATAACCCCAAAATTCAATTTAAAAAGAGGTAGATCACCACTTTGGAGCTGAAAAACAGGGGCATCAAGTCAATCTTGATTACATCCCAAAATTTCTGATAAAATTCCGCAGGAAACCCATCTGGCCCTGGTGCTTTATTATGCTCCATTTGAGAATAGCATCAGCCACCTCCTTTTCACTAAAGTTGGCGGTTAGAATACTATTTTCTTGTGGTGAAATTTGCGGTAGATCCTCATTGAAAGATTCAATCATTTGGAAGTAAGTAGGCTCGGGTGCCCCAAACAGTCTTTTGTAATACTCGGAGATAAATGTTTTCAAATTATTTTCTCCAACAATAGTACCTTCATCTTGTTCAAGCTGGAAGATACGTTTTTTCCTATGTTTACCATTAGCTATAAGGTGGAAATATCTAGTATTATTCCCACCTTCTTGAACATGCTTAACTTTGGCTCGCTGAGCCCATTTGGACTCTTCATCTCTACGAGCTTTAGCTAAGCACTCATCAGCTCTCTTTTTAGCATCCCTCTCAGCCGCGTGAGAGGTGTAGTTTCGGCCTTAAGATCTAGCTCATCAATTAAGAGCGTCAATTTCTCTTTCAATTTCTTATATTCCCACTTAAATTCTTCGCCCAACCTCGCAAATATTGTCGAAGATGTCTAATTTTGTTTTGCCATCGCTCAATCGGGGACGCCCCATACGTGATGGACGTCCACTCTTTGCACACCATTTCAAAAAACCCAGGTTTCGTAACCATGAAAGCTCGAAAGAAAATCGTGACTTATTGCCTAGATGGGCTTGATCGCCCGTGTCCAAAATTAGAGGGGTATGATCGGAACCCGTACGAGTCATAGCATATACCGTAACTAGTGGGAATTTTTGTTCCCAGTCAGCACTCATCAGAAAACGATCCAACTTTTCAAATGTTGGGTTTTCCATTCTGCTAGCCCACGTGTATTGTCTCCTGAGAGATCAATCTCTCTAAGGCTCAGACTTTCAATAATGCATTAAAAATAAACGGCCAACGCGCGTTAAAATTATCATTGTTTTTCTCTTCTTTCCTTCTAATAATATTGAAGTCCCCCCCCACCAACATGGGTAGTTCTTCGTTTTCACAAATTCTAACCAACTCAGCAAGGAAGTCTGGTTTGAGCATCTTGAGCAGCTCCGTATGCTATGACTAGAATCCACATGAAACCGTCAAATTTAGATTTCAAATTAAATTTGACGCAGAAGTCACCAGTTGTCACCTTTTGAACCGACAAAATTTCAGCTTTAAAACCAACTAATATGCCGCCAGAGCGACCATGTGGGGGTAGACAGTACCAAACAAAATCCAATCCACCCGATAGTTGTTTTAAAAAAGGTGCAGAAAAATTCGATTTTCCTGTCTCAATAATAGCCACAAAGTCTAATCTGTGTGTCTTAATAGTTTCTTGAATTGTAAAATGTTTAGCAGTATCCCCAAACCATCGCTATTCCAAATCATCCCTTTCATGGTATCTTATTTTTAAGTTTTTCAATTCTAGCACTTCTCCTTTGAACAGGTATCCCACTCCCTTTTTTTTTCCTCTCTTACGCCTATTAACGGTACTATCCGAAATAAGATCCACATTATCTAGAGAGGTGTCCTCTTCCTCGTTACCCAAGTCTTCTGACAAATTAGATGCCCTTTTCATAATTAGGCTACTCTGTCCCTCGTCGTCAACCGACTTCAGATTATTTTTAAGAAAGTGACAGCTCTCTCCTCCTCAATCCTCTTAATAGAATTAACAGAATTAAGTATTTGAGACGGTGAAGTACCTAAAGAAACCCCTAACTTAGATGCCCTAGCTACTATGACCTCATTAGGTAAAGAAGCAAACGACAGTTTGGTTAGAGGTGACTTACCAGAGACATAAGCTGTATCCCGACGATGAGCCATCAACATGTCTCTCTCACACACTCTCGAAATAGGCGTATGCTCCGATATATTAATATAGCAACCACACGATACAACATCGAAACCTCTGCTGGGGCTAAAACAGCACAAGCAAGACCAAAAGAAAAAAGAGAGAAGAAAAAAGAAAACAAAGCCAACATCAGCGGATCGACGAAAACAAAGATGACTCGCAACCGCTGCACCCAGTGGCGGAGCTGGTATGTAACTATTGGGTTCAACTGAACCCAACGAAGTTCATCTATTCCTCACATAATTAGTCTTTAAAACTTGCTTATTAGTGGAAAATACACTATAATTAACAATGATGAACCCAATGAAATTCTGCTCTAGCTTCGCCCCTGGCTGCACCAGATACCGTTCCACACACACTCTCTAGATCGACTATCACGTTTTTTTATTTTTTTATCTGTTTGAGTAACTACCAGATACCGTTCCATCCTTAGAAGGTGACTAGTTGAATTTGGCGTGCCGTCACGGCACGCCCTTGATGTTTTTTTTGTGCAGTATATATATTTTTTGTTAACCAAAATGTTAGTTAAATCGGTATGTTGGAACATGTTTTTATTTTTTCATGAATAGGTAGCATTTTTTGTGTGCATTTCGGATATATTGTATATAATATTCAAATATTCAGTGGATCGAAATGGTCAAACATGTTGGAAGGTTTAAAAATGTTTATGTCTGTTTGTCAATTTGTAATTTAAGTCCATAATGGGTGCGGAAGATCATTTGTCGAACTGAATTTCATAATTAGGGAGTTTGTTTTGTGAAATTCAACTCCATCTATTTGTCCATATAATTGGAGCAAGTGTTTTTCTTTCCGTATTTTCAAATTTTGGCCGAATTAAATTGTTTTTGTTCATATAGTGTAGAATTTTGTTGCGTCGGCACGGCGCGCCCGTCATGTAATATTCTTGTTAAAATATGTAAATTATTGTAATGAGAGGTGATGAAGTCGAAGAGTTAAATTTATGTACATAAACACATTATATTAGACATTACATTTGGTGTAAAAGAAGACTATAAAATAGCTATTGCGATGCAAGATCTCCGTCTCGGAAGCATAAGTACTCTATATTATGTAGTTGGCTTAGCTTGGTTTTCTGATATACATGAAACGCAATCAGTTGCTGCAAAAGAAAGGAACTGAAGTAGGCAACTTTTGGTACAGTAAATGAATTGAGCAAGAGTCAAAGGTTGCACACAAAAAATCAGAAGTGTGTAGGTATAGTCGAAGAAAAGTCAGTAGAATTTATCTTATGTTTTCAGATATTGTAACAAACATTTCATAAAATCTTATTTCTAATAAATTGGAAAGAAAAAAAAGAAGTAAACATGTGTGCATTAATTTGCCAAATATCCTTCCCCTAGATATGTAGTTGTCGTTATTGTTCAATACAGTAAATGTAACCGTGGAGAAAAGCAACCAGGGACAAAACCAGCATACCTTTATCTGACTAATCAAAACAGTCAAATTACCAAACTTTGGCTTGGCAAAGCGTGGCTACAAATCAAACAGGCCTTATATCAAAACGTTCAGTGCAATGTATTAGGTACTTGTAACACAGAAAAGAGTACATTGAAATATCAATACACTACCCCATGTGAATGATCAGGTATACTTTGCTCTCCTGAGAGAACAACAGTGCGGGTTTTTGCGCGAGTGGCTGAGAGGGCGTCATTTTGCTCGTCCTTGATAATGAGTATTTTGTTTTTTTTTTGTGAATGTTAGTACATAATTGGAGAGATTTAAATCGTAATATCTGCAAATGCTAGCTAAATTTGTGTGGTTAAGTTGAATTGGTGTGATATGTTTGCGTTCTGTGTTAAATATTCAATTTAACCTGATAGTTGGAGGAAATACATTTTTGAGCATTTTTTAAATTCAATTTGGAATGAAGCTTTAATAAGAGGGAGTGAATTTGCATTTTACCGAAATGTTGATCTAATCAAATGTTTATTTGTTAACTGTAGTGAGTATGTCATGCAAGTTAAGTTAAATCAAAATTCATTAACTATGTGTAAGTACATAATCAGATAGAATTTGAGTTATATTATTTGCAAATATGTTAGCTAAATTTGAATGATTTTTTTTTACGTTGAATATTTAATTTAGCTCGATATGATGTATTTTGCTGAAATTCAATTTGGAAGCAACCCGTAATTACGGGTAAATATATTTGTATTTTATTTTAATAGCCACCTAATCAAGCATTTTTTTTCCAATGTTAGTACATAATTGGAGAGATTTCAGTTATACTATTTGCAAATGCTAGCTAAATCCGAATGATTTTTGTGTTAAATATTTAATTTAGGTCGATAGTTGGAGGAAATTGGTATTCATATTTGATTTTGGTTCAGTATGTTGTGTTTATGTGGTAAAATTCAAATTCGGATGTGGGTACATTTGTAGAGTTATGCAGATTTGAAAATTAGATTTCGAGGTATATTGTCTGCAAATATGTCAGCTGGATTTGAATGATTTTTCTGTTAAATATTTAATTTAGCTCGATAGTTGGAGGAAACTGGTATTCATATTTGAATTTGGTCAAGTATGTTGTGTTCATGTCGTAAAATTCAAATTCGAATGTGGTTACATTTGTAGAGTTATGCAGTTTTGATTTAGCTAATTAATTTGGTGAAATATGTATCTATTTTGTCATAAGTATGTAATTGAACTCCATAAGTAAAGAAAATGTATTGTGTGTGTACATATTATTTCTAACTTCACATATTTAGAGGAAATGTATTTAGTTTGTTTTTAAATGTGTATGAATCTGAAATGTTGAAATATGTTTGCATTTTGCCAGCAAAAGTTGGCAGGTATTTTTTTTGATTATTCTGAAATGTTGTCGATATTTTTGTGGTGGATAGGCATGAAGATATTGATCTTGTAACATTTGGTGTTTCTTTGAATTTGTTCACGCCACGCCCTTGGTGATTTGTTTTGCATTTCAATTACCTCTGAATGGTGACAAAATCTGAGTATTCAAAATTACATATTTGCATTTTAGTGGCAAAATTTAATTGAGATTAGGGAAATGCATGAGAAATTAATAATTAGGTAGTTTGTTTTGTGGAATTCAACTCCATCTAAATGTTAGAGCATGGCAACATTTTCGGCGTTCCTTACAATATATATTACGTTTTTTGAATGATTGGTTTTCAAAGACATCTTGAAATTAAATTGCGTTCCTTACAATATATATTACGTTTTTCGAATGATTGGTTTTCGAAGGCATATTGAAATTAAATTTTCAAATTTTGTCAACCTAAATGGTTTCAATTTCAACCAATCTGTAGTTGATAGTCAAGTCCGCGTTATTAATACTTGGACTGATATCATCAACCGTGCTAATCTTGGTATGGAAGTAATGCACGAACGTAATGCTCACAACTTGGACTCCATTATCTGAGTGAGTTAATCGTATGAGAATTCAGTAAGTTCGATCTATAATTAGAGGGTGTATTTTGAATTGTCGAATTTTTAAAAGCAAGTTAGTTTGAAAGTTTTTTATTTTTTGGATATTGTTGAAGGAAAAGGTAACCAATTGTCAGAAACTTGACTTTTTAAGAATAAAATATTGTGTGTTGGCAAGTTTGTGAGGAACTTGAAGATCTAGAATTTTAATTTTGGTCATAAAAAATAAATAGGCGGTGTTTAATTTTTTGTTCTTTTTTACTTTTTTTGTGATCATTCTGCTATATTTTGCATGCAGTTGTTCATATTATTTTTCGTGTTTTTTTATTTCGGTTAGAAAGAAAGTTGTAAAATCTAAATATTGTGTAAAATTTAAGTTTTGAAATAATTTTGGAAAGTTTATAATGTATTTGGAATGGCTATTTTTTAAGATGTTTTTCCAGAATGTTCATAATGAATATAAAAAGGTTTAGTTAGTTGTTGTAAGTAAAATTATTTACTGTTGTTTAATTATGCATGGAGATGTGTTAGTTGTAAAGGCTTCATTTTTCTGCAAATTTTGGTATATTACTTGTATTTTTTTGAGTTACGGATTAAAAGTTATGATTTTTCTAATTTCTAGCATTTTTCTGCAATTTTGTAAAAAATCTGGGAAGCTGACAGTTGGGCCCGAGGTGACGTCATCGTGCGACGTCAACCGCCGGCGACGGACGCGGCTGCCGAGCTCGCGCTCGCGCGGTGGAGCACGCGCGAGGGGCTGGGAGCGTGCGAATCCGCTGGCGGGCGTCGCGGCGAGGCGAATGGGCGGCGCGGCGCGTCATTTGGTTGCCGGAGCGGCCGCCGGCGACCACGGACGCGGCGGAGGAAACTGTGGCGCGGCGGCGGCGATTGTCGCGCGGCCGCGGCGCCCCGGGACGCGATCCGCGGGGAGGAGGTGGAGGGCGACGCGGCGGAGCCCTCCGTGGCCGTGGATTTGGCCGGAGAGGCGCGAGGCGGCGGCGATGCGCGGCGGCGGCGGTGGCGACCCGTGGCGTCGCGGGAGAGAGAGGAAGAAGGAGGGAGACCGTGTTCTGCAGGCGTTTTTGCAAAAAAATCCCTATCGTTTCCAGAATTTACGGTTAGGTCCTTGCGGGCGTTTTCTTCTCGTTAAACTGTGGACTGCGGGTTTGTTTTGTGGGTTTGTTAAGGGGCTTTTTGCAAAACCGTCACGGATGCGTTCTGTGGACCGTGCGATCGGCAGCGGACGGCAGGGATCGACTACTGTAGAACACTAGCTGCTACAGTAGCCGGATCGCTCTCAGGGCGAGAAATCGCACAGCTTTAATATAATGAGTAATATGTCAACTGGAACGCACTCACACACATACATGATACTTATCCACTTGAAAGAGCAGCCTATATAGCTCGAACTAAATAAAATAAAATTTTGTGGCTGCAGACTCTGCCTCTTGAGGCGTACCGCGTATGTACTCAAAAGCTAGTAATGTATGATGTGTACGTAAGAGCTGTACCTATCGATCAACTTGGAGCTATAACATCACTAAGGAATCCATTCATCCTCGCCTGTGATGCTATTTGGCGCGAAAGAAACAATAGGATCTTCAGAAGCTTCAGCTCTGCGATCTGCTAGCTACATCAAAGACGAAGCACAAGCTTTGGGCCTTTGTTGGGGCCAAAGCGCTTCGCAGGCTGATGTGGGGACCACCTTGAGCTCTTCGTGGGGTTTTTTAGGCCCAAACCTCCTTTTACACTTCTCTCTTTTTAGCCGTAGGGGACATGCTGTACTTGTTTTTCTACCTGCTCAATAAGCCAGCAAATTGCTAGACCTTTGAGAAAAAACTTAAAGATATTATGCAAAGGATAAAGTTTTGACGATTCATTTGTATCCTGTCCACATCTATCTATCTATATATAATGGCGCTGCCTTTCAGCGACCGCTGAAGGTGGCCACGTCGCGGGTACTGTAGGAGTGCTACAGTACCCGCACTACCCGCACTTCTACATTTTTTTTTGCGATTTTTTTAGTTTTTTTTTCTTCCAAAAATTATATGCATGAAATGAAATATATGCGCGTCGACGAGTGGGTTCCATTCCCCTGAACGGTTTCGAGTTTTGTCGAGTCTAACTCCTCAATTTTGGATCCAAATTCGCACAAACATTTGATAAATTTTGTCAAATTCGTCGCACTAATTCATATGTTTGAATTTTACTTTCACAGGTATATGTATATCACCCTTCCAAACAACTTTCATGTTTTAATCTTTTTATTTTAACAGACATATACATATTTCTCTCTAAACTTCAAATTCGTTGTATTTATGCTGTACAAAAAAGACAAATTTCTGACGTCACGCGTGTTTTTTGCAGAAAAGTCCCCTCCTTTTCCAGAAATTGTGAATCAGTTCTCCGTCATAAAACACACGCGCGGACCCTCCACTTTTTGCAGAAAAGTCCCCACGTTTTCCCCTATGTTTTTTTGCAGAAAAGTCCCCGCGTTTTCCGAAAATTATGAATCGGTCATATATCAGAGCGGACCATCTCAGCGGCATGTCGAGGCGCCCACGTCGCCCCGCACTGTAGAAGTGCAATATCAAAGCTGAACGTTTCAGCCTTCCCTGAAGGCACCCACGTCACCCGGCGTTGTCCCTGAGTGAATTATTTTGGTGCTACAACTTTTATGTTAACAGATTTTCTATCCATTCAAAGACATTTAGAATGTTAGCACATTGTTATATGCAAGAGGTGCATGGTTTGTTTTGTGACATTGTCGAAACGGAAACTACAAAGAAATCGAGATATCACCTTTATGTTAATGTAAGGAAATCATGCCTCCTTTTTTTTCCTGCCAAGTAAAGTCAAGTAATGTTATTTTGATGGCAAAGATTCATGTTATTTCTATGGCAAACACAGTTGATTCATGTTATTTTTTCCCTCAAAAAAGATCTCGATGTCCTATAAAAAAATCCTTAGCATGCAGATTAGTTCATTCCAGTTATCTATTTATTTTTGCTCCAAAAACACTTCTCATAGAATCAGGATGATGAAATCTTTAATAGTCCTGAAGTGTTCACTTTGTTGGTTTTGGCATGCCGTCTATTATATGTTGCTGTTGCTATGTTGTTGTTGAGAATATTTACCGAAATATCATTCGATTTTCCCTAGATTGTAAGGTGCATTTGATTGCCCAAGATGGGGTCTCATAGAAGAACTGAATACCCATCTAGATTATTTTGGTACTACCATTTAGATTTACACAAAATGATAATGTTTCCATCAGTGTGATTTTCTAACACTATAGTTGATGTTACACTTCTACAATAAGATGTAGAAAGTTTCGAGTACTCACAAGAATGTACTGCATTGGCATTAAGATCTATGCAGCTCTGATATGCTTTACTAGGTCACTTTATGATACTGTAGGTGTTATTGTCTTCTTGAAGGTAAGGTGAAAAGAAACTAGCATTCAAGAGATGGGTTATTTATGTGTTTTCTTCACCATACGTTCATCTACAGAATGTTATTTCAGTTCATCGTAAATAAACATCAAGTGATGAGTACCAGAGTGTAGGTAGTGCATTCTTCCTCTTCACCTTCGTCCGTGAGTTAATATGATACCACTTTTGTGCGTCTTTTTCTTTTCATAATCCCAACACGCTTCTCACTTATCCAAATTTACTGCAAGATTGACTTCTTAATACCTTCACAACCAGGTGGATAGTTTATCGCTGGACTCCACACCCACAAACTGTTACAGCTATTTGTTTTTCCGTAACTTACTGTAATTAGAAAATTGCTTCAATATTTACCATCTGCTACTTTTTGAATTAAACTTGCTACTTTTTGAATTAAACTTCTATATGTGGAACGAAACAATTACAGAACCTTCTTCACAAATGCAGCTATATGACCATACTTCAGAAAGAACACTTTACGAACCGTCATAAAATACACTTCAAATTATGCAGCAAAATTAACACCACGGGCGCGGCGTGCCGCCGCGTCAATTTTCCTAGTATGTCTACATGACAACATCCATATATTAACCTGTTTTCGGTTGCATCATGGCTTGGCCATAATTTCTGGTTTACCCATTATTCGAGGCAACTATTGCTATTCTATATATGTATATGGTCTCCCAGTTTTATATGCTATTACTAATGAATTAAAAACGAGGTAGCTAGGTGGCTGATGCTGACATATATCTGTGAGGTAACACTCTGCATATACGTCTAGATGCATCCGTATTTGGACAAACCCAAGTCAAGTAATTTGGAACGGAGGGAGTATATAGTAACGTGGTGCTATATAGTAACGTGGTGCTGCCTATAGTTTACGAACTTTTATTTTTCGTGCGCGGATGGATCCATCATCACAGTTCGGAGCAGGTCATGCAATCGAGCAAACAAACACGATAGAATAGAGATGTCGGTATATATCGACATAAAAGAAACTGTTAAAAACCATTACACACATCATACTCATATCTAATATCTCCAATCTGATCGATCCAGCTCAGACCTATATATCCTTGAGTACATTTTTTGTTCTTTTCGAAAAGGCCGTATCATCCTTTGAGTACATATAAGCCACTGAAACCACGGCATTTTATCTTGAGCATCCATGGATGTCCACTTTTAGTTGGGCTGTCACCTTCAGAACATGCAAATCGAATTGTTTAATTAGTTATCTGATGAATATAAAACGAGGGAAACCACATGGTCATCCATCTCTAGCTAGCTAACGAGAGAGAGAGAGAGTTTGACCAGGGGCTTGACAGCAACCGCGCCAACGGAAGAATCGTCGATGATGCAGACGCAACAAAGCTAGTCGTCTATCTCGAGTAGAGCTTTCTACGGAGGGAAGAGTCGTCTATCTCGAGTAGAGCTTTCTACGGACGGAGGCATCGATCACACATTCACATGTTATTAAAAAAAGGAGATGAACTGTAAAGTACTCCTTATATATTCTGCTAGTTGATCATCAGGATCGATCAGTGGAAAAGCTTTGGGAGGCTTATAAAAGTACCTGCCCCTTCCCACCAGCTTAATCACAACAGTCAACAGATTGATAAGTTTCTATACACATACACGAAGGTTAATTATCTAGAGCTAGGCACGGCCATGAAGGGTGGCATCATCGTCCTTGTGCTCGCGGTGGTGCTGGCCGGTACCATCGACGCCGGCTCGGCTCGGCAGAAGGTGGTGCCCGCGGTGTATGTCTTCGGGGACTCGACGCTGGACGTGGGGAACAACAACCACCTACCGGGCAAGGACGTGCCCAGAGCCAACGTGCCCTTCTACGGCGTCGACTTCCCCGGCGGCCCCATGCCTACCGGACGGTTCAGCAATGGCTACAACATCGCCGACTTCATCGGTACGCATCATACATATATGTGTTCTTAGGCTAAAATCTTAGATACGTTGATGGATCATGTGTTCAAAACGACAAAGTATCACACCATGTTAAAGTTGATCCATGGATGCAGCAAAGAACCTAGGGTTCGAGAGGAGCCCTTTGGCCTATCTGGTGCTGAAATCGCGCAACTATCTCATTCCCAGCGCCATGACGAGAGGGGTCAGCTATGCTTCCGCTGGAGCTGGAATCCTCGACTCAACGGTAGGTTCTGTCGCATACCTTTACAATCTGAAACCTTACTAGCAAACAAAGGTTTTTTGAAATTGGAAGCTTGGAGTAATAAATTTAAAACGTCACCGTTCCATATAATTGAAGTTACAGTTTTATCCTAAATCAACTCTTGTTAAGTTTGATCAAAACTATCAACATCTATAACAAAATCGAATTTGTTTCATTGGTAGACGGTGCCAGATAGTTCCTCCGATCGGTATTAACTGTCGTGAGCTAGCCTAGATTTTGTACTAATGCAGCGTGATGTCCGCGGCAACCAAATCCGGCCGGAGGCAGTAGTAAAAATAAATTACGAGGCCTGTCTACGCTGTTGATCGGTCGAATTTTCCGTGTTGACCTTGCAATCGATCGAGCGCATGTACCAAGGCCAGCTAATGCAACTTGGCATAGCACCATTGTCCGAGGGAGCTAGGAACGTGGGATCACGCACCAAACGAGATATAACACGGTCACACCACATGCATCATGCATGTACGTACGCACTTTAATTAGTAAAGCGATTGGAGTAAGCTCCTCTAGCAAAGTCATGGGTCGCTAGTACATAACGTCTCATATGTTATGCTAGTAGTAATTCATTTTTGTTACTACTAACCAGGTAGTTTAACTAATTGCAGAACGAAGGAAACAACATCCCGCTATCGAAGCAGATGCAGTACTTCGCGTCGACCAAGGCCGAGATGGAGGCCGCTTGGGGAACCCACAAAGTATCCATGCTTCTCGCCACTTCCTTCTTCCTCATCGGCATTGGCAGCAATGATATGTTCCAGACCAAGCCCAAGACCCCAGCCGACGTCGCTGCGCTCTATGCCACCCTCATCTCCAACTACTCCGCCGCCGTTACTGATCTTTACAGGATGGGTGGGAGGAAGTTCGGGATCATCAACGTGGGTCCAGTAGGGTGTGTGCCAGTGGTGCGTGTGTTGAACGCAACGGGGCGTGCAATGCCGCCATGAACCTCTACGCCGCCGGGTTTGCAGCCGCCGTGAAGTCTGCACTTGCCGGTCTGGCCCCAAAGCTCCCCGGCTTCGCCTACTCCCTCGCCGACTCCTTCATTGCCGCGCAGGCTAGCTTTGCCAACCCGCAGACAAGCGGTACGCGTCCAAAGGGTTTTTGAGCCAAAATCGTGAATTTCTGAAGTTTGTGCATGCGCTTCCTGATTCTTTAACAAATTATAAAATATGTGTTGATTGGTCCTGAATTATTTTTTCTGAAGGGTTCGTGAGCGTGGACACAGCATGTTGTGGGATTGGGAGGCTAGGAGCGGAGGGCGGCGAACTATGCAAGAGGAACGACACGTTGTGCTCCGATCGAGATGCCTACGTGTACTGGGACTCTGTCCACGCCACACAGCGAGCCGCTGAGCTTGGAGCCCAGGGACTATTCGATGGCCCAGCCCAGCTTACCGCGCCGATCAGTTTCAAGCAGCTGGCCTATAAGAGATATTAATTTTTTTCACTAAAGCAAGATATGCATATTTTTTACAAGAAAAAAAAGAGACTGTTTTTCAGGTGCAAAATAAGTATGATTGATTTACGGATATGTTTGCATCCTTAGTTTGTTGTAGGGTTATTGTAGTTATTGTTCCAATATCAATAAAACCGAGCTCCTCTAGAAGAAAACTTCTATTTTTACCCAGAAGTTGAGAAGCTCTTGATCATGCACCTAAAGTTGATTGTTAAGTGATAAAATACCAAAAAATCACAAAATCATTTCATGATTTATGCTAAGGGAATTTTCCAAAAAGTTAATATAACCATTTAATTGCTTAATGAAAAGGCTACATTGTTCCTAGTCGTATAGAATGGCCGTTTGGAGTTGATGGTTCCATTTTTGGGTTGGCTCAGCTCCTTCTATATAGTAGGTTCTGAGAACCATACCGATAACCGTTGCATAGATCGAGCACCACGATGAGGACGAGGACGTCTGCCGAGGCCAAGGGAGAAGGAGGGGGTAGGCTGCTGAGGGGAGCCCCGTCTCCACCTTCTGCTAGCCACGGCGAGGGAGGGGAGGCGGCGGACGATGTCCTTTTTGTGGCAGCACATGTGTCGCTTGGGGCGGGTTGGGAGACGCTAGGGTTTCTATCTCCCAGTAATATACTATTCCGAAAGCTTAATGTGGAGACTTCGATATTATTTCATTATCTCTAATTCTAACACACATTCTGCCCGTGGACTCCAACGAAATATAAGACAAAGAGGTACTTGGCAACAACTAGCTAATGCTATGAGTTGCACTTAGCTCAGCTAGTGGCAAATGCATCATGCATGCGGAAAACAAAATTCAACTGCGTGGCGGCATGAGCAACATGCGGGTGCTACTACCTAATAATATACCCCTCCGTTCACTTTTATAAGGCACACTATCTACCTTCCCATTTAGTCCACATACATATTAAAATGAATGAATCTATATACAAAATAAGTCTAGATTCACTCATTTTAGTATGTATGTGTGCTAAATGGAAAGAGTACGTAGTATGCCTTATAAAAGTGAATGGAGGGAGTATCATAATTCACGACATCAGGAGCCACCTGCATCGTTGTTAATTAATTAGTTGCGTAAACCTGGGAGATCATCATAGTATAACAAGTTGCCTCAAATTAGGGTTAACCTGAAAATGGGTTAAAATACGGATGTAGACATATATGGACAGGAACAACCTAATTTGTCAAAAGTTATACGTACATCATTATCCTTGACCTAATATCCTAGCTTGGCGCCTTGAGCACACATCTATTCTATATATCAAAGCTGAGGATTTCAGCAGCCTATCGGGCAGGCCACGTCGCCGCTTCCTGGGCCGTCCGATCGGAGCAACGGACGGCCCAGATGGCGCCACATCAGCACGCGTACTGTTCATGAACAGTGACACGAACAGTGAAGGCGGTCACTGTTCATGAACAGTGAAGGCGGCCGCTGTCCATTCCCGTGATCGGTTTCGATTTTCGTCGACCCTATCTGCTTAATTTTAGATCCGAATTCGCAAAAACGTCTGACAAATTTTGTCAAATTCGTCACACCCAGCCATCCGTTTGAATTTTCCTTCCACGAGTAGATGAATATCACCCTTCCGAACAACTTTCATGTTCCAACCTTTTTATTTTGACGGACATATACATATTTCTCTCTAATCTTCAAATTCGTTGTATTACAAATCCCCGATGTGCACTTCCACATTGTGTTCCCGTGTTTTTCAAAAATTGTGAATCGGTCCTCCGGTACAAAACACACGAAAAAGCCCACACACGCCGCTTCTTTTGCATAAAAGTCCTCGCGTTTTCCAAAAAATGTGAATCGGGAATCGTTCACCCACAATAGTTTTCGACATATTTTTTCTACCTAAAATTTTCCAAACGCGTTTACACAGTTCTATTTTCCAAATAAGTTTAGACATTCTAACGATATTTTTCTTTAGCCATTTTCGAGTTTTTAATGCTTTTAAAGCTTTTTTGACAATAAGTTTTGGCATATTTTTTGTCTACAATTTTCCAACCGTATTCACACACTTTTGAAGCAAGTTTAGATTTTCCAATTGCATTTTTGGTCGTATTTTTTTAGCTGAAATAGTGTCTGCCACTGTACATCTCGCTATTTTTAACTAACCGCACCGCAACGAGTCCACGCCGAAACAATAATGCTACCGACGAATGCCAACAAGCAGTACACATATAAAATACCGAGAAACAGTTGTAGTTTACAAACAGTAACATGGCAAGTTTTTTCCTCCTTCGTTCCTCATCTTAGCCTTTTCGACAAAAAAAATTGACTCGCATTTTCGTTTAAAATTTCCGTACTGTCGTTAACTATACCTACCTCAAAAAAACCATATACATGGTATTTTTTTCACACCCTCTTCAACGATTTTTTTTGCCGCACCTTTCCGGATTTTTAGCCTCTTCGACGATAATTTTCGACACAACTTTTTGCTAAGATTTTACTGCCATAATTACCTATATATACCTATCAAAAATAATTTGCGTTGAGTTTTTTTCTGCCGTTAGTTTCAAACCTACTCGGCAATAGATTTTAAACACAACTTAATTTTCCGAAGTTAGTGCTCCTACATTATGACAATATTTTTCAATACGCCACCAATTCTCAAATGCGGAACTTTTGTTTGACAATAATTCACCGACACGACTTTCATTTAACAGTAATTCTCAACCACAACTTTCAACAACCATGCTGACAGCGAATCTAACCATATACACAGCTTAACCAACGCCAGGGGCGCGGCATGTAATTTGGATTTTCCTAATAAAAAAAATTCCCTGAAAAATATTCAACAATTTTTACAAGTTTAAAATAGTTTTTCTCAGCGTTCCCTCGAGGCGCCCACGTTACGCGCAATGTAGACGATCAGTTTTCCATATATTTGTTTCTTCTCAAAAAAAAATATTCACCAATTTTTACAAGTTTCAAAATAGAATTGATACAAGATTTGTTGCAGATTTTTCAAAAAATATTTTCCCTCCAGAAAATATTCAACAAATTTTATAAATTTAATTTTTTCCATACAAAATTTGTTGGAGATTTTCCCCATAAATATTTTTCCCCCAGAAAATATTGTTTTTCCAAAAATATTCAACAACATTCAGGAAAATTTCAAATATATTTCAAGCATGTTTATCTGCTTTTCCTTTTCTCGGACAGGTTTCCACACGGGCGCGGCGTGTCGCCGCGTAAATTTTCCTAGTATGCCTGAAAAGCCAGAGGGTACGGCACCCTGAACCACGTCATTTTAATATATAGTTCCAGCTAGTTCGTTCAACTGGATGTATGCGTGACTATGTGTACCACATACGCGTTTAGTTCAGCTGTCACCTTTTAACTTCTAAGTATCCAAAAATAGATAAATAAAATGAATAAAAACGACGTGGTCGTCGTCGATCCCTAGATAGCTAGAGAGAGAGAGAGAGAGTTGACACTGAGCTTGATCGACTGCTGACGCTCCAACGTAAGGATGGTCGCCGATGCAGACGCAACAGGAGGCCAACAAGCAAAGGCGAGCAAGCTAGTCGTTGTTGTCTCCTCGATCGAGCTTGAGCAGAACTCTTCCACATGAGTATGTTCTACCAGAAGACCCGGCCTTCGGGACTTCGTAAGCAGAGACTAATTCACAATCGCTGACTTCATCGTTACGTACAAGTATGTCAACAATTACTTGGTGGGTATGCATGGGTGCAGCCAAGAACCTGGGGTCCGAGAGGAGCCCCGTGGTCTCTCTGCTGCTCAAATCACGCAATTATCTTGTTCACGAGTGGCGTAAGCTATGTTTCCAGTTCATAATAAGACATTTCAGCTAGACAAATAGTTTTGTTTTTTACTTCTTCCTCAAAGCGTGAATAGCCTCTCTATCATAGGAGTCCAGCTGAGTGGTCAAAGCGTGACAATCACTTTCGTGAAATCTTCTTTTAAATGCTCAAAGTTCAGTGTCATCGTCGCAAAAAATCTGATTTTTAATAGAAATTATATTAATATTGTGTGAACAAAATATTTTCAAAAATATTGCGCCGTCGGTTTTGGCGATACCGAAATCAATGTTTCGGTTTAGGTTGGGCCAAAAGGTTCGTTGCGTACGGATGTACGTCAGGGAGCTTTCGTTCACGGCGAAACTGAAAGAAGGATTTTGGTTAGGGGAAACGAAAGGTTTTTTCGGTCTAAGCAAAAGCAAAAGGGTGAGAGGACACTTTTTTCAATTCCCTGCCCTCTATATTCTACATAAATATACTTTGATTTAAAATAAAGTGTACACAAAAAAATATGGGCATCATGAGTAGGTTTCATTCGTGTGATGGGTTTTGAGTACAGCTTCTTAAACTCACTGTCTAAACATTGTACATAAGATTTATTGCGATCAGCACATTACATTGCGTACAAACTCTAACAAGCACTTCTTTACCTTGGCAACTTCGCAATCTCAGAAGAAAGATAGTCACGGGCTTTCCCTGTATACGGATACGTAGAAAGGAAACGCACCATCTGTCTGGCTGCACTCTCTTTAGCTCTAACTTGGTCATCACAACTAGTTGAATTGTGGCACGTCGGCACGCCGCGCCTTTAGTAAAAATAAGTAAAGGAATTTGAAATTTTGGAATTTTCAAATTTTGAATCGTATGTCATGAATTGTCGACCTTTTTTGTGTTAATTAAATTGGTTAAATAGGGCGGCCCCACATAGCGGAATTATGAGCAGTGCGTGAAGTTGTTTCCGAAAAGTATAAGAATATGACATGGGAGGCCATGCATTATTGTAATTCGTAGATTAAAAGGTTCTGATTTTGTGAATTTCTGAAATATATTTTCAATTTTTGTGATTTTTTGGAATCTTTTTTTGAAAATTAAGTTTAAAGCTTGTATTTTTTTTTGGAGAAGAATTATTTTGGGAAATTATTTTTTACTGGTTTCTATTGTATGTGATTTCTATTTTTTTTGTTGGAAAATTATTGTAAATCACAGTTTAAATGATTTTTATTTTGTGGGGTAAATTCAAACTTGAAAATGCGGCAATTTGAATTATTCAAACATGAAATAGTACGGGAAAAAATTTCCTACCATTTTCATGTACTAATTATTTTTTTCTGGTTTCTATTGTATGTGATTTCTATCTATTTTTTTTGGTTGGAAGATTATTGTAAATCACAGTTTAAAAGGTTTTTATTTTGTGGTAAAATTCCAACTTGAAAATGCGGCAATTTGAATTATTCAAACATGAAATAGTCCGGGAAAAAATTTCCTACCATTTCATATACTTTTTACGTGACGTCAGGATGACGGTGGAAGTGGCAACGCCGGCGATGGCGACGCGCGTGCACGCGAGGCGGCCGCGGGCGGCGGTGCCGCTGCGTTTGTGTGGCCGGAACTGGGGCTTGAGACGTGCAGATGCAGCAGAAGACGGCGACCACGGTGGGCTCGATTGCGGCGAGTCTGCGAAGTTCGGCGAGGCGATTTCGGGCGAGGAGGGAGAGGCAGCGGTCGCGGAGGACGCTGCGTGCTTCGATTGGAGGGGCGAGGACCGGAGCGGCGGGGAGGTGCGGCGGCGCCGCCGGCGAGCTCGGCTTGCGCGGGGAGAGAAGAGAGGGAAGGGGGGCTCTACGTGTTTTTTTTGGCGGACTCCTTCCGTTTTTGGCAAATTATGTTTAGGTCCTTCCGCTCGATAAAATGAGGGCTGAGGCGTATTTTTTGGGGTTGCTTGTCGTTGTTTGCAAAATTGCCGCGGGGATCGCAGCGGAACCGTTGGATCAGCTACGAACGGTGCGGGTCGCGGCGGGGGGGGGGGGGGGCAGGCAGTGTTCATAACTGTAGCTTTCTTCAGTGATTTTCACGGGTGGAGCGCTGAGGGCGTGGCGATTTGCATCGCCTTAATATAGGTAGGTATGCAGGCAAAAATTTGTTCGATGTGGGAAAAATATTTTGAAGAAATTGTTAACGGAAAACTTTAAAGAAACTATTACCGAAAAACAGTGTTTAAAAGTTGTGTCGAAAATGTCGACAAAACTTGAAACTATTCAGGGAATGGAACCTACTCATCGTCGCGCATATATTCCTTGTATATAATTTTTTTCTTGGAAAACAAAAAAAAATTCAAAAAAAAAATCGCAAAAAAGGAATACTGTTCATGTGGGTCCCACCTTCGCACTGTAGAACACTCTAGACTTCTACAGTGCGCGAGCGCGTACATTTTTTTTTGAAAACAAAAAAATTTAAAAAAAAGTCACAAAAAAAAGATTACTGCTCATGTGGAGCCCACCCCGTAATGTAAAACTGTTCGTGTGGGCCCACCCCTCGCACTGTAGAAGTGCGCGAACGCGGACAGGTATTTTGTTGGAAAAAAAAAGATTACTGTTCATGTGGGGCCACCGCGCACAACACTGTAGACTTCTACAGTGCGCGGGGTGGCTGAGAGGCCGCGATGCGAACGCAGACAGGTATTTTTTGGAAAAAAAAAAGATTACTGTTCATGTGGGGCCACCGCGCACAACACTGTAGACTTCTACAGTGCGCGGGTGGCTGAGAGGACGCGATGCGAACGCGGACAGGTATTTTTTTGGAAAACAAAAAAAATCGCAAAAAAAAAGATTACTGCTCATGTGGGCCCCACCGCGCACTGTAGAACACTGTAGACTTCTACAGTGCGCGGGTGGCTGAGAGGCCGCGATTTTGTACTGCTTTAATATAGGTAGTAATGCTCTCCATAACACAGGCGGTGGTCAGCTTGCCGTCGCTCACGGCCGCTGATGGGCTGCGCGTGCGTGGCCGGGCAGCTGTTGGTAGCGCACTGGGCCAGGCCGCTGCTTGCGGCGCTCTGGAAGCTGCTGCTGGGCCACAGGCGGTGGCCAGCTCGCCGTCGCCCATGGCGGGATTGAAGACCGGAGCGCTTGCTGGGCTTGAGGCAGGGACTGGACCAGGAGGGTCCCCTGCTTCGCCTGGGAGTCTGGCTGTTGTCCAGATGGACAAGTCTGGGACGCCGGCTGATGTCCAGCCGGACATGCAGCTGAAAGCTGCTGTATATGCTGCACTGCTCTCCGACGACCCGTCGACACCCGCGCGACCTTCGACACTAGGTGTGGGCTCTACATCACCATTGCCTAACCCGGTGCCGACCCCGTTGAGGAGGAGCGAGAGGCACGTCGTGGCCGTGGACGGCTCCTCCGCTACGGATGAAGACTCCATGGCGAAGGCTATGCGGCGCAAGGCGGAGCAAAACCTGGACAAGTCTGGTATGAACAAATCCCCGAAGTCGTTTCTTGCATTTTCAAATTTAAGCATCTCAGCTAAATTGAATAGTGTAGGAATTTCTTTGGGTAATAAAGTTGAAAAGATTGCTATGGCGACTAATGCACTAAGACATTTGAAATATGACCGGTTAACAGTCACCCCAAAAGTCTCGTGTAAGTCGCTTACCACTCACACGGATGAGGAGGAGCTAAATGACACAATTGATGTCCAGCTACTCTCACATCTAGTGGGTGATGTTCGGAGGGTGGATTAGACGAGGCGATGCTAAGTTCATTATATAATCTAAAAGCGTCTAGCCGGAAGTCCAAAGCAGACTCGCATAAGAAAAATAATAAAACGCCACGGAAAAAGGCGAAGTTCTCCACACCTCCAATTGTTTCCCAATGAATGGCATATTCGAAAATAGCAGAGGTCTTCGTGACTTGGCTAAACATGCTCGTATTGCTGATTCTATTCGGGATCATCGTTTGGATTTTGTGGGAATTTCCGAAACTGGTAAACGTGACTTTTCTGCGAGTCTACTCAACCGCTTGTCCGGTGGGGTTGAATTCACATGGAGGTCACGTCCGCCACGTGGCAGGTCTGGGGGCATTTTACTAGGCGTCAGAACAGAGACCATGGATGTGTTGGCTAGTTCGGATGGGGAATTTCATATTAAACTCCACACGTAACAAGGCCGACAATTTCACATGGACTCTTGTCGCTGTGTACGGAGCCGCCCAAGAATATAAATCTGCGTTTCTCAGAGAGTTGGTCAACCTGGTAAAAGATAATCCATATCCTATTATTATAGGTGGAGATTTCAACTTGCTAAGGTTCCCACATGAGAAAGTAGAGATAGATTTGACAACAGATGGCCTCTCCTATTTAACGCTGTCATTGACAGCTTAGTCTAAGAGAGGTATCGATGATTGGAGGCAATTCACTTGGGCTAATAGCCTCCAGAACCAACATACGAAAAGTTGGACCGTGTATTGATGGACTCGGATTGGGAAATTAAATACCCAATGGTCTCAGTACGGGTCCTCGAACGTATCGAGGCATTGTCAGATCATGCACCCATACTATTAACCACGGGAACGCCTAATCCATCTTGTAAACGCCAATTCAAATTTGAATTGGGCTGGTTACATAGAGAAGGTTTTTTCGAAATGGTTAAGATGGTGTGGGAAAGACCGGTGCCTGGTGTTACTCCAATCCAAAGGTGGAATAATAAAATAAGCGCATTGCGTAAACACCTGAAAGGTTGGGCTAGACATATGGTAGGTCAGCTAAAAAATGAGAAGCTTCGTTTGTCATCTATTATTGATGAGTTAGAGGCTTTTGCGGAAATCAGACCGCTATCAACACAAGAGATCGATCTAAAAAATCGATCTAATGTCGAGATGGCGGGACTTCTTCGTGAAGAGGAGCTCAAATGGTACCAACGATCAAAGGCCCAATTTATTTTGGAAGGAGACTCGAATACGAGATACTTTCATAGTCTTGCTAATGGCAGACATAGAAAGAAACTCATTCATTCTCTTGTCCAGGAGGAGGGTACGATTGAAGGCCATGAGCAACTAAAAATCCTACATCACGAAGTATTACAAAAATTTGTTTGGTGAACCGGAGGCGGATAATTTCTCGCTCGACGAAACCCAAACAATGATATTCCGCAAGTTTCCGATCAGGAAAACGCCCATCTACAGCTCCTTACTCTGTTGAGGAGGTGAAGAAGGCGGTATTCCAAATGGAACACAACAAAGCACCGGGTCCGGATGGTTTTCCTGCTGAGTTTTACCAAACTTTTTGGGACGTAATCCAATCGGACTTGCTCGGGATGTTCCATGCTTTGCATGCTGGACAACTCGAGCTATTTCGCCTAAATTTTGGTGAGATAATTTTGTTGCCAAAGGTTAATGGAGCAGAAAGGATTCAGCAATATCGACCTATCTGTCTTCTAAACGTTAGCTTCAAAATTTTCACTAAAACAGCTACTATTAGGCTTAATTCGGTGGCTGATCATGTTGTGAGACCCACTCAAACGGCTTTTATGCAAGGTCGCAATATCCTTGATGGGGTTGTGATCTACATGAAACTTCATGAGTTGCATCGGAAAAAGCTAAACGGAGTCATCTAAAAATTGACTTCGAAAAGGCTTATGACAAAGTCAAATGGTCTTTCCTACAACAAACACTCAGAATGAAAGGTTTTTCAGATGAGTGGCGTGCAATGATACATAATTTCGTTTCCGGAGGAAGTGTCGCCATCAAAGTCAATGACGATGTTGGCAGATACTTCCAAACGAAAAAGGGATTACGACAAGGCGATCCTCTATCACCTATACTATTTAATATAGTTGCTGATATGTTAGCCATAATCATTGAGCGCGCGAAATTGGATGGGCAAATTGTTGGAGTGGTTCCGCACCTAGTGGATGGCGGATTATCTATTCTCCAATATGCTGACGATACAATTCTTTTTATGGAACATGACATGGAAAAGGCAAGAAACCTGAAATTAATATTATCAGCGTTCGAGCAACTTTCCGGTCTAAAAATTAACTTCCATAAAAGTGAAGTGTTTTGTTTTGGCGATGCTCAGGACGAGGCTGACCAATACGCTGAGTTATTTGGCTGTGGGCTCGGCCAGTTTCCAATCAGTTATCTTGGCATCCCAATTCACTTTAGGAGGCTAACGATAGCTCAATGGAAGCATGTTGAGGAAAGACTACAAAAAAGATTGAGTAGTTGGAAAGGAAAATTATTATCCCTGGGTGGTAGGTTGGTTCTCATAAATTCAGTCTAACTAATATGGTGCTGTATATGATATCCTTCTTCCAATTACCAAAGGGAGTCTTGCATCGATTGGATTACTTTCGATCTAGATTCTTTTGGCAAGGAGATAATGAAAAAAAGAAATATCGGCTGGCAAAATGGGATGTAGTGTGCCGTCCTAAAGACCATGGCGGTCTTGGGATTCATGACCTCATGGTCAAGAATAGAGCCCTTCTCGGTAAATGGCTGTTTAAGCTACTTACTGACGATGGGGTGTGGCAAACTCTTCTTCGGAGGAAATACATAGGCTCAAGTGCGCTATCACAGGTTTCTTGGAAACCAGGTGATTCGCATTTTTGGGCTGGCCTAATGGCGACGAAGAAATTCTTCTTCCCATACGGTTCTTTCTCCATTAATGATGGGTCGGAGATAAGGTTCTGGGAGGATAGGTGGCTGGGTACTACCTCGCTCCGAGAACAATATCCAGCCTTATACAATATAGTCCTTGGACGTCACAAGAGTGATACGCTTGCACAAGTTTTGGTAAATAATACTCCAACCGTGACGTTCAGAAGAGATCTTATTGGTCCCAGGCTGGCGGCTTGGCACGAGTTGCTACAGCGCCTAGCTACTGTCAATTTGACACAAGGGTCTGATGAGTTTCAGTGGAATTACACAATAACGGTAAATTCTCAGTGGACTCTATGTATACAGCTCTAATCCAGCCAGAAGTGCCGGTTGATAACAATAAGAAAGTCTGGAAGATGAAGATTCCACTTAAAAATAAAGTTTTTTTTTAGACCGTTTCACCGTAGGGGAAGCCCCTACGGTATTTTATATATATAACAGAAAGTAGCAGTTACAGGGGTGAACAAGGGGGGGGGGGGGGGAGGAACAAGGCAGAGTCAACCACAGATGACTCAACCTACAAACGGTCTAAAAAACAGGCCTTGGCCTGGCAACGAAAAAGAGAGCTTTAAAGAAGCTTAAAACTAAGAAGAGACTCCCAAAAGGAGTTCAGCAGTGTCAATCAGGGCTTGGACTGTCTCAGCTTTAACCCTGTACTGATGCAGAAAAAGATCATGTTTCGATTTCCTCCTCCAGCCTTCAAGAGAAGGAGCCACCCCATTAAAGATGTAGTCATTCCGAGTTTTCCAAATGTTCCATGCCACACATGCAAACAATTCCACAAAGTGTGGCCGACGGAAGGAGGAGGCAGCAGCAGCAATCCTGTCTCTTCTGCTAGCCATGAGATCCCAAGTAATATCCACTTGTAACCAACAGGTTTGAGCAAAAGGACAGCCGAAGAAGAGGTGATCAACATCCTCCAAAATAGCTTGATTACAGAGGACACAAACAGGTCCACCGTCCACATGCCAGTGCTTGCGAATCATCATATCTTTAGTGTTCAGACGATCATTAACAAGAAGCCAACAAAAGACTTTCAGCTTCGGCATGCTTCTTGACTTCCAGATTTTTGTCAGGGTGCCATCCGTGGGCAAGCTCTGAAACATATATCTATAGAAGTTCGCCGATGAATAAGCAGATTTTCCCCAAACAAAAGATCTCTCATCCTTCTCCAACGAGATGTCCGTGTTCTGACATAACAGCTGTAACTCTTGGAACTCGCCGAAAGCTTCAATTGACATTGGTAGTTGGAACAGAGAACTCATCTCTTGCACATTCAACACTTTCTGCACATTCAGATCCTCTTTATGCACAAAGGAAAAGAGCCTCGGGAATTTATCAGCGAGCAGGTCCTGGTTATTCCAAAAATCTTTCCAAAATAGCACAGTGGAGCCATCTCCCACTTGACACTTTGTAATGCTTCTATAAATATCCACAAGACTGAAAATGTCCCTCCACCAGAAAGATCCTTTTTTTGCTTGAGCATGTGGGGCTTCATCATTGTATAAAGACCAAACTAACTTCACCCAAGGAATGTCAGCCTTGGAGAAAAATTTATGCAGCTGTTTCAGAAGTAGTGCAATGTTTTGCAATTCCAGGTTGATGACGCCTAAACCCCCCCTCTCTTTCGGACGGCAAACTTTGTCCCAAGCAGCTAGCCCAGCCATAGAAGTAGAGTCTTCTCTCTTGTCCCATAAACAGTGTCTCCTGGACCTGTCCACTGTCTTGACAAACCCTTTATGAAGTTTCAAAGAACACATGAGAAAAGTGGGGAGAGCTGACAGAACAGCATTGACAATTAAAAGTCTACCCCCATGAGGTAAAAATCTAGCAACGGCATTCAGACGTCTCTCCACTTGGTCACTGACAGGAGCGAGGTCCCTGATCATAGGCCTAGCTGTGCCAAGGGGCATCCCCAGGTAAGTAAAAGGCAGCGACCCAATTGAACACTCAAAAGTTGCTGCAAGTTGTATCATTTTTTCTGGCGAAACATTAATTGGCAGGATACATGATTTAGCATAATTGACCCTTAGCCTTGTGGCCTGAGCAAATTCCTGCAGCAAAGCTTTGAGAGCAAGAAGTTGAGCTGGACACGCTTGCATAACTAGCAGAGTGTCGTCCGCATATTGCACAATGGGGAAATCAGTATTTGGAATAGGCAAAGGAGCTCTTAGCACACCATCTCTGAATAGAGAGTTTACCATAGATTGCAGCAGGTCAGAGCCTGCAACGAAGAGAGTGGGTGATAAAGGGTCTCCTTGACGAACTCCACACTTGCAAGCAAACTTTTTTCCGGGAACCCCATTCAGCAAAACTGCGGAAGTGCCACTGTTCATGAGACAGTCAACCCAGCCTAACCACCTTTCATCAACACCTTTGCATCTGAGAATTTTCAGAATCGCTTTTATGCTCGATGGTATCGAAAGCCTTAGCGAAATCAAGCTTTTTTTTTTAGATAAAAGGGGCACGCCCCAGGTTCCATTTTACTGCAACCAGATAGTAACCAACATCCATATTACATCGCAGCTTAGCAAAAGCAAAAGCCAGAAGCAGCACTACTGAACAGAGTATCTGTTGACTACAGAGAACGACATTTTAGGAAGTGACCAGCAAGGCGAAGCTAACACAGTTCAACTCCACGCAATCCGCAATAGCTCACTTCTGGTTCTTTCCAGCAGCAACAAGTTCCTCTCCATGAGCTCCGAATGAGCAGGTTTGCAGAGAACCCGCCATCTTCGCAAATGTGCTATCACCTTGTCCCAGAGCATCCCTAGCCCGAGCCAGCTTTTTCCCTGAAAACAAAGTTCATTGCGGAGCGACCATAAGGACCAGAGAACAGCAGTACTAAAAATGTTCAGCACACCATTCTTATTATTGCTAATCCACCAACGACCCACAGACTCAAAGTCCCTGCCAATTTCTACTCCAAAAATTTGAGAGATAACTCTCCAGGCCTGATTAGCAACAAAGCAATTATAGAATAGGTGAACAACCGATTCAGGGGCAGGACAAAACAAACAGGTCCTATCCTCCACATGTCTGCGCTTATGGAGATTGTCTCGAGTTAAAATTTTGTTATTGGACATTAGCCACAGGAAGACATGAATTCTGGGTGGGATGCACAAGTTCCAGATAGCTGGAGTATGTACAGGCACCACCCCCCCATCATTGATCACACCATAAAAGGACTTCACCGAATAGACCCCAGACGGATGAAACATCCATACTGGGGTATCGGGTACATCAGAAAAAGTGTAAGAGGAGACTAGGTTAATCAAATCAACCCAACGACCAAACATTTCCTGAGATACAGTCCTACGAAAAGAGATCCGCAGATTAGAACCATCCCAGAGACTAGCAATAGTACAGTGGTGTTCGTTAGCAATCACATAAAGATCCCAAAAGCCAATGGATAGACTACAGTTCCCAATCCAGGTATCTTCCCAAAAGAGAACAGAGTCACCTCTGCCCACTTTCCAACGATATCCAACCTTAGCTGCATGAGCCGCCCACATCACCCCTTTCCAGAAAGGAGAGCACTGTGAAGGGTTAGCCCAGAACACATTTGGAGCAAGATCATATTTAGAGTCTACAATGGCCTTCCAAATTTTGTTATTATCAAGGTGATATCTCCTGATCCAAGAAGCTAGGAGACATAGGTTGTAATCTCTCAAATTTTGGACACCCATGCCACCAAACTCTTTCTTTCTACAGATTAGCCCCCAGGTAGCTAGATGGTATTTATGATTTCCATCAGCTGAGGCCCAAAGGAAATGAGCCATTTGGGAGTTAATCATTTTAATTGCCCATTTTGGAAACTTAATAACAGACAAGAGATATAAAGGAATGCTAGCTATGCAGGTTTGGAGCAGAATCAGTCTACCCCTGTAGGAAAGCAGTTTCCCACGCCATCCAGCAATCCCTTTCAAAATTTTATCTATGATGGGCTGTATGTCCTCCTTCCTGAGTCTAGAATGATGTAGAGGGACTCCCAGGTATTTAAAAGGGAAGTCCCCTACTTTGCAGCAGAAGACCTGTGCAAACAGGTTTGCATGCCCCTCAGGGAGGTTAATGGGAATCAAATCACTCTTATGATAGTTAATACGTAGACCTGACATTTGTTCAAAGCAAGTTAACAACCATTTCAAAATTTTCGCCATGTCCAAGTTGTTATCAAGGAATAGGATGGTGTCGTCAGCGTATTGGAGGCTGATGACACCACCAGGGACACACTCAGGCATCAGCCCCTAATCAAGTGGTTGTTCGAAGCTTTATAAAGCATTTTAGAAAAGACATCGCCAACCAAATTGAAGAGGATTGGGGAAAGGGAGTCACCCTGTTTCAAACCTTTCCCAGCCACAAAGTAGGAGCTATAAACGTCGTTAATGCGTACACAAAAGGAGCCTCCCACAAGGAAGGACTTGACCCAGAACCTGAAAACTTGACCAAAACCTCTAGAGGAAAGCATCTCATCAAGGAAAGACCAATCTATCCTGTCATAGGCTTTCTCATAGTCTAGTTTCAGAACCAAGCCGGCCTTCTTCCCAGAATGTACAGCGTGGATCACTTCATGGGCCGAGACTACACTCTCAAGAATGTATCTCCCCTTTAGGAAAGCAGTTTGATTAGGAGAGATGATTCTATTACAAATAGGAGAAATCCTATTAGTAATAGCTTTAGTGCGAAATCAAGCTTGAGGATGATACATTCTTGCTTCGACTGTTTACATTGATGGATGTATTCATAAGCCCACCCCACACAGTCTTGAATCGATCTAGTCTTCAAGAAACCATACTGGTTCACATGTATCAGCTTGAGGATTTTTGTTTGCAGTCTGTTGGCCAGCATTTTGGTTAAGAATTTCAGAGAACAGTTAAGGAGGGAAATTGGGCGATAGTCGTTAGGGCCTTCTGGGGAATGCACTTTAGGAATCAACGTGATGAAAGAATCGTTGATGCTTTGGAGATTAACCTGGCCCATCCAAAATTCTCTGAAGAAATCATAAAAGTCCCATTTAACAATATGCCAACATTTCTTGAGGAAGAGACCGGTGAAACCATCCGGGCCTGGAGCTTTAGCATTAGGGAGATCTTTCAGCACCTCATCGATTTCTCTCATAGTAAAGGGAGCGAAAGAGAGTCAAGACCTTCATGCGGCTGAATGTACCGAGAGAAATCAAACTGTTCATCAATGCCAGCAGAGACACCAAGACGCTGCTTATATGTGTGCCATAAAATCCCAGCCTTTTCCTCATGATCAACAGCCAGAGAACCATCCTCTCTCACCAGGGAAGCTATAGAATTGCGTCTGAAGCTAATGGTAGCCATGGCATGATAATAAGAAGTGTTTTCCTCAGATAGTTTAGCCCATCGGGCCGTGCAGCGCTGTTTCCAATAAGATTCTTTGCACTTGAGAAGATGATCCAATTTATTTTGCACTATTTTCCTAAAGTTCCACTCAGAAATATGAAGCGGTCTCTGATCTTCCAGCTCATCCAGCAGCAAAATGACTTCATTGCAGTTGCCAATTAGCAAATTAAGCTGAGAAATAGAAGTGCACCATTTCCTTAAACCCTTGCGCAGAAGCTTGAATTTTGATGATAGACGTTTTGCACTGTCCCCAGGACAGTTGATCTGCCAAATCGAATTCACCACCTCCATAAAACCAGGCAAAGAGATCCAATGATTCTCAAACCTGAAAACCGCAGCTTTGGGGATGGCAGTACCCACAGACACCACACACGGGACATGATCTGAGGTTGGGCGAGCTAAAGGAGTGACCACAGTATTGGGGAATTTTAGAGTCCAGGCCACGGAGGTGAAGAACCAATCCAGCTGAACAAGAAGTGGCTCAGCTTGCATGTTAGACCAGGTGTAAGAGCGACCTTTAATAGGCAATTCAACGAGACCATGATAACTAATAATCTCATTAAAGGTTTCAATGTCAGCAAGATTTGCCCCAGCCCTATTACGGCTATGAACTGTTCTATAGAAATTGAAATCTCCCACTAGAAGCCAAAAATTATCCTCCTCGATGTCCAAATGAAACAGCCATGCCACAAAATCATCTCTTGTAGGTCCAGTACAAGGGCCATAAATGTTTGCCAAAATGAAAGTTTCTTGTGAGTGCATGGAGTTACAACTGATTACCAGGCCACAAAAATCTTGTAGCAGAATAGTACCAGTGAATGCTCTACTAGACCATAAGGTGAGCAAACCACCAGAAGCTCCATCCGAGGGTACAAAAGCAAATTGATCGAAACGCTTTGGAGCGAAACCACGGATAAAAGCTAAGTCAAAAGAAGCCCTTTTGGTTTCCTGTAGGCATATAATCGATGCCCCACTTTCCTCAATTTTGCATCTAATATGTGGCCATTTTTCAGGATCATTAATACCACGAATATTCCAACTTAAAACATTCCAAGTTCTAGTTCTCAAAGTGGATTGCATGAGAGCAAAATAAAACCAGGTTCAGGTCCACAACCAGATAACCGAGTACTTAAACAGTACAAAGTTCAGCAAAACACACTGGAATAAAAAGAAACTAAGAAACTTGAGTGAAAGCTGCCCAAGCTGCTTAATCCTCGCGCCGGCGAAGAAGCTTCTCATCAGTGAGCTCCTCCGGGTCAATTTGGCACTTCTCGATTCCCAGCCGACGCATCTCTTCAAGACGCAGGACATCTGGCTTTTTAGCTTTAGAAGCCGTAGCACGACGAGGAGGATCATTGGGGATAGATTCATGTTTGTATCCTTGGTTGTTCTGCCTGGTAGGGCGTCGTGGACCTGCTTCAACTAACTTGGGTCCCTGAAGAGCTTTACACGGACGGCCTCGTTTCCTGCCAGTAATTGGGCGGGAAGAACATTCATTTGAAATCATGGGCTGCAACTCCCGGCCCAACAGCTGCACAGTACCCTGGTCCTCCAGCTGATCAGAAAACGGCCCAACTTCATTTGGAAAGAAAACCAAAGCAACCTTTGGCGCCAACTCTCCACCTTCAGAGTCAGATTCCACTTCAACCATCTCAAGGGAAAAGAAGGTGTGTCCAACCTCTTGAAACCTGGCCAAGGAACAACGAGCACACGCAGCCGCTGCCATCCCTAGAACCGAAGTTGAATGAAACATCTGAAACAGCACCCTCGAGAAAAACAGTGCTTTCATCAAGCAGCCAAGGGAGAAATCCAGCTCAAGATCAATCACCTCCATGTTGAGAGGAGTTGTGGGGTGCCCCATCTCAATAAAACCCTGCCTGCACAGAAGCTTACCCAGCATGAAGTTCCAGAACTTGTGAAAATCAGCAGCGGATAGAGAGAACGTGCCAACTCCAGAGCACAAGAACACCACTCCCTCAGTGCGCTGGGTCACAACCATGCGACCAGTCTGATGGACCGACTGAGAGCCAATATCAAACTGAAGCGAGGGGCCTCCTCCACGAACAAAACGCCGATCAGACCTGCCAGGAGTGCCATTCAAAAGCTGATCCGCAGCCGCTTCAACTTCTGAGATCTCATGATCAGAGATTGCAAACGCCCACAGACTGGGATCCTCATTAGTGTTACGTTCAGGTGTAATACCATCCATCATTGACGGACCATCATATCCAGTCACAGCACGGAAACTGAAACCTCGATAAGGAGGCTGCACAACTTCACCCTCTGGCCAATCACCCCAGCCATTCTGATAATTCTGAATTTGTTGTGCTGCAGCCTGCTCCCAGGGATTTGCCGCGTTCTGCACCAGCCATTCCTGCACATCAAGATGATACTGCTGTGCCACTGTCAGATAGGGCAGATTTCTAGGGTGAGGAGATGCATTCAGAGGTGGTGCTTGTTCTTCAGTAGACTCAGGAGCATTTGCACTTGTCCTTCCGTTCAAAAAATAAACAGGGAAAGACCACGACCTTGTGACAGAACCAAGCATATCAGACCCCCTTGTCATTACCACACTGAAAGGAACTAAGTGGTCGTCTTTGATCAGAATTTTAGCAAGCAAACGCACCTTGTTAACCCCTGGGCTATGCCACACCAACAGACTACCAAACAGGGAGATAACTTTGTTAACATAGTAGTAACTTTGATAGTCCAGCGGGAAATCAACCATCATGATCCAGACCTCCCGATACAGCACGGGATTTCGCATGTTTAAACCTTCATCATGCGGAATAACAGAGAAAGTACCACCAGAATCTAGATCCAACGGGCTAGCATCAATCATCTGGTCTCTAATAGCGTGGTACCTTCGTCGAGGAGTTATTCTCACAAAAGACAACATTGCAAAACGCAATTGGCATGGAAGTAAACAGTGTGTCTTCTGTCATAAAGACGAGACGATCAAACACTTTTTCTTCGAGTGCAAGTTTGCTAGTTCTATATGGTCCATCATCCAGATAGGTTCTACTATTTGTTGGAAATATGCCCTAGAGGCAATAATAAAATTGTTATTATCATATTTCCGGGTTCATGATATACGTTTATTTTCCATGCTATAACTGTATTAACCGGAAACATAATACATGTGTGGTTGCATAAACAACACCTCGTCCCTAGTAAGCCTCTACTAGACTAGCTCATTAATTAATGATGGTTATGGTTTCCTAGCCATGAACATGAGTTGTTAATTAATTAACGGGATCATGTCATTAGAAGACTGACGTGATGGACAGACCCAACTAAGCATAACAATATTGATCGTTTCATTTAAGTTTTATATTGTCATGCCTTTTATTGTCAAGTACCATATTTCTTAGACCATGAGATCATGTTATTCCCGGGTACTGGAAGAATACTTTGGGGACATCAACCATCGCTTCGTGACAGGGTGATCATAAAGGTATCTTACGGGTATCTCGGAAAGTACTTGTTGAATTACATGAATCAAGACTGGGATTTATCCCTCCGTGTTTCGGAGAGATATACTCTGGGCCCACTCGGTAGTGCACATTCGGTAAAGCTTGCAAGCACATGACTAATGAGTTAGTCACAAAGAATGTTGTATTACGGAACGAGTAAAGATTACTTACCGGTAACGAGATTGAACTAGGTATAGTGATACCGACGATCAAATCTCGGGGAAGTAAAATATCGCGTGACAAAGGAAATTGTATACGGATTACAGTAGTCCACGACATAGTGGTTCAACCGATAAAGATCTTCGTTGAATGTGTGGGAGTCATTATGGGATATCCTGGTCCCTCTAATGGTTATTGATCGGAGAGGTGTCTCGATCATGTCTACACGTTCTCGAACCCGTAGGGTCACACACTTAACGTTCGGTAACGCTAGAGTAGCTCTGGGATAATTTTGTTAATGGTGTCCGAATATTGTTCGGAGTCTCGGATGAGATCCTAGACATCACGAGGAGCTCCGGAAGAGTCCGGAGGTAAAGATTTATATATGGCAAGTTGATTTCAGGGTTCTGGAAAAGTTCAGGATTTTTCCGGCAGAGTGTCGGAATGTTCTAGAAGGTTCCGGAGGGTCCCACTGTGGGGCCCACCTGTACCCAACGACCAAGGGTGGCCCACTGGTCCATTTGACCAGGCCTACTTGGTCCAAGTGGTCAATCAATGGGCATCCCTTAAATGGGGGGTTACCACTCTTGAAAGAGGGGGTTACTACCTTTTAAAGGAGAGGGGGGTTACCACTCTTTAAAGAGGGGGTTACTACCTTGAGAATTAAGTGGCTGCAGCTCCCTTGCCTATATAAGAGATGAGAGAGGCACACCATGTGATGCGAATCGCTGCCGCATCTCCTCCTTCCTCCCGCGCACCGCTTGGCGAAGCCCTGCCCGCGGGAACACTCCACCATATCCACCACCACGCCGTCGTGCTGCTGGAATCGATCCCACCTACTTCTCCCTCTAGCTTGCTGGATCAAGAAGAGAGAGACGTCATCGAGCCGTACGTGTGCAAGCCTCCGGAGGTGTTGCTCGTTTGCGGTGCTGATCGGATCGAACATCGTCAACAACTTCACCGAGCTGCGTTGAATTAAACGTTCAACACGCGTGTTCTTCGAGGGTATGATGAACTACTCTCCCCGTTATTGGCATCTTCTAGATTGGATCTTGAGTGTTGCTTCCGCATGAGAGAGAAATTTTTTGTTTTCTATCGCGCAAACTCCTACACTATTTACCCACCCAAAAGCGTTTCCAATATTTTTGGCAATTGGTTGAATGGGGTGGATAATAGGTTCAAACAACTTATTAGGGTGGGAGCGCTTGCCGTAATATGGTCGCTTTGGCTATGTAGAAATGACAAGGTTTTTAATGATAAAAATTGTTCTCTTATGCAGGTTATCTACAGGAGTACTGCTACTCTCCGTTCGTGGTCTCAGTTGCAACGTGTAGGGGCATCGATACCTGTTTATGGAGGTGTGTATCAGACTGGAGGATACGGCGAGGGACTTTTTATCCCAACATGGATGGCAGCATAATTTGCGGATTGGCCCTCCACCACCATAGGCGTTCTTACAATTTCTCATTATGATATGTAATTCGCCTTTTTATGTTTCGAACTACAGACTTGTTTCGGCTGTGTGCATCTTGGTTATGCAGAGGCTGGGTGTAATACTTAAAAAAATTAAGTAATAAAGCTCCCTTTATCTAAAAAACAATCCTCTCCATAAAGAATATAACGTGTTGCTATCTGATCAAAAGTCGCCGGAGCATCAAGTATAGCCCAACCTTGGTAGTATTGTCCTGAGATTTGAGTTGATTGGATTGAGTGGTGACGAATTATTCCTTGTATATCGGCAGCACAAAACAATATTAGGGTTTTCCTAATACTTATTCTCTCTTGTCTCTGCACATAAAGAATTTTGTAAGAAAAAATATATATACCATGTTTGGCAAATATTTCAGATGTCAAATCATAATTGAAATAAAAACATTGAACGTGGCTTCAATAGAATTTAGCTTCCATCACTTCATACTATGTAGTGCTTTATTTAATTTTGTTTAATTTTTTGAAAAGTATTTTCAGGTTTCAAAAAAATCTGAAAATAATTCTGAATGTAGCCAATATTTATCCTACTATTGTGCAAATTTTGAATCCGGATTTTTTTTACTTTAAGCTACGTAAAAAGAAAAATTCTGACACACGGCATGCCTAAAATTTTGTCATTTTTATGTAGCATAGAATATAACATATTAAGGATTGATATTTTTGCGCACTTGTAGGATATATTCGTGCTAGATGTACATGTGTTTTTAGATTATGTTGGAAGCGTTGAAATTTGTTTTTTGAATGTTACAAATATGTGTCTACATGTAGCCCGGGCTACTAAAGGCCACAACTAGTCATTGAAATTTAAACTCACTCTCTTATAAGTACACATTTACTGCATGAAAAAGATCTAACAATTACTGTGAAGGGCCTCTTTGGATTACAAGACTTCAAAATGTAGGAATGGAAAAAACACATGATTGGGATGTCATATGGTGAATTCCTACATGATATGAAAACACATAATTGTTTTGAGATGTGTCTTTGGATGGTGCACAAGAATCAAACATTGGATTGAGAAGAGAGTAGAGAGAGAGAGTGTAGGTGTATTAGACTTCTTAAAGGAAAAATCAAATGAGGTTTGAGATAATGTTGAGATTCCTTTGGAATGGAGAGCATAGGAATAGATTTCATAGGAATTTGATGACCTCGATCTTATTATATAAAGGATTTTCATAGAAAAATTCCAACTGATTAGAATCCTCCAAAATTTATATGAAATTCCTCCAATCCAAGAAACTCGAAGTATGCATGGCATGATAGCGTGGTATTCGCTGTTGCGTAGATGAATTTACTTTTGGAGCTTGACAAGATAACTCGGTGAAAAATGGCTACTATGACAGTACAATCGGCAAGCAGACTTGATACTAACACGGCTTCAGCTCATCCTAGTCAGGATATATTTACTGTAAAAGTAGTTTAACCAGGTTTTCATCCTCATTTCGCCCTAAATTTACCATCACATACAACTCTTAACGCAAATTTGTTTTCTTTGTTTGTAAGAATTTCATTCGATTTAGGAGTTCCTGCTCTTGAAGCTTTCTGGTGGAAGTCAAGTACATGCCACATTCTTCAAAGAGCATTCAGGACATCTGTTTCGATGTTCCATTGAACAAAGCATGATATCAACAAGCGCTGTCACATGAACTGAAACGACGTAAAACTGAACAAGGCCCAAATGCGCTGGCTAGGCCCTTCTAAAGCTTAAGCAAGCGTATAAGCAGCATATTAAGATTTCACGTCACTATCTTTGCAGGACACATATGCATGTTTCTCTTGTTAGCAGTACATATGGAGTGACATCAGGTTTTCACTTAAATATATAATTAACATATTCAAAGAAACCATGTTAGCTAGCCAGCTCCTCGTATCTAAGTTATAACATCGGGAAGAGTTTCAAAATTGCAAGCAACAACAATCATCAAAATATAATGACAAATATAATACTCAGTCTACATAATTGTATTAGTGGCAATACAGTCAACCTTCAGGCCAGACCCACAGGAACCAAATGAAGTTTTCAGAGAAGGCCACAACAGATGCAGAGCATGCACTCATACACAGCGAAAATCAGTTTTGGGCACTCTATCCTTAATTAAACAATCTTTGGCTCCTCACTCGAGGTGTCAAATGACTGCCGCCTTTCGAAAAGCTTACAGCATCATAGAAATAAATGCAAGCCAATCAGGATTTATACAAACTCTAACCTGCTGCTGAAATGCCTACACACTAAAGGATGACAATGTTCATGAACTTCTTCTTTGCAAAAGCCAACCACCATTTGTTTGGGGTACCATTAGTTCTGTATGCACAGTTGAGCAGCCTCCCACTTGTTTCCTCCCTTATCTGCTTCAGATAATTCCTCAACAATTCTGCATTCAAACAGCAGAATGTTTAATTGAGGATCACAACCCATGGGAGTAAGAAAATTCTGATCTTAGATTTGTGGCCTTCTAAGTTATAGCTTTAATTAGCCCACAGTTTAAATAAAATACAAATGAGTGTTTCTCTCTCAGAAAGTACTACACTACTTCTAGAACAGAGTTAGTTTACTTTCATTAAAAGGGTAAGCACATGAAACTGAGGTAGATGGAGCTATATACCTGCTTCCTCCTGAGATTGGGGAAGAGTGAAAAGCCCAGGGAAAGAAATGCCGGTTCCCCAGGCACAGGAACCTTTTCCAAGCCCAAGTTAATGATTGCCTTGGTCCCAACAGCTAGCGTTCGGCAGCCTTCAAGTCTTTTCAAGGCAATATTGATATAAGATGTCAGATAGATGAGCAATTTGTCCGCTGGGCTTTTGACATGAAAGTTTTTGAAGAAAACATTTGCTCGGAAGAAAGTTATCGCTTCATCAACTATATCCGCTTTCTCTGAAATAGCATCGACACCCACAGGTTCAGCATGGTTGGTCATACAGGAATGGAAGTACATCACTAAATGTGTCTAATGTTGTGACGATACCTGAATCTGCGGGTGGGGCTGGGCCCCTTATATGAGTTTTTAGAGCAAAGGACACCCACAGGCTTTAGTGGTCTCGTCATCGTCAACGAAACTAGAGTGATAAACCATCTTGGCCTCGGCCACGCCTCAAAGATTCTAGTTTTACAGCTATCCCGGTTTGCCAGCCATACTGCGGAACTTCATGAGACGACAGTACTGTCTTCGGAACAATGCAAAATTTTAAGCCTAAAAATATAAAACAGTAAGTTGTAAACATAGTTTCTGTTCTTGATTCTCAAACTAATGAAAACACTTTTCTTGATTCAGTATAGAGGTACAATTATATCACTTGATTTATCTCCAATTCAAGTGATGACGCTATATGATGCTTTCATTTGCAAGTCAAATTATAAGCCATATGATGTGCTTCAAGAGTAAATCACCTTTCCTGGCTACATCTTTATCTAGTTGCATGGTGTTTTCTGCTTATATCTGTCTGAGTTAGTCCAAACAGGAGAAATTTAATACATTAATACAATGACATAAATCTTGTGGGTCAAAGTCTTTCAATTAGAGGCACACCGTTAGAGCACGTACAACGCAGCCTCTTAGAGAGGCGCTAGGGAATAAATTCCCAGCCGTCATGCATAAGCCTGGTCCGATCCTACTCCAAGCCTTAGCGTCGCTACTTAACTAAGCGCCTAGCGCTTATTGCTATTTATTCGCCTGGTGGGTGGATGAATACGTGGGCCTCTTGCTTGATTAGCGTCAACAATAACAACAACAACAAAGACTTTTTTCCCAAACAAGTTGGGTAGGCTAGAGTTGAAACCCATAAGATCTCGAAACCAGGTCATGGTTCTAGCACATGGATAGCTAACTTCCACGCAGACCTATCAATGGCTAGTTCTTTGGTGATATTCCAATCACGACGTCCTTCAATAGAATTTTGCATTGGAAGGTGCGGCGCTTATGAAAACGCTTGATTGTTTTTTCTTCATTAAGCGCCTGTGTAAGCGTCTTTCTGATGTACATGCCCTTAGCGTCACCGTTCATGGGTTTAAGCGTTTGATTAAGGTAAGACTTGAATCGCACCATTATTTTCCATTTTTTCCGGTTCAACAAATCAGAACTTTGTGCTACATAATCTGCCTACAAAGTTCTCAACAGGCTTTAGGCGCAGAATTTTCTTATTCTGCGAAAATAATTACAGGAATTCAACATGAAGATTCCAAAGATGCATGCATTACACACAACCCCCCGTTTCCTATCAATTCCCCATCTAACTGCATCTATAGAACCACTAAGTCACGAGACCCACTGGGATCTTGCACTCGCTCAAGGACCGAGCATATCGATGAATGGATGGATGGTGGATTATATCATTATAGCAAATAAATCGAAACTGAATGGCGGAAAGAGAAATTATAATTTAGAGAACGAACAAGGGCAAACTACTCTCGAGGAATAAACGAGGGCAGCGTGGATGGAATCTGACAAAGAAGTTTAGACTTACATGCATCGGTACTTGGACCAAGGAGATCGATGTCGCGGGCAGATGGATCCGCCGGAATAGAGCTCGCCGGAGGAGCGGCGAAGAAGGAGGGATAGGTGGAGTAGGTGGGAGAGGGCCTCGTCCCGGGATTTTTCTCGCTTTACTTTTCGTGGTATTTTAAAAGGGGCAGTTGCACTGAGCACCCCATGTTTTGCAGGATTTACGGAGTTTTTCTACGGCCAGCCAGGCAGGTAGCGGCCTACCGAGTGGCGTTTCCTAGAGCATCTCAAGCATTTGCCTCTGCCTCTAATCGTGCACGTGCAACGCATGTGTAGTAATAGGACATTTGTATAATTTAATAATCAAAAAGTCTAATTTCTTTCATCAAAGTGAACAACAAACATAATAAATCATCGAAGTTCAAAAGAAAGATTGTGGGCATAATGAACACAACTTGTTTCCATACTTTAACATATTTATTTAACTCTATTTTCCATAATACGCTCAACAAAAGACTGGTTAATAGTTTTTTCAACAACCCTGTTTATCTAATAAAAATAAGTGTAACATCCATGAAAAGAATGGTATGATCTTATCAAAAGTGTTAGGATCGGTAATCAGTTATATTCATTAAATCATTAGCAAAATCAGTGCTTCTATGTGGACAGACATAAGAGATTGTTACTTATACAGAGATTGATTAACCGGAAGATACTCAACGCAAATGTGCAGAAAGACATAAAATCCAGGTAAATATTAGATGGCCATGGCATAGTTGAGTCGTTGCATTGCGATTGTTGATGAATAATAATCGGGCTTGCATCTGAACATACCCCTGCAGGCACACATAAAACAATTAAGACATATATTCCATTTTTACAAAACCGACTGAAAACAGGGTTATGTACCATTTGCATGTGTGTTGGTTACGTTGTGAACTCAGTAAGAAACCTGCCGGTGTTTCAGACACATCCACACAATTAACACCACTCTGGGTTGCAGACTTTTTTTGCTCACAGGCTATATGTTGCCTTTGTATATACTCTGCTCTTTTCTTGTCAGTCAATCGAGCATACCAACTTTGTCCACTCTTCTATTTTTGGCATGTACGAATCTGATTATTATCATTTTTTGGTAGGTCTGTACCCGAGCCACACTCATCAGATGGTGGGTAAGATACACCCGGTTGATCGAGAAATACATGGTCTGGCTCGACAATATGATCAACACCTGAACATCTCAAACAGTCAAACATAGATAGAGATCATAGAGCAATATAATATATTTGCACACAAATTATGATGTCACATATTATCCTACCTACTAATTGGGTGACTGAATGAAAAATGTTTGTCTTGCATAATTTGTGTGCAAGCATTCGGCCTCATCAAGTAATTGTCCTGAATTTGTATCAGCAACCTGAGATGCATAGTTCCGTTGAACAACTGGAGCCAGACCTACAAAATAATTATATATGGAAAATCAGTATTTCATACATATAGTTCCATTATAAAAACAAGCAGCCTATGTGTTGCGAGTTCAGAAACACAAGACCTCTTGCAGGTGTTCTATGGGAGTTGGGTGACACCCGATTGCCGACGCTTTGAAATATCATCTTTATTTCTTGCATACCACTCTATTCCTCTGCCTCATGAGTTCTTTAGGATCTGCAAATATGGCACAATTTAATATGTACTAACATCACCACTAATAACCGCAGAAGCTATTGGTATCACCTTGGGTTTGCACATTAGTTACGTCCTGAAATGGAGTGCGTTGTGAGGATGACATGTGTGTTTCTTCTTAATCTGTATGGGAAAACTAAATGGTATTTATAAATCCATCCTGTCTGAAATTTGTGGTAGCACTCAAAATTAAACGTGAGAAGTTTAGAGCAGGATGATCTTGAAGGGGATCGTTGGCAGAAAACAAAAAAATTCCTAACAACGATAACCTTGTTCTAGCCAGAATCTATACTATGCAGATATACTATAACGGAGGAGATCGATACACATACCCTTGTAGACCGAAAGCGGGGATTATGCTCCCGCACAAGCGTTGTTGATGAAGCCGACGACGCCGACCTCAAGGTCGTGTAGAGGAAGAAGACGTATTTCCAGTGCCACACGTGTAGCACCTCGTAACTCTACACACGTACGGAGTAGACGACGACCCCCGAGCTCCAGATCCAGCGAAGCAGCGGAAGCGAAGACTTGGACCCAGCAGCACGACGGTGTGCGTATGGTGGAGAGACTTCTCTCCTCGTACGCAGCTCCGAAACGAAACCACGCTTTAGATAGGAGAGAAGAAAGGAGAAGAAGGGATGAATTTCCAAGCAAGGGTGCACCCCTTTATATAGGAGGAGGAGGGCAGCCAACTTTGCTAGCCTGGCCATGTGGAACTATTCCCACATGGCCAGCCGCACCATGGCTGGTGCGCCGGCCCTAGGTGGGCCCCATGTGGCCCACCTAGGCCGGCCGGCCCTCCTCCCCTTTTTTCTTTTGGAGTTTTTTCCCTAATGGGCCTCTAAGGCCCATGTAGGTAAAAATGTCTTTTAAATTCGAAATTAAATAAATAAAAAATGTATTTAAGTATTAATTATACTAATTAATACTCACTCTGTTCCCGAATGTAAGGTGTATAGTTTTCTGCACGGATATTAAGACATGTGTATTTTGCATAGAGTGGACTCTTTTTTTTCTGGAAAAAATCGCGAGAGATAAGTTCGTAATAGGCACAAAATGAATACAATCCGTTAAATCCCTCTTTTAAGACTAGATCTCATTTTTTGATGGGTCAAATTGACCATAAATAGCAAATACACCTTATATTGTGGACTTTTCTTCAGAAAACTATACACCTTACATCAAGAAACGGAGGGAGTATTAAATACACATTATTTAATTTATTTGATCTCCGAAACTTATTTCGTTGCCCTCCGATCATCATCGGACATGTCCCAGAACACTTCCGGTGTTCTCCTGAAGTTTCTCCTAATATCCAATCTTTGTAAAACGGTCCCCTACCCTTAAGTGTGCCACCCTACGGTTCGGGATCACTCCAGACATGATCGAGACACGTTCTCTGATCAATGAATATCAACGATGGTTGGATTACCGTGATAGCCCTTGTGCGTCCATGAATGTCTTTTTATCGTTTGAACCTTAGACGTCCAGTTTCAACCTTTTGCCTGGCGATACTTAGATTGTCCAAGACTTGTTCTCTGGTACCATAATTACCGAGCTTGATCTCGTTACTCGACAAATCTATCTTTACTCGTCTGTGATATTACATCCCCGTGATCTAGTCACATGCTTGCAAACTCATTGATGTAATCTCACCGAGTGGGCCTAGAGTATCTATCCTGCTATGTGGATTTGGCAAATCCCGCTATTGATCATTTGCCTCGACTACTCCCTTCGGATACCTGAAAGGGACACCTTTATTGTCACGCTAAATAAGACATGACGTTTGATGCAATCAAAGCACCTTCCAGAAGCAGCGATTAAATATGATCTCACGGTCAAAGGTATGAACACTACGTTTCTATCACTCTTGGGTGTGAGTCTATCACATCATTCACCTAATGACATGACTCCATTGTCAATTGACATAAATGTCCATGATCAGGAAACCTTGATCATCGGTTGCCCAATGGACTAGTTAATAGGCTACTAGGGACCTGATTGTTTACATACCACACGTGCATTAATGTTTCCGCTTACTACAGTTATAGCATGCTACAAAACTTATTATGAACAATTGAGATATGATAAATAAAATATCTTTATTAATTGACTCTAGGGCATATCTCCAACAGATCTATATAAGAAAGTTAAGTTGACAAATGTGAAAACAAACCTCAAACCCTGTTTGACTGATTAGCTCCACCTGCTTGACATAGATTGGATCACAAAATTTAATAATACTTCCAGAGTCTTTTTGAAAAGTTATCTCAATCTATATAGACTATACATTTTTTTGCCCCTTACTTGATCAGCAATATTAGCAAATTTCGTAATTTGTTAACTACCTAAGTGGATGACGAAAGAACGAATTGTATCAGATGGCACTTTATCACATCAAACCAATGGGTCTTAATGTCCTTATGATGACTGTACGATGTTCCAGTAAACAAAAAATCAGATGAGCATCTTGAAGCAGATGGATTGTCACTAACCAACAACAGGTAAGTAAGTTGTCGGCGTTGTTCCTGGTGGAGGCGCGCGTGGATGCTTAGGTAACGGCGACGTTCCCCGCGGCGTTCCCGGCGGCTAGACGCCAGGATGCGCAGGTGGCCGCGGTGTTCTTGGCGGCGGCGCGCGGCATTGCCGTTCCCGGACGCGACGCGCGTAGAGCCGTGGATGCGCAGGTGGAGGCGCGCGTGGATATGCGCAGGTCACGGCGGCGGTCCTGGCAGCGGCCGGTCTGGAAGTGGTCGGCGTCGAGCGTGCAGACGGCGGCCAGCCAGTCTGGAAGTGGTCGGCGGCCAGCCGGTCTGGAAGTGGTCGGCGGCGAGCGTGCAGACGGCGGCGTTCCTGGCGACGCGAGGTGATGTTTGAGTTTTTTTCGTACCAATTAGTTAGTCCGTCAGGTTCATGATGTTTGATTAGGGTCCGACTGCGTGTTTTAGCGTGAAAAGAGGATTAGACATGTACCATAGGATTAGTGGTTTGACGGTGTAGATCTGTTGGGATCCCCACTCTCTGCCTTTTTATATTAGTGGTGATTTTAGAGGGCACGGAAAATGGTTTTAGGGTATTCAAAAATTATGTATTGGGTAATATAGGTCGTTAAAAAATCCTGCTATTTAGATAAAAATAGGCAGCGCAAAAACTGCAGTTGTAGCAGACGCCATAAGATAGGAACCAAATGACACCTATATGACATGCATGGTCGTTCTTACTTGGTGGAGCGAGTTGTGTGGTTAATTTTGTTAACGAATGATATCTCAGCCTGCTAACTAAGCTATGCGAAGCCATCACTCCACGGCTAGCTTCTTGGATGGACTGTCGCTGTTTAGACGACAGAAGTTTGAAGCAATAACATGATGCAATGTTCAGGCCGCACGCGCGCTACCCTGATGTATTCAACGGGTATTTCAACACAAACACAAATAATATGTATATTGAAACAAATAAATATTAAAATCATCTGAAACGAATCCAAAATAAATATAAAACAAACAATACTTAATCACTCCCAGTGTTCCTAATTACAAAATGTATTAGATATTGCAATATAGACTACACATGAAGTAAAATGAGTGAATATACACTAAAACTCGTCTGAGAAAAACTAAACCATCTTATATTAAGAAATGGGGGAGTATTACATAGTTCATTGATTCTTACCATAAAAATCATGTTCCAATTTATCAGACATAAAACAACAAACATATATTCATCACATACAACATGAAATATAGAGATATAACTAGTGCTCTCGTTGGCCACTCCATGCCCACCACTTATCGATGATATCCTTTTGAATATCATCATGTGTATCCGAATCTCGAATGTTGTGGTACACCTCAAGAAAGCGTGTTATTCGGTCTTCTCTTCTCACTGGTTGCCCCAAAAGTCAATCACAAAACTGCATATATGATTCCACATTTTAGAACTGAACTTACCTTCAAGGTCCAAGTTAATCCTCATAAAATGCTACGTAAATGACCCTCAACTATCATTCACTCTCATGGTAGCTTTTTACATGATCAATTTTGCAAATGTTGCGCACATACGTGGCACTTTCAACAAATCTTAGAATTAACTTTTAACTGTCAATACCTATATTAAAAAATCCTAAGAATAACACATTTTTTAAAAAGTCAAAAACTGTTTTCAGATTTTTTAGGTGTAAAACTGCTTTCAGATGGCCCAAGAACCCTCGCCCAATGAAGCCTTGTCCCTCCTATACTGTATTGCTGGGCCTCTTCTGGTTCTTATATTTGTTCCCATTGCAAGTGTCAATCCTAATTTGTCCAAATTAATTTTTAGTCTTCCCTTAGAAAGATTGTTTGTCTTCCCTATAAAAAGATAAAATAATTTTTACTCATTTCAGTTTTTATTTTTTGCATGATGCTTAATAGATCTGGATTACATGCATATTGCGCGTGCTTGATAATGGAATAGTGGGCCTTGTATGTCAAATAAATTCGTAGGGTTCAATATATAGAGACCTAAGCTGTACACAACAACGTAGTACTGTAGCTACTTTGCACCTTTTTGTGCAACTGTGGTAGGTACACTTTCTCCAACATTATGTTGTGTTAATTAAACTTGGAATGTAATGTTTTTTCTTTCTCCCGGCATAATGCAATTTCTTGATGTTAGGTTTAATATACTTTTCACTGTAGAAGGAAGAAAGGTCATAACTAGTACTCCTACTATTTCTACTATAATTAATAATTAATGATAACCACGTTTTCCAACAACATTCTGCTCTGAAGTTAAGTTTTGCACTGAGTACAATACTATTTCTTAATGTTAAGATCCATATGACTTTCCACCATCTGAAAAAAGAAACGCGTACTAGGGTTTCCAGTCTAAAATTTCGCCTAGTTTACCGATACAACTATTTGCCCGGTTACAAAAATCAAGTTCCTTTTGGCCTCTTATATGCCAATCGATGACAGCAAGTTCTTAAAGTCAAATTGAATAACAAAAAATCCCAAGAAAACACAAGAAACAAATTAAGCCCAAGGGAGATAGCTAGAAACGGTCAGATTAACATGTGCTAGGAAGCTGTTGTTTGGAAAAAACACTCTCTAATATAAAACAATATATAACCTCCACTCAATCATTCTGCTCCATATGTATGTCCTCCTGTAGGCTGGATTAGCGATCAATCATCATCGATCATGTCATCATGCTCGAGAAGAACCAGTCCACGCCTTCACGGCCGGTCGATCAGCTTGTCACGTCGTCCTACATATATGGACACAAATAAAGCCGCTAGTGGTATCCGTACACCATCACGTCAACGCCGCTATTTCCTTAGCTACCTAACCGTCCTAGCTAGCTTGTCGTCGATCTAGCTCGATCAGCAAGCTCCGGCGATATGATGCCGTCTCGCCAGATGCTGGCGGTGGTGGCGGCCTTGTTGTCCGCCGTGCTGCTCCTGTGTCGGCCGGCCGAGGCAGCCGAGCACGCAGTGGGTGGCGACGGCATCAACGGCTGGGACACCGGCACCAACTACGCCACCTGGGCGCAGTCCCAGTCCTTCGCCGCCAGCGACATCCTAGGTCAGCATCCATCCCATCGACGCAGCTTAACTGGACAGGCAATTAGGCGCATGATTTGATTCTAATCCATCGACATTTCTGGTGCAGTGTTCAACTACGTCAAGAGCCAGCACAACGTGTACGAGGTGACGGAGGCGGCGTACCGGAGCTGCGACGCCACGGCCCCCGCCGACGTGCTCGCCACCTACGACAGCGGCTTCGACAGGATCGCGCTCCCGGAGGGGAACAAGACTTACTGGTTCATCTGCCAGGTCCCGAACCACTGCATCGGAGGCATGAAGCTCGCCGTCAAGGTCTCCGGCGCTGCTGGGGATCCCGTTGGACCGCCCCTCGACACGCCGCCATCTCCGTCGGCGGCGGTGGCGCGGAGCTGGACGGCGTGGGGCGGGTTGGTGCTGCTCGGCGTAGTAGCGCACGTCTTGGTCAACTGAGCTAGCTGGTTGACTTATTCACGATTGGCTAGCTGTTTATTTATTGTCAGCAACTTGTCATGTCCATTTTGTGTACAGTATTTTGTATAATTTTTGGACGAATAAATCTTGATTCGCAAACAATTCAATTGAAGCCGCTTGTTGCTTAATTCAATATTTCCATAAAGCTTGTATATATGTTCACTTGTTCGGTTGAACCTTTACGATTGTTGTTTGTACTACCTTCGTTGCTAAAAGTAAGGCGTATATTTTTTTTAAAGTCAAACAACGTAAAGTCTAACCAATTTTTAGACCAATATTAATATTCACAATACCAAGTTCGTATAGATACCTTTGTTCAATAACGTAACTAGATGCAAAAGTCAGCAAAAACCACAAATAGCTCTCGGAGTTCCAGGGAGCATGTTTTTTGAAAAAAAAATCGAAAAATGCATTTGCACGATTCAAAAATTGGGGACACAAATTCTAGGTGTAGATAACATTGAACTCTACCGACATGCAAAAGCTCAATCCAAAATTCTTCGTATTTTAGCCTACACAAAAATGATAAACCTGACAAATTTTGAAGTTTTGAAAATGTACTTGTTCATCGTACCTAGATTTACCCATTTGTCATTTTTGCTCAGCCTAAAATATGATGAATTTACGATTGTTTTTTTGCACACTAGTCGATGTCATAATTATCTACTTTCAGGATTGTTTTTCGAATTTTTTGAAAGTTTGAAATATCAATTTTGATTTTTCGAAAAACGAGCTCAGGAGCCATTTGTCCACTCTCTAAAAGTTGGGGTATTATCATATCTTCTGCAGGAGAAACAATAAATTATTTAATTTGTGGAATGATGTCCCGTTGAACGACATTGAAAATTATTCTCCATGGAGACTTGCACCATCTAATTTGACATTTTTGCGCCCATACATTGTATTTTAATAACTATTAATTTGTCGATTATTTCATTCTTGCTCACTAGTTTTCTATTTTTCTTTTTACCGAGCAACACAAAAGGGGTCAACTAAATAGGGGTTTATCGTCACGATAAATTGTGATTTGCAATCATTTTACAGCAAACTAAATTGTCTCCATTTGTTACTCTAGAAAATTTCTTCCTCGAGTTGTTAAGTGGTCATCCTTACGCCCGCCGGACACCATGTGTCATTGTCACGCTCCTCCCCATTTCAATTCGATCGCCACTCGTGTTCGTCGCCTATAAATCGCCCTTCTACGTCAGTCGCATCCGTCGCCGGATTTGACACACCCAGGCCCCGACGCAGTCACGTTTCAGCGGGATCCGTTAGGGAACGAAGCGCGCAGTCACCCCCACTACTCAGCCTCGAGGCGAGGCGCGCCGATAAGGAGTACATGGCAGAGATCCTCCGCCGGTATCCGGAACGCATCAAAGAGAGCGCTGGCAGGATGAGGAGCTCAGCAAGTTGGGGAAGACCCATGGGCCGAGCCATCCGGTGTCGGTCATCGACATTTGCTCCGTCAGCGACGAGGAATGGGAGAGGATCATTGTTAAGTTACTGACAACTAATTTGTTTGGGTTTTATGCAATTTTGGGTTCCGTTTAAAGTTATGTTAACTATAGTTTATGCTAATAGTCTGAATCAATTTTGATGGACTAGTTTGAATCAAATTTGCATGAACCATGTCCATTTCTTTTATGGAGTGAGCTAAGTTTGATGTATCTTATAGAAACCACTACTTTTTGAGAAACAAATTTGAAAAGTTAAAAAATAAAAAGCTATATACTGCTCTATATTATATGGGATCGGAGAGAGATGCCCTATAGCTCCATTATTCAGCCATTCTGCTCCATATGTGTATGTCCACTCCAGCCTCGTGGAGGCTAGCTGGATTAACGAGGTGGAGGGACTCGATCATGTCATTATGCGCTCCACGGCCGGTCGATCACCTTGCAACGTCGTCCACATATGTATTTATAGTAGCCTTATCCGTCCGGCCATTTCCTTCTGTACCTCGGTCGGCGATGCCGTCTCCGTACTACTGCCGCCAGCTGCTGGAGGTCACGGCGGCCATGGTGTCCGTGCTGCTCCCGTGGCGTCCGGCTGGAGCGACAGAATACCCGGTCGGCGACGACGGCTGGGGCTTCAGCACCGACTACGCCGACTGGCGCAGGCCCGCTCCTTCGCCGCCGGCGACGTCCTAGGTCAGCAGTATCTATCAATACAAAATACAGTCGCCATCGATATCAAACACGACGTCGTAGCCTAGGTAGCCAGTGCATGGTTTAACTTGACCAACCGATCGATCTGTGGTGCAGTGTTCCAGTACGGCAGGAACCAGCATAACGTGTACGAGGTGGCAGAGGCGGCCTACCGGGCCTGCGACGCCACGGGCCCCGGCGCCGTGCTCGCCACCTAGTTCCGACAGGGTCGTGCTCTCCGAGGCCAAGACCTATTGGTTCATCTGCGAGATCACCGGCCACTGCTTGGGAGGCATGAACCTCGCCGTCGAGGTCTCCTGGGCCAGGGCTCCCGTTGGATCGCCGACCAGCGCGCCGTCAACGGCAACTGGAGCAGCAGGACAGAGAAGCTGGCCGGCGTGGACCGGCACGGTTGTGCTCGCCGTAGTGCACGTCCTGGTCAACCGGGTTTGCTAACTGGCTTGGTAGCTAGTTGACCTGTTCAGAGTGGCTAGCTCCTATACGCTAGCTGTTTATTCGTTGTGAAGAACTTGCCATGTCAACCTTTTTTGCATTTTGTGTGAATTTTTACGAATCAGTCGACAGTCATGATTCATAAACAATTCAACTGAAGCCACTGGTTGCTTCGAAATTTGCATAAGCCTAGTATGTTCAATTGCTCGGTTAAACTTATTAAAAAAAATCGAGAAAACGCAAAAGCTTTACACATGTCGTCCATTGTCATCTTTAGATAAATGTTTACATAAATTGTTTTGATAAATTAGTTTCACACTACAGAACCTTGGGGATAAAGCTGTCCTATAATTGTTCAGGGGTTATGCAAGTCTAATAATAATAAGGACCAAAAAATAACCACATCAATAGTGTATGAGCATAAAAAAGTTGCACTTCGATGATGTGAGTTCAGTATGTACTTGGATGATGTGATTTCAATGTACTTGGATGATGACAGTAGTACATAGCAGTTCAATAAAAACACCAACTGTTAGAGGCAAGGCCATCGTGGTAAGAAAATAATAGTTAACTAGAGAAAAAGCTATGTGGTGATTGCTGACGGAAGACAAGCCAACCTTTCCTCTGAAGATAACAAACATTAGCAAAATGTCTTGATTTATAAGCATAATTAATTCCCTACTCAAGAAAATGTCTTTCTATTTTTTTCAAAGAAAAATTTTCTTCATTGGATCTCCATCATACACACTCTGTAAATGTACACAGGTCGAATCATTAATTTGTATCCTAATTTTTTGCGTACGAAATGCGCATCCATTCTGCATCTTCTGCTGTCACTTTAGAATTCATAGGACGAGGTTCGTCGCAATGTGTTCTTGCTAGGCAGAACCAGAGCGGCCACTTCCTGCTTCAGCTGTCGATCCAAGTCATGGAGAACAAGTGTGATCAGACATTAAAACTAAGTCAAATGTGTTCCTAAAATGAATTTTCTTTCTTTCCAGACATAGTAATTTGGTGAAGGAGAGACATGCACTGGGTAAGTGATAAATTAGGTAATCTGAGTACCTCTTTGCACTGCTTCTTCAGCTTGAGGTTGTCGTCGACAAGACGACGAACCTCCTTCTCGAGTTCTTCCACATATGCCTGCATAAAAATTATCTCACTAAGTTGTACTAATTTGTTTGTTAATAGCTTGCAATTTTTGCAAAAAATGTTATTTTGGCCCAAAAATATTCTTGAGAACACTAGGCATGCAATTGTGGTTTATTTCAAGGGTACTAGGTGTACTAGAACTTCAGATAAGACCATGTGAGAAACATTATAGTGCAGTAATTCATTTGAGCTACTCCCTCCGTTCCTAAATGTAAGACCTTACACGAAAACATGTCTAGATACATGTGTGCACAAAAAGCCGGCAGTAGTTATTTATGTTCTGTTAAGGTTTATCAATACATCACGAGCATACGAAGACAAAGTAAATTTCAAGCAGTTGGCTTGATTGATGTAAGCTTGATGTTTGAAGGTTGACACCTGCTGAATTATACAATGGGGCTTAGTTGGTTGCCTTATAAGACTAGTTTTAGTCAAGATATGTGGTTACATCTGCATCGAATATGCTTTCAACTACCAATGGTATTTACAACAGAAACAAAAAAATGTAGTTTTCACAGCCCACGGGATGGCAAACAACGACCACAAAATCCACATAACAACTTGGATATTTATGCATTGATGTCTTTATCCAGATGATCACAAACTCCAAAAAACCAACATTACTTACAAAATAATGTACTTAATTAATGGGAGTCTATCTTTTAACAACTTAGTTATATTCTTTATTACTGATTCCATGTCCAGGTGATCACGAACTTCCAAGATGCATACGTGTTTTGTTCCATTTCTTGTTCTTTTGCTAGTCCTAGAGAGTTGGATTAGGTCGATTGATGAACTCATTCTTAATTAATTTGTGCAGCATTATTTTCGGGTGTGCCTACTAGTCCGGGGTTCTACTAAAATTAAGATTGCGTATTAGATGGCAGGATCGAGAACTGATCAATCATCGAAGAGAATGAGATATACATGTTAAGCCCAAGTTGACCGAAAATTATTGGCATATGAAATCATGCTTGATGCAACAGAAAGAGATACCAGTAGCACATTATTCCAATTGTCTCCCCGGGTGCCAATTATTTGACACATTGATCAAACTAAGTCAATAGTTGACAGTCTCTCGAGAGATGTTTATCTTTTGTCATGAACCAATTTCAACACTGTTTTTTTAAGGTAATAACTTTCGACACAAATTCAAACCAGGTAGCTTGAATTCCTAAATGAATTTTGCTCCTCTTACTGTTTTTTCTGATAATGTTAGGTTTGGATTAGGTCAATGACCTCACTGTTAATTCTTTCAGCCTTAGAAATTAAGGGTGTGCATTAGGGGGAGGGGAGCACTAATCATACACTACATATATTGGTGTTAATTTGGCCCATGTTGAGAATAAATTATTGGCAGCAACTAATGCATGATGCAAAACAGAAAGAGATGTCAGTCACCAGTTAAGATTTTCTCCGGAGATACTGATCTTTTACATTTACTTAACCATGGAAATAAATATTTCGCTTTTACTTAAGGGATAGGGAAATTAACATTGAAAATCCATAGGTGCATTCTGGGGGGCAGGCAAGCGTAGTGACTAGCCATACAAGCGTGCGTTTGCCGTATACGATCATGTACGAAGGAACTAAATAAGGCGCGTATAGTATACGTATTCTACGTATATGTTGTGTACTGTGTACGTACCCTCTTCCTGGCCCTGGAGCGCAGCGCCGACTCCCGGTTCCGCATCATCCGAACGGTCCTCCTATCATCTCCGCCGCTGCCGCTGCCGCCGCCCTGCCGCAGCTCCATGTCCACCTCGTCTCCACCGAACCCGGCCAGTGACACCGGCGTCGCCGGCAGCGACCGTGCTCCGGCTAGTATGTCGGCGTCGTCGTCCCGCAGCGCGGAGATGGAGAAGAGGGAGCTGCACCCGCTCATCAGGCTCAGCTGCGGGCTCTCCGGCTCCCTCCACACCGCCGCCGCCGCCATCCCGTACCTCCCGCCACCGCCGCCGATGTGGTAGTTCGCCATGGCACCTAGACAGCTGAAAGATTATATCGAGCTGAGCTGAGCAACAACAAGACGGAACTAATCGCTGGCTAAGTGGTGCTGCTTTAGTTAGGCGCCTGTGCCGGGTTAAGCTAGACTAATCAGGAGCTTTGTGACAAGCTATCGACGTAGTATCTATCTTATCTTTTGGTGTGGCATATATATAGCTAGATTTCAGCTAGGGGCCAATGCTCCACTAGCTATGTAACACTTGGATGTTTATATAGTTGGATATGAGACTGACTGATTGGGTGCCACGGGTGAATTATCTTGGGATTGTTTATGTGCAGCTGATGCATCTGGCTAGATGAGCTGTCGAGTGCTTGCATGGTAAGCCAGGTCTCTCCATGTAAATAAATGTTTTGTGCAGTTTTTATCTTGCAAGGAAGAGGGATGCTGGTTACATGGTTAAAGGAAAAGAAAGCGAAGTGTGGTTAATTATTGGTTTGGGGGACAGTGACGTGGTTTTCATAATTCTGGAGGCAGTTGACAAAGCCAACCATCATTACTGTGAAGAATGAGAGAGAATGAAGTGAACGAATACATGTCGGTTACAGTGCTTCGTGTCCCTTCGGCACACATTGCGTATGTCCAACGCTACCGCAGGCAGTTAGCCTAAGGAAAATCCTAACTGCTATGTTAGCCTAGAATTGACGCTAACACCTAATTGCTAATATTTCCTAACACTCCCCCTTGGACAACGCAGTAATCTAAACTTCATTGTCTTGAGAATCTTCATATATCTTTGAGTATTGGAAAATCCTTGTTTGATCTTGATGCTCTCGATCTTGAAATCGTAAGAATCTTTGATCTTGTATAGTCTTATATCCTTCTAAACCTGTGGAAAAATATAGGAGGAATATATAGAAATTTTGATATACCATGGGTATAGTATTTGTCTCATTAAAACCTATATGAGAAATCCGTTGGAGAACTCATAAGGAAGAGAGTATAATATTTTATTTATCGGATGATAATTAATAAGTTCAGTTCTAGGAGTTTTCTCCCCCTGAACTTTGCATTCATTTTGCAATATTGTTCTATATATAAATCATATGCATTTGAATAATACAAATGGTATTATCTTGATAGATAATGGTAGATGATTATTGAATCTTAACTACATAATATCCGTCTTGATATGATTGCGAACACTTTTCAAGTGTTGTATAGACTTCGATGATAAAATCATCGATATACATAGGTCATGTAGAATCCGTGAGGGATTTTTTAATGACTACATGTAAGCAATCTTTATCGAGTATCCTTTAAAAAGAACTCTCATAGTCGATTGTACCACACAATTTTCGACTATTTAAGTCATTGAGTGACTTTTGATGTTTTACACAATATATGTTGTGATTTGTTCTTGGACATCCATATAGATATCCGAGATGAGTGATCCATATGAGTATGAAATCACCGCGTCTATGAACTGCATGGATAGTTTATTTGTACTGCCAATAATATTGATATCGAAACGTAATTCCACTTATACCAAGAGGGTATGTTACATCATAATCGATGTCGGGTCTCTGCGTGAACCCTTTGTGCTACAAGCATCGCTTTTTCACCACCTCATTATGAACAAAAATTCATTTGTCTTCCAAAAGGGAAGATGCTTATGAGAGAATGTATTACTGTGGTAAATACCTCTCTTTTGTTTAGCGAATGCTATTCTTAATTGCCTCCTTCTAGTTGAACCAATATATGAGTGCATGAGGCACTCTACCATGGATTTTGGTTCAGGGCCCTAAAGGTTTAGCAATCAAGAATAAATATTTGTCGACAAATGTAGTCTTTATGTAATATGATTCTGTTGAATCAAGTAAAATTGTGGAAATAATATTTACATCTTTTAACTCCTCGTGATTTCCCATAACAATGGAGTCAAGGTGTTTCGATTTCCCAACACTTCAAATAGTGTGCACATTTATGTTGGGTTTGGATGAGAGCATCCGTTATGTTTTATTCAACTTGAGGTTGAACTACATTTACTAGTTGAGGATATAATTTCCTCTATTTCCGCGGATACATATGAGAACTCATTTCTCATGTGACCATGTTTCTCCCCCTAATGCTCTCATTTGGGGAGAATAGTGGTGGTACGAGATACTTCCACTTTTTATGGCACAATGCATGCATAATGTAATTTCATGACGTCTTTGTCATAGGTAAATGTATGTGGCAGATTTGCAATGTTTGCAAATATATTGAACTTATGTTCAGTTTTTAAGTACGTGAATATGAGGACTGAATGTCTTATGACATTTCTAATTTATCGGCATTCTTTGTGGTATGAATCTCCCCCTAATGCCGAAAATGTCCTTATATTAAGTGTAATCAGCGTACAGGTTATAAGCTATTCTCCTGATAGGAGCTTGAGATATTCATGATTGACGGATAAATAAATAGTAATATCTCACATAGATCTATACGCTGGAGTGGTGATATTGGTAATAACCAAAATATCGCAGATAGGAAATACTTGTTTCATTTCCACGTACTTACTGCAAGGGGAAGCAGTATGAATGCAGTTGGAATGATCTAGAATAGATCTGTGCGTGTAAGACGCAGGTCTCCAACAAGATGTTGGTATATTAAAATTCTGTATCAGTGGTCATTTGGTTAATTTGATTCTTTTGATAAAGATATTAGCTACGCCATTCTGGGTATGCTATATGAGCGAGATAATGGTTGAATAGTCCACATACATATTTTTGAATATGATCAAAAATAATTGAGTGGTTCATTTGTAATTTTAAGGTGAGAGAGCCTTAAAATTATTTTTCGCATGGCACATGTGATGCACATAAAGTCTGATGACTTGAGATTTGAAACTTTTAAGTTGTGACCAACAGAATTGTTAATAAATTTTCTTATCATACCTGTTCCAGGATGATCAAGGCAATCTTGCCAAGTCTTGAATTTATCAAGGTTTTGAAAATTATCTTGTAACATAAGGTACGGGTTTTATGTATGTATAACATAATCCGGATGAAATGAATATAGATTGTCTTTAAGGGTTTGTTCTTCATATCCGTTGCTTTTTGTTAAACAAAAATGTTTAATCGGATATGAAGCTTACAACGGTACGGGTATAATCAGGACACAAGAGTGCATTCTGAATAGTAGTACCGGGAGTATGAATATGGTTCTTTAGGAACCAATAATTGTTGTGTTATGCCTATTTACAGTCATAACATCGTCCTTACTCTTAGTAAGAGTTTGAAAATGTTTCGTTTCCCTTAAAAATGATAGTAGTGGTGGTACCATCCACTAAAAATGATTCTTTTTTCATCGGATTGTTTCCCGTGAATAAAATAGAATGTATAGAATATATTTTTATTCATATATTCACCAACATAGTATTTATGTTACAAATATCAAATATAAATTCATTACAATATTATGTCTGATTCACATAATACAATATACATAGTCTGATAGACTTTTATTCTACATAGTCTGATAGACTTTATTCTACTTATTGTTATACAATATAACATTTTGTAGTATTTTAATGGCTAAATGACATCAAGTGTTTATGGAGTTTAATTGAGGTCTCCAAAAACATCTTGGGTGTAGTCCACAAGCATGTCATCATCGAGGATGATATCGTCCATTGGCTTGAATTCTTCAATAGAACTTTGAGATGGACCAACTTGAGAGTTGTCTTGTATGTCGTTGAAGTGAGCTTCAGCTTTGTTTCCATGAACTTGTTTGACTTCTTTGCCATACTTCATGTATAGTTCCACGAGGTGGTCGGGCATACTGCATTCATTAGTACGATGATTCGTACATCCACACCTTTGACAAGTTTGAGAGTTGTCATTTTGGTTATTTTTATTGAAATGACCATTCCCCTTAGATAGACCGCTGGTCTTTTGACCATTGTTCGGTTTCCACTTTCCCTTGAATTTTCGGAAGTTCCGTTTACGGTTTCCAAATTTACTAGTAAAATGAGCATTAGCATGTGCTTCAGGGATTGGCATGGCGCCCGTTGGGCGAGCATTGTGATTTTCCATGAGAAGTTCATCATGCTTCTCAGCCTGAAGTAATGTGTATATAAGCTCAGAATACTTTGTGTATTTCTGTTGACGATACTGCTGTTGCAATATCCTCATCGAGGGGTGGAAAGTGCATAAGGTTTTCTCTATTAACTCCTCGTCTGAAACTTGTTTATTGCAAAATCTCAGTTTGGAATTAATCTTATGCACTGCAGAATTATATGCAGCCACAGACTTGAAGTCTTGGAACCTTATGAGAGACCATTCTCTCTGGGCTTCCGGCAACATTACTGCTCTTTGTTGGTCATATCTCTCCTTTAGGGAGTTCCATAAAGCTAGTGGGTCCTCCTCCATTAGATATTCAGTTTTTAGATCGGGATGGAGGTGGTGCCTTATGAAATGTAATGCAGCATACTTTACCACTTGTGGTATTTCTGGGGCATTTTCGGGGGGTGTGATGATGCAAGGGCCAAAGTTACGTCCAGTCAAATTTATCTTCACATCCATGGCCCATGATAGATAGTTACTTCCATCAACTTGTAGTTCTTGGAATTCTTTGTTATTGATGCCAGCCATTTTTCCTGCATGTTTGATCATGCATTTGATTAATTTTACTTGATAGTAAAATTTATTTTGGTAAACAACAATTTTGTTCTAGAGGAACAATTTTAAGCTGATGCTTTAAAACCAAAATGTGTAGATCTTCGAATTTCAAGTTAACACATTGTAGATAATCTCCATTTTATGGAGTACATCTCTCAGTACTAGGAAGCATAATCTGACGTATGTCAGTAGACACCTATCTAGTACCTTGTGTTATACTTTGATCAATATATTTGGAAGAGTACTTTGGAGGTAATCATTCATCGTAATACAAAAATATACCTCACAGTAATGGATAATCTGTATTTGTACAGTAGATGCCATCACCTTGTGATTCGTAAATATGATTCGAGATAGTCACATTTTTTTATCTCATATTTATTAATGAGAATTTTGCATGAAATTAAATTAAATGCAAAGATAAATTGTTGTACCAAATAACATGTTATAATATGCTGAAGGCAATATATTAACAACATGTCATATTATATTTACAACACAATACATGGTGAAGCTGACTAAAGGACAAACTGAGGGTCCTAAATATAAATTTACAGTACATTTAATACTGCTAAAGGGGCAGATCTGTAGTTTCCCAAAAGATACGGACTAATCTGCTAAATCACCTAATAAATATTGAATCAGCATTTTTTTTTTGTAACACATGAGCGTGGCCTGTAGGCCTTTTGGCGCATGCGTGTGTCGGCACTCGCACCGCTTGCACCAGCGGGTCAAAGGGTAACGGGGAGTTGAGACTGGGGTACGATCCCAAATCGAATTCCTCCTCATCCAAAACACCATGACCACGCCGTGCTGCACACCGGCGCCATGGCCGGCGACTTCAGCGCCGATTTGTCCCCTCGGAAGGGTCGTCGAGGCGGAGCCCTTCCAGGCGGTTGGTGAGGCCGAGGAGCGCCGGGGACCACGTCCCGGCGTGGATTTCGGCGGGGCGTGCCGCCATGGCTGACGTGAAGGTGTGATAACCCACAAGTATAGGGGATCGTGTGTAGCCTTTTCGATAAGTAAGAGTGTCGAATCCAACGAGAAGCTAAAGGTAGGATAAGTATTCTCTCAAGTTCTATCAGTCACTGATACAACTATACGCACACTAAACGTTTGCTTTATCAAGGAAATAATACTAGAGTAACAAACTGGTATGAGAGATAGCTTTGCGAGATAATAAATACAAGAAAGTAAATGTTAGTGCTGCAGCAATAAAGTACACTAAGTAACCATAAACTAACAGTACCATGAGTGTGGAAAAGTGGTGGTAATTGTGATGGGTTTGTCTAAGATTAATTACCGAATATATCGGGTTCATTGTCTTCGATGCAGTTTTCTATGTGGGAGAGACTAAATATACATGCACTCCACTACTTGGGATTACAAGTACTATATGATTGGATTGTTAGAAAGCATCCGCGAATACTAACAATGTATTAAGGTTTCCCCAACCATAGTCTTAAGTTTATAGTCCTCTTACTCCCATACGTGTAACTAACCGGTTCGCGCACTTAGGTTTCTGTCACTCCGGCAGGACTATCCCCTTCGTTTACAAATACTACCAACCCCGTGATGTTGATCCATGCGCGCACAAGTATAATGGACACCAAAGGACAATACCATATCAACATACAACTCTAATGAACCAAAGACATTCAACCAAGCAATCAAAAGACAAATAAACTACACAAACATGTCATAGATCATAGGATAAATATTATAGCATCAAACAACATGTTTACATAGGACGGTACAGAGGTTTGTGGGAGGATGAACCACTGAATACAAGGAGGAGTTGGTGATGGAGATGGCGGTGAAGACGGCGGAGAGGCAGCGCGGTGGCGCAGGGCGGCGGCGGCGCGGGGAGCTCCTTCCCCGCCGCCGGCATCATGGGGGAGCGTCGCCCCTTAGCCTCCCTCCTTCATGGCTTCTTGGAGCCCTCTCCCATGGAGATGAGATCCATGGGGGAGACAAAAACGTGGCTTTGGTGGCTGCAAATTCGTGGTATGGGGTGTCCTTCACGAGTTAGGTTTCCTCCCTTTATATAGCTTCTCGATTCCCGTCATCCCACCTAGGGTTGCAGTAAATCGGGCTTATCTCGGCCGTCCGGACTCGGAATCAGGCGAATTTTATATCTAGAACGTTCGGCGGAAAATTTCCTGCAACTTTGTCGTCGGCGAGATTTCCGTTTGACGCCGTCTTCGATCCGTAACGTGACAATCTTTAAAAAGAGTTTTCAGACAGATTTCAGTAAAGTCTCAATTCGACTCCAACAAGGTTTCCTCTTGTATTTTGATAATTTCTACACATCAAAGAGTAAAACAAGAACATTGTGCACTTTTGCAACTATTAATAGGTTAGTCCAAATAAATCATAAACTTAATATAAAAACAAGTGTCAAAGACATAATATTAACATGGAACAATCAAAAATTATAAATACGTTTTGGACGTATCAAGGTGCGGAGGAGGACGCGAGCCTCCGGCGAGGGCGTCGGGATGTCGATCAGCGCGGCGTCCTCGTTCTCCTCTGCCTGGGCGCGGGGTACCGGGTGGCCGGCGCGGGAGCCACGACCCCTACCTCCTGCATCTCTGCCCCCGGCTGAATCGCGTCGGGTGGCGAGGAGAACTCCGGCGGGGGATTGTAGCCGAAGTTGTGCTCTGGGTCGTCGATGAGCCACTCGGATTTGAGTAGTTCATCGGCGTCCACAAAGGCGTTGGAGGCAGAGGCCTCGTCCTCGTTCAGAGCACCGACTGCTTCTTCCGCGGCGACCTCCGGCACGGCAACGACTGCCGGTTCGACAGCGGCCTCCTGGGTTTGTTCCCGGCGCACAGCATCCCTGGTGCTTGTTCCTGGTGCTCCATGGGCGCGGTGGCGCTGCATCCAGTGGTTGCCGTGGCGATTGTGGTGTTGGGGCGCCCAGCGGTTGCCGCGGAGGATGAGGCCTCGTCTTTGTACACCGCGTCGGGTTACCCAGCGGTTGCGGCGGCGGAGGCCGTCATTCCAGTCCGGGCGACGCTGATGGCGACAGCCGGAGTTCCAGTGACGAGGGGCGGCAACAGGACTGAAGGTCCGGCGAGCGGAGCGATACTGTCTTGCGACAAACCTTGCAAAGGCAAAAGCTAGTTCCGGCAAAGTTGCCATTCTTTCTCACCTTTCTTCTTCTGGCCTGTGCTCTCTTTTCAGAGCGAAGCGTGCTGATAACGTGTGAAGAGTGAGAGAGAATGAAGTGAATGGATGATTTCATTGATAGGACTGTTGGCTATTTATACTAGCCCAACAGTCACGAATACATGTCGATTACAGTGCTTCGTGTCCCTTCGGCACACATTGCGTATGTCCAACGCTACCGCAGGCAGTTAGCCTAAGGAAAATCCTAACTGCTATGTTAGCCTAGAATTGACGCTAACATCTAACTGCTAATATTTCCTAACAATTACGATGCCCATTAGACTACCCATAGTGGGAGTAACATAAATGCCACGTAGGCAAAAAATATGACGTGTCATGCAATTAATGAAGAGAGAGGTAAATGAAGTAATATAGGTAGTTACCGTAACATTACATATTCCAATGCAATATGAGTCTACAATGCAATAAATGCACACTTGCATGACACCACATATAGTAGTAACATGTGCATCAGGGCCCAAGATACCTTAGGTTAGGAGATTAGAAGGATTTCGCATGCTCATCAGGGCCCAAGATTGATTAATTAGAGGTGACTGAGTGTCCTAATTTGGCATGCCAATCACTGTATGATCTAGGCGCTAGCTAGATTTTCGTATCTGTCTGCGTGATATTGACGGTCCCGGTGGAACGTGCATGATCAATATGAGATCAACCACATCCACATGTAAGCCAATAACTGCTGGCGTAGGGACGGGCCATGGATGGATGGATGCATGCCGATGCGACCGGAGATCCGACGACGATGCCGGCGGCGCAACCGGCGGTGACAAGGCGGAGGATCGGATGAGCTACCTAGATATATACAGCTTTACAGGCAGACACGATGGCAGCATCTACTTGCTATGAAACATGTGGTGGAAATGGAGGTTAGGATTGTTTGTTGGAAGCTACCTAAAGCTGGCTACCACGAATGATTGAGAGCGCGTACGGACGTGGCTAATGATTGATCAAAATCCAAGATCGTGAAAGATACAAAGCAACCATATATGTGTGCATCTGTATGCATGTATGCCCTTGATGGATCCTAGCTTGGCTACGACAAATCGAAGTGTCTTGTCCTTAAGGTACCTCACATTATATATGTTTATAAAGAAAATATATTAATATCAAGCAGATACCAATTGCACTCGGCATTTTTAACGAGACATCAAAATACAAACATCCAAAAAAACTTAATGCTCAAATACTGGTGGAGGCATATGTTTTATGTTTGGGTGCTATATGTGGAATTATCACCTTGTCTCGGTTTTAACAAAAAATATGTTTCCACTTTCTTGCAGGTTATTCATATGGTTGCAAACTGGATCCGTAGTCAGTTCTCACTTCAGCACGCAGACTTGGAGATGGTAGTACGGACTGTCTTCAACGAGTCTAGATGTCCATGCCTATAGCAATAGTTTGTGTGTAGCATATGTGTGTCATGTAGCTTTTGTTGTAGTTGCCTTAGCCTCTGAGTATGAGATATGTTTTAATTTGGGGTGAATTACATTAGAGAAAAATGCCCATGTGGCACTCAAGAGAAAAATGCCCGTGTGTGGCACTCAACGTGTACCTAACTACCAGGGACCACCGGTAAAATTGTAAGAAAAAACCTATAAGAGTAAAACTGGTAGAAGTTTCTCTAAATGGGTTAATAGGAATGAAGTTGAGATAATTTACAGCGTAAAAAGGCAAAGCAGGGTAAAACCTGAATTCACTCTTTAATGTATTTTCTAAGCGCTAATACTTTCAGGAAAAAATGGTATTTCTTGAGGTAGATAGTTTTATTGCAGTGTGATCAATATGATCGTGTCACAAAGTGAACCGTTGGTAATTGGCTAGTTTGCTAGGCCGTCGTGTCCATAACAATATTATGGTCATTAATATAAGTTTATGGACCTTTCTTTCTTTCCAGGAGTCATGCATGCATGTCTGCCCTTTGTCGACCAGCTAAATTTGTCCCAAAACAGATTGATCATGGTGTGTAGTTGTTGCATCGACCTGCACTATCCCTTAATCCACTCATCTTGATGGTCCCATGCCTATGCCGGTTACTCTGCATTTTCAGCTAAACCTAAACCCCTAACTTTGTCCCCACCTTTGAATTAGCCAATAATGTTTGCCTCTAGTCCTGAGCCATCATATAATATGCATCCTTCTCATGGAAATTGCCTCTAATGTTGATGATGTTGTGTTTAACAAAGTTAGAGCTGCTCGTTTTTTGCAGGTCGTTCACCGTGACACATATTGGATCCACATGTGGTTCTTTCTCCTACCTCCGGATCAAAGAAATCTTATGGATTCCGGATGTATTCGGCTAATGAAGGTTGTTCAGGCTATCTTGTGCCAGGCTGGGTGGCAGCACAATAGAAGACTCCAACATGTGTAGTCTTAGATTTATGTCCGTTTTCCGTTGGTTGATCAATGTGTGGCCACTCTGGCCGATTCTTGAGTTGTAAAACTACGATGTTGTCACTTTGATACTCTTTTTTTTGCAATATAAATGGTTGTGTTAATCATCATGATGTAGAGGCTAGGGTTATCCTCCATTTCGAAAAAATGGAAATTACCAAAGAAAGATCTTGCTAGCTAACCAGGCACGCACGCATGACAAAACCAGAGCGAGAACATCGTCAGCACCCCCTCTAGCTAGATGCAAAACCAATCGACGTCATGGATTCCATAACCAGTAGATAGCTACTAGATGCATATGTCGTCACCTGAATTTTAAAAAACTTTGCTCTTCTCAACTCTTGCTAGCTATCTGAACAGCAGGATATGTTTGTATTTTGCCGACCTTTGCGATGCCTGATATTGAAAATGGACACTGGCAAAACAGACAGTAGTGCGTCGCCATCAGCTGCACAACACAACGATCGATCTATGAAACAAAGTACTGACTAGTACTTTAAAATCATCAGTGAGTCATGAGTGACGACAGAGGAAAAAACCATAATTTTGATGGATGCCAATCAATCACTATTGTTGATCGATTGAGAGATGAACCCCAGCTAGCTGCTAGATCCGGCTCTAGCACTGCGACTTGGCCGTGTTTGGTCAAGGGTGTGAAGAGGTTCCATGTACTTGGCCGACTTGGTCGCTGTCAAAAGCTCACCAGCCTCGTCGACGTCGTAAGCTTAAGAGTTTTTGGTTGACTTGCAATTATATTTTCAGTATCGGGTATATCTTAATTTAGTTGTTTGTTTGCAGTATGTGATCGAGGTCAATTAGCTGGCTAGGAAGACATCAACAGATGATGATTATGTTTTAAATTTGGATGGTCAATTCAGATCACGTACTGTGTTGTGGTTAGCCTCATAATTATAACAAGGCACTCTCTCCGTTCCGAATTATAAGATGTTTTTATCTTTTTCTTATGAATTGCATGTATCTAGACGTACGCGTTTTATTATGTAGATTCACTCATTTCAGCTCGTATGTAGGCATAACTGAAATATGCAAAATATTTTATAATTCGGAACGCGGGGTATTAGCTAGCTGGTAGGTGTTCGCAGTTGCTATTTGTAGTCCTTGAAACACAGAGGAGAGTACTAATTTTTCTTTAGAATAGGAGAGACTTGATGGTGACAATATTGAGGAGCAAGGCATAACGTTTTTATGCAAGCGGCCAGCATCGCTACCACGCACTATGATTCAAGCACCCCCTTCCCGTTGATCCTGCCACGACCCCCAATCATTCCTCTAGCCCTACTTGTATATTTCTCTTTTCTGGATTGACGCCTCCTCCCCTCCCCCTCCCACCCAGTGATGTGCAGGCAATTAGAGGTATTGTCCTCGTCTCCGTGTCACTGCCACTTTGCAAAGTCACTATTCCACATCAAGGAAGCACGAACCACGGAGAAGTCACACAGTTGAAAAATCAATTGAGCTACCGGATAAAATGTGAGAAACATATTTAAGAGCATCTCTAGAAATATTCTTATGCGCCCGAATGCATTTGGGTTGATGTTACAAGTGAACTATGATTAGTTAGCCAACTAGGATATCGTGTCAATAAACAATATTATGATTCTTATTATCAATCCATGGTCCTTTATTTCTTTTTTTCTTTCTGTACGTGTTTCTTTCCAAGAATCATCCATACATACATGCAGGGCCTTTGTCGACCAACTAAATTTGTCCAGAAACTGATTGATTGTGGTGTGTAGTTGTTGCATGTGACCTGCTCTATCTTTTAATCTCATCTGGATGGCCCCATGCATGCACCACTAGCCATTTTGAGCCAAACATAAACCTTTTTAGCTTTGTCCCCACCCTTGAACAACCAAGTGAGAACATCACCCTCGCTAGATGCAAAAACAATCAACAACGTCATTTTCTGAACAAGTAGATGGAAACGTCGTCACCTTAATTAAGATACTTGCTCTCCAACTAGCTAGCTAGCTGCATTTTCTGGAAGCCGCTGCAAGATACGTTTGTATTTGCCGACCCTAACTTGCTTACATTTTTAAATACAAGTTGTAGCTACAATCCATAGCCACCCCAAATGGACATTGAACGTGTCACCATCAACTACAGATTAATTTGAATAAATTCCACTTTTTACACTCTAGTTGCGTATCTGTGGCACTAATTACCCTATAAAGTAAAAAATCCATCCGGACTATTCCATTTCAAAAACCATCAACTACAAGGTGTGAGACAGTGATCAAGGTTCGAGGATATCAACTAACAATCAAAAGGGAAAGAGAAGAGAAAGGTCGGACACGATTGTCGATGATGCCCTCCAAGCTTGACGCATTTGTTGTCGCAACACACCAACCTAACCTACAATCCTATCTAGCAGAAGGAAAACTGCTTAAACATGGTAATTAAAGCCGGATTTAAAGTTTGTTAATGGAATATTCCGGTTGAATTTTCGCTAAACAGGGCAATGTGTGTCACAACTGCACAATTTCGACGTAAATGGTGGAATTCGATCGATTAATCCGCATCACTTGGCGCCTATATGAGTGATATTTGGTTTTTTTTATGAATGCTACTCAGGAATCAAGATTATAGAATCACATGATGACCGCAAGTTACTTTAAAAGCTTACCCAACTGAGTTGTAAACCAACTGCTAGCTGGGCTACAACGGTGCGACCTGGGCGGTTTCGGCAAGCGTGTGGAGAGGTTCCATGTATTTGGCCCAGGACTTAGGTCGCTGTCGAAGTTCACCGCTCTGTCTTGTGATTGTGATTGTGATTGTATATATTGGAGTCATGATGGAGTATTCATACATGTTTGCTAGCTAGGAATGCATCAGCAAATGATTTATATCTATTTGTTGGATGGTCGATTCAGATCACGCACTGAATTGTGGTGAGCCTCCCAACGAGTTATGAAGTGGGTGGATCTCTGACGTACGTAGCTAACCCTGTTGCTATTTGTAATCTCAAAGTTGGTATTAATTTGTAATCCTTAGAACAGCAAAGGAGAAGACTTGTTAGTGACACCACTGATGAGCAATACTGAGATTTTGTTTTTGTTTGGACAGACAGAAACTGGGGCTATATGTTGATGTGTAAGTCGGGGGCAGGTAGAATTGTGGATGAATTGGCAGAAATGACTTACTTATTGGTGCTCTTACTTCACCCCACGGTGAGTAGTTTTACTTTTGCGGCCACTGCAAAATTACTAGTATATGTTTGGTGAGAAAGAAAGGCTGTTTTTTCTTTCAAGCACTCAGCTCAGAGAACACACACGCTCCTTTGAGCTCGTAGCTCTCTCTCGCTCTCATGGATATCCAACGCAAACTCAATCACCACACCATAGGAGTATAGTTGTTACCGGATATCTTTCCCAGGGTCCGAACCTTCTCGTATCTTCGTATCCACATGTCCTCACTCATCGGGATTTTAGGCTCATACCAACCTACAAATCTATTGATGGATCCAAAACCCCGACACTCCACATAATCAATTTACCATCTAGAGGGAGGCACAAATCATGGAGAAAAATTCACACGGTTGACGACAACGCAAGCGCACACAAGAACGAAATGAGTTGGAGTCGACGAAGGTGCAGGCGTATGCGAGACGATGATGAGCACACGCCAATATCTTCTGGACGAATGAGAATTAGGCCGCTACGGTAGCGGTAGAAGGTCGTCTCGCCGGAGAAGATGAGGGAGCGGGCGCTTAGAGGGATAGCTAGGTGCAGAGGCCAAGAGAGGAGCGGCTGGAACGGGACGAAGAGACGTTACTAGGAGCGACGATTGCCGCTGGTGGCGGAGGCATAAATTTGAACGATGCCAACAAACGGTTTTACGACGATTTATCCTTGTTTCTCGGACAACAGAATGTCAAAAAGGTTGGGGGTGTCATAACTAGATTTTGGGGGATTTTCACTACGTCGACCACCAAGTAAGTCCTCAAATTAACTCTAACAAATACCCTAAAATAACCGCTAGTTTACATTTTTTAAGGACATAAACATGAATATTTCAGGGCGGAAAACCACGGAACAGTTCATGAGAGGAAAAATTCAGGACACAACTCTGGCCAAATTCCTCCACTTTCCTCGATTCCGAACAAATCCTCGCATAGTTCCGGCGAGTCATGACCAAATCATACTAATTCCCGGTAAAATTGGATCATATTCTGGTCACATTTAAGCTCATATATGTGAACACCTCCATGGGAGTTCCATGACCAGGCAACCTCCGTTGGAGGACCTCACCGCCGCGCGCTTCCACGGGATGTGACGGAGCAGGCCGGCGCAAGAAGCAGTTTTAGGGCTAGTGCGGGGCATGGCGGTAGTATTGTCCGGTGCGTGGGTGGACGCGTAGTGACCGTACTGTCCGATGCGTGCTAGGAAAGGATCAGGCCAGTGGTGAACACAAGAGTCTGGTGAAGGGTAGGCTGGGGCGACGTCGTATGGTGGGGGGAGGCCAGGGTGGTGTCGAGCAAGGAGCTCGTCTCCAGCCTAGGATAGGAATGAGGGGAAATCGTGTGGGAAGACAGACGGGAAAATAGAAAAAAAAATCCCCACTAACCAAGTGTATCGCTGGGAATGAGACCCCAACGTACGATACACACAGCCATTTTATTGCATAATTTAGAAGTACCATAATTTACAAATACTGGACCACTAAATATGTCCACAAAAATATACCAACGAACATAAGCAAAACCATACAATTAAGCAACACCTAATACATTAAAACGTCACCATCCGTTTGGTTTAAGAAGATCCGTGCGACCATCGTCAGACGATGCATCCAGTATTCATAGGCTCCCGTTGCTCTAGTTGAAGATAATACCACATATGTATCCAATCAAAACCTCGTGAATAACCTGCAAATAAGTATAGGTTTCATTTCCATTCCTATTGAAAACTTGACCATTCCGGCAATTTCAAAGAGATCATAGCAATGCACCCACATGAATTTGTGCCTTGTTCTTTTTGTCAATATCACTCAACCAATTCCCAAACCAATTGCGTGATGTTGGTTGGTGGTGGTAAATTGAAAGTAAGTTTTACTATCCTCTAAATTAGACGAGAAAAGTGACAAGCGATAAATAATGGTGAATAGATTACTCGGAATTACAGAAGACACATTTTTTTTCAAATTCATTCCATTTTAGGTGTGCACCAGGGTGTTTCGCGTATCGTTTTAACGTATATGTTCTGTCTAAACCCGTGTTATACCGTCAAACTTTTTACGGTGTACGGTAAATGCATTTTATGGTAAGTTTATGAGAGATCTGCTTTGCACACTCTTTTGTACTACGTAACAGTCAAAACTTTTCTTAGAGCATAAGCCCTTATCCGTAAATTCAACCATCGCCGAGGTCCTTATCGCAAAAGAGCGCCACCGCCCCCACTGTCCACTCTCTCTCTCCCACACACCACCCGGTCGTCTCCTTCCTCCGTCTGCTCCCCACCCGAGACCACCACCGCCTCCGGTCAACCGCGACCCACCTGCTCCCCGATCCGCCGGAGATGCATCCCGCCGGCGCCGGAGACTACTCCTCCGCGTCCTACTACCCGCCGTACCCTGCCTCGGCCCCCGCACCAGCTCCACCGCCGCCCACCTACCACCCCTACGACTCCGCCTCCGCGCCGCCGTACTCCCCCTACCCCACCCACGACTACTCCCCCGCTCCCGTCTCGTACCCCACCTACCCCCCGCCGCCGCCCACCGACCACCTCCCCCACCACTACGCCCCACCACCCCCTTCCGCCGCTCCCCCGCAGCCATACTACCCCTACGAGCCCCCTCCCCTCCCGTCCCCGCACCACATCCCCGCTCCCCCCGCCGCCCCATCGCACTACCCCTCGCTGGACCGCTCCGGCAGCTACGGCGGGTACGGATCCGGGCAGCAGCAGGACCAGCTGTACCCCTCCAATTCCGCGGCTGCCGTGGGCGGGTGGTCCGACGACGGCGCGTACGCGTACCGCGGCGGCGACGCGCCGGAGCCCTACGGCGCGCGGGGCACGGTGCCGAGGTCCGGCTCCGGGGCGGCGGCAGCGCTGTTCGATGACTACGGGCGCTCGATCGGTCCAGGTGGGAAGGAGAGGGGCGGGGGTGGGGGCGGTTCGGCGAGCCCGAAGGTGGTGAGGGCCGTGCCGAAGGCGGAGACGTCCGAGGACGTGAGGGGCGGCGTGCAGAAGTTCCGGGTGAAGCTGCTGCCTGAGGGCGTCGGCAGCCCCATGGATGTGCTGTGCCAGGTAGCTTGCTCGCATTGGCATGAGGAACAAATTGCTATTCGTCAAGGCAGAGCTGTTCTCACTTCTCAGTGGCTTGCTCGGTGAAAATTGATTCTTTGGTGTGGACCATGGAGTTCCGGATGCTTTCAGTAGGAATGCGCCTTAATGCAGTGTCAATCAGTTATTCAGTTGTTTAGCTCTTGAAATGAACATAGCTGAAAATGTGTAGCATGGGTAAATAATGAGCATTGGATAAACTGGCTAACGAACCAATTTATGCTTCGTGGATAAAGGTTGGAACATTTAACTTAAACAAAAATTGGCGTAAGGAGCTATCTTTTGGATCTGCTTTTCACAGAAACGATTGCAGAGACTGAAAGCGATCATGTGATTTGTTAGGTAGTTTTTTAACTAAAAAAATCACAATTGTGGCATGTAGTCTAGGTCAGAATAGAAGGCCAAGTAGAGTTGCTTAATTCTTAGCTAATCAACTGCATGGTATATCATGAACGATGAGACACACATTTTGTAATCAGTCTTCATTTTGGTTTCTCAAAACTCAAAAGATTGTCTTCATGGAATACTAGAGTAGAGTATGGTTGCCATGCTATTATACTTGGTGCATCAATTGCCTAGAGTAATCAACCTACTTATCCTGTTGCACCTCATGCAGGTTGGTTTGGATGGGATTCGGATGCTTGATCCCAACACTAGTAGGACATTGAGGATATATCCCCTTGAAACTGTAACTAGATGGGATGTAAGTCACCAGTTCTTGTTGCATCCTGATGCAGAGCTGCTAATTTCTTTTTTTTTTGTGATTTATTTTACTAAATCGTATAGCATCTTCTCTAGGTATTAGATTCTTCTGTATTTGCCTTTTGGTCAAAGAGTTCTGTTGATCATGAAGCAAGAAGAATAAGGCTGAAGTCAAGCAGCTATACAACCAACACCATTCTGGACACTGTGACAGCCGCATCTGTGCAGGTTTGCATCTGCATTAATGAATCTTTATGTTTCATGCTGCAGTTTGTTGTAATTTTTAGGTTGATAATAATTTTTTTATACTGCAGTTCAAGGAGATGGGTGGAAGCAGCCTTTCGAGAAGTAAAGCAATTGCTGATGCTGCCAGCCCTTCTGAACAGCAAAATGAGAAGAGGAAGAATTTCCTTGATTGGAGGAACTTAATGAAGCCCGTGATTGAGGAGAAAGACCACTGGGTAAGTTCTTTCTTCGTTTCCATTTGAAATGAGGCATGCTTGTAGTGTGCATTAAATTATTGCTTGCTCATTTGCAATGTTAGAGATACAACATCGATATCCTTCTCTGACTCAATTGTTGCCATTTATCTGGAATATCAGCTACTTAGGCAGACACATGCAAATTAAAGTTGTTTATATTTCAATCTGTCATTTCGCATGTACACATGAAGCTCTTACTGTGTTTTATTCTACCATTATACAATTTCTGTTACTAATTGTTGACGAACTGTTTGAAATTTTATTCTGCTCAATTTTAAAAATTATATATTGCACAAACTAATTCAATAGATATCGCAGTGCGATTAGAAATGGACGGAAGCTATTTAGAAGAAAGTTTAGAGTTCATATTTAATTTGTGTACCTAATATTGTATGGCTCTATTGTTATTAACAGTATCCTTTTTTCTGCATCTTACTGTCAGGTCCCAGATGAAGCGGTCCACAAATGCACGGGCTGTGCGGGAGACTTCAGTGCCTTCAACCGCAGGGTAAGAACAGTTTACTATTGACATGTTGATGATGTAGAGTTGAGATACATTCATTAATGTCGTGAACCTGTATATTCAGCATCATTGTCGAAACTGCGGTGATATTTTCTGCGATAAGTGCACCCAAGGAAGGACTCCTCTAAATTCGGATACTGACTCTCAACCAGTCCGGGTTTGCGACAAATGCATGGTAGTGTTCTTTTCCTTCATCCTCTTATATTGCAGCGGTAGTTGTGATTTATGTTATGCAGACCTTTTGATGTCCTGTGTTGCTTAGTGAGCATGGGCACTAAAAGAACCTATCGATATAGTCTGTCCTTATGCTTTGTAAGTTTTGAGGACGACATTAAAATAGCTATTAACTGTCTTGGGGCTCCATTGATCATTGAAAGAACCAAGAGGCCTGGACAGTAGTATCAAGCTTATGTAAAGTGGAATTATATCTTAGTTAGTCTTCCTTGTTACTGCAATGTTGGATATGAGGGTGTGCCATGTTAGCACCTTTTCTTGTCTGTGAAGGTTGAGGGTATGACATTCTTAAGTTTGGTTCAGCCAATACCACACATTTTCTTCACGAAGTAACATGTTTAAGGACAAAAGCAATGATGTTCAGTGTGGGGCTACGATCCCTTTTCTTTTGTGAAGTAGTGTATGACTATGATGCAGTCTTGTTTCTTACACCCTTTATTGCAGTGCTATTGTGTGGGAGGAGGTTATACCGTTTATGAGTTCCCAATGAGAATGAATTATAACAATGCCATGTTTTTTCTATTCTGATAGGCTGAAGTTTCTCGAAGACTGAACAGTGCAAAGGATGCAGCAAATCGACCTATTGTTCACAGCCATGAAGATCTTGCCAAAAAACTTCAGGTGTGCCTTTTGGCTTCTTATTTCGTTTCTGTAGCCAGCTAGTACAACTTACAATGTTCATGCAACGCACTGTATACACTACTGGATTTCATTTCCATATAAGGATTGATTGGTTTCTGGACCATTCAGTCTTGCTAAGCACATGGAACCAGGACATCCGACATTACTGCGCCTCTGCCACCCTGTAGATTGCGGTACCATGCCATATTGGGTGATTTGCATGTGTGTTGCTTGTAGGATGACCTGGTGGTTGGGTTATGCTTTTTTGCACCTTTTTCTTTATATTATTGCAGCGATGTAGAAAAAAGTGATAAAACTGAGGAAAACTCACGAACATTTCACAAACATTTTGTATTCGAAACAATCGTGCTGACATAATACGTTCTCTGGTCTGATACAGGAAGCAATGGACATAAACAAGAAATCATCCTCAGGTTTGTGTCTTTATACAAGCATTCCGTTTCAGATATGTGTTCTTCACCATTCTGTTTATAAATATGTTGTTTCGTCGACAGGCTCGAGATCTTCAGACGGATCTTCTGGCAAGCGAATGCGGGAGGTTGCCTGCCCCATCTGCACAGTACACCTTCAGGTTCATCACTGTCACATTCCTTTCTACGACAAAAAAAAACAAGCTGTGGTTTGCACAGTGTCGACATGCAAACACGGCATTCTGACACAAGTCGATTAACCTTCCCTACAGGTACAGGTTCCAGCATCTGGCTCGGAGACGATAGAATGCGGCGTATGCCAGCACCCTTTCCTCGTCAGTTCCCGTTAAACGCCGTCGATGCGGTGGAGTTCTCCTACTTGAGCCCCGGAGAGATCCTCGCTCTCATGGAGGCCGTTAGTCGCTTTCGCTTCGGTCATCGTCCCCATGGCAAACCTTTGATATCAATGTACAACACCTTTGGTCACAAATTCAGTAGTTATGTTCAAAAGCAAGAAGAGAGATGAATAAAGTTGTTTACCCTTTAATCTTTCGTCTCTTTTGTTTTGAACCTTTTTCGCCTGCTGCTGTCACTCGCAGATCTGTGTAGCTTCGAGTTCCGTGTGATGTATGTAATGTAGTACTAATGCATTTTGGTTTGTTGCAGTCAGTTTGTTTCCAGCTCTTCATATGTTATAGGAAAACTTTGACGCTAAAGCCTAAAGCACACTAAGTATTTTGGAACTGCGATGAATTAAATTTTCACTATAGAAGAATCCCTTGTTCATTTAAAGAACTTTTACCAACTCACAACTAAACGGATTTATTTTTAAAGGGAATTTTCGCCGAATGAGTCTATTGTAAACTGTGTGGAGGCCCTAAACGGGAAATCCGTTGCTGGCTAAGATTTCTCGTACGTGAAGCCCAACACGGCCCAGTCCACTCGGCCCGCTGTGCTCCCAAAAGCGGCGAGGTTCGAAGCCAGTAAGCCACCAGGGGAAAGCCGCAAAGCAAGTGAAGAAAAAAGAGCAGCGAAGCCCCTAGCCCCCTCCGGCCTCTCCCCAACCCCGGCGGCGAGCGGACTCAGGGCGTCACGCGCAGGAAAGTAGGCGGCGGAAGGTCTACCAGCGCACGGGCGTAGCGGCTAGGCAGTCGGCCTTGTAGAGGGTGCGGGGATGGACGCGGCGTGGGCGTGCGCGGTGGACCGGGCCGCCGACTCCACCAGGCGCTTCTTCCTCTCCTTCCGCCGGCCCCCTCCTCCTCCGCCGCCAAGCCCCGGACCCAACCCGGTAAGCGCGCGGCCCACCGTTCTCCTCACCACCCCACTGGCGCCTGCCGGCACACCCTAACGAACCGTGAGACTCTGTGAGGGTTTCTGGGGGTGGGAAGATAGGATTAGGAGAACAATGCCGGCCATCAGTGGCGTATCCAGTGGGGGTGCCATGGCACCCCCTAAAAAATGCACACTTTTTTAATTTAGTATCAACTAGCTTTATTCTATGTGTATTAAGTGTGTTAAAAATAATTGTTTATGACATATTTAAGCTGCGAATACTGAGTTGGCACCCCCTGTGATTCCGTTCTGCATCCGCCACTGCCGGCCATGCGCTCGTTCGTTTGAGTGGTGTGCTCTCGTGAGTTGGCTTAGAATGATCATCCCTTGTGCTTGCTTGATTAGGACCAATGGACTGAAGCAGTTTCTTCTGATGTATTTCGCTTCATAATGGCTCAAGAGTTTTGTTTCAGAAAAACAAAATCAAATTTGTTTCAAGAACAAGCTTAGAGTAGATATATAGCCTGCAATCGAGGTGCTTCCCTTGCAGTGGCCAGTTCTGGAGACCTTTATTGACATACGACTGGTATCTGATTGTTTGAGGATCTGTAAAGATTCATCTCTATGGAAGTTTATACTAATTAGGAACGGCTGTTTGCTGCTTGTTTATACAATTATACTGGTCTGGGAAATGAAGTGTCTCAGTTACAGTAGCAGCAATAGACGTAAATTCCCCAGGCCGAGCTTGAAATATTCTGTCATTTCCAACATCAAACTCTCAGTTTCCGTGTCAGGTGTGAAGTTCTATCCGATTGGTAGCATGGTGCCCTTTGTTAGAAATGCTTCATGTCCTCTGATTCCATGTAGGCAAGCAAGATAATGACAATGAAAGGCCAACTTGTGTTGTTCTCAAACCGCTGAACTAAATTTCTGTGGCTCCAAGTAGCTTCTTATGATGTATTCGCTTCATATTGGTGTGCGACAAGCTAGAGTAGATAGCCTGCAAGACCAGTCCTGAAGATCTGTAGTGATATACTGCTGGTATCTGCACACAATTATTTGCTGGTCTACAAGGACAGACCCAGTGCATAGAGGCTCCCACACAAGGTGGGGTCTGGGGAGGGATTATAGGAACCTAGTCTTTCCCCTGCAAAGTGCAATGCAGAGAGGCTGGTTCGAACCCAGGACCTCTTGGCACAAGTGGAGAGGACCTTATCGGTCTTTGAAATTAAGTGTCTCAATTACATCAGCAATAGACATGAATTCCCGGACAAACTTGAAATACTATGTCATTTCCAGCATCAATCTGTTATCATTTGGTCAGGTGTGAAGTCGGTAACTTGGGATTCGATCGGTAGCATAGCGCTTTTATTTTCTCCTTTTCTTTTTCACGTACACCCTTTATATCCTGTGATTTGTTCCTTTGGAAGATTATGGCAAGAAAAAACCAACTTGTGTTGATCTCTTGCCATTTGTTTTTTCCCTGGTGTACTTCAGGTAGACATCTTAAAGCGGTTGCAGCGGCAAGCATTTTATGATATAATGCAGCTGAGGGAGAGACAAGAGAAGGTTGAGAAGGTGCTCATGCTGTTCAAATCCAACAAAATCGGCCCATTTGCGGAAGAAAGCACCCGGGTCAAGGGCCTCGTCAGTTTCGCCGGAGCTCTAGCACTAAGAAACAAAGCAGGCGCAGCAACAGACACCTCCGAAGCAAATCCTGGCATCAGTTCACAGTTTGCGTTCCAGACCACTGTTCGAAAGAAAGACTCTCTCATAGCAGAGCTTGCCACCGATTCCAGATGCTTATCTCAAGAAAACGATCTCATTGGGAGCCCTCTCATGCTGTCGAAGGTGATGTACCTGGCAAATGTCAGTGACAACTTCTCTGTTGCTGCCGTACCTGTAGGAGCAAGGTGTGACGATTTTTCAACCGATCCAAGCACCCGAGAGGTAATTTCTTCATCCATGCACTTGTACTTGTACACCCATCATTTTTCCTGGTAATTATATCAGATAATAGTTTCCCTGGCAGGGACATTGGCTTCCCAGCTTCCACTCCTCGCTGAGGCCGCCACTGCTGTGCAGGCGCCAGAAGCACGCTGCCGGCCTGATACTGAGGTCACGGAACTTTGCAGCCTCTCTCGCCGAGCTGGTTTCAACAGCTGTGAAAAGCACATCAGGTGAAGCCAGTAGCATCTTCACCGGGTTCGGTCAGATCTCATGTCGTGTCCATGACGAGATGAAGCTGACTATGTCCGCGGCCTTGCACGGACCGAGCGTGATTCCTCGGAAGAGCAAACAAGCTGCTGGAGGGTGCGTTGACCTCGAGCTTCAGCTCGACGAGGACTCGAGGATCGGGGCCTGGGTCGAGGCGAAGGGGTCGAATCCGAGGCGGCTGAAGTGGGCAGTCGCGCTGTCGGACACGCCGGAGGATGACCTTGGCTGGGGCGTGAGCGTGCGGAGGGGCTGCTCTGAGGGGGCGCCGGAGCGGATCCAGCTAGAAGGGTTTCTGAATTTGCATCTTGGCCAGAAGGCGACCCTGCAGCCTGGCGTCGTGTTTAGCTTGGATGGGAGGAGGTGTACGCCGGCTTTCGTGCTCCAGTCAAGTTGGTTCCTGTGAGTGAGTGAGTGAGTCCTGGATGGTTTAGATATGCCCCTGATGAAGAGAATGTAGAAACTGTTTGGTAGGTGAGAGGATGTAGAAACGGTCGTTTGTATCTTTTTGACGAATGGTGATTATTTGTGGGCAAGAGCGTGCGATTCGTCTTCGCTATTGTCTGACATTGTGATTGGTCTTGTTATTGCTGCCTAGGTACTTTCAGGCGTTCAAAACCTGTTCGGCCATCTGTTGTTGGAGGGGAGCTATGTTCTACTAGCATTCTTCTGGTTTTCTATTGATACAGATGCAAAAATCTTTCTAAATCTCAAATGAGATTCCATTGTAATTGTTATTTGTAGGAGTTACTCTGTATTTTAGTAGTGTACTTGTATTTGTGCATTTGTGTGTGTGTGTGCGCGTGTGTGTGTCTATCCTCCCGGTTAATGATTTAAAATGCCAAAACATTCGGACAAAAAAAGTCGTGGCTAGCTGTTCAAATTTTGTAGTCACAAAGTCGTTCCATGGAAAACCCTCATCTTTTATGTAGTGTGTAAAAAAGACAAAAAAGGTGTGAAAAAAGGCTTTTCACGAGACATTCTTTTCTTTTAACATACGCCGCAAAAAGGTGTTAAAACCATATATTCCACTCTAAAAGAGAAGTGACCATATGATTGCCTCCCCTACTCTACACCGCCGATGATGTGGACAAGGAGTTGGGAAAATCTTATTCTTATTGTGGACAACGCTGCCATCACCAACATAGCGCCATAATCGGAGGAACGAAACCTAACCGAAACGGCGAGCCCATGCATGGCCATATCTATGATGGTACTCGCAGAGAGGGTCTTCCTCGGGGCAGTCAGAGCCACGTCGTACGTGCTCCACCAGAGCAAACGACAACTGGAGACGACGACGACCCTTCTTAGGGTCATCAACTCGGCCATTCTCCGGGACGAAGAGGTTGATGCCCTCCTTATGGTGCCCTCCGAGCAAATGTCTGGAAGGTTCCAGAACCTTCCGGATCCTTTCTAAACCTCCCAGTGTAAGATAGGATTATCCGAGACCTTTCCGGTACTGCAGAATTCTTCTAATTTCTCTTCGAAAGTATTTTGATGTTTCTGGAACTATTCCGGTGACATTCTCTCATGTTTGTAACCACCCTAGCACTCAACAGACTGGTGATACTTTAGCGTGTGATCTCGCAGGTTCGGTAACATGTAGACATGACCCAAAACCTTATAGTCAGTAATCAATAGCGTGACCTGGATGTCCATAGTGATTTCTATAGTTAAACGAATGGATTCAAACGAATCTTTTATGTCTAGAGGCTAGTTCAAACCATGAAATCAAGACCTGCATTTGGCCACTAGTAAATCAAGTAAGTAATTAATACAGTAGCTGTTTTGCAGCGTGATGAATGAAGACAACACCGCTTGAAGCCGCCGCGGCGTGAGGCTTCTCTCATGTACGGCGCGGCCTACAAAGCACGTGTCCCAGGACTAATTTCTGGCCGGAAAGCTCCGTGTTATATTATCATCCAATCCACCTGTAATAACAATATAACATTAGCATGCGGTACGCAGATCGTATCCCAGTCCAATTCGTCTTAATTTAAGCTAGTGCTTACTACTAGTCGGAGACACCAAAACCAACGGCAGCCAGACACGCACCTACGATCGATGGCGCCACCGAAACGCCGGCGCAGAAATCCGACGCCATCGATCACGATCGACTGGACGCTACCGGCGGACCTACTACTGGAGATCGTTGCGCTCTCGGACGCCGCCACCCTTGTCCGCTGCACCGCCGTATGCAGGTCCTTCCGCCGCGACATCCTGAGCGCCTCCTTCATCCGCCGTGTCACCCAGCAGGGAGGCATTGCGCCCAACGTCCTCGCCTACCTCCACACCCGGCCCATGCGCAACCGTAACCGCGACCTGGTGCCCATGGTCTCGTTGGTCCATCCGGCCGGCCACGCCGGCAGCCTCGCGATTCACCAATGGCAGCATGGCTCCTTACATAACGAGCCGTGCCCTCAGCCTCCTCCGCCGGTACAACCCCGTGACGTCGCGTGGTGGCCTCGTAGTCCTCCGCCGCCGCCGTGACATAGAGTGGAGAGACATATCCGAGCATTGCTCCCACGACCTATGTGTGTACAGCCTCATGGATGGAGTGATTGCATACCTCCCCGATCCGCCGGACCTGGATCCAAACTGGTATTACCACACCTATGTTCTGCTCACAGCTGCGGACGGCATTGGTTGCTCCTTTCAATTGTTGGGCGCTCACGCCAGCCCCTACAACAAAGACGGTGGATGCCGTATCACATTGCAGATTGCCAAACCGTCGGGAGTCAGCGGCACCGGCACTGCTTGGGGGCCTCGCCACCGTTGCCGCTCGTATGGCTCCCTCCAAGACTGCGGCGAGGCCGTCGTCCTACAAGGCGGCATCGTCCACTGGCTACTCTCGAGTGTCCAAAGAATCCTCACCTATGACATCCACACCAAGAGGATGGACACGGTGAAGCTCCCTCCCACAAACTGTGTAGGATGCCAGCGAATCCTAGGGACATCAACAGACGGGAGGTTGCAGTTGCTCACCGCCGAAAGGTTCATGATCTCCATGTGAAACTATCGGGTGGTTGGGCACGGGAGGCCGTTATCGACACGGAGAACATGCTACGGTCGTTGCATCCCTCTATCACGCCGGAAAGTATGCGGATTGAGTTCGAGCGCTCCGGAGAGAGCAGCGGCGTGGTGCTACTAAGGGCATGTCGCGATAACAGTAACATGCTTCCAGGACCGCTGATTGTGTTTGACTTGGAGACGAAGGAGATGCGCAAGCAAGACCGGCATCCCTCCATATTATTTGAGGTCGACTTGTCCGCACGGCTTCGGTCCATGAAAATCTTTTCGTAGCTAGCTAGACTGCAGCCTGAAACCAATCGACCATTATGGTGTTTTAGCTTTTCTCAGATAGTATATTGCATCTAGACTCATTTTAATGTAGTATTCACTCATTTTAATCCGTATGTACTCCACACTGCAATATCTCAAACATCTTATAATTAGGAACGGAGGGAGTAGAATGTAATTTCTTATCCATGCTAGCAAATGTGCCCGGCGTTGATACGGGGGTATTCTAAACCATATACATATTGTTCTTTCATATACTGGGATGATCACCTAAATAAGCTTAAAAACTTGCACCCATACATATAGTTCAAAATCAGACAATATGACTCCTTTGGTGTAGTATTCAGAAATTTTGGAATGATGGCAGCAGAAGTAGCTAGAGTGCACACGGAATAAAGACTACAATACTGTAAAATGACAGAAAATTATATTAATCACTATTCATCCAAATAACGGAAAGAAATTTATTAAATTAAAAGAGGTACTTGGGCATATATATAATAAAATATTTGGGTGCTGATAGATACCACGCAAAAAATTCTACGAATCAATTAATATTAGACCACTTCAGAACAGACAAATATTCTATTCATATGTTACCACTGGGAATGGATAAGGATACGCATTTTTGTCTAGCAAATATATCAAATAGCTTATTTGCCCAATGAGAACTTGCTATAGGAATGTACAGCAACTATAAACTTACATTTACGTTGCCGTGATCTCCATATTCTTGGAAATTGATTTTCCCTTGCTTTTCATGTCTTTTTTCCATGTAGGGTCTTCAAATACATAGAACTATAGGAAGGAAACATCACGTTTTAAAACCTCTAAGCTTGACATAGACCTGTATTACAAAGTCGTAACAATACTTCGATTCAGCTCCCCAATAGTTCGTGTGCCACCGTCGGCCACCATGACTGGGGACAGCAAAAGGACTGTATCTTGCACATGACGATCTTTTTTTTTTTACAGGGAACTATGGTCTTTATTGATCTGTTGCAGCAAGATCGCTGACAACTAATTGAGATACAAAGTCTGGTACATGATCGTGTCATAGCATAACTCCACCCGGGACTAGCCTAGCACCATTAGCAGCTAAGACATGGGCCACTACATTGCAAACACGCTTACAGTACAAAATGTTGTAATCTACAAAGCTTGTAAGTAACAGGAATTTTGCCTCTCGGAAGAGAACTCCATGACGAGCTGAATCAAACTCACTGGATTGAAGAGCTGACTTCAACAAAGTTGAATCAGTTTCTATGATTATTCTTCCTATGCCAAGCTGAGCTGCAAACTCAATGGCCTTCAAACATGCCGTTGCTTCAGCTTGAAGAGCATCAGCAACATGGGGGAGTTGGCCCATGCCTGTAGCACATACATCCCCGTCACTATCTCTAATACAGAAGCCCCAGCCACCTGTGCCTGTTTCCCTACAAAAAGAGCCATCAATATTGATTTTCAAGTAATCTTCAGGTGGTTCCATCCAACGATCAGTGGCAGGAGCAGGAGCAGGAACAACATTAGATTTGCACAAATAGGTATTAAACTCGGAAGTGTATTGGACCGCGGATGTGGCGACGGCAGCCGGAACAGGAGGACGGTCTCCAGCATTTACTGAATTTCGCACATCCCAGATCTTCCAGAGAAGTGTGACCGCGAGTAAGCGGGTGTTCTCATCCAGATTCAGTAAAGCTTCAAGTGTTTGCAATGCATTTGCGCATTCCAGCAATAGTCCACGGACATACTCTAGGTTTGCTTCGCGCCAAACTGATTTGGCAAACTTACATTTAATAAAGATGTGGCCGCAATCCTCATCAAGTCGCTAGCACAAAGGACAGAGGGTTTCAAGGTCCAGACCTCTACGTTTCAGGTTCATCTTGACGGGCAGGCTATTATGTCCCAAGCGCCAAAGGAACATGTTGATTTTCCTAGGGGTATTCAGGCTCCATATCTTTTGCCATGTGGTTGGCGCCCTTATTGTCGGATCTGCTACAGTAGATGAGGTCGTTTCACCTGCAGCAACATCCAACAACTTCAGCCTGAGCTTGTATGCCGACCTGACAGAGAAGACACCCTTCGGGTCAGGATGCCAAGCTGGAAAATCATCAAATCCTTCTTGGATTGGGATGGCGAGGATCTGTACTGCATCATTGACATTGAAGGCTTGCCTCACCAGATCGTGATCCCATTGTCCGGTGACATGGGAAATGAGATCAGAAACTTGCTGTAATAATTGATGACGGTCACGGTGTGTAGTCGGTCTTCTAGTAACACCTCTTGGTATCCAAGGGTCCTCCCAAATGTTGATGTTAAGACCATCACCGACACGCCAAATTAATCTTTTTTTGATAAGGTCACGACCTTTTAGAATACTACGCCATGTGTATGATATTCCTTTAGTTGGCAAGGCATTGAGAAAATCACCTGTCGGGAAGTACCTAGCTTGTAGCAATTTTGCACACAGAGAATCTGGATTAATAACAATTCTCCATGCTTGTTTTGCTAGCATTGCTATATTGAAGGAGTATAGGTCTCTGAAGCCTAATCCCCCTTCTTTTTTAGGTTTTGATAATTTCTCCCAGGAAAGCCAGTGCAACTTGTTTTCTTTATCCATCTGACTCCACCAAAATTTGCAAATCATTGCAGATATCTCATCACACATCTCTTTAGTCAAGTCGAAACAAGACATGGCATAGGTGGGGATTGCCTGCGCCACTGCCTTGATAAGAATTTCCTTCCCAGCCTTTGATAGGAATTTTCCTTTCCATCCTTGGATCTTTGCCCAAATCTTACCCTTTAAGTATTGGAAAATTCTTTTTTTCGCCCTTCCAATATATACAGGAAGGCCAAGATATTTCTCATTAGCTCCTTCCCTTTTCATGTTAAGGCACTAGAGAATTTCAGATTTCCGAAGAGCGCTGCAGTTTGGACTGAACAGGGCAGTGCTTTTCTCTTTGTTGATCAGTTGACCCGAACAAGTTTCATATAGGTTTAAGATGCGCTGCAACTCCGTGGCATTGTCGCAGTCCGCCTTGAGCAGCAGCAATGAGTCATCAGCAAAGAGGAGGTGTGAGACACTTGGCGCAGTGGGGCAGATTTTGATACCCTCAATAAGTCCTTGTTGGTTGGCAATGTGGAGGAGTGATGAAAATCCTTCAGCAACAATCAAGAATAGATAAGGGATAAAGGATCGCCTGTCTGAGTCCACGTTGTGGGTTAATGACATCGGTAAGCTCACCATTAACCTTAATCCTGTAGCTCACGGATCGGACACATTTCATTATGAGAGACACCCAGCTAGATTGGAACCCAAGCTTGAATAGCATTGCTTCTAGAAAGTTCCATTCCACGCTGTCATATGCTCTACTCATGTCCAGCTTAACTGCCATATAACCATCTCCACTTCGTTTGTGTTTTATAAAATGTGTCATCTCATAAGCAACCAACACATTGTCAGTGATAAGCCGGCCTGGAATAAAAGCACTCTGGTTCTGAGAAATTATATCTCCAATAAACATCCTAAGTCGATTTGTGAGGACCTTGGAGACTATTTTGTAGATGACATTGCAGAGACTAATTGGTCTCAAATCTTTGACATACTGTGGTTTCTTAATTTTGGGGATTAAAACCACATTTGTGTTATTCCAATCTGCCGGCAACGGACCACCATTTAAAACTTGCGGCACCTCATTCTTGACATTCTCACAAACCACCTCCCAAAATCTTTTGTAGAAAATAGCTGGCATACCGTCAGGTCCTGGTGCCTTCAGGTCACCAATGTTCTGCAGAGCCTCAAAGACTTCATCTTCAGTAAAAGGTGAGCAAAGGGAATCATTCATATACTTCGTGACCCGTGGCTGCACATGCTCTAAGAGATCAGAAATATTAGCTGATGGTTGAGCCGTGAAGAGTGACTTATAGTAATCATGAATATGTTGTTTCAGCCCATCCTGTCCCTCGATAATATTACCATTTTCATTCTTCAGATTTGTAATCTTGTTCTTTTTCTTTCTCTCGGAGCAACAACTATGAAAAAAGCGGGTGTTCCGGTCTCCATGCTTCAACCAATCAACATGAGCACGTTGTGTCCAGTAGATGTCTCGTTGATCCTCAAGACGTTCTAGTTTAAATCTTAAAACATGCTCGCGGTGGACAGACTCCTCATAAATTGTATCTTTGAGGCAGCGATTTAAGTCCTTTGTTTTCTTGATGCGCTTCTCAAGATCGCCCAAGACGTTATGGTTCCAGTCCTGAAGTTTTGCAGCAACATGCTTAATTTTATCTACTGTTGAGCTTGTGCTTTTAAAACTAAGAAGAAGATCCCTATTCCACCGGAACAGAACAGAACTCAAAAAACTGCCTATATCCCTATTCCACCTACAGCAGAATCTACAGGAAATTACAATTTCCTTCAAATACACCACCAAAAAAAAACATAGTGTTGTTCTACTTTTGCACAATCGAAGAATCATGATCAAACATCTGGTCCAGCCTATCCTGCCTGCGAAGTTCTTTGTACAGCGGGGAGCTCGACGGAGCTGAGGTCTGCGGGATACGGGGTCCACAGCCCCAGCCCTCCCCTGCTCTCCTTCAACCCCTTCTTCAAGATCTCCTCGATCGTCTTAGCCCACTCGACCTTCGACGAGTGCTCCCTCGTGTGTCTGTGCAAGACGAACAGCGAGTTGTACTCGCAGTTGGGGAACATGAAGAATCTGAGAGCATCCCCGAGCCGATGAGCCACGTAGCCAAAGCTGAGCTGATCGCGAGGCGTGAAGAGATTGACTTCGTTGAACCAGAGGCAGCTGAAGAGATCGGCTATCGTCGTGTGCTCCCTGATCAACACCGCTCCCTCTGGCACATCTGCAAGTTCCGACTTGTTTAATCAGCACCGAGAATTGTCGGAATTGTGGTAGCACAACAGAAATAGAGAAGAGGTGGATCGATGCATCAGATACTATTTCAGAATTAGCTTTGTACCCTAGGTTTTACTTAATAGCTTCAAATAAACGTCTAAGTAAGTGGTACAACGTAAATCGACTCACCACTGGGCATCCTTTTGTTTGCTTCCCAAGGCTCCATCCCCTCGTGGTAGTATATCTTCATCTGAAGGTCAACTAAAGGCCGAGCATATCGCTTCCTCCGTTTGATCGCATCACCCTCTTCATATATGCTCCTATGATGCTTATGGACCGCTACTGCAAATGTGTATTTTCCCCTCCAGAGGTATCTGCAAAGAATATGCCCTGTTAAATCCGTGTTTCAGCCCACAAAAAAAACAAAAGAATTTTTTTGAGATTGCAGATAAGAATCAACCTTTCAAGAATTAGCAGCGGATCAACCATAAGCTCCATTTTCCCATCAATCCAAATGCTATACCAAGCTCGAGGAAACAGTCTATGCGTCAATATCTTTGGTACTTTTCCATTCCTTCTAGGTTCATCAAATGGAGGGCGGTGCAACGTTATAAGTCGCCATATACCAACCCATTTCCCCCCTGCACTGTCGACTTTGACAGTGATGTTCTTTTCAATAAAGTCAAGGGATACCTCATCGACCACCATCAAGAAGCAGAACAACTTTTGAGAGCGAAGGCTAATATTTGATGGCTGATGAGGAATGTCATAACCATCAAAAATACCAGAGGCAACAACAAATTTGCATTTCCGTATGTACTCCACGTCAACATCATCCATGTCTGCGCCACTGTCTTTCATAAATCCACAGTGCACCTGAGGATATACCACAAACCATCATCATCCATTCAGAAGGAAAGTTCAGTGAATTAAGAATAAACCATTAATAACCAACGATTCAGTAAGAACATAAGATGTGGAAATAAGCTTTTCCTTTAAAGATCAATGAACAGTTTGCTTTAGACGCAGTTGATAAAATGCAATTTATATTCTATCTTAAACGCAAACACTTAAAAATTACCCCACCATTCTAACTTGAGTACGGGTTCTAGACTTGTAGTAACTCATGTGTTCTGCTATGTGCTTGCTCAAAGAATTACAAATGCAAGCCAATCAATACATACCACGCAAACAATAAACTTAACCTTTGCATACTTCTTAGAGAATCATTTGCAGCAAGCAAACTATAAAAATGAAACAGGGTAGGTTTCAGGTAAACTATGAGCTTAAGTATGTTTCTCTTTGGTAATTAATAGAAATGCTACACACACGGAGTTAACAAGATAAGGAAGGCAACCGATTACCTTCATGGTAGCATTTAGTCTAAAGCTCTCCTCCCTCTGTTTCCAGTTTTCACGTCCCCCAAACAGCGGCGGGGAATCCTTGTCCCGTTTATCGACCATTACATACGATAGCTTTTTCAGGATCGCGTTGGGAGTCCTCTTGGGAATCACAACAGCGTCTGGATCATCCGCGACAGGTATCGAACAACCTGCAGAACGAAGGAACAGTTGTTTTAGACTACGAAAGAGGAGACATAACCGTTGAAAAACTGTGAGGTATATAAGTCTTACGGTGGAGTGGATTCGACGAGAGTCCAGCCGGGTCCAGCGCGTAGAGAACTCTACTGTCGTTCCTACAAAGAGCTGTAGCATAGCAAACCATGCCAGGAGTCAGGACAACGCAAAAGGATCGTCGTAGGCAGCCGTAACATAACACAGACGCGGAGATGCATTTAACTAAAGAGCGTGCTTCGGAACAAACGCAAGCAGAAAGCTCTAGCAAAGCATTGTAACCATGGCAGGTGACTAACGCGCGCATGCCAAGGAGAGATGCATAAGTTAATCAGCTGCAAGTTCTAGTCAGTCAGGAGTGATCAGCTGCAACTTCCAGTCAGTCATAAAGATGTATGTCTGTCAGATAATATGCCCCGTGTAAATGTGAATGTAGTACAGAAGAAGCTCGTCGCTGGGATCAATGAACGGGAGGGTTTCGTCCCTTAATTTTTACAGCCTGCACGCAAGGCAGGGTCGTGAGGAACACCCACATTGTGATCGATCAAGTGATGAGCAGCATACTGGAGCAGCAGGAGGGAGGGAGGGAGCGGGCGTGACCTGAGAGGAAGGAGGAGACCGGGGAGGAAGTGCAGGACCAGAGGTGGAAGGCGAGGGCGAGGAGGAGGAGCATCCCCCAGGCGACGGCGGAGACGAGCACGAGCCGCACCGCCCCCTTCCGCCACACCGCCCGCATCGCGTCCCCCTTCGCCGCCGGGTCCGCGTCCCCGCCGCCTGCGACCACAACAACCAGCGCGAGCGTCAGTCAGCGCCGCTCAATCAGGGGAAAGTAGGTGAGGAGTGCGGAGAACTCGGGAGTACCTTTGCTTCGCCTCGCCATTGCTCCTCCTCCGCCGCCTCCCCTCACGTCGGGTGGGGAGGGGAGCGGGATCGGGGAGGCGGAGGGGTTAGGGTTTGGGCGGCGCCGCCGCCAGGGACCGGACCGTCGGAATCTGGGAAGAGATGGGGATGCACTCCACTGGAGTGGAAGGAGCAGAGAGAGGAAGAACAGGCTGCGCTTCTCCTTTCTGAAATCTGAACCGAACCACTACTGCTGACCATAGTCGTTTGGAACATGAGAAATTTTTGTGTATGATATAAGTAAAATTTGGTGAAATTCATGTGCTCAAACATCAGGTTAGTGATCCAGTGCAAATATGTGAGATATATCACTTTACCCTGTAGAAATTGTAAAATCCCCCAGATAATAAACTGTTAGGCCGTGCTAATAAGTCTCCTGTGTTTTGAGCCGTATACTACCGACGCCCCCGGGTCACTCGCGCGGGCGGCTCCCGGGGCGATCCAATCTCCACAGAAAAAGCCGCTGCCGCCGGATAGCTCCTGGCCGCCGCCGACGTCGGCGGTGGTGGCGGCGCCCTAGCCGTCAATCGTGGTGAGGGTAAGGACGGCTCACCTCCTCTCTTCCTCTTCGCGCGAAGAGGCGGAACTGGAGAGGTGCGCGGGGATTCGGCGCGGCGTCCGATCCGGCGTGGCGGCGGGGTGATGGTGGAGCGGCGGAGTCCGGCGGCACGCGGCGGCAGTCTGGGCCTAAGGCCCGGAGGCGGCTGCTGCGCCCGTGGCTGCTTTGTCCGGATCCTTTTCTCCCTATTGTGCTGCTCGCCGTGCTGTGGAAGGGCGTGGCGGCCAGGGCCGTCTTCGATCTGCCGGCTTCTTCCGGTGGGTCGGGCGGCCGGTGAAGGCCGGATGCGGCTGCTGGCCTGGCTTTGAATAATGGTGGCGGTCCTAGGGTTTCTCTCGCGCGAAGACGAAGATCTACCGGATGCATGGCTCTCGTTAATCTGGCTGGAATGTCGAGTTCCGGAAAGCTCCGCCGGCGATCTCCAACTGGCTAATGCCTAGGGACTGCTGGATCGGGTGGTATTCGGTCGTGCCGGAGGTAGCGGCGCGAAGCTCTTTTCTGTTGTTATCATGGGCAAATCCATGGTGAAGCCAGAGGGAGAATATCATGGAAGCTGTGATCGATGGACTAGCAATGGTGTTCGGAGCCTTTGCGTTGACGAGGAACTGGCTCGGAGTTTCAGAAATCGTGGCAGTAGTATGTAAGCGGGGGCGACAACACAGGTGAAGTTCAAAGTCCTATCTTTCAGGGTGAAAATCTAAGATCTGGCCTTAATTGGTTGTGCCTGGCAATGGTCTTGCTGAAGACATTGTTGTGAGAGCGGAGACTATCTTCAGGTGAAAACCCAAGGTCTGGCCTTAATTGGTTGTGTCTGGCATTGTTCTTCTTGAAGGCGTTGCTTTTGAAGAATTGAACATCAGGTGTTGTTGGTGGTTGTGCGGCTGCTGCAAGGACTGTAACTCTGTAGCGGGACTTTATTTTTATTTTTTCTTCTTATTGTCTTTCGGCTATGTGCATCCGTAATAGGGATCCAGATTGGCTAACTTTGGAAAGCACCAAGTCAGGTGACTTTGAGTCACTGACACGTGAGACCCACCATGTGCGGGGTCCACATGTCAGCGACTCAAAGTCAGCCAAAGTCAGCAAGCACAAAGTCAGCGAATCCTAATCCCCATAATAGTTTTGGTTATTGCGTTGTTGCAGAGGCTGGGTGTAATTTGTATCTCCGCGATATTAATTTAGTACTTCTATTTATTTTGCAAGAGCGCCCTGCCATGGAGGAAAGTTTCCTGAGAAAAACCATACAAATTAAATTCATGCAGCCATCGTCTAAAACTCAGTTCCAAAATATAAGATGTTTTGGTAGGTCAATTTGCCTACCAAAACATCTTATGTTTTACCTATTTTTTAACAGATGTAATATATGCTACACTGCTTTCTTTTGGAAGAAGAAAAGCACTTATGATATACACTGCTCTGGGCAGGTGTATTTTCTGGCTACGCATTCGCAGTCCCAACTCTGAAACTCTGCTTGTCATATTCAAGCAACTCCTTCGACAGGATAGCTCGGAAAAACATCCAACAATACCATCAAGTGAACACACACACAGACAAGAATGTCAAACTGGTGTTAGAGAACCACATTTCAATGGCATCTACAGATGACCAACCTCATTCACAACTGGACACATGAAAGCACAGACACACGATTTTTCTGTATCATGTTATTATTATTATCCACTGCACTTATGCTATTTATATACATCTGTATATATATACAAGTTCTGAAAGGCGTCCTTCCAAATTAACAAAAGGTCTAGTAGTGTTTATTCACATACAGCTAAACTGTGCGGGCGCAAACTAGAGCACCGTCCTGCACCACAATGGAAGCAATCGCTTCTTAGAGGCCTGGGGAGATGTTGTCGCCATCCTCGCCACCGTCGAGGTAGTTGAACGGGGCGTCCCCCTCGTAGCGGAAGTCAGGCCCAACGTAGCACTTCATCTCGTGGAACAGGTTCAGGTTGTCCACCAGCTTGTGGAAGACATTGCAGCCGCAGCACTGATACGCAACAACAACAATGGTGCACATGATTTATTAGGACATGAGGTGCTTTGATAGCTACAAAATCACTCTAGTAAACAGGCAGAAAAACAGGGCGTGGGCAAAAAAATAATCGTGCAAATAAATAGCCAAAAATGTAAAAAAAATGAAAATACATACTCTGGAGTTGATAGGTAACAAATTCAGAGTCGGCGTCTAGTGGATTGCATAAGCTAATAAGACCGCAACTTAACACTACCCAACAAAGCATGCTTATACAATACTTATTGCAACAGCAGGTTTGAGTTTGTAGGGGAAAATAACAAATGCGATATACCAAGAAAGTACATCAGCGGATCAAAGATTTGTGCAGTTCATATACTAGGCTATTATTGGGTACCTGAACTCAAACTGCATGTCTAGACTTTTTAAGTTTATGCATATCAAGTTGTACAATTCGAAAGAACATAATCTTACAATGAAACAATAACCTGAATTTGCATCACACTCAAACAGCAGCGCCTCCTATTTTTATCCGTGTAGTCCACTATCATGCAATTCTGATATAAGTTGGACTAACCTTCTTTAGGTTCAATCTTACAGATGCCTAAAGAAATTTCTGTGCAAGAGCATCTGTCCTATGGTGATAAACTTCACTTGTTGACTACGCTACTAGTCTACTGGTATGGTTTAATATACATCTGACTCTTGCCATCATATGAAACAAGGATAACCAACAACAAGGCATTCATTCAATCCAAGTGTTTACGATCAGCTCTCAACTTGGACCCTTACCCAGGAATTTTTCACTACACTTAACAGCAGCAGCAGCAGCGGTGATACCTGAACGAAGACGGTGCCGTCGGTGTAGGCGTGCGGGTTGATGGCGCGGGTGGTGCGCTGCCCGCAGACGTTGCAGGTGAAGGCCACGCGCATCCGGCGCCGCGGGGACCTGGTGAAAAGCGACCACGGCAGCGTCGACACCTCGGGCCGCCCGTCCATGGCGCCGGCCGTGGGCGGGCCCTCCATCCCCGACCCCGTCGTCCACCCGCTCCCCGTCGCCGCGCTCATCACCAGCCCCATCGCCGCGTCCTGCAGATCAGAGCAGATCACGTGATCCAGCAGCGACAGGAAAGCAATAATCGCAGGGGGGGAACCGGAGGGAGGCGCGTCGGATAAGATCGCGGCGGCCGAGGGTGGGATCGAGGCTAGACGCCACCGCCGCCGGTGCCGTGCAGCGCCGCCGTACCTTGGAGAAGGGCGAGACGGAGAGCCCGTAGGGCGCGAGGCCGGTGGGCTCACGGCCCCCGCCGCCTGAAGACGTTCTGGACCCCATGGCCGCATCCTCCCCCTCGTCGTCTCGCCCTGCAAGACAAACGGGAACGTGAGCACCGGTCCAGAGCAGTACAGAAACTGAGGCGCGTGGGGGTGCGAGCACGCACGCTTGGCGGCGGCGGCGGCGACGGGGACGAAGGAGCGCCGACGCCGCGTCGGGGCGGAGGGAAAGAGGGTCGGGAGGGAGCGGGAGGTGGTGGCGATCGCGACGGACTCCATGAGGCGGCTTCGAGCAGATTTTTTTTTCCTCCTCAGTCCTCACCGATCGTGTGACAAGGAAGAAAAGAGGAAGAAGGCAAACGCATCTCGGAAGGAGCGGGTGAGGCCCACGTGCACACCGGGCCCACCTTTCGCAAGAGGTGTCAGTCTCACGTTCATCTACAGTACCAGCTAGGACCTCTTTCCGACTAAAAACAAAAGCTAGGACCTCTTTCATGAACTGTTTTAGATTTTGTCCACATTCACATGTATTTAGATGTATATAGACATGTTTTAATTGTATGTACACTCATTTGGATTTGCACCTAGCCAATATATGAGTTAGCTAGAACATCTTATATTATTGTGAAACGGAGGGAGTACATTTCACACAAAAGGGAAATCCGTTTTGGGTCTACACAAAATCACTACAGCAGAGTGAAAAGGAACCACTAAAGAATAACCTCCTAGACACCCTACCCACTTTAAAGTCAGGATCCTACAGACGATCGATGAGTTTTCAGGAAAATGGCGACGATGCGTCAATCATCATTCATGTCCTCCTTGTCGCCCTCCACGATAAATACAAAGGACTGTATCAATGGACTCTACTCAATGCTGCTCATGATTCAGGCAATAATCTTTGAAAATGCATGGAAATTCACATGAAAAATGTCCGTTTTTCAGCGGAAACAGAGAGAGTTAAACCGTAAATCCCGTCTCAGGGTTAGTCGAGTTGTTAAGCGAATCGATCAGAGTCCAGATAAACTTTATCTAATGGAAGTTAAAAAGAACAGCATCAATGGCTTCTACACAAAAGTTGTAACAATGGCTTAAAGCTGCTTCACAGAATCATATGGCGTTAAGAGTCACCAAACAAAATTACTCCCCAGGAAACATTTACATCCCCGCATTGCTCAACTATCTTAGAGATCCTATGTACAAAAAGAAGCTACGTATTGTGGAGAGTATAAAGGAGACACTAGACGGTAACCTAGCTACACCCTACCCTTCTTTGAAGTCAGGCTCTTCCTATGATCATTGATCATCATCCATGTCTTCGTTGTCGCCTTCGTAATCTTCCTCGCCTTCATCTCCGTCCTCGCCTTCATCCCCGTCCGCCATTTCTTCCGTGTCCTCTTCATCACCTTCGTCGTCATCGTCAGAGGACGCATCGTCTCCAGAGGAATCGACATCTTCATCATCCTCGCCGGAGGAAGAACCGGAGCCGCTCGAGGCGATGATATAATCGTCCATGTAAACAGAGCTGGCGGAGTCACTGCTGCTCATGCTACTGAAGAGGTACGGATCTGGGTCAACCTTCAAAACGTGAAATTAACACGTCAACATTGTGTTACCGGTCATATATTTATCACTGGATAAGTAACAGTGACAAAAGACAGATACAAAGTACGGAATTTTTAAGGCCCTGTTCCAACAACCTCTGTTGGAAGTAGGGGCAGAAAGCCAGAAACAAAGGGATACTCCCTAGAGTGGTGAACACTGAGCCAAAGAAAAACCACATACTACTACTTAGTTTGGACAGAAGCTGTACTGCCACCCCAGCACCAACAGGTACTCCAACACAGTTGTTCTCTCAACTTACCTACACCCAATTTGCTTCCTAATGTGTACTACTGTCCGTTCCCTCTTTAGAACCGTTGCAGTAAAAAATAGATGAGTTGCTTTTAATATATTGAGCCACAGTGCGAACAAACCAGGCTTTTCATTTCTCAAAACTTATATGGGAAAATATGAAGCAGGGTCATACACTACACGAGCTTCATCAAAGCATGATCATGACTCGGAAAAAAATATAAAGGCACTATATAAATGCAGAACCAAGCCTACCCCGCATATTAGGTCATATCTAACAAGTCATGCATCCAAAGAATGTAACGATCCGCAAGAAACACAACTGTTTCCAGAAAAAAACAAAGCACAAACCTCATCAAACATAGCCATGGAGGGGTCCTCGCTTGCACCAGGTGCCCAAATCTTGATGCTTGTATCAATGCCACTGCTCGCAACAATCATATCGGAAGGGTGTTGTTCAACACAGTTCACAATCCGTTTATCTCCTTTCATGACACGCATAAGCACCCCGTCCTTCTTTCTCCAAATAAATACATGTCCACAGTCTGATCCAGAGGCAACAAAGTCATAGTTGGGACCAAGGAAGTTAACACCCTTGACGGTCTGCATGTTTTGGTGTCCACTGAAAGTCTGGGGTACAGGCAAGTTTTTGAAAGTCTCATCCATCATGAGTGTTCCAGAAACCTTAAAACCGTTGAACTGCAACCCATGGTCTCTCTCGAAGAGGTAGATATTGTCATGACTATACGATGCCAACATCTCGCCGGCCTGTGAGAAAGCCAGTCCAGTTATCCCATCTTTGTTTCGACCAACCAGATGCGGAGGGCAGAAGTATTCAACTGGGCGACCAAAAGGAGAATCCCCATCCACATAGCTCTTACGGCTGTCAAATAGTCTAACGTACTCGTCAGATCCAGAGACTGCAAAATAGCACGGATTTCTTGGGTCCATGGCAATGCCATAGAGCTCGCTTGTGTCGCTTATTTCGTCGTTAACAGACCCGCAGATGAAGAGCTTCGTGGCGTCTTTACCCCTCAGGTCAAACTGGAAGGAGAACATACAGAGTCAGGGATCGAGGATTCCTGCGGCGATGATTTGCAAATGAAAGGAAGCAAGTTAGCAAGAACTTACATGCCACACAGAGCCATCTCCCCCGCTGCTATAGAACATGTGAGGATTCCCCGGCTCGACAGCCAGCCTGTGAACCGGATACTCCAGTTCGACAAGCTTCTCGGCGACCACGTGACCCCCTTCCTGTATTTGCAGATGCCTCACCTGTTTCGTTTCGCAGCCAGAACAAACAAACGAAATCATGACCCTATCAGAACCGCAAAAGAGCAAGGATAAAAGTCGATTCGAGAGTGATGTAATATATACCTCCCCGTCGGCGCCGGCCGTGACGATGCTCCGGTCATCCGAGAAGGGCATGAACTGCGCGTGAAGCACGTTATTCTCGTGGCCGGTGTGGAAGCTGGTGGCCGGCGTGCCCACCTCCCAGTTCCACAGCACGAGGGTCATGTCGTCGGAGCCGGACAGGAGCAGGCTCCCGGTGCTGTTGAAGCTCACCGTGTTGACGCAGCCCCTGTGCTCCCGCAGCCTCCTCTGTATGCCGAGCGACTGCACGAAGTCCTGCACATAGACAAGCCAAGCCAAGCCAAGAAGACCCCATTGTTACGATACGGAAGCAACAGCTTAATTGCAAACTGTACTGCCTGAGGCAGGGGGTAATGACCCGCCATGAAATTGGCAAGCTTGGTGGTGCGGGGACCCTCTAGGCCTAGGCTAACCGCGGTAAATCGGCCTAATCCTGTTCGATTTCGGAACGGTGGTGTGGGGAGAGTGGAGGAGCGGAGAGGAGAGAGAAATGGGTGGACCTGGGAGGCCATGACGGAGTTGGCGAAGCGCTTGGGACGGAGGCGGCCGACCTCCCGCTCCCACAGCCCCGCCATCCGCGTCCCCTCCGCCGGCATCGCCGCTGCCGCGCCGCCGCCCCGAGGGTTTCCCGGCTTCCTTCGCCTGCTTTTTTTTTTCCAGATGTTCCTTCGCCTTTCTTCGCGGGGAGGGCAAGTCGTCGGGCAAGATGGAGGAGAGGCCCATGACTGAGCTACTGTGCTTTGTTGGGCCTGGGCCGTAGCATGGCATTATTTTGGGTCTACCCCGCTGCTAACCAGCGTCTGCAGACTCTGCAACTTACCATGGTGCTCACGAGATGACTGCTGTCCCGAAACATTTTAACATCAGAAAGATTATCCACGTTAAAAAGAGTATACACAGGTGCTACAGAGTGATAAGTACGCACACAAAAAATGTAACCTAGCTACACACATCCTAATTAAGGACACTTTGCATTGTGTCCAGTACTCTCAGGAACCAATAAGAACTCCTGAAATAATACTAGCTTGACAGAATCTCCATCCTTGCAACGGTAACGGCCAGCGGCACCATCATTCCTGGTGGGCTGGTGAATTTCCTAACCTCATTTTGTTGTCATGTACCGCCACGGCTCATCATCCTTCTGAGCTTCGTCTCCGTCTGTCTCGTCGTCGTCATCCTCATCATCGTGGTTAAAGTCGTCATCCTCATCTTCATCATTTTCGTCGTCCTCTTCATCATCATCATCATCATCTCAACGGTCGAATCAGAATGCGAAGAAAGCATATAATCATCAGAATCAACCTTCATAAAGTAAAATTCCAATGTTAAAAAACTGAATTATCAATCACACATTTCGTCTCGGATAAAGAAGTAAAAAAATACAAGCAGATATTGAGTACTATAGTTCCCAGCCCTGCTCCAACATCGTTGTTTGCATACAAGTGATATCTCATGCAGTGATACACATTGGAACAAAAGAAAAGACAAACAATAAAGCATGGATATTTTTATGCCGACATATTTACATATACAGAATTTTTTTCCACGTGTGTAAATTTGGTTTCTCCATTCTTTGAAATGAAAATTAGTGACTCGTGTCCAATATCCCAAAGTCATAGTGCAAATGAAGAACTCTTTTCATTTCAAATTTCTGGACAATTCAAAATGAAAATATGAAGGGGGCACTACGCACTTGGGCTACATTCAAAATCATAAAGCACAAACATATCCCGAGAAAAGTAATTGTTTATACATGTATTATCTATAATACTGAAAGTCTGAAACTAGCATACCTGGCATATCACACAAATTTTGACAAATTGTGCAACCAAATAACATAACAATCCATCTAGAACACATATACCTCAGTAAAAAAAGAACACACCTCATCAAAGCGAGCAGTGGAGAGGTCCTCATTGCCACCAGGTGCCCAAATTTTGACATCTGCATCGATGCCACTACTTGCAACAACAATCTCGGTAGGGTGTTGTTCAACACAGTTCACGATCAATTTATCTCCTTTCATCACTCGCATAAGCTTCCCATCCTTCTTTCTCCAAATAAACAAATGGCCATGGCCACAGTCTGATCCAGAGGTTACATAGTCACAATTGGGACCGAGGAAGCTAACACCTTTAATGGCTTGCCTGTTCTCGTGGCCCTTGAAGGTCCGAGGAATGGGCAACTCTCCACCGCAATGTCACAAAAATCGTTAAAGTATAACCCATGCTCTTTTGAGAAAAGGTAGATGTTGTCATAACGATAGGATGCTAATAGCTCGCCGGTATGTGAGAAAGCCAAACCGGTGATTCCATGTCTCTTGGTAGAAACCAAATGTGGAGGACAGAATTGCTCAATTGGGAGACCAAATTTAGACCTTTCCAAAACAATCTTACGAGTATCATATAACCGTACATAATCATCATCCCTGAAACTGCAAAACAGGAGGAATTTCTTGGGTCCACGGCAATGGCATTGAGTTTCATAGTGTCACCTGATAAGTAACGAAATCTTCTAAAAGCACCACATTCGAAGAGCTTCCTATGATATTTCACTCTCAGGTCAAACTGGAGGGAAGACAAAGTCAACAAAGAGGAATTCAACAGAGATAATTACATACGGAAATAAGTTAACAACTTACATGCCAAACAGAGCCATCCTCCACACAGCAAAAAATGTATGACTTCCCGGCTGAACAGCCAACTGGGTGGCTATGTACCTCAGGTCAGCAAGCTTATCCGTAGACACACAACCCCCTTCTTGTATCCGCGAATGCCTCACCTGTTGCACGGCCACAACAGATATCCAAACCATAAACTTATGAGTAAGCAATGTAAAAAGCTAATGCTGGGTGGGGAACACGTGTATGTATACCTCCGCATCAGTGCCGCACGTGACGATGCTCCGATCATCCGATAGGGGCATGAACTGCGCGTTCAGCACAGCGTTATCGTGCCCAGTGTGGAACTTCAGTGTCGAGGACAGCTCTTCCAAGTTCGACAACATGATGGTCTCGTCGTCTGAAGCGGATAGTAGCAGGTTCCGCTACCGTTGAAGCTTATGCTGTTCACAGCACCCCTATGCTTCCGCAGCCTTTTATGGATACCCAGAGAGTGCACAAAGTCCTGCCCAGCGAGCCAAACAACAACTTAATTGTGCTCGTTGGTCTCAAAGGAACAGAAATAAAGCTTAAAATTACGTTGACCGGCTAGGTCCTGTCATCAACTCGCAGACTCTTACAGCCCAACTAGTATCTAAACATAATGACGTGAAAATCTTTTACTTTCAGAATTTCCAACGGACCCTTCTAATCCAGTCTATCTGATGTCTTACAAGAGCCATATAAAATTCATTTCAGCTACACGAATTAGTAGGTATAAGAAGATTAATGGTAAACCCTTGGACAAATGATTTATTTACCTATTCAAAGCAATTTAGGCGAGGGACTTGACAGAATATATAATTTCCCGCCTCAAGTTTGAGCCTAGCGCAAAAGAAAAGAGAATGGGTAAAACCTATGAGAGTCCTATAATTGATCCTTTGATCTGTAGCTTGAATGGTCCTTTTATAATTAGGTCTTTCTTTTGAGATTTTCTATTAGGGTAAGAAAAGTAAAACCTATTACTCTCAAAGAATGTAAATGGAATTCAAGCTAGGGGAGCCAACACTCTCTAAATACTTATACTACGCCCCCATTGATGGAACCCCTCGGGGGAGTCAACAAAGGAATTATATAGTATGAAATAGCAAAAACTAAAACAGACTAATTTGACTCTAAAAAAAGATAATAGATATTGCCTTTCTGCTCAAATTGTCATGAGGAGAGATATTTCATATTTGATTTCGCATTATGCCAATGAGCCAAATTATTACTATTTCATCTGCCTTGAACAACCAAGGACTAAATTTGACTATGGAGAGAAGTTTTGGTTTGGTTATGATCCAAAGTGAAAAAAAAGGTTTAACAAGCCGTTAAAAATAGAGTAAAGTCACAATTATTTTTTAAAGGTAAAAATGAATTCTTGATTTTTTTGGAAGAATTAATTTATATTAAACACTCTTGTCAATATATAAAATAGGTTTGTTTCCAAGCGGATCTCGAACGGGCAGCTAGCAGATTTGTAGGGGATGACAAGTTAACACCATGGGTAGGCTTGCCTTTCACTCACTGTGGCACATTTTGGCAGAACCTAATCTGAAAGCCAATAAACAAATAATAATTCCTTCCTTTCCTAGTAAATGAATAGGAATCAGAAGTTTTCTTTGGAAAGAATCAAACATAAAAAGCGACATTTTCTTTTTTCGATTCAAAGATCGAATAAGGTACTTCGCGAATGAATATCTTCCATTTATTTGTTGAATAGACGGCTGAACTCAGAATACCATAGCTATACTTAATAATAAAACACTAGGAAAATGAATTTTCCAATAGAACTATGGAACCCCCGAGCACTTGTGGCGAATAAGAAAACTCGTGATTCCACTCTTTTTTTCATTTTAGCAAATCTATTTCTATTTCTACCTACTTAAGGTATTCATCATTCTAGTATAACTATTGCAGTAGAATGACAGCACACTCGTGTATAGGCAACCCACTATTTTTTAGTATTGTTAGAACTAATTTATTGCGCATAGAAATAAGTGAACAAAGTGCAAAAATCATGGTTGGGAAGGTTACTATAGCGAAAGCCACTGAATTCGATTCATTTTCAATTAGGTCTTTCTCTAGCTCCTTTAGCGGTTATTGTCTTCTTAGTAGCACGACATATGTGCTCTTTACCGGCTTATACGTTTATAGCATAAGACTTTACAACTTAAGCTGCTTCATATACTCATCACCAATATATTGCAAGGCTCATTATGATAGGGGTGACATTGATGCTCTAGCTAGGCGTGTCGAGTCCTTGCTGCTGTAAGAAAGGCTATGTTCTAGTCGCTTAGCTATCCTTGTATAAAAATGATACTCATCTTCCAGGTGCATTCTAGAAGAAAAATAACTTAAAAATTATATACTAATAACAAGGTAAGCGGGGAGCCACGCGAAAGCCCCTAAACCAGGATGAACTGCCCAGTATCTCTCAGCAGTAGAGACTGATCTTGCTCGAGTGAATCCTAATCATGCTCGATTTGAAGGTCCAATGGTTAGCACAAGCACAATGGGGAGTGGGGAGAAGAGGGGGATCTGGACCTCAGAGGCCATGACGGCGTCGGCGAAGCGCCTGGGCGGGAGGCGGCCGACCTCACGTTCCCATAGTCGCGCAATCCGCGTCACCTCTGCTGGCATCGTCTCCGCCGCCGCCTGTGAGGGTCTCTCTCTCTCTCTCTCTGATTATTTGACCTTCTTTACTTTGCCACTTGACGTTTTGCCCAGATTTATCTTGTACTTCCTTTTCTGCCATAGATTACTTCGGCAATTGATGATTAATTTGGCCCCCTGACGGGCAAGGCCCACACGCAATGATCAAGTTACCCCTCCACCTGTTTTAACAACAGAGAGACTAACTACGTTAAAAATAGTACTAATATATACAAGTGCTACAGATTGATAAGGAAATCAAGAACAACTTAATGTTTCTTTGCCCACTGCATACATATTGCTTCATCAGCCAGTTCTCTCAAGTGGGCTGGTGCATTGGCACTTACCTTAATTAGCTTTCATAATCCGCTACTGCTCATCATCCTTTTCATCTTCGTCTCCATCCGTCTCACCACCACCATCATCGTCGTCGTCCTCTCCACTTCTTCATCCTCATTCCATCCTCATAGGCAGGGGCGGGCACGCGTTGATTTTCAAATCGTACAGAGATCAATTCTGGCTTCCTTTGTATAAAAACAAATCGTAGTTATGGCATAATAAGTGTTGCGGTGGTGCTGTTGGATAGAGCAAAAGAATAATCGGCCGCTGGTCACTGCGTCAAATCTTGTTTCCTGAAATTTTTCCTACTGTTTTTTTACATTTTTTTTACTCTGAATACCTACTGGCAGAACTTTGGGCCCGCCCCGGCTCATAGGGCGAATCAGAACTATCATCATCAGAACCTTCATGAAGTAAAATTCAGATGTCAAAAATATATTATCAATCACGTATTCGTCTTAGGATAGAGTAGTAAGAATACAAGCAGATACTGACTACTGAAGTTACCAACCCTATCCAACAACGTTGTTTGCAAGTAGGACAGCTATAAGTGATATCTCCCCGCTAGGTACACAATGGACTAAAAGAAAGGGCGCACAAATTGAAGCATGTGTGGATATTCTGATACCAACATGTGTTTACATACACGGAATTTGCTTTCGCAAGTGTAAAATTGATCTCTCCATATTTAGCAGCATTGAAATTTAAATTAGCACTCGCATCTACTATACCAAAGTCATAGTGAAAATAAAGCACACTTTGCATATCTTAATTTCTTGACAACTAAAAATTAAAATATGAAGCAGGGCATTACACACTGACTTACGTGAGGTCTAATCAAAACCATAAAGTACAAGCATAAATATCCCGAGCAAAAAAGTAATTGTTCATAAAATTATGATATAGAATAATGGAAGTCTGAAACGACCCTACCCGACATATTGCACCAAGTTTTACAAGCTCTGAAACCAAAGAACCACAACTGTACCAATGATATCTTGGTAAAAAAAGAACACACCTCATCAAAGCAAGCGGCGCAGGGGCTCACATCCTCACCAGGTGCCCAAATCTTGACATATGTATCGATGCCACAACTTGCAAAATAATCTCAGTAGGGTGCTGTTCAACGCAGTTCACAAGCCGGTTATCTCTTCTCACCACTCGCACAAGCGCCCCATCCTCTTTCTCCAAATAAACATATGGGCACAGTCTGATCCAGAGGGAACATACTCACAATTGGGACCAAGGAGGTTAAGACCCTTATTAATTGTTTGCATATTCTGATGTCCCATGAAAGACTCAGGTGCAGGCAACTCCTTCCGGGCATAATCGTTGTAGTTGAGGCACACACTGTCTCGAGAAAAGGTAGATGTTTCCACAACGGCAGGATCCTACAACCTCATCAGCTTGTGACAAAACCATCTCTCTTTTTAGAAACCAAACGCGGAGGGCGGAATCTCATAACTGGGACAGGCCATGCCGGACCAATCTTAAGGGTATCAAGAAACCGTAAATAATGATCATTTCCGTAAACTGCAAAACAAGTCCATGGCAATAGCATAGAGTCCCATGATGCCATCTGAAAGAAAATTAAATGCTCTCGTTGTGCCACACGTACCAAGTATCCTGGGATATTTCTCCCTTATAACCGGAGGGAAGACACAGTCAGCAACAAATGAATCCAACATAGATAGTTACAAGTAGGAAGCACGGTAACAACTTACATGCCAAACATAGTCATCGGCCGCGCAGCTAAAGAACTCGTGTGGGGGCTCCCGGCTCAACAGCCAGCTTGCGCACCGCAGACTTGAGGTCAGCAAGCTTATCCATAGGGCGTAGACACCGAACCCCCTTCTTGTATCTGCGAATGCCTCACATGTACAATACAAACCCGGTACTATTGAAGCTTATGTTTTTTTTTTTGAAAAAAGATCCGACCACATATATTAGGCAGCTCGAGCAAATTACAAACAGGTCCACAGAAGAACAGAAAATTACAAAAGGACCCAGGAAATTGCAAGGAGCCCCCCAAGCCACCGAGAGGAAACACGATCGGATCCGCACGCCGCGCGCCGGAGCACCTAGCCGTCGCCAGAGCCGCCGTACCACCTGCCGCCGGAGAAGAAGCACCTCCACTCGTTGTAGATGACCGCTGGGCCGTCCGCCGCGCCGCGACGGAAACCGAAACCGTTGAACGAACACGGCCAAAGCGCTTTCTTCACCGCACCACCCGTCGTCCCGCCGGCTCGACACCGACCAGGTCCACCACCAGCCACGCCCTGCAACTTCACAGCGCCCGCTCCCCTCGCCACCACGGCCGGCCGGAGCAGAGACGCCGATGAAGACCACCACCACAACCACCACCAAAACCGGAGCTCCCACAGCCACCAACTCCCCCCCTCGCCACCAAGGCCGGCCGGAGGAGCAGAGGAGGAGGAGAGCAGCGGACGAACCTTCACTACCTCCCCGGCGAGGCCGGAACGGGGACAGGAGGGGAAGGACAAGGCCCACCACGCAGACGCCATCGCCACCGTCCTCGACAACGCCGCCAGGCCACACACACCTAACCTACACTATCTACACGCCCAGCGAACAGCCGGAGCTCCCCCCGCCTCGCGGTGCCGAAACAGCGACCGGAGGCGGAGGGGAGCAGCGGGGACGCCGGCGGAACCTCGACGCTTCGAGTCGCCTCCCGAGTCGCCTTTCTCTCCTGTAGCAGGGGACACGGGGAGGATAAGGTTCTTTTTTGGGGTAGTACTATGAATAGCATTATTGAAGCTTATGTTGTTCATGGCAAACCCGTGTTTCCGCAGCCTCTTCCGGATACCCAGAGAATGCACAAACTCCTGCACCAACGAGCCAAACCAAAAGCTCAATTGTATGGTACTCTCGACTCAAACGGTGTTCTTGTTTCACGGAATTTGCTGCAGAAAATTACAGCAGCTCCATTGTAACTGCACCTGACAGTAGAAGGGTAAAGTTTTTTTCCTTTGGGCAGCAAAATCTACTATTAGATACAACAACGTTTTCTGTGAGTTCAGTAAGACCGCTAAAAGGCACATTTTCGAGCAGAAGTATGCAACAATCTTGCACCTAGTGTCGGCGGGGATCATTTCTTCCCAAATGGAAAAAACAGGTTACTAACCATTAGTCCATTACAGAGTGGCTTGGGGGATCGAGAGCCATAGTAGTAGACTAACAGCGATAGCCGCCTCGGCAGTAGTACAGGCTCGAGTGTAACCTAGTGCTGCTCCGTCTGAGGGTCGAATGGCATGGCTGGTTCGAGCAGAGTGGTGCTGTGAACTGGTGGGGAGAGGAGCGGGAGGGAGGACGGAGGGAGCTGGACCTCAGAGGCCATGAAGGCGCCGGAGAAGCGCCTGGGAAGGAGGCGGCCGACCTCGCGCTCCCAGAGCTGACAGCCCCGCCATCTGCGTCCCCTCCGCGGCTCCGACGGCATCGTCGCCGCCGCTGCGAGTTTTTTTTTTATGAGATGTTCCTTCGCCTGCTCCACCGTGGAGGCGAGGCCCATGGCGGTGGTCCATCCATCTCCAAACGAAGGGAAAACTACATTAAAGAAAAGGGAACTGACACAATCTTCGTTCTTGCTACAGTACTACTCGTAACTGATAAGATGTTGGTCACCAGATGACCGTTGTCCTGAAACATTTTGACATCGGAACAATACAGGCGCTAATAAAGAGTCATTTGTCTAGCACTCTTAAGAAAGCAGGAACAAATCTTAGAGATAGTAGCTCGACACAACTTCCATCCTCGCTACGACAACAGCCAGCGGCACCGTCATCTTTCACCCTTCTTAGATTCGATATCGCCCTCATCATCGTTGCGGAGGATCTCGGGGACCATCTCGATATTGCTTCATTGGCCAATTATTTTGCTGGTGAACTGGCGGCCCTAAAGTAGTTTTCTGTCATGTAGAACCATCATCTTTCTGAGCCTCGTTTCCATCTGTCTCGTCATCATCATCAATGTTTAAATCATCATCTTCTTCATCATAATCGTCATCACTATCAAAAATCATATAATCATCGGAGTCAACCTTCAAAAAGGAAAATTTAGATGTCAAAAACTGAATTATCAATCACACATTCGTCTCCGAATAGAGCAGTACAGTAACAATACAAACAGATAGTGAACACTGGAGTTCTTAGCTCTGTTCCAACAACGTTGTTTGCAAGTTAGGACGCTACGGGTGACATCTCTTTTAGTGATTATACAATGGACCAAAACATAACACACATCTTAAAGCATGGATATATATTCTGATGCCAAGGTATTTACATACGCATAATTTGCTTTCTCATGTGTAAAATTGGTCCCTCGTTATCTATAGCATATTTGCAGTGAAATTAAAGACTCATGCCAGTATCCCGGAGTCATGGTGCAAATCAAGAACTATTTTCATTTGTGATTTCTTGACAATTCAAAATCAAAATAAAGGAGGGCACTGTACACTTACCTGAGCTACATTCAAAATCATAAAGCACAAACATATCCTGAGCAAATTAATTGTTTACACATGTATTATGTATAATACTAAAAGTATGGAACCAGCCTTTTGGACATGTCACACCAAATTTGACATGATGTGCAACAAAAGAACATAACAATCCATGTGGAATATCTGAGTAAATAAAAGAACATACCTCATCAAAGCAATCAGTGGAGAGGTCCTCATTGCCACCAGGTGCCCAAATCTTGACATCTGCATCGAGGCCACTGCTCGCAACAACAATCTCGGTAGGGTGTTGTTCAACACAATTCACGATCGAGTTATCTCCTTTCATCACTCGCATAAGCTTCTCATCCTTCTTTCTCCAAATAAACACATGGCCACAGTCTGATCCAGAAGTAACATAGTCATAATTGGGACCAAGGAAGCTAACACCTTTAATGGCTTGTCTGTTCTTGTGCCCCTTGAATGTCCGAGGCATAGGCAATTTCTCACTATAAATCTCATCAAAATTGTTGAAGTATAACCCATGTTCTCTCGAGAAAAGGTATATGTTGTCATAACGATAGGATGCTAATAGCTCACCCCTTTGTGAGAAAGCTAAACCGGTGATTCCATCTTTGTTGTTACAAATCAAATGCTGAGGGCAAAATTGCTCAACTGGGAGACCAAATTTAGATCTTTTCAGATCAATCTTACGGGTATCATATAACCGGACATACTCATCATTTCCGGAAACGGCAAAACAAGAGGGATTTCTTGGATCCACGGCAATGGCATAGAGTTTCATGGTTTCACCCGATAAGTAATCAAATCTTCTAGCAACACCACATTTGAAAAGTTTCCTCGTATATTTCTCTCTCAGGTCAAACTGGAGGGAAGATAAAGTCAGCAATAGAGGAATTCAACAGAGACAATTACAAGCGGGAACTTAGTTTAACAACTTACATGCCAAACAGAACCATCCTCCACACAGCTAAAGAATGTATGACTTCCCGACTGAACAGCCAATTGGGTCACTATGTACCTCAGGTCGGCAAGCTTATCCATAGACACACAACCTCCTTCATGCATCCGCAAATGCCTCACCTATTGCACCAACACAACCGATATCCAAACCATGACCATATGAGTGAGAAATGTTAAAAGCTCACGACTGAGAGGGAAATACTCAGCCTATGTATGTATATACCTCCCCATCAGTGCCGCACGTGACGATGCTCCGATCATCCGATAGGGGCATGAACCGTGCATTTAGCACAGTGTTACCGTACTCAGTGTGGAACTTCAACATCGAGGCCGCCTCTTCCAAGTTCCACAACACGACGGTCTCGTCGGCTGAAGCGGACAGGAGCAAGCTCCCGCTACTATTGAAGCTTATGCTATTCACGGCACCTCTGTGCTTCCGCAGGCTTTTCTCGATACCCATAGAGTGCACAAAGTCCTGCGCATCGAGCCAAACAACAACTTAATTGTGCTCGTTGGTCTCCGAGGAACAAAACTAAATTCTTAAAAGTATAACCCAACTAGTACCTAAACACAATGATGTGAAACCCGTTTACTTTCACAATTTATCACGAAATCCTTCTAATCCAGTCTATCTAATGCATTTTCAGGAGACAGAAAATGCATCTCAGCTACACCAATTAGTTGGTACTTCCTCTGTTCCTTTTTACTCTGCATATTAGGATTGTCTTAAGTCAAATTTTGGAATTTTTGACTAAGTTTATAGATAGAAATACCAACAGTCGTGATTGCAAGTCAATATCAATTTGGTATTACAATTTTTTTAGTTTTCCTATAAAGTTGGTAAAAAATAAAAAAATTGACATAAGACTAACCTAATATGCGAAGTAAAAATGACCGGAGGGAGTCGGGGAGTATGAGGGGATTAATGACGAACCCTCAAGGATAAATGATTTTTTTACCTATCCAAAGCAATTTAGGTGAGGGACATTCTTTGACAGAATGTATAATTTCCCGCCTCAAGTTTGAGCCTAGCACAAAAGAAAAGTTGATTCCAAATTTTAGATTTCATGGCAAGTCTATGAGAGTCATATTATTGATCCTTTATATTTATCTCGAAAGGTCGTGATTAGGACTTTCTTCTAAGCTCTTCTATTAGGGTAAGAAAAAATCAAACCTATTACTCTCAAAGAATGGGTAAATGGAATTCAAGCTTAGGGGACAACCAATCTCTAACTACCTATACTACCCCCTCATTGATTGGAACACTTCAGGGAAATGATCCCATAAACAAAGGAATTATATAGTATGAAATAGCAAAAACAAAAATAGACTAATTCAATTCTAATTTTCACGACAAGGGGAGATATTCCATATTTGAGTCATATTGGATTTTATAGTATGCAGATGAGCCAAAACTATTACTACCTCATCTAACTTGAATAACCAATGGCTAAATTTAACTATATATATATGTATCCTGATAACTAGAGAAGTTTTTGTTCGGTTATGATCCAAAGTGAAAAAACAATGGTTTAACAAGCCATCAAATAGAGCAATGTAACTATTATTTGCATAGTTAAAAATGCAAAAATGAATTCTTGACTTTTTTGGAAGAATTAATTTATAGTAACACTAGTAGGGAAAAAAGAATTAATTTATAAACACTCTTATCAATAAAAAAGGTTTGTTTCAAGTGGATCTTGAATGGCAGCTTGCAGATTTGTTGGGGATGGCAAGTTAACACCACGGGTAGGATTGCCTTTCCCGGCCCTCACTCCGACACATTTTGGCAGAACATAATTTGAAAGCCAATAAATAGATAATAATTCCTTCCTTTACTAGCAAGTGAATAGCAATCATAAGTTTTATTTCGGAAGATAAAAAGAGGCATTCCCTTTTTAATTTAAAATCGAAGAAGAGACTCCTCTAATGAATACCTTCCATTTATTTATTGAATAGACAGTCGAACTGAGAATAACATAGCCATATTTCAGAATAAAACACTAGGAAAAGGAAATTTCCAATAGAACGTTGTGGTTGTACTGGAGAAATAAGAAAACTCGTGATTCCACTCAGTCATTATTTTCCATTTTAGCAATTCTTTCTATTTCTACCTACTTAAGGTATTCATCATTCTGGTACAATTGTTGAAGTAGAATGAAAACACACTCGTGTGTAGGAACCCACTATGTTTTAGTATTGCTAGAACTAATTGTTATTTTGCATATGAATAAGTGAACAAAGTATAGCAAAAGCCAATGGAATTAGATTCATTTTCAATTAGGTCTTTCTCTAGGTTCTTTAGGGGTTATTATTTTCTTAGTAGCACGACATATGTGCTCTTTACCGGCATGTGCATTTGTAGCATAAGACTTTACCAGTTAAGTTGCTTTATATGCTCATCACCAATATTTGCAAGGTTCATTATGATAGAGGCGACATTGATGCTCTTGCTTGACGTGTCGTGTCCTTGTCGCTGTAAGCACATGGCTTTGTTCTAGGGGATTAGCTATCCTTGTATTGAAAATAATACACATTTTCATGGTGCATTCTAGAGAGAAAAATAACTAATATTACAGACTAATAACTTGGTAAGAGGGAAGCTGCGTGAAAGCCCCTAAAACCTGAACTGCCCCTTATCTCTCGGTAGTAGAGACTGATCTTCCTCGAGTGAAACCTAATGATGCTTGATTTGAAGGTCCAATGGTTGGCACAAGCACGATGGATGTGGGGAGAAGAGGGGAAGCTAGACCTCAGAGGCCATGACGGCGTCGGCAAAGCGCTTGGGCGGGAGGCAACCGACCTCACGCTCCCATAGGCGCGCCATCCACGTCCCCTCTGCCGGCATCGTCTCCGCCGCCGCCTGCGAGGGTCTCTTCTCTCTCTCTCTCTCTCTCTCTCTCTCTCTCTCTCTTGGCAACTTAGGGAATTTGATTATTTGCCCTCCTTTAATTTGCCACTTAATGTTTTACCCCGATTTGCCCGGTACTTCCTTTTTTTCATAGGTTACGTCGGCAATTGATGTTTTGGCCCCCTGATAGGCAAGGCCCACATGCAATGACCAAATTACCCCTGTCCTACTTGCAAACGACGTTGTTGGATAGGGTTGGGAACTTGTGTATTGAATTTCTGTTTATATTCTTACTTCTCTATTCTGAGATGAATACATGATTGATAATACAGTTTTGACATCTTAATTTTACTTCTTGACGGTTGATACAAATGCTTCTTGCGTTCCTAGCACGCAGTGATTCTGATGATTATACTTCTGACTAGCCCTACGAGGATGCATGGAAATGAGGATGATGATGAAGAAGAGGAGGAGGACGACGATGATGATGATGGTGGTGAGACAGATGGAGACGAAGATCAAAAGGACGATGAGCAGTAGCACCAATGCACCAGCCCACCTGAGAGAACTGGCCGATGAAGCAGTATGTATGCAGTGGGAAAAGAAATAATAATTTGTTCTTGTTTTCCTTATCAATATGTAGCACTTGTATATTGTAGCGTAGTTAGTCTCTCTGTTGTGCTTTCTCATGTGTAAAATTGGTCTCTACATATTTAGCATCATTGAAATTAAATTAACACTCGCATCTACTATCCCAAAGTCATAGTGCAAATAAAGCGCACTTTGCATATCTGATTTCTTGACAATTCAAAACTAAAATATGAAGCAGGGCATTACACAGTGACTTACGTGAGGTCTATTCAAACCCATGAAGTATAAGCATATCCCGAGCAAAGTAATTGTTCATAGAATTATTATATAGAATAATGGAAGTCTGAAACGACCCTACCCGACATATTGCACCAAGTTTGACAAGATGTGAAACCACAGAACCTAAGCATCTATGATATCTTGGTAAAAAAAAGAACACACCTCATCAAAGCAAGCGGCGCAGGGGCTCACATCCTCACCAGGTTCCCAAATCTTGACATCTGTATCGATGCCACAACTTGCAAAAACAATCTCAGTACGGTGCTGTTCAACACAGTTCACAAGCCGGTTATCTCCTCTCACCACTCGCACAAGCGCCTCATCCTCTTTCTCCAAATAAACACATGACCACAGTCTGATCCAGAGGGAACATACTCACAATTGGGACCAAGGAGGTTAACATCCTTATTAATCAGTTGCATATTCTGATGTTCCATGAAAGACTGAGGTGCAGGCAACTCCTGTCGGGCATAATCGTGGTAGTTAAGGCACACTCTCGAGAAAAGGTAGATTTTTCCACAACGGTTGGATGCTACAACCTCATCAGCCTGAAAAGGTAGATTTTTCCACAACGGTTGGATGCTACAACCTCATCAGCCTGTGACAAAGCCATCTCTCTTTTTAGAAACCAAATGCGGAGGGCGGAATCTTTTTTTGAACATGAACAGCAGGGGCTCTGCTTTTATTGACTTATAAGGAGAGGGAACAAAAACCTCAACGAGGTGTATACAACTCACACAACTACTTTGTGCACTCACAGCCTATGCAGAATTAGCAGGCGTTCCTTTTGCAAGGCTCAGAAACCAAATGCGGAGGGCGGAATCTCATAACTGGGACAGGCCATGCCGGACTAATCTTAAGGGTATCAAGAAACCGTAAATACTGATCATTTCCGGAAACTGCAAAACAAGAGGGATTTCTTGGGTCCATGGCAATAGCATACAGTACCATGATGCCACCTGAAAGAAACTTAAATGCTCTCGTTGTGCTCACGTACCGTCGAGGCCGCCTCTTCCAAGTTCCACAAAACGACGGTCTGTCGTCGTCTGAAGCCGACAGGAGCAGGCTCCCGGTATTGTTGAAGCTTATGTTGTTCATGGCACCCCCGTGGTTCCGCAGCATCTTCCGCAAACCCAGAGAATGCACAAACTCCTGCACCAGTGAGCCAACCAAAAGCTCAAAGAGCGGTCTTGTTTAACAGAAATTGCTGCAGAAAATTACAGCAGCTCCATTGTAACCGCACTTGACAATCTATCGAAGGGAAAAGTTTATTTTTTCCCTTTCGGCAGCAAAATCTATTAGATGCAACAACGTTTTCTCTGAGTTCAGTAAGACCGCTAAAAGGCACATTTTGGAGCAGAAGTATGCAGCAATCTTGCACCTAGTGTCGGTGGGGGAGAGGAGCGAGAGGAAGCAAGGGAGCTGGACCTCGGAGGCCATGACGGCGCCGGCGCAGCGCCTGCGCGGGAGGCGGCCGACCTCGCGCTCCCACAGCCCCGCCATCTGCGTCCCCTCCGTCGGCATCGTCGCCGCCGCCGCCGCGAGTTTTTCATTTTAATGAGATGTTCCTTCGCCTGCTTCGTGGGGAGGGGAGTCGGGCAAGGTGAGGCGAGGCCCATGGCCCATCCATCTCCAAACGAAGGACCAGATCCCGCGTTTCAAGCGTGCGCATTTGTTGGGCATGGAATTATTTAGGGCCTACCCAGTGCTAAACCAGATCCTGACCTCCGGTAAACTATTACTCCCTTTTTTTTTGCGAAACACAGTACAACGCAAGCGCTCATATAAACGCGCACACACTCACTCATATGAACATACGCACGCACCCTACCCCTATGAGCACATGCGAAAGACTGAGTTGGCGGGTCGAGTCTTGAGATTGACGAAGTCATCACAGGCGCCTCGCTGTCGACGGGAACGTCGCCTCCCACTGAAGAATGTTCCTGCTTAAATGAGAAACAGCAGCGTCAACAAATTCTACATACAGTCCCATCACTTCTTATGGACCAGAGGGAGTATATGAAATACTCACTCCGTATAAAAATATAAGACTTTCTAGTCTTTGCATTGCATGCATGTGAACAGAAAACCATCAATACATGTTCTGTACTTTGTGCATTGCCTCGTTAATCCGTGACCATTCTACCCGTTTACTCACTGATTGCATGTGTTGTCTACAAAACCAGGATTCACTTGTTCTCCGCTGATTACTTTGGCTAATGTATTAAGTTAACTGGTGTTATGATGTGAGCTTGTTTTTTATTTTTGTTAGAACAGTTAAAAGTTTGTTTGTCATAGCTGTGGGTGTTTAATCAGAATAAATATAAGCTGTGAGTTTGTTTGTAGATAAGTCACTGCCTTTGTTTTTTGAACGATGCTACACGTCCGACCTATTTTGTACGATTTCCGTCCGACACACCACATCAGACTGTTGGCATGATTAGCCTAAGCAAATGAATCCGTTGGATTGAGCATCGAACAACCGTGGGACATCAAAAACGTCATATGCACATCAGTTTCGTTGTTTTTTCCCATGTTCCCGTCCCGTGTGCCGTGCATATATATAGCTCACACCCACCATGGTTTGCAGTGATTATTAGCTAGCCACAATACTCCCTCCGTTTAGGTTTGTTAGTCCCCTCCCGTTGTGCAGCGCGACCAATGTATAAATCTATTGGCTGTCACGATCTCCTCATCTCGTACAGAAGCAGCAAATCAGCGAGCAGAGAAATCTACGGAGTAATTAGCGACATAATTACAGGCAACCGAAACGTCCTCGCGGCCCACGTCAAAAAAACCCGTTCTACATGCGCGGGTGGGAGAGAACCAATTCCCGCTGAAATCTCGCTGCATGCATCGTTGGTTGAATCTCCCTCCAGAGCTTCCATCCATGGCGCCAAATTTTCCTCCAGAGCTTCCATCCATGGCGCGAAATTTTCGCCACTCTCCCCCCAAAATTTCGCCAAATCGAGCAGAATCAGGGTGGCAAAGCAATTCGATTCGATTTCCAAAAGAAACGCGCAAAATCCGTCGTTAAATAGTCCTCCCTCCTTCCTCTTCTCGATCCAATCCAAAAGAGCGGCAGCGGCAACGAGCGAAAGCGTCGCCGTACAGCATCAAGCGTCGTCAGCGCGCCTGTTTCGCTGAAACTTGGTGCTGGCTTCCACATCGACCCCACGTCTGCATTCTTCCAACGGAACAATGGTAACTAGATTGTGTAGATCATTTTGTAGGGTTAACTGTATGGTTTAAGGTTTAGATCATTCAGGTTTAGATCATCCATGCCGTTCTGATCATTGTTCTTTAAATATTTTTAGTTCATGAACATACTTCAGATCATGGTTCTTTTGTGGTTCATTTTGTTAGATGTTGAGGCAAGTAGCAGTGGCTCTCCTGCTCGCCATGCACCTCAACCACGGCTTGGACATCCTCCATGGCCACGGCCACGGCATGGACATCCTCCATGGCCACGGCAGGGTTCTCCTGCCCCACCACGACTTGCATCTCTTGGTTCGGCACGCCATGGATCAGCTGCTCGCCATGCACCTCAACCACGGCATGGACATCCTCCATGGCCACGGCAGGGTTCTCCTCTTCCATCTCCATAGCCTGCGCCCAACTCTCCACAACGGGATCAAGGTTTCTGATCCACGTCTTATGACCTGGCCAGTGCCATCCCCCTTCCATCACTCCCGTTGTTCATGGCCATGAGAGTCTCGGTGTTCTTATAGTACAGGATGTTACGGATCCAAATTTGAAACAAGGAAGAGGAGGCGATCGAGCTAACGGTACTGCATGCATCCAGCGCGAAACCAGAATACGTTCACACGATCAAAATCCCAGTCGTTTTCCCACGGGAAGGACTAGTTTGCTGGGAGTAAATCGAGGGGGAGAGAGAAGGCCTAATTATTAGGCATTAACTCTATCGGGCCTTATTTGCCCACCGTTTCTGAACAAATATTTTTTGGTTAGGGGACTAACAAACCTAAACGGAGGGAGTATCTCAAATGAGTTACCTACCATCAATTTTTCCTGCTGAAGTTGCTTCCGAGGAATACATAAATGTATTGTGTCGCACACGCAGACTGTCACAAATATGTTAGATTTGGGAGACGTTAGGGAAATATCAGCTTGTACGTTCTGGATGTTCCACGGTGCATCTACTGGCCACAATTCGACTACAATGGCTGGATGCACAATGGGGGAAATTATAGAGTTAAGAGTAACTGGAGCCATCTTGTCTTGACTCTTGAGAGCCTCAAGCTTGTATGTATCTGTACTTATGGTTGAATTCTCTAGAAAGCAATCGGCAAATACAAAAAGAATGATAAAGGTGAAAGTCAACCATGGCCTCAACATACATAGGTCCTTATTCGTTACTATATGCAAATCAGGAGAGGTATTTTGACACTCACGCGTCTAATTATATAGTTTTCTCACATACTACTAACTCCATATGGTGTTATCCACACGCATTATCATATGGTGGGCAGCAAATGACAGTAACATAATAACACACAACTCAAATAAATCATAGAGATTTAACTAGGGAAGCACCGCCCCTAGGCTTTTTTTTTTGCACTTACCCCTAGGCTTTCTTACTCCATGCCTTCTTGCTGTTATAGATTATCCCTCCCTCCTGATAGATGGCAGACAAAGGGGTAGGAAAATTCATGATAAGGTTGGCCTCCCTCTGAAGTTAAGGTTTCCTCTCTCTTTATAGGCCGAGACAATGTTCCACGCTATTTCGATCAATTCCCCTTTGATCCAAGTGTTCTGGGGCAGGTTTAGAGGGCTCCTCTCTCTGTCCCCCTGAGTCCATAGGGTCGAATCATGTTAACCATAACATATGGCAAGAGTTAGAATAATACACTTTCGAAATACCCTAAAAAATCCGAGCCTTCGGTAGAAAGGGCATAAAAGTCACTTCCAGACTCCGTTTTGAACATCTGACCCATGTAAAATCGTAATTAAAAAATTGTACAACGCACATGCTGTAACTCTTTTCCGTTTTACGTGATCTTCAGGCCTTTCTCTGACGATCTCTAATAATTGTCTGGTGGGGATAAATTTCAGGAATGTCCATAAGTCTGGTTACTTCGCGATTTTTGCAATATATATAAAAGTAATTACGACACATCAAAGTTGTTAAACAAAATCTTGTGTACTCTTTCAACTATTAATGGGCCAATCCAAATAAATATTCTATAAAATGCCAAATATCATTGATAAAAAAAATAATAAACTATAAATAATTTCTACGATTAGTTTTTGACTTTCACTGTCAGACGAGTTTAACATGCTCACTTTGTTGTATGTACAAGCTCATCAAAATATCTATAGCTTAGTTAAGAAAAGATGCAGTATTTACTAGACAAACTACAGTAGACGCAGAGGCAGGGTAATCCCCTGTTTCGAAAAGGAAACTAGAAAAGGTACAATAGATTAATAGTCGTCGGTGATAGAGATCATCCACCTCATAGATGAGTCATTATTGTCTTTATTTCTTCCTAGCTCACATAAAGTGTTTTCCATATATAAAGCTCACATCCACAATGCATCTGGCTAGGATAGCCCTTCTCCACCTTGAAGTGATAAACTAGCCAGGAGCATACACAGCATACTTACAAATATATATGTCATTCCCATAAATGAGCTAGGCACTGTGGATATTAATCCTCGAGATAACTCCCCTCGTCCTCGTCCCATCCCACACACACATACGCTATCGCAAATATGTTAGATTTGGGAGGTATTCGGAAAATATCATCTTGTAGGTGCTGAAGTTCTTGTGGCGCATCTACTCTGCATCATTACTCTCTGATACCGTGAAGTATGATGAAAATACCGATCACAATAGGTTATACAGAGATGCTAGAGCAACCAATGCCCCGCTGTCTCGAGAGACTGCGGACATTCTTTTTTTCATGCAGCCTAGATTCTCCATGAAAAAAATCCAGTACAATGTAAACCTCTTGAACAACATCAGATATGGTTTCATCTGTGATGTGCCCATAATACGTAGCTAGCTCATGTGTTGTGATGCACGAGGTTGATGTCATCATGCGCTTGGTGGTTCCATCTCTCTTTTTAGAAACCAAACGAGTAGGGCGGAATTTCTTCACTGGGACAGGCCATGCCGGACCAATCTTATGGGTATCATAAAACCCTATATACTCATCATTTCCGGAAACTGCAAAACAAGAGGGATTTCTTGGGTCCATGGCAGTAGCATAGAGTAAATACTGAAGAATATATACAATAACTGATAAGATGTCAGTCAGCAGATAACCGCTCTCAGAAAAGATTAACTACGTTAACAAGAATATATACATGTGCTAAAGAGTGATAAGGAAACACTACAGTAACCTAGCTACTACATATCCTAACTAAGCACACACACATTTTTACGTCTGGCGAAGTCATGTGTCCACCCCGGCCTCACAGGAAACCAGGAGCAACTCTTGACATATTTGCGAGACTTTTAGCCCGTCAGAACTTAATGTTTCCTCGCCCTCCGGATACATATTGCTTTATTGGCCAGGTCTATCCTGGTAGGCTGGTGAATTGGCCGTAACCTTATTTTGCTGTCATGTACCGCCACGGCTCATCATCTTTCCAAGCTTCGTCTCCATCTGTCTCGTCATCATAATCCTCATCATCGAGGTTAAAGTCGTCATCCTCATCTTCTTCACCATAGTCGTCGTCCTCGTCATCATCATCCTCGTCAGTCGAATCAAAACGCGAAGAAAGCATATAATCACCGGAATCAGCCTTGAAAAAGGAAGATTCAGATGTCAAAAAACTGAATTATCAGTCACATATTCGCCTCAGGATAGAGCAGTAACAAAATACAAACAGATACTGAATACTGCCATATTGGAGTTCCCGACCCTGTTCCAACAACAACGTTGTTTGCAAGTAGGACATTACAAGTGACATCTCCTGTAGTGATACACAATGGACCAAGAGAAAAGCGTAATAAAGCATGGATATTCTGATGCTAACATATTTTCATACACAGAATGTGCTTTCTCCTGTGTAAAATTGGGTCCCTCCCTATTTAGCATATTTGCAGTGAAATTAACGACTCGGGTCCAATATCCCAAGTCATAGTGCAAATGAAGAACCCTTTTCATTTCTGATTTCTTGACGATTCAAAATGAAAAATATGAAGCAGGGCATTACACACTTACTTGAGCTATATTCAAAATCATAAAGCACAAGCATATCCCTATTTATACAGGTACGTATAATACTGAAAGTCTGGAACTAGCTTAGCTGGCATATCACACAAATATTGACAAGTTGTGCAACCAAAGAACATAGCAATCTATCTAGAACACATAGCATCTGAGTAAAACAAGAACACACCTCATCAAAGTGAGCAGCGGAGAGGTTCTCATTATCGCCAGGTGCCCAAATCTTGACATCTGCATCGAGGCCACAGCTTGCGACAACAATCTCAGTAGGGTGTTGTTCAACACAGCTCACGATCCGTTTATCTCCTTTCATCACTCGCATAAGCTCCCCATCCTTCTTTCTCCAAATAAATACATTGCCACAGTCTGATCCAGACGTAACATAGTCACAATTGGGACCGAGGAAGCTAACACCTTTAGTGGCTTGCCTATTCTCGTGTGTCTTAAATGCCCGAGGCACGGGCAGCTTCTCACTGTAAATCTCATCAAAATCGTTGAAGTATAACCCATTATCTTTTGAGAAAAGGTAGATGTTGTCATAACGATAGGATGCTAATAGCTCGCCGGTCTGTGAGAAAGCCAAACCGGTGATTCCATCTCTCTTGGTAGAAGCCAAATGACCAGGGCAGAATTGCTCAACTGGAAGACCAAATTTAGACCTTTTCAGATCGATCTTACGGATATCATATAACCGTACATACTCATCATTTCCGGAAACTGCAAAACAAGAGGGATTTCTTGGGTCCACGGCAATGGCATAGAGTTTCATGCTTTCACCTGATAAGTAATCAAATCTTCTAACAGCGCCACATTTGAAGAGCTTCCTGGGATGTTTGTCCCTCAGGTCAAACTGGAGGGAAGACAAAGTCAGGAACAGAGGAATTCAACAGAGATAATTACAAGTGAGAACTAAGTTAACAACTTACATGCCAAACAGAGCCATCCTCCACACAGCTAAAGAATGTAGTAAGGCTTCCCGGCTGAACAGCCAACTGGGTCACCATGTACCTCAGGTTAGCAAGCTTATCCGTAAACACACAGCCCTCTTCTTGTATCCGTGAATGCCTCACCTGTACCAAAACCACAACAAATAGCCAAACCATGACCATATGAGCAATGTAAGAAGCTCAAGACCGGCTGGGGAACACTCAGCCTGTTTGGATACCTCCGCATCAGCGCCACACGTGACGATGCTCATATTATCCGACAGGGGCATGAACCGCGCGTCCAGCACATCGTTACCGTGCCCCGTGTGGAACTTCAGAGTGCACGCCTCCTCTTCCAGGTTCCACAGTACGGCGGTCTCATCGTCCGAAGCGGACAGGAGCAGCCTCCCGGTACTGTTGAAGCTTATGCTGTTCACGGCACCCTTGTGCTTCCGCAGCCTTTTCTGGATACCCAGAGAATGCACAAACTCCTGCGCAGCGAGGCCAAACAACAACTTAACTGGGCGCTCTTCAGTCTCAAATGGAACAAAAATAATAGCTTGAAAATTATGTTGACCGCCTGGGTCCTGTTCTCCACTCGCCGACTCCTCTAGGAGCATATGGGTAGGGTGGGTACGTTGACTGAGGCATCCCTGGAGACATGATACTGCCACAGAGGTGTCCAGCATTGTCGAGGCCGACATTGGCGCAACTAGTTGTTGTCCCTGTGGTCATAGTGTGGTGAGTGGTGGCTAAACTCTTCAATTAGCGTTCCAAGCCGAAAGGCGTTGTTCGAGCCGCTTGGCTATCCTTATATGAAAAATAGTACGCATTTTCATGGTTTTTTCTAGCAAAAAAAAAAAATACGAGTAATAACTTGGGTAAGCGGAGAGCTGCTAGAACCCCAAATCCTAGAAGAACCACGGGAACTCTCGGCGCTAGAGACTAATCTTGCTCAAGTAATAACCTAATGCTGCTCGATTTGCAGGCGAATGGCTGGCTCAAGCAGAGAGAGAGAGAGAGAGCTGGACCTCGGAAGCCATATGGGTATGGGTACGTAGATCCGGGCAACCCTGGAGACATGGCCTTGTCACGGAGGTGTCCGGCAATGGTCGACACGCGGCATTGATGCTCTAGCAGTCTAGCTAGGCAGGGCGGGTCCTTGTCGCATTATCTGTCGGCGGTAGAGTCTGGTGTTGATCGAGCGAAATCTAATGAGGCTCGATTTGAGGTCCAATGGCCGGCACAAGCAGAGTGGGGGAGTGGGGAGAAGAGGGGGAGCTGGACCTCGGAGGCCATTACGGCGCCGGCGAAGCGCCTGGGCGGGAGGCGGCCGACCTCGCGCTCCCACAGCCCCGCCATCCGCGTCCCCTCCGCCGGCATCGCCTCCGACCTCCGCTCCGCCGCCCGCGAGGGTTTCTTCTCTTCTCTCTCTCACTCTCTGCTGCCGCTGCTCCTGCTCTGCCTGCGCGCATGGCTGGCGGTGTAGGAGACCCTGCTGGGCCTGGTCAATTCGCGTCTGGGCCCATTACGGTCCGGCCCATCCGCTCTCCGTCCGCTACACAAGACTCAAACCCAGTTTGGCTCGAGCACAGCACGGTCAGACCGGGAGAAGAAGAGAGAGAGAGTGGAGACCGACGGGCGCAGCCAAACCCTAGCTCCCTCTCTCCGCCGCCGCCGTCGTCCCTGCCGCCGGACGCGCCATGGTAACCCCCCCCCCCCCCCCTCCGCGCTCCCGCTCTTGTCCTTCCCAGAGTCGTCGTTCCGTTGATCTCCGTACTGACGGCTGCTCTGCTGCTCCTCTTTCGCAGGCCGACTCCCCGCGCCGAAGGTAATGACGGACTCACGCCGGTGTCCCCTCCCCTCTCATTCGGTGCCCGTTTGAATTTATTCGGCTCGATGCGTCCGTCGACGGCTCTGATCTGGGTCCGGCGACGCCCGCCACCTAGAATGTACGTAGCTTCAGCTTAGGCGACGGATTGATGCCTGTAGATCCAGGGCAGGACGTCTCATGCTAGGAGGAATGGTATCGTTTGAGACGGACATAGCTGCGGCATGCGGATCTTGTTTTTGCTAGTGTTTGACTTTGATAGCAGACGACGATTGGTGTGGTTGATTTGCGTGGTAGTTGTTCATTCTCATCTCTCTTGTGGAGCTTGATGTTGTAGGTCCAAACGTGACGTAGTCCACTTTTATTGGATTATCGTACAATGGTTTCGCCTCCCATATCAACTATGACTTCTGAAGATGACCTCTGTTTGTTGTTTTATTTAGATAGAGTAAACCCATCGATTTACTAATGATCCGAGATAAATCAACAGTACGAATTCTTAGTGTTCCTTCATGTTTTGCTGATAGGTAGATTCACTAATTCGTCTCTTAAGAGGTTTTCTTCACTTGTTTGCCAATAAAATTTGCGGCTAAAGTGATGATTACCAATAAACTGTAACATAAGGGGGTAGTAATTGCTTAACTGAGGCTCAGAATTGAATCTTGCTCAGCTGGGGTGGTGTGAGTGTACACGCCCTCGTCCCTATACTAGTTTTGTTTCGGATGTAGGTCTGTCTTGGAAGTTACAAGGTGCAGGTAGATGAACAGATTATTTTTTTTCGCGAAAACGCAAAGGACCTTTGTGTTTTATTTCATTGAAAAGATAAGAGTGTTTTACAGTCCACCTAAGAGGCGAAGTCTCATAATACATGGCTTAGTGCACATCCCAGGTGGATGGCAAAATGACTCTCAGGCCTAAGGCGCCTGCTCGTGCCCACATCCCGGCCTCCTCTTTGATCTTGGCTAGCAGGGTGGCAAGATGAACAGATAATTCGATGAGTTCACATAAAGAGCCTGGACTTATTTTCCTCACTATTCTTATTCCCTCTTTCTGTTTCTCATAATATGCTTATAACTATGCTAAAATTTTACTCCCTCCGTTCCAAATTAATTGACTTGTGTTTGTCCAAATACGGATGTATCTATACTTGTTTAGTGTCTAGATACATTCGTTACTAGACAAATGCATGTCAAGTAATTTGGAACGGAGGGAGTATTAGATAAGCAGTTGGCTACGGTCATTGGACTCAAAAAATTGATGTTGATTCCCGAGAACCATTTTGAAGTATTTCATATTGTTATCTTGAAACTTGTAACAGTACATAAAGTTATGGGTGTGCTCTGTTATCTAATGTGCTGTGTGGTCTTTGACCAGCCCGAGGAAGAAGTAAAAAAGAAGAGAACAATTGCATCTTATTTAACAGTCTAGTTTTCTTACTGTCAGGTACACAAGGTCCTCGAGGTCCCCTTCTCCATATAAGGGACGCCAAAAGGCAATGTCAAGGTCAAGATCACCTGCAGCTCAATCTCAGTCTAGATCTCCTTCACCTGATCCGAGATCTCAGGCGAGGTCAAGATCAAGAAGCCTTGAGAGGTGTGGATTCTTCGTTCAACTTTTTGCTAATACTGCATGTATTCTGCTTACTGTGTCCCTCACAGCAGAGACTACATTAAAAGATTAGCATGTATTCTTGCAATATGATATGCAACATGTTCATGCTGTTGAGAGTTTAGTTTATAACTAAGTTTGTCTTGTAATACTAGCTTGTACAGTCGTGGTGTAATATTTCATGTAATGTTTAGGTTAAAAACATTATAATTTTTTTTTGTAATAGTTTGTTAATCTTGTTATAGTAGCTGATAGTGTTGGGGTAATTAAATTACTTGCTTCGTATACACTAGTTCTGATAGTTGGAAGTTCATATATTATAATAGCCGTGACATGTGAAATCACGCCATGGTACTAATAAGGTAGTAAGTAGCGAATGACATAATGGCTAATGATCAATAAACTTGTCATGTAAAGCTATGAGATGTTGTGATGTAAGAAATGCATTCTAGATTGTAATATCCCTTGCAATGGGGCAATAGAATTCCATCCATTTGTCCGGTTATAGTAGCTAGTATTGTTGAGGTAGTTCAGTTACTTGCTAGTCGTATACAGTAGTTCTGATGGTTGAAATTCATATATTATAATATCTGTGACATGCAAAATCACCTCATGGTACCAAAGTAGTAAGTAGCTAATGGCATAAAGGCTAGTGATCACTAAACTTGTCGTGTGAATCTATGAGATGGTGCAATGTAATATCCCTTGCAATGGGTCAATAGAATTCCATCCATGGAAGTGAAATAATGTATAGATCCGAAGATTATATGGCATGGCAAAATATCAACATTTTGTAATGCAAGAAATAAGAAGCAACATGACTTCCACATCTTTTTCCCCTGTGTGGTGGATAAGAAGCAACGTGACTTGCACAACTTTTTCCCCTGAGTGCGGTGTATGCCTCAAAAGACTGTTAACATCTCACCTAGAATAGTCACAAGTAACACTTCTTCATATGTAATGTGTACATGCTTAATGTCGCTTCTTGTAGCAGGGAGCCTGAAGCTGTGAATCACGGAAATACTCTGTACATAACTGGACTTTCGTCTAGAGTGAATGATAAAGAACTCAGAGAGTACTTCGGTAAAGAAGGAAAGGTAAGTTTTACTTGCGTGATAACACACCGAGTTTTTGTTCGTCTGAAGTGCAAATTATGACATCTCCTCTTTGTTAGGTGGTTTCTTGCCATGTTGTTCTTGAACCCCATACCCGTGTTTCTCGTGGATTTGCCTTCATCACCATGGACACTGTTGAAGATGCTGAACGCTGCATCAAGTATCTTAACCAGTCTGAAATGCAAGGCCGAAACATCACTGTTGAAAAGGTAATTGTTTGTGCATCCACATGGGTTGTCGTCTTGTTGATTCAGATGCAACCTGATATTTCATGTGTGTTGACCTGGAGGTTTTTTGGTTATTATTCAGAAGAGATTGTGCAAGCAATGTGCCAGCAATCAAGATGCTGAGTTCATCAATTTCAACTTTAGCTCATACAGCTTTGATCAATGGACAGCCCAAAGGGTTACTATGCAACACAAGATTCACAACAACTAAACATAGCAAATTTTCAACTAAACCTCAGCATCCAACTTCAACTCCACATCAACTAATCAACGGGCATTTCCAAATCGTTAGTCAAGATGTGTGGTGACATATGCATAGCAATGCTGGATGTCTGCTAGTTGGAGTTTGTGCTCTCCATTACCTATTTCCTCCTTGGTCCGTTAATGCACGATGTGTATCCACTGATCGTAAGGGAAACTCGTAACTACCTACATAATCCAGCATGATACTTATTTCTCTATCTTAGACTGGAACCTGATATATATCGTACTGATTGCTGTTTTGGTTATTTCAGTCACGCCGAGGTCGCCCAAGGACACCAACTCCTGGAAGTTATCTAGGTATGGAAAGTATCCAAAGCTTTTAATTTACATCATCATGGGATAGTATCATATTGTACTGCTGAATCTGAACTGTATTGCCTAAATCTTGTCTCACTATCTTTTATCATCTCTCATTGTACTTGCATGCGATGTACATACATGCCTTGTTATGATTTACAGCTTTGGGGTGTTTACATGGAATTTTCTTGTACAGGACATCGCTATGAACGTAGAGAGCAGCAGCGTGGCGGTGGCAGATTCCGCAGAGGTGGCTATGGTCGTGACGACTACTACAGCAACAGCTACCGCAGGTCTCCACCACCCATGTACCAGTCCTACAGGGACACCCGGGACTACCCTCCCTACAGAGACACCCGGGACTACTCGCCACCCCCCAGGGACGCCCGTGACTACTACGATGGTAGGGGCGGCGGCGGTCGGGGTTACTCCCCTCCTCCTTATGGCGGCAGGGTAAGAAGGGAGCGATCCAGGTCGCCGCTGCCGTACTCCCCATACCGTGGAATGCCCGAGAGAGGCTACGCTGGCCGCCGGGCTGGTGGCGGTGGCTACGACAGGTAGGTGAGGTTTGTGCCCCCTCCGTCCATGTCAGCTGAGGCCTGGTGTCGACGGAGTTGGATGATGGCGGCCTTCCCCGGTGATTGCTACTCTCTCCGTTCTAATTTAATTGACTTGCTATCCATCAAATGTGGATGTATTTAGACATGTTACATGTATAGATACATTCACATGTGGTGTATACCAAGTCAATTAAATTGGAACAGAGGGAGTAGATGGATGTAGCTGTACTACTATCACGGAACGATGTGTTGGTGTATTTCTGTCACAATGTTGTAATGGCACCTAGTTTGTAACTAAAGCAATGATATCCTCTGGATGACCCGAGACATGTTATATTCAGCACGTTTGAATTATTTGAGATCACATATTTGGTGTTGTTATATTCAGCACGTTTGAATTATTTGAGATCGCGTATTTGGTGTTGGCTGTAGTTACTCCCTGAAATGTGTGAAACCGAGGGATGGAATATCAGCTGGATGGGGACGGTGGTAGATGGTAAGTTGGAATCGTCTGTGTGAAGACAATTGGCTTTGATGTGCCCCTGCTTCTTGTTACACGATTGTGTGATGGTCCAGCACCTGAAGTGCTGCTTGTGATGACTCCACAATCTTTCGCTGTGCTCGGCATTGCAGGCATAGTGACCCGTAGTACACAGGGATCATTTGTTTGAACTGAACCTGTGTTTCTTTCATGCTCCGTAAGCATCTCATCATTAAACCTGGGGCACAGCCTTGGATGGGCTTTTTCGGGTGATTGATTTGGTGTTAAGATTCTGTGCAAAGTTGGTCTGCCCCTGGAATTTCATTTTGATTATGTGAGAGAGAAATTTGGGGTGAAGGGAAAGGGAGAAAATGGGGGCAAAAGGAAGAGATCCGGCTTGAACGGCGTATCTATCGATCATGATGCCGTCTGTGGATGCCTTCTTGCATTACGGGTTGGACTACATAATCGCTACCTTTCCTAGGATTGTCCCATGTCATATATTTCGTGATCGTGAGGACAAGAGTGCACTGGGCATGAGGATCTAACAGACCGTATTGGCACACTAAAATCTAAAGTGTGCTCCCAAGTTTTGCCCTTTTATGCTCACAATCGGTGGATACGAACCCGGTGAACCTCCTCAACTTTGCAGCGTGTACACAATAGATTAGCCGTCTATTGTATATATACACATGATGGCTCGACTTGGTAATATCTTGAGGTTGCTAGCAATTGACTTCATGAGATTATTTCACCAAGTTCATCATAAATATAGACCGTATCTAACCATGTATACAACTAGACCACGTGCAATCGATTCTGTTCTTTTCTCTCAAGACTTGGTGCGTTTTTGCTGCATTTTACTTCATGTATTTTTTTAAGAGTTCGTGAACGGCGTACCACATCTCTATAGAAGACAAGAGAATGATGCAAGCCACGTACAACGAGGTTCTTTACGGTACCCTATACTGCTGGGAACTGGGAGCAGTATAGGAACATCTGGCCGTCGATCTGAAGGGTATAATAGACTTGTCACCTCGAAAACTAACGGGGCGAGCCTGCTTCTAGTTAGTCCTACGCAGCCCACCTGGTACTGAACCGTTCTTCGCCTGCATATCTTCGCGTGCAGGTTTCCGTTCAACGATTTCTAGTTTTAACTAAATCTTCATTTGTTGAAAAACGAATAAGGAAGTCAAATAGCTGAAACATGATAGTGTTTATTTTCCTCGCAAAAAAAAATGATAGTGCTTATTTACTAGAACAAGCAACAATGCTCGCTAATGGGGTCTTTCGACAACATAAGATCACTCTATGATCATTGTGCGAGGAGACAAATTCGTGGAACCACACAGTAACAAATAAACATGCTGCATGTTAAGCCACCGTTAACCTTTTCGGAGATCACATCTTCCAGTGACGGATTATCAACATGCTCCTCCTCATCCTCCTCCTCCTCCCCCTTACCAAAGATTCCTTTGCGGCTAAGCATTTGTTTTCAGATGTCTCCTATTCCTATTCTTAAGGTAGCACAATCCCTTCTTGCATTACGGGCTGGACTACAAAATCGCACCATTCCTACAAAATCACACCATTCCTGGGATCGTCCCATGTCATCTCTAGCGTGATCGTAAGGACAACAGTGCATTGGTCATGCACAGACCGTATTGACACACTATATAACATAGGTTACCCAAAGTGTGCCCCCAAGTTTTCCCCTTTTTATGCTCACAATCAGTGGACAAAAACCTGGTGAACCTCCTCAACTATGCAGCACGGACGCAACCGATTGGCCGTCGACTGTATATATATATACACATGATGGCTTGACTTGGTAGTATCGTGAGGTTGCTAGAAATTGATTTCGTGAGATTTTTTCATTGAAGTTCATCATAAATATTGACTACAACTAGACCACGTGCAATCTGTTTTTTTCTCTCCAGACTTGAGGTGTGCTTTTGCTGCATTTTACTTCATGTTTTTTTTTTCAAGAGTACGCCAACAGCGTACCATTATCTTTATAGAAGACTAACATATTTTTTGCAAGCATCAACAAAAGTCTTAGCTCCTCTGCAATTCTCTTGGATAATATCATTCAATACACCATGGAATATATGTTCATATTTATCGATTTGTTATTATAAATTTTCATCTTTTTTCTATAATCTTAGCTAGTCAAATTTTAGAATATTTGACTTAAAACAAACCTAATATGCGGAGTGAAAAAAGGACCGGAGGAGTACGTCTCAACAAGACGATGCTTTAGACATGTCTTGAGGGACATTTCAGACCGTAAATATTATATTGAATATTTAGACATTGAACCTGTAAAACAACTATTTAGATTTATATCGAAACACTGATATTTATACAATTTTTTCTCATGTTTATGCACACTTTATAATGAAAATAGTGGTCAAATGTAATTTCTGAAACCTTGTCAGCATCCAACATGACATTCATTTGAGATATGATGGAACAGCCAAATTCAGCTAACAATTGCGCTGCTGCGCACGACCGAGAGATGGACTAAGGTCCAGTTCTTTTGGCATCTTAAAGAATAAGCCACCCCCTTCCGAGGTTCTCTCGTAAGCCATCCAGCTTATTATTGCATGCTTTTAATTTAGTTATAACATAACTAGTTTAGAAGCCGTAAGTAATAAGCTGGTGGCTTATGTGAAAAGCTGGTAAGAGGGCAGCTTATTTCTTAAGCTGGCAAAAGAACTGGGCTTATCTAGATTGTGGTTCTGGTGATGCAAAATGTGTCATTTTTAGTATTACTATTGCTACTACTGCTGCCACCACCACTACTACTACCACTACCACTACTACCACTACTACTACATGACTAACTTGGCCACAAACTCCACATGCTTGTGAAATGTTGTTACGGGTGGGTGTTACATATATAGATATGCATCACATGACCACGTGCTACCTTTTTTTCTCCGGACTTGAGGTGTTTGTGTTTTTCTGCATTTTTTTAGTACACTTTTTTAGTACACTTGATTTCTTAAAGCGAGTTTTAAAACATAAAAATATGAAACGATGTTTGGAACTTTGGATAATATCCAAGGCACACCACTGGAATACCAAACTACTGCTACCCACGCCCTGCCTAGCATGCGGGAGGCTAAGGCGGATACGAGTCTTTACACTTTGGGCTCAGACGTGTTAACCCACGCCCCGCCTAACATCTGTTGGAGATATGATGGAACAAACAAATTCGGCTAACATTTGTGCTGCGGCCCACGACCAAGAGCTAAACTAAATTGGTAAGACTTGTCTAGCTTGTGGTTGTGGTGGCGCAAAATGTGTCATGTTCAGTACTACTTCTTATTACACGAGTAACTTAACCACAGGTCCACATGGATGTGAAATATTGTTACCGGGTGGGCGACTGGGCGTTACATATATAGGTATGCATCTCATTTCCGGTAGTATGTCACGGGTTGGCGTTCAGCTTGGGCCAGATAATCAACCAGGGAAAAAGTCCAAAACAAACCCTGAACTTGTAGATCTTAGCTAAATCGAACCTCAAACTTGCAATCCCTGAAATCGGCACACTGAACTTTTGAATCCCGGTCTATTTTAAACCTTGGAACCGTTTGACTTAGAATTTTGATGAGGTGGCAGGTCAAACCCGGATGTTGACTTGGACCCACGTGGCAGCCAGTTTCACTAACAATATGGGCCCGCCTGTCATATCCATCTCTTTCCCCAATCTATGTCACGGCCATCCCAAATAGATCTTCTTCTTGATTTCATCTTGATGTCGGTGATCCCGTGCGTGATTGCCATCAAATTAAATTGACTAAAGCCAGCTTTGTATTCGTACCTTACTTAGCTAGCTATAGCTTCCACAAAATCAATCAGCCATATGCTACTGGCATGGAGAATACAAGCGACCGGGTGCGACGACGGGAGTCAGCTCGAGCTCATCCATGGGGCAGCCCGCGGGAGGAGAGTGCAGCTAGCGCCTAGCGGCAGCACATGGCAGCGAGGTGGGCCACAACCTGGACAGTTGTTCCCACAGACAGCGACAGCGTGCCGGTACGGACGTGGTACATCCGTGCAGCCAGGACCTCACCGTGGAGATGTTATTGGATATGGCGGACATGGATCACTCGGTGCTAGCGGCTGGCCAACTCGATGAAGATAACCAGGCCCTGGCGCGCAGCCTTGCTGCCGCATCGGCCATCGCTAGCGAATCTGGTTTCCGTGTTGCGTCAAGGAGGTCAGAGAGAGCGCCGCTGGACGAGGTTAAGAAAATTTGGAAATTTGGGGAAGAGGATGGATATGACAGGTAGGTCCGCATTGTCAGTGAGACTAGACATTTAGTCCGGTCGGGATTGTCGCTTTCCCGGTCTGCCAAACGGCTCTAAGGTTTAAAATAGACTGGGATTCAAAAGTTCAGTGTGCCGATTTCAGGGATTGCAAGTTTGAGGTTTGATTTAGCTAAGCTCTACAAGTTCAGGGTTTGTTTTGGACTTTTTCCAACAACCGGAGAAGTTAACGGTGCAGTGACTTGTTTATTTGTTACATAGGTGGGATGACTGCTTTGTTGCTTCCTGGCTGTCGGAGGGGCAGACAATGGAAGCCGATGGGTTCATCTTCTATATCTAAATAAGAACACCCCAATAGGGGTATTTTTCTCAACATGCAAGCTGTCCACCTCACCAAGCTTCTATCTGGTCCACGTCATCGAGCAATCCACGTCATTTGTGACGTGCCTATCAGCTATTCTTTTGGAAAAAAAAACAGCCCAGTTCATCTTCTCCGCATATTTACTTCGTCTATCCTGAAACGAAATTATGTACGTCATTTGGTCATTAAATCTCTTTCCATTCTCCACACCACTCGCCTATCCAGGAGTAATGCGCATCTTCTCGCCTCCTCGTCCATCAATAAAAACCATCCAAATTCTGTACTCGCATGGTCACTTCGCCATCCCATCGAATCGCCACTCGCCTCCACCATCACTATTCACTATTCATCTTCTTCGCCGCCTTCGCACCCTTCGCACGCTCTTTTCTGTAGCGCATCGGCTTCCCCAAACAGCAAGGCCAGCCACCAGCATGTTCCCTTCTCCAATGGAGGCCACCCATGGCGACTGTGGGTTCTGATTGAGTGGTTAGCCAGTGACAATCAAACCACATGACGATTTTGTAGTCTTAGATCATGGCCGTGCTGTCTCACCTCACAGAGGCAGTCAAATTTATTCTTTCATACTGCACTACTGCAGCCCTTGATGGCGTCGGCCGCAGGCAGCGACATCTCGCACATGTGGCCGACTTCGTGCCTGCTCACAAGGAATTGGTATGCCGCCCCACTCCCCTTGGTTGTAAGACGTGGGCAATTGCACACGATTAGGTTTCAGAGGATAAATCTGCTCCTTTCACGATTGGTTTGGGTCTTTGGGATGTATTTTGATGTGGGTAAGTCTCAACAAGGACATATGCCTCTATTACACTATTAGAAAATAAGTATAGCACTACTGGGGCAGTTTAATTAAGAACACGACACCCACTGGAACGGCAAGTAGAAGAACTAAAACATTTTCGGGAGATTCTGATTGCCCTTGGAGCATCTCCACTCGGGGCGCCCAAACGGCCGTCCAAAGGCGTTTGGGGCGTACCGGACAGAATTTGGCTCCCACTCGCGGCGCCCATACGCAATTTTGGTCCGGCGCGACCCATTTTTCTGTCCAGCACGCCCACCCCACGCCCTCATCATAGGGAGTCGTCGGGCGGCCCCAGACGCAACGGAGCGCGTCACCACGTATGCCTCCAACGCACGGGCCACACCTGTCATTGAGACACGAGGCTGAGTGCGGCCTGATAAGCTGAATTAATGGTGGGCGGCGTCTCGGTTTCCTAGCCGGGCGCACCGACGCGTCGCTTCACCTCTCTGCGGCGAGGAAGCGTCTGCGCCACGGCGGCATCAATGCAGGCAAGCGCGCCTTTTGAAGCATCGCCGTAATGGTGTGGCAGGCGGGCCATTGGCTGGCCGGAGTTAAGGTGAGCTCATCCGTTCGCCTCCCCGACCTCTATATAGAGCAGGTTTCTCGCCATCTCCGGCACATCTCCTCTCCGCTCTGTCTATCCACAACCTATCCATGGCCCCTCCCCGGCGCGAGACCGGCGTTCTCTTGACGGAGGAAGAGCTTGCGCGTCTCCGGGCGGCGACGTCGGCCCGGAGGATCCGCCGGCGCGATCAAACTATGCGAAACCATCTGTGCGACGCTCGCCTCCGCGCATTCTATCCGTTGGCGAACGACCACGAGGCGGCCTCCTCCCGCTCTCCTCCGCCACCTCCCCCGCCACCGGCGGACCTGCTAACGGAAACCGAGGCGCGGGAACTCGTCCGCACCAACACACCGGTGCCAGGGAATAGCCGACTCCCCGAGGGATTTTTTTCGATAAAGGGAGCTTTATTACTTAAAAGGTTTAAGCATTACACTCAGCCTCTGCATAATAAAGATGCACACAGCCGAAACGAGTTCAGTGGTTCGAAAAGTAAAAAAGGCGAAATACAAATCATAATAAGAAATTGTAAGAACGCCTAAGGGCCAATCCGCAAATTATGCTGCCATCCATGTCCGGATAAAAAGTCTCTCGCCATATCCTCTAGTCTGGTGCACACCTTCATAAACAGGTCTCGATGCGCCACACGTTGCAACTGAGACCACAAACGGAGCGTAGCTGTACTCCTGTAGATAACGTGCATAAGAGACAAATTTTTATCATTAAAAATCTTGTCATTTCCACACAGCCAAAGCGACCATATAACGGCAAGCGCTGCCAGCCTAATAAGTTGTTTAAACCTATTATCCACCTCATTCAGCCAATTGCCAAAAATATTTGCAATGCTTTGGGTGGGTATAGAGTAGAATCTATTTGGATGATTAACCATATAGAACTAGCTAATTTGCACTCGAAGAATAAGTGTTTGATAGTCTCGTCCTTACGACAGAAGACGCATTTTTTACTTCCATGCCAATTGCGTTTTGCAAGGTTATCTTTAGTAAGAATTACTCCTCGATGAAGATACCACGCAAAGACATTGTTTTTTAGTGGAATCTTCATCTTCCAGATTTTCTTATTATTATTTACCGGCACATCTGGTTGGATTAAAGCGTTATACATGGAGTCCATGGAGAATTTGCCACTCTTTTGTAAATTCCAACGAAACTCATCGGTCCCTTGCGTCAAATTGACGGAAGCTAGACGCTGCAGCAACTCATGCCAAGCGGCTAGTCTGGGGCCCACAAGATCTCTTCTGAACGTCACATTTGGGGGTATTCCCCAACACTTGAGCGAGCGTATCGCTCTTGTGACATCCAAGGACTATATTGTATGAAGCTGGATATTGTTCTCGGAGAGCGAGGTAGTTCCTAGCCACCTATCCTCTCAGAACCTTATCTCTGAACCATCCTTAATGGAGAAAGAACCATATGGGAAGAAGAATTTCTTCGTCGCCATTAGGCCAGCCCAAAAGTGGGAATCACCAGGTTTCGAAGAAACCTGTGATATCACACTTGAGCCAATATATTTCCTCCTAAGAAGAGTTTGCCATACCCTGTCTTCGGTCAGAAGTTTAAACAACCACTTACCAAGAAGGGCTCTATTCTTGACCTCAAGGTCATGAATCCCCAGACCAACATGATCCTTGGGGCGGCACACTACATCCCATTTGGCTAGACTCCCCGAGGGATGGGCGACGAACCCAATGCACGTGCCGGTTGCCCCTCGGCTAACCGGGCAGGCGCGCCTCGATTACATCAAGAACAGCCAGCAAACTCTCCTGCCGGAGCTCTACGACGACCCTAGGTACACGACGAACTTGGCGTACTAGGACGGGCAGATCGAGCTGGAGTACACGTATCGCCTCAACACCTTCATCGCCGACGAGGCACCTGCAAGATGGTTCGACTCCGACGACGACGTCCTCAACACCTCCGAGGAGGACTTCGCTACGAAGCGACCGAGATGGCTCGACGCAAACGAGAAGAACAAGGCCGCGTGCAGCCTCCTCCGCCGCAACCTCAACAAGAGGCGGAGGAGGTCGATGGTGATGATGCCGGCTCCGACGACTGGCCGCCGACGGCGGACTGGGACCCATGGCACATGCAGCTCGCCATCGAGGCAGACGTAGCCTCCTCCGCCGTCGCCCAGCCACCTGCGCCGCCATCCGCAACCACCGGCTACCTCTACTGCCTCTGCTCCGGCTGCTTCCGGGGTCCTCCGGTTGTCGCCGCGTTGGCCGGCGCCTGCCCGGGCTGCCGGTGCCCGGCGTTCCACCGTACCTATTAGATTTAGTTCTAGATTTTAGTTTGCATGAATTATGTTAGTTTTCAACAAACTTTCAATGAAATGTAACCACTTTTGTATTGAAATTTCGAATTTGAATAATATTTGGGCGCCGCGAGTGGGGAGCGACGGTGCCCAAAGGCAGTAGGTAGTCCGGACGGCGCCCAAATGGCCCGTCCGATAGGCCTTTGGGCGGCCATTTGGGCGCCGCGAGTGGAGATGCTCTTATTATGTTTGTTTCCAAGTAACATGTTATGCATTTCTCTTCCCGTTATGGGAAAAAAAATTATAATAACACATGTTCTCTGATTTCTCTTTCTCTTGATTGCCAGATTGCTTAATGTATCATGATTAAACTAAATTGTTGCTTAACTGATTTTCTTCAACTCATGCTATTATAACTTGAGTCTTTAAGGACATTATTCTGGCGATACAGTTTTATCAGTCATGTGACTTTTTCCCAAGGAGTCTATTGATCGGACAAAGATAATATATTTTCAGTCTATATTAAGTAGTCCAAAACTCGACATATGCATATTACTTGCAACACATTTTTTTCTAACTAACATAGCATAGATTTCCGCAGCAACGCGCAGTGTATGATCTAGTTCAGTGAGGTGAAGGGACGCATGGCAAGAACATGGAACGTTCTTGCTGAGCCATCTTCATGTTGTTGAACTAGCGTGCCTCGTCACAATATCATCACCCCACTCCTCCTCCACTGCCTTATCAATATCTCCAATTTCTTCCAAGCACTCATTCCCAGATACCTCCTAGTCGTATTATTAATATATAGCACGACCCCTTCTTGCATTACGGGATGGACAACAAAATCGCTATCTCTCCAGGGATCGTCCCATATCATCACCCCTTCTTGACGATCTAACAGACCGTAGTGGCAAACTAACACAAGATATCGAACATATGATCCCAAGTAAGTTTCCCCTTTTTATACCAACAATCAGTGGGGAGACCTAGCCTGTGAACTTCCTCGACTATGGAGTGCGTACGCAATCGATTGACCCTCCACTGTATATATGCACAAGAAAGCTCGATTTGGTAGTATCTCTCGGTTGCTAGAAATTGATTTCATGAGATCTTTTCAATGAAGTTCATAGTAAATAGACCATCTCTAAACATGCGCTACAATGAGAATATGTGCTATTTTTTTTCTCCCGACTAAAGGTGTGTTTTTTAATTCCCGGGATTTATTGACGCGAGTTTTAAAGTGCAACAGTATGAAACTCTGCTTGGATAATATACCGGGCACATCACCAGCACCATGAACGCTGCGTCACACAACACGTCGCACCCGGGTTGCTAGGGCTGGACGTGAAGCCCTGAGCTTTTGGGCTTGGCCGAGTCTCCATGCGACTTGGGCTCGAGCACTCGGCCAGAGAATTAAGTAGGCCCAGCCGAGTCCTATATTTTGGGCTCATTTAGACCATGGGCGTACTGTTGGTCTTCAGGGAATCATAAGTAACCGGAAGACAAAATATGTGAAATGAACCGTAGATTTAATTTTCTTTTGAAGATCTGGTTCGACTAAAACTGCATCCTCAACAAGACAACGCTTTAGGCATGTCTTGAGAGCCAAACTTTTAAATTTTGACTGTAATATTGTTTCAAACATTTAGGTTGAGAAACAGTTGTTTTAGATCATCGAAAATATTTATAGCATGATAGTTTCCATATGTTTTATATCGAAAATAGCGATTGAAGATAAATCTCGAAAACCATGCCATTTGTTGGGGAGAATGACGGAGAAACTTTCGGTTAACAGTTAAGCCGGGTGTCGAGGTGTGCCCTCGGCAATTCCCATGGTTGCTATACCTAGGGTTGATTGTGTGGTAGAGAACGCGTAGTATCGGTGGAATCGACGGCTGACAAGCTGGATTTACCCAGGTTCAGAGCCCTCGAGTGAGGTAAAACCCCTACTTCCTGCTTGTCTGTATTTATGGTATGAATATGAAGGTTACAAGGGTTCGACGAGCGGCTGATCTCGTCGAGATTTTGGTGGCTATGGTCCCTTGCCTTGATCGATCACCCTCCCAGCCTTTATATTGGAGGCTGGGTCTCGGGAAACATAACCGACCAAGGTTACATGTATGGAAAGTCTTAACCGACTATAACTTGATCTAACTTGGAAAACACTCTTCGTCTCAGGCCTTCCTTCGTGGGCTTCGATTAATCTTTGGTCTTCTTTGATCATTACGTGCACCAGGTACCCTTAAGCTGGGGTACCCGCAGAGTATAACCTCGTCATTAGCCCCCGAGTACTTGCTTGACTCGAAAATCGAGCATGTGCTCCCTTCATCGTGCACGTCATAGTCTTTGCTTTTATACTCCTGATCCGACGTAGTCCTTCTACTCTTAATTTGTTTCGATTGTATGCGTATGTGAACCAAGGGATATTAACATAGTAGGCCTGACTCACTCGAATATCGAGCTCAGTTAACTGCTTACTTGAGCAAAAACCTTACTAGTCTTCAGTCAGACTCGAGTCCCTGGATTCGAGCCTGGAACGCAGTCGAAAGATTTTGCCTAGGGATATTGACATAGTAGGCCTGATTCACTCGAAAATCGAGCTCAGTTAACCGCACATTTGGGCGAAACCATACTAGCCTTCAATCAGGTTCGAGTCCCCGGACTCGAAGCTGGAACACTTTTGCAACTTTTGCCTAGGGATATTGACATAGTAGGCCTGATTTACTCGAAAATCGAGCTCAGTTAACCGCACATTTGGGCGAAACCATACTAGCCTTCAATCAGGTTCGAGTCCCCGGACTCGAAGCTGGAACATACTGGACAGACTCGACTCAGGCCGTTGTAGGTCTTACTGATTCGTTCTGCAGTTTAACTTTTGATACCTAACGCGTCCGTCAGGATTTTCATCATGTCTGTTGACACGGAAAATTTCAAGGGAAAACACTGTTGGAGCGTCCCTCGGCCCATCTCGATTGCTCGGCGGGTCTTACCTTTGCATTTGCGTATGCAGCATCCGAAACATCTGCGATTGGCATAGTCGGGAATTTATGAAGTTTGATTCTTTGATTTGTGAAGTACTTAATGCATTTTAATCGAGTCTAGTCGAGTGAATTTTCTTACCTTGTTTGAAATCTATGGGAGCGCGACAGCGCTCCCATGGGAGTAGCCCCCGAGATTGTGGTTTATTGTCTTGCAATAGAGGACAATCTCAAATCATCCTTCTATACTGCTTTTTGTCAATCGAAATATTTTGTCTTTGAAATCTAGGGAGCGCGTCAGCGCTCCCATGGGAGTAGCCCCCGAGATTATGCTTTATTTCGTTTGAAGTAGAGGATAATCTCAATAATTTTGCTCCTTTTTGATCAATCGCAAGAAATTTTTGATATGCTCCCATGGGAGTACCTTTGCTAGTCGAATCCTTGTCGATTGTAGTCTCGAACCCACCACTCGAATGTGGACGTTGTCACTGCCCCTGACGTCATTCGTGACGTCTTAGGCGTGCGCTCGCCGTTTTGACAAGACGTGTCTGTGTGGGCCCAATGTTCAGAGTTTTGACCGCAGAAGACGCCGTTTCAGCTTTGATTTGACCGGACGTGGCGTATTTTTCGCCGCGCCATCATAACCTCCTAGGGTTTTGTGCGTAGTGGGCGACGTGGGATGCGACGGTTGCTCTCTGCGCTCGCCACGTGTACGGCCAGATGCTATGCATTTGGACGGACGGTTATGATGGTTTTGCGTTGTGCGGTAAGTAGCATTTTTGCGCAAGATTTTGATTTACTTGCCATTCATTTCCTCTGTTCCTCTTCTTCCTTGCGCACCGCACACCATTGCTCTGCCTCCCAAGCTCCTTGCTTTGCTCCTTGCGCAATGGCGCCAAAGAAGATCAAGCGTGCCGCTGCAACTGTCCCCCACCGATCCAGCGGACAAGGGGAAGGATGCGGCCATGGCGAGTGAGCCTGCCGATGCGCTTTTGAAGATCCCCGGTGACTGGACGAGATCCAGTGTAACCGAGGACACCCTTTCTGAGTACCGTCAGAAGGGTTGGCTGCCGCCAGCTGACCAGCTGGCCGCGCGTGCTCCAGGTCTGGAGGTACGCCCTGACCCTCGCGACGGCGAGCGCGTCTGCTTCGCTGAATTCCTCCCCCGGGTTCTCTTTCCCTTTGCATGATTTTGTGCGAGGGCTACTGTACGCCTATGGCTACAGATTCATGATCTTACTCCCAACAGCATTATGCATATCGCCTGTTCATGGTTTGCGAGTGTTTCTTGGGGTGTCCCCCAGCTGGGCATTGTGGAAGCATATCTTCAAGGTGCGCCACAATTGCCGGGGTAAACGCCCTTGCCCGGTGGGTGGATTTCAAGTCCAAGTGCGAAGCGATTCGCATTACTTTAGCTTGAAGACAGTCGATTCTGCCCAAGGCTGGCGGACCAAATGGTTCTATGTGCCAGTCGACCAGTGGTGCTCCCGGCTTTTTCGATTGAGAATTCTCCGAAGAAACGGTGGCCTGGGATCACCCTATCTCTCCTGCTGAAGCCAAAGAAGCCACCCCTTTGCTGAATGAGATTGGCAAGTTGCTGAAGACTGTTTCTGGTATTCAGTTGATCAGCACTTATTTGAAGATGCGAGTGTGGCCCATGCGCCTTCGTGCCCACCCGATGTGGCAGTATGAGGGTCCACTCGACAGCATCAGGATGAGCCACCGAGTTGACGCAGAAGGAGCTCAGTGCTCAGGTGAAGAAGATCACGAGCATCAAAGCTTCCACAAAAATCGACTTCAACTTCCCGCACGTCCCCTACGGGCCAGAGAAGGCCTTACCCGCAGTGAGTGATTCTTTTTGCCGTTTTTATGCCTCACCATCTGCCTTTGCATCCTTTTTGCTTTCGTTCTTATGATTATGAATTGTGCTTGTTACATAGGGTCACTCGACTGCCACCTCTCTCCCTCCTCTACCCGAAGCCGGGCCTACTTGGAGACGGCAGTACAGGAGGAAACCAAGCTGCCCATTGCTGACCCTGCTTCTGCCCACTCGACCCCTCAGGATAATCCCGAAGAAGAAACAGGGGAAGAGGTGGAACAGGTTGTGGCGGATGCTTCGATGAATCAGATGCTGAGCAGGTCCTCGCAAGCCTAAACGCCAGCGTTTGGTTCTTCCGGAGTCTTCGAGTACAGAGGATGAGCAAGGGGACACCGGTAATTCGGGTATCCCTTCTCCTGCTAAAAGCCATCCTGACTGTCTCCCCTCTGGCTTCTCGTCCTCCTGCCACTTCGAGTAACACCTCTCGACTGGGTGTTTTCTCCTTGGTGACGAACCTGATTCCGATGAAGAAGATGAGCCAAGGTTTGCTTATGTCTATTCCTTTATTTGTGGCCGCCCTTTATGGTTTTTGTTTTTTGATTGCATGTATTTTTGCTTTATGATACCAGTGGCAAATCGCCATCTCCACCTCCAGTCGCGGATACGTCGATTGTGGCGCAGCCATCCATCCCTTCCAGAGGCAGCACAAGGCACTATTCTTGAAGCGGCCAAGGACGCAACTGAGCTGATGGTTGCTGATTTGAACAAGGAGAAAGCTGCCCCAACCGCGGATGCCGTGGCTTCCTCCTCCAAGCCTGCCTCTTGGACTGATCACGTGAGTGCTTCTGTTACTTATACTTGAAAATTTTGTTTCTTCTGCACTCGACGATAACATGCGTATTCTGTTTCAGCCTATGTATGCCGCCATGGCCCCTTGGGTCCAGTCCTTTGTTCGGGTGGAGCAAGAGAGGGACTCCCTGCAGTCAACTTCGACTGAGCTTGCGCGTAAGCGTTTTTTGCTAAAAATTCCCTTCTTTTGAAGTTATGATATAATCGGAATGTTTGTGAACTCCGCAGAAAACAAGAAGTCAGCTGAGGAGCAAGTGGAAGGCCTGGAGAAACAAGTGCAGGACTTGCAGACCAAGCTCTCCACCCAGCAGTCTGAATCGAAGAAAGCACTTGCTGATGCTCAGGACGCAACCACTCGCCGCGATAAGGAGCTTGCTGCACGTCTGTTGGTATGGCCCGTGCTGCCAAAGGTGAATGAACTGTTTTTGTGAGTAGTAGCTCTTTGGTTATTTTAGTAGCTTTTGCTCATACTTCTGCTTTCTGAATTTTGAAGGTTCCGAAGGCGCCTCGGCTTCCACTAAGCCATCGAGTGACTCATTGTCACTCGATGATGCAATAATGGAACTCGAGTCTGTGTTGTCCAAGACCAAAGGCGATCTGGCTACCATGACCAGTACCCTTAGCAATTTGCACGCGGGGATGTGTCCTACAGCCGCCGCTCCTTCGACTGCAAGGACTTGTGCAGCTTTTGGCGAAAGATCGTCGATTGTGGCGGATTTTGCCCGCGAACTCACGGTACGCGGCTCGGAGTACACCCTCAGGCTTTTGTTAGGCAATGGTGTAGAGGCCGATTTCGACAGTGCTTTATCGGACTACCCGAAAAAGCCTGATGGAAGGCCGCTATCATTCAGGGGTGTAACCGAGCCAGCTACGCGTCTGAGCGAAATCTGCGTCCAGACTATGGAGCGCCGGGCTGAAGCTGTTAGGGCTCAGTCGCGTAAAATAGGGCAGAATCCATCTCGCAGGCCTAGGAACTTTTTCTCTGTAATTTGATTACTCGAACCTGGCATGTATGCTTTTGCTACTTATGTTTATGCTAGTATATACTTTTGGGTGCTTTTGCTTGAATGAAATTTGCTGAATCACTGAATTTTGCAACTTCGTGTGTCTGGGCTTCTGAATGTTGCGTTTTATGAACCAGCCACAAGAATGCGAGTCTGGTGGACCTTCTCCTTCTCATACTCGAACATCTGGTCGAGCAAGGAATGATACGAGGGCACTTGCTCTTGCGAAGAATCGAGTGAGTGAACTAGAGCAAGAACTCAAAAACACTCGATCTGAGTTGGAGCTGCTGCGTTCCAAGCCAAGTTTTGCTACCCAACGCGAGGATATGTTCTTGGCGAGATGGACACATAAACAGGCAACTCGAATGTGAGTTTATGACACCATTTTTGCTTAAAAGTTTTCATTTGTTGCATTATGCTTTGGACCAATAACTTTGGCCTTTTGCAGGTTTTGTGCCTGATGCCCAGCAGGAAGTAGGAGGGTCAATCGACTCCTCGATAATGCTGTTGATGTACCAACTACTGGCAGGCAGCATTTTTATTTGGACAAGGTGCACGCTCGCACACTTGCTACTTTGAAGGATCGAGTATGGCGAAACGCCCAAGTGCTCGAGATGTGCAGCGTATCTTCACTCGCCTAAATTGCGCGCTTCCCGTCAGGGCCTCAACCTCAAGGGTTGTTTCCTTGATTGATATCTTTCGAGTGACGGACTCAGTCAAAGAGTCTTTGATGCAGCTTGCTATTCTTGGGTCCAACGCCACTATGGCTTACATCCGGCCGTAAGCCAAATTTTGCGATTCGACCTCCTGCAATTGGCACACTTGTATCCCAATCACATTTGATCGAGACACGCTCTGCTGCTGAGGAACTCATCGATTGCTGCAAGGAGCAGCTTTTTGGTCCTGTACTGGATATAAAGGATGAGCCAGATTCTTAACTTGTAAACTTTTTGAATAATCGGGCATTCTCCGAATGTAAATATGTACTCTTGTATTTGTGGCGAAATATTTATATGCGTATATTTGTGACAGCCCCCGAGTCTATCGAGTGGGATTTTTTTTTTTTAACCCAGCCCTCGAGTATATCGAGTGGGTTTTTAGTTTTTGCTTGACCCAGCCCCCGAGTATATCGAGTGGGGTTTTTGAGTTTTTTGCTTGACCCAGCCCCCGAGTATATCGAGTGGGTTTTTTAGTTTTTTGCTTGACCCAGCCCCCGAGTATATCGAGTGGGGCTTGGGTTTTATGCTCGAGCCCCCGAGTGTTTGAGTGGGGTAAACAATAAAAGGCATATATGAGGAATATGGAGGAACATGTATCTTTATTCGAAATATGTGTTCGACCAGCAAGCCGCCTCATTAAAAACCTTCCAGTCCCCTTAGGTACCCTGGTAAGGGAAAAGAGTGCGTCTGAAACCTGCTGGTTCTTCCGATATTATGCGCCTATTACATATCTATGCATAGAACTGACGCAGATGCGCCCTCTATGTACTAGTGTGACTTGACGACATGTTGACCGTCTCTGAATTCACTCGTGCCCCTTGTGCTTCATCGCGTCGTTGATGACCTTGAGCCCTCTGTCGATTGCCATTTTCTTGCTTTCTGGTAGAGGTGTACGGTCATTGGAGACCTCAAGCTCGGCGAGTGATTGCTCCATCCCGTACATCTCTGAGATTTTGCTGAAGTCACGGTCACATGAATCTGACCTTTGAAAGTTCCCGTTGATCGTGATGACTCCTTTTGGTCCTGGCATTTTGAGCTTGAGGTAGGCGTAGTGTGGGACGGCCATGAATCGAGCGAAAGTGGGGCGCCCAAGTATTGCATGGTATTGTGATTTCCAATCGACCACTTCGAACTCAATCGACTCGGTTCTGAAGTGAGTAGGATCTCCAAACGTAACATCGAGTTGTATGGTGCCTTCTGGGAGCACTGCTTTGCCTGGGACGATGCCGTGGAAGGTACTTGCGGACTTTGGCAGATTTTCGACTGATTTGTTCATTCTGCGTAGCGTATCTGCAAAGATTATGTTGAGGCCGCTACCTCCGTCCATGAAGACCTTGGTCATGGCGTAGCCTCCGATTTGGGCGTCGAGTACCAAGGCTGCATGCCCTGGTCGATATACTGCGGGTGGGTGGTCCTCTCGATTGAAGACAATCGGAGTTTCTGATCCTTTCAAAAAAATTGTGATGGCTGGGGGTGCCATGACCGCCATATTGACGTGTCGAGTGTGTAATTTTTGCTCTCTATTGGAGGGACGTCCTCGCTGGATCATGTTCATCTGCCCGCGAGTTACGGGATATTTTTGTTCATCTCCTTGCTGCATCTGGTGCACGGCTGCTGCCATTTGTGTTCCCGTAACGGGTTGTGCTGGCACCATGTACTGGCGTCGGTTGCGCTGGTGTTGGTGCAGTATACACCTGAGTAGGCTGTGTTTGCGGTGGTATGGAATATACCTGTGCTTGTTGTACTTGTTGCGGTGCTGGATATGCCTGAACAGGCTGTGCTTGTGATGTAGTCGATGGAATCTGCACTAGTTGAGGAGGTGCACGTCCATCTCTTTGCAGTCGCAGTATATGTTCAATCGCAAGTTGATCGAATTCCCTGCAATTTCTCAGCGAGTGGTTAGAGCGAAGCTTACCATCATCCCCTTTGTAAAGATGGAACCTGCAATAATCGTCCATCCTTCTTCGATTGAGCGCTCAGGATCTTTGTCTGCTCGCCTGCGCCACTCTGGCCTTCTGTAGCTATCGCGGTCGTCGCGTCTGTGGTCTCGACTGTCACGTCGATCGTCTGCGATGGTCTCGATTACCTCGGCGGTCGTCCGTACGATGATCTCGATTATCACGATGATCGTCGGGTCGTCTGTCAGTTTGGTCGCGGCTGTCCCTTGACTGGACAAAGCCTGCTGCGATGAAGTTTGGATGGTCATCGTCGTGATAACGATTCTTGCGTTTGCGCCTTCGATCATCTCTGTAGCTATCTCTGCGGTCTCGACTGCCACCCTCGTGATTTTCATGTGATGCGGGTCGAGTGCCTCGTACGGAGTCTTCTCCATCTGCCCACTTTGTTGCGAGTACCATGAGTGCGCCATTGTCTTTGGATCTTCTCGACCAAGTGTTTCTTTGAAGTCTTCTCTCCAGAGTCCGTTTTTGAAGGCGTCGATTGCCCTATCTTCTGATACGTTGCCTACTGAGTTACGGATGGTGGTCCACCGCCGTATGTACGATCTCAGAGATTCATCTGACTTTTGCTTGCAGGTCCGGAGCTCCTCGAAGTTTTGGGGCGCTCACATAGAGGCTCGAAGTATTTGATGAAATCACCTTGAAGTGCTCCCACGAATCGTAGTATGATTCGGGTAGCGATTTGAGCCAATCGCGAGCTGTTCCTTCCATCATGAGTTGTATGTACTGCATAGCTGTAGTTGTGGTGCCGCGCTGACATCCGACTGCCAGCCTGTAATCTTCTAGCCAGCCTGATGGCTCTTGTTTGCAGTTGAACTTTGGCGTGGTAGCTAGCGAAAATTCTTGGGCATACGAGCCTCCCGGATCCGTCGAGTGAAGCATAGCGCTCCACATGGCCCGATTTCTGCTTCCGAGTCTGAGCTGTTGCTGTATGACCTCCTCGAGTGGCTCCTGCTGGAACGATGACGGCGTGAGCTTTTTCGACTGCTCCTTCCCCGAGGACTTCGACTGCGACGGTCCCGATCTGTATCTCTCCTTGGAGTTGCTTGTGGATGCTGTATGGCTTGTGCTGCTATTGCCAGTTGTTTGTACAGTTGGAGGTGCTGATCCCTCTTTGGGTCTCCTGCAGGAGGTTCGATTGTTCTGAGATAGGTGCCTAGCGTCATCAGCGCCCGGCTGGCTCAGTAGGTATGGGACTCCTTCCGCGTCGACTGCCATAAAGGCTGGGTTTAGGTTCCGAGTGACCGCTGCACGATCTGCGTCTCCGAGGTTTATGAATCGTGACCTATTCGCGGGGTCGTTTCTGCCTTTGAACTGTAGACAATGCTCTTCGCCGAGCACTCGATATGCTGGCTTGCTTTTTGCGTTCTTCGAGTACTGCTCGGTAGTTCTTCAACCGTATCGATTCTTGCCACTGGAAGTATTGTAAGGTCAATACCTCTTCCGGAGTTGCGTTTGCTGGTAGCATTGTGCAGCTTTCGATTACTTTGCTCACTTTTTCCGCCATCTCTGCGGTGATGGTCAGCGTGGTTGTTCCGTCAGGCATGGTGACTGTGCAAGGGTATTCTGTAGGTCGACGGCATGTTGCAGCTGCTGACGTTTCTGCTGTACTCGCGGTGTATACCTGATACGGTACCACCCGATCTTCTGCCCATGTGTTGCTAATGCGCATTATGGATTCGGCGTCGTCATCCAGGCTCATGTTGGAGTTGCTTTGCTTGCTGGGGTTTCTGCCGCAATCGAGTTGATCTTCGAGTGCTTTGTCCAGGCTATCTGCGTCGCAGGTGAATATCTCGTGGCTGGCACGGATTTCTGGGCCGTTGAGATCGGCGAGGTATATGTTGTCATCTATGTTCTCCTTGTTCCCCGCGACGTCGTTGCAGTCGACGACGTTGTCGAGTGACTCGATTGAGTTGTTTGGGCGGTACGCAGATTCGATCTCGCTTCTTCCAAATCTTTTTGCCACCTCGTCACGGAACTCTTGCGAGGTCATGGATGTTGCAGAGTCGCTTGGCGATTGGATCGGGACGATCTGTGACGATGTCGCGCCCAAGATGGATGGTGTTGCAGTCGAAGCGTTGTCGATTGTCTCCGTGTCGAGTGTCTCCATGTCGAGTGGGTCTAACAGGTCCTGCACACCATCTTTATCGACAAAGAAGTTAAATTTTCCAACTGTAATATCCAAACCTGATTCGAGTCCGGCAAAGGCTTGTTGAGCTTCCATCGAGTGCGGCGTGAGCCTCCTTGGAGATTTTGGCGAGTGATCGCTTTTTGAATTGATGCTGGTAGATCTTGCCGGCGAGTTGCGTTTGCAACGGTGGTCGGTGATTTGCTTTTTGATGATGTAGTAGGCGAGTTACCTTGTGCAGATGCGATCGGCGGGTGGCCGCTTGATGATGAAACCGGCGAAACCGTGAGCCCAATACTACCTTTTCCCACAGACGGCGCCAATTGTCGAGGTGTGCCCTCGGCAATTCCCATGGTTGCTATACCTAGGGTTGATTGTGTGGTAGAGAACGCGTAGTATCGGTGGAATCGACGGCTGACAAGCTGGATTTACCCAGGTTCAGGGCCCTCGAGTGAGGTAAAACCCCTACTTCCTGCTTGTCTGTGTTTATGGTATGAATATGAGGTTACAAGGGTTCGACGAGCGGCTGATCTCGTCGAGGTTTTGGTGGCTATGGATCCCTTGCCTTGATCGATCACCCTCCCAGCCTTTATATAGGAGGCTGGGTCTCGGGAAACATAACCGACCAAGATTACATGTATGGAAAGTCTTAACCGACTATAACTTGATCTAACTTGGAAAATACTCTTCGTCTCAGGCCTTCCTTCGTGGGCTTCGATTAATCTTTGGGTTTCTTTGGTCATTACGTGCACCAGGTACCCTTAAGCTGGGGTACCCGCAGAGTATAACCTCGTCACCGGGTTAACCATTCAACAAATGAAATAGGAATTATAACATTGATTTGTTGGAAGATATATCGAGTTATAAGTTAATACGAAACTTAACCCAAAAAAAAAAGATCTCAGTGGACTGTTATTTTTCTTATTGTCTCAATTCATAAAGTATGGATAGAACATGATATTATTCACTTAGGTCTTCCTCTTTTTTGCATAGGTCACTATGGTCAAATATTTGGGTGAAAAGTTGTCGCTGCATAAGACACAACATAATCTATGTCCATGATTTAGTCAAAGTTTCTGAAAACTCCGAAATAGGGCATCGGACAATGGGGTGTTGGCGCAACTAGTTGCGAAATATTCACACTCATTTATTTTTGACAAATTACAGCAGGAAAGACTCCTACCACGCTCAATAAAAAAAGGAAAATATTTACAAGTTACATATTACAAAGCATAAGCCATTTTGACTTGGCCCAACACGCACTCACTGAAGAGATTTGACGGAGTTTACATAATTATTATACTGGTCACGGTCTATGAGAGACAGAGAGAGCAACTTAACTCTAAGTCCTCAATTACTCGTGTGGACCACCCCCTATGGCTTGGCGACGGCGTGATGTTCTCAAAACAGTTTCCTGTTGCGGGTGATCCAGATGTTCCAAACTCCCAGTATCACTGTTTTTTTAGAAAGATAGGGGTCTCCCCCCTGTTCCATTTCCATTGAAAATGAAACAGAGTGCAAGCACTCGAGTGATACTGTTCCATTCCCAGTATCACTGTTTCCATGAACCATGGTCCTGTCCAATATTCGCACTCGTCAGAATTACATTTTCTAAAACTATCACTGTTTCCATGAACCTGGTGTTATGTTTGCGTTATCAAGTTGGTATATGTCTATGGCACGAACTACCACAATTGGTGGGACATATTTCTTACCAGATTTGGGTGCAGTAGTGATATCAGTTAATAATTTCTCATGTACAGTAGGTAGGTCATGGTGTTGTGATTTCAGTTAATAATTTCTCATGTAATGATATCCTCATGGTTTTAAAGGAATCACATTATTTTACACTGTTACAAGATTCATTATTTTCAATTCCGAGCACGTCTTTTATGTATGCTAACATATGTGTCTTGGTCAGTTGGAAAAGTGGACATGTTGGGTTGGATATTATGTGAATTTTTTGCGATTGGAATATATTTTATATAAGTTAACACGTGCAGTGCATGTGCCTAATTACTAGTAGAACCAAGTGGTTTGAATTTGATTACTAGTAGAACCAAGCTCCATCCCGATCTTCTCGTTTTCGAGTCTTTTTGCTTTTTCTTCTGATTTCTTCTTCTCCTCAATAACGGTGTGCAGATCCTGTTACAGGGCACTCATTTTGCCTTCCACGGAGTAAGCAACACGGAGTGCTTAAAGTAAGCATGCATTTTTAAGTCGGAGCATCTGGGAACCTTCAAATAGAACAAATTGGAAGCAAATAAAAATTACCCCGAGCATCAAGCAAATAGTAAGCTAGAAGCTACGCCCAAATGTACCTCGTCCGAGTCCGTGTTGCTGGTGATCTCCTCGATCTAGTAGACCATGGCGACGGCAGTTTCTGTGCGCTACGAGAGGGGTGGGACCGACGCCGGAGGGATGGAGGGCGACAACGGCTAGAACAGGTGGAGCTGACAACCAACGGCTAGAAATCGGTATTTAAATGTAAACGACACAAATCGCACACGCTCCACCAAAACAAACCGTGTACGAAGGTTGCCACGTATTGCACACGATGCAAGGAGAGCAAACAGTGTGTGATGCTACACAATTGCGCACGGTTGATTCAACTGCACCGTGGGCGATAGTATCCACAAAATTCATTCATTTTTTTGGGGATACTACTAGAGATTCCATTAATATTTGGAAGCCTCCATTAAAATATTATAGCCCTTACATACGTACAAAATGTATCTAATACTCCACTTTGTCGTCGTCAGCATTGTTGATAGGTGGCTGGCAAGACCAAGAGGCCTCAGCAGCGTCAGCCTTCTGTCGCTTCTGTGTTGGAGCACAAGAAATATTGAGCTCCACCTTGAGGTGCCGCCAACCGCGCAGACGGTCTTGGTGCAGTCTCGAGCGAAGTCTCCACCATGTGATGCATCCTGTATTCTTCTACGCGCCACGACGCGATGGACTCTTGCACCAAAATGTGCTCCTCCAGCTCCTGCTTCCGATCGAGCTCGTCAAAATGACTCAGATCAACTGATGACACCGACTCCGAACCATTGTCATCGTCGACCGGCGTCTCCGCGCGAGGGATGGACGATGACGAGGCTGGGGAGGAGGGAACGCCAGATGAGGAGGAAGAGGAGGAGGTAAGGGCGTCAGAGGCGGAGGCAGGACGCATGTGAAAGCGCTGGTACCTTCCTTCAATGGAGTATCGCATCTCGTCGGGTACTTTGGACTTGTAGCGAGTCATTGCCACTGTCGGCGGCACTTCTATTAGCTAGCTAGATTTATACACGAGCGCGGGGGCGGCGAGGAGGCGGGAATGTGGCGGAACAACAGGAAAAGGAATCGGGAAAAAAAGAATCGCCAATAATAACCGTACCGTAATTGCATTCTACAAACGAATTGAAATACTTGTCGTTTGAAATTACCCTTCACAGAAAAATATAGAGATAACTTTATTTTATATAGATTGATGCTGGGTGTTACCTACGTTTGCATGCACGTGTGCATGTCAGGGTTGTAGACTTGTACTACTCTGTTCCAAGATGTAATCCTTTTTAGCAAGGTAAACTAGCTAGATAAAAATGCTTACATTGTGGAAAGGATGGAACATTCCCGCTAAGCTCGCTTGCGTAGCTACATGATTAACCCACCCAGTATGTGTGTATTTCTCTTCTCCGCATGCATGGTCTCGCCTTGTTGTAGCTAGCTTTGCTAGGCAGGCGAGCTTAGCAGGAATGTTTCGCCTTTTTTACATGGAGTTGTGGTGGCGAGACCACATCATTACCGTGGCTACTCGTCGTAAGTCCTACCATTATGAGTAATCCTGCATGTGATATGTTTAGATTTGTGTAGATTAACTAGTGAGTTCTATTCAATCTGAACGTGCAAGATATTTTGTGAAGCACGTTTGAAGTGTACCAAACATTCAACTAATGGGTGTACATACAAAAAAATTACATGAAACATATAGGACATCACGGTTGAGAAAATCAAAACAGAAAAATAACCATATACTAGTTGGAGAGACTGTACAAATAATTAACCATGAGATCATAAACATCTACAATTATGCACGTATTATTCCATATTAATAACTACATGTGAATGCGGCGTTGAAGAAGGGATGGTAGCCGATCGCGCTAATCGACAATCACCGGCAGAGGAGGCGGCGATGGTGTCGTTATTATTACCAAGGGGATCACTGCAGCCGATGAAGTTCCTCTTGGAGGGGAAGATGGTGAATACCAAGCTGGAGAAGACGGCCATTCCCAGCGGCAGGTTCTTGAGAAGCTGCTGGGTGTCGGCACCGGCGTGTGGGAAGAAGCAGTTCTGGAGCCCGACGTCGCTGAATGCCATGGTGAGGAAAACGACCGCCGTGAGGAAGGCATGCACGAAGTCCTGCTTCTTTAGCCCGCGCCTCTTGAGCTCTGGCAGGATGTCTTCAAACTCCTGCTGTTCCTCCTTCTTGCTTAGGTTGAAGACGTTGAGGCGTCTGGGCATGGCTAGGCCGTAGTAGACCTTGCCATTGTGGACGACGGAGTCGGTGAAGGCGAAGAAGACGCAGGAGGCGGAGAGGGCGACCACGAGACCCACGGTGATCCAGAAGTTGGAAGGGTAGCAGCAGTTGCCCTGGTTGCTGAAAGACGGGGCCAGCGTCTGGTATGCCATCACCGACCCCGTCGGCAGCAGCTGTGCCAGATTCGCCGACACTGACAAGACCTTCTGCGCTTTGCTGTGCGTGACGACCATGGATCGCTTCTTGTTCTGCCCGCCGGCAGCCTCCACGTCACCGCCGCTGTCCCTGGGTTCTGCCATTCTTTTTCTTTGATCTATTTCTCTGATCTCTTCCTCTTTCTCCATGTGTGTGTGTCTTGTCTCTTGTGTTGTGTGTGTTTTCCTCGGGATGCCAACTAATTGCTGTTATTTGTATAGGGCTTGATGCAACTAGATTAATTACCTTGCCTTCATATGTTGGCATGCATGCATCGTGCATTTTCTTAACTAGTACTCAAACCGCCTGGCGTATGCACCTTCAATCATGCATGTGCTGTTGGTGCAATGTCAACGAGCACTATATACTCACGACTTGCGCACCATCTCTGTTCCAAGACAAAACTTAAATATACATGCATCACCTTGATCACGATGTTAGATAGACAAACTAACTTGCTATAGATTCTTACGCCAAGTGTTATTTTTAGATAAAGAAAATATATTAATATCAAGATGATATCAGTTACACTCCGAGTCCTCATATTTGCAATTGGTGCAACTTGCCATTCCGGTATGACCAAAATAACACATCGTCACTCACCAAAAAAATGTATATATATACACACACGTTATCTTAGTTAATTGGTCCAGTGTCAAATAGACTAGCCATGTCGATTCCACCTTGACCATTAAAGAGATCCAAGCGGTAGCCTAAAGGACTAGCTTTAGCCGCGGTTGGGTTCTGCGGTTCTGCCATTGCCTTTCCATGATCTCTTTCTCGATGTTTGTGTGCTTGACTCGGCATGCTTGTTGCAAATATTTGCATATATAGCTTGCCGTCGTATGCATGCAAAATGCATTTTCTTAATTAGTACTTCAAAGTTCAACCGATGGCATATGACGCTTCAATTATGTGCAAGTGGTGCAGTGTCAACTAGCCCTATATATATGTATGCGTGGTGCAACTTGCAGTGTCAAGCTAGCTACAACAAGGCTAGGACTCCGCCTCCTTCCGTTCGTCTCTCATGATGCAATGCACCGCCGTGTGTATCATGTGCAGCCATGCATGCACCGCGTGATCACAGCTTCACGACGGGCGGCTGGCCGGCGAAGGACGACGGGAAGCACGTCCGCCGTCCGCCACCGGCGAGCATGCCTCCGAACTCCGATCCCCTGCCCTGCCCTGCCGGCCGGCCATCTTAATTATGGTGGAGAATGGAGATACGCACCCAAGATTCAAACAAAAGCATATACACTAGTACATCCGTAGACGACTATTAGAAATACTGCACGTAACTTACTTAATGTTTTGCGACACACTGATATTTAAAAAATATCTGTACAGTTTATATTTGGATTCAAAAATTTGGATCAACTGTGTACGTTGGATAGCCTTTGCCTCAAAAAATCATCCAAGCTACTGTATGTCCTAGCTGGGTTATGGCCATATACTCGGCTGTGTAATCTGAATTAAAGTAAAACGATACTCCCTCCGTTCCAAAATATAAGAAGATTTAGACTTTGTCCACATTCACATGTATATAAATGTATTAAGAGTCTAGACACCTTTTAGTGTGTATGTTCACTAATTTTAGTATGCATCTAAACATATGTGAAACAATTAGAACATTTTATATTTAGAAACGGAGGGATTAACAACAAACATTGCCAAGAATGAAGAAATGAACAGTGCCAACGAGCAACCGTACGAATTGGAAACTCAAGGACAAACTAATTGTTGGAACCACCTTCTTATGTATGTTCCATGTTACAATTTTCAAATATAAATTTAAATTAAAAAAGTTATAGAAAAAGTGCAAATGTTCATGAGGAATGTGTCTAAAACCTCAAAAAAAGGTCAAAAATCGGAATTCACATGGTAAAAAAAGAAAAAAATTAGTATGATTAGTGTCATAAAAAGATAGCAATATTGACTCTATCGCACATGGATGTGTCTTTTTTGTTTCTAAATATGCTTTTCGATTGTGGACATGATTTTTGTGAATTTGTAGACACATTCCTTGTGAACATTGACAACTTTTTTGAAATATTTAAATTTTATTTTCTGTAAATGGCCTGGCAGTACATAATGGTAGCACTAGATATATCCTCAGGTTAATACCATTGAACTGTAATGATTAATACTTAAAATCTAACAAATCAAGCGGTTTTATATGAGATCATCAAGTTACACAAGGGTACACACGCGCCCATCCATTCTAGAGTTTTCTATCAGTTGACACTAAAGTAGATAGTCCTAATCAACTAAACCATACAGGTTTCTACCAAAACATTTTTAGATATTTAAACATAGGGGCACTAGGCGTACGCACATACAGATACACTAATACATCAAAGAGGCACAGATTATTTTGTATGTGTGAAAATTTGGTCATCTTATTCCACTTTGGTTATATTAATTAGTACTAATATGTTCAGCAAAAAAGGTCATATACTTAATTTTCAAGAACTTATAGTAGAAATATATTTCTAATTCAGCATGGATGCATTTATAATAGACGTTTAGAATTACAATAAAAACTGAATGTAATTCTACCAGTGCGTCTATGTAGTCAAGGTTGTGGGATACCACGGCGGAAATAGCCGCTATGGATGCAACATGAAGGTTGTATCAACAATAAAACCTATTTAAGATTTTTAACTAAGCGGGCTCACTCGAATTGAACTAAGATCCTTGCTTACTGCCTTAACAAGGAGAATGCTACGAACAGATAGAAGCAGACTAGTTGGCAATAACTTATAACAAGTTAAATATTTAGTATAATTTGATGACACACAATAATCAACTGGATGAAGCTAAAACTATGTGACTAAGAATTTGAACAACCCACCGGTCTATGGGTTTGTGGTCTTAGCTTGTTGATACGTCTAAAACGTATCTATAATTTTTGATGTTCAATGCTTGTTTTATATCAAATACCACATGTTTCTACTATGTTTTTATATCATTTTAGACATTTATTGGACTAACCTACTAATAGTTGCAAAAGTGCACTATGTTCTTATTTTATACTTTGATGTGTAGGAATTGACAAGAACACAAAAGGAGCATTGGAGGAGGACTCTGATTTCCAGGAATCTGCCCCCGTCAGACAGTTTTTAAAGTTGTCCCCGAAACTATCAGAAGACGATGCCAAATCAAAAACTTCTAGTCACGAAATTTTTTGGAAATTTTCCGCTGATCGTCGAGGACCTGGACTTCGTCCAAAACGGAGCTTGTGGGCTCCACACGGGCTGGGTCCGCGGCCAGGGCCTTGCCCGCGCCGTGGGCTGATGGCTACGTGTTGGTGAACCCCAAGAGTAAGGTTATGATAGACAGCAGAAGTTTTCCCTTGAGAAATCTACCCAAGGTTATCAATCCAGTAGGACTTGACGATCTATCGGAAGGTTGTTGATGTTGACTCCCCCTGGCGCTAGGGAGCTTGCACCAACGTGGAATCTGCACAGACACAAACCAGAACTTTGCCCAACACGAAACAGAGAGGTTGTCAATCTCTCCGGTCTTGCAGAAACAAAGAGTTAAACGTATGGTGTGGAAAACAGCAGGAAAAACAGCAAGTAACAGGAAACAGATGATTGCAGCAGGTTGTGTAAACAGTATGAGGAAATTGGACCAGGGTCCACAGTTCACTAGTGGTGTCTCTCTCAGAACAGATAACTAGCATGTTGGGTAAACAAATTACAGCTGGGCAATTGACAAATAGAGAGGGCATAACAATGCAATACATGCCAAGATGTCTACTATGAAATCTAGTTGGGCATTACAACAAAGTACATAGACCGTTATTCCAACCGCATCTATGCCTAAATAATCCACCTTCAAGGCAGCATCCGCATCCTGTTCAGTATTAAGTTGCTAACAACAGATTATTGCATGAAGTAAAGTGTGTAATGTAATCAATACAAGTGCCCTTGGACACTGCACCAATGTTTTATCCCTAGTAGCAACAGCACATCTACCATCTTAGACCTTTCTGTCACTGATCCAGATATCTAGAGACTGAACCCACTATCGAGCATAAATACCCCCTCTTGGAGTCACAAGCATCTACTTGGCCAAAGCATCTACTAGCAACGGAGAGCATGCAAGATCAAGAGCACATAGATAAACAACTTGAATAAACATGGTATCAATATTCATCGGATCCCAGCAAACACAACATCTAGCATTACAATAAGATGATCTTGATCATGTTAGGCAGCTCACAAGATCTAAACATGGAGGCACAAGGTAGAGAGACAACCATCTAGCTACTGCTATGGACCCGTAGTCCAGGGGTGGACTACTCACGCATCACTCCGGAGGCAGGCATGGTGATGTAGAGCCCTCCGGTGATGATCTCCCCTCCGGCAGGGTGCCGGGAAGAGCTTCAGAACTCCTCCGATCTGAGATTGACGATGACGGCCGCGACGGAACTTTTCGTGGAATATGATCGACCGTAATAGGGTTTTCGCGTCGCGGAGAATATATAGGCGAAGAGGCGGCGTCGGTGGCCGAGGGGGGCCACCACGCCATAGGGGGGCGCGGGCCCACCCTGGGCCGCGCCCTAGTGTGGCGTGGCCCCCTGGTGGGTCTGCTCCGACTCCCCTTTGGACTCCGTGATCTCCTCGTGATATTATTGACGATGTCTTTTGTTTCGTCCAATTCCGAGAATATTTCCTTAATAGATTTTCTGAAACCAAAAACAGCAGAAAACAGGGAACTGGCACTGTGGCATCTTGTTAATAGGTTAGTCCCAGAAAATGCATAAAAATGATATAAAGTGTAACCAAAACATGTAGCAATTGATATAATATCAGCATGGAACATCAAAAATTATAGATACGTTTGAGACGTATCAAGCATCCCCAAGCTTAGTTCCTGCTCGTCCTCGAGTAGGTAAACGATAAAAACAGATAATTTTTGAAGTGACATGCTACCAACACAATCTTTGATCAAATAACAATGTAATGCACATGATCTGAATGAAGTGATCCAAGCCAATGGTCTATAGTTTGCAAGCAAGTAAATAAAGAGTAAACATAAGTGATCACACAAGTGCAAACTTTCATGAATAATACTATAAAACATTTAGAGATATAATAGTCTAACATAATAGTTAGCTCACAGCAGCAATAATTCTCAACATGAAAGTGTTTGTATCAACACAAAGGAAGATAATAGCTTCAGCTTTGCTTCAACTTTCAACATGTATATCATATAGATAATGTCAATGCAAAGAATATGATCAACCAAACACAAAGTTATGTAAAAACTGTTATACTGGAGTTGACAATGATGTTTGCTTAAGTAGACAGAAAGAAGTGGGAAAACTGACTCAACATAAAAGTAAAAGAATGGCCCTTCGCAGAGGGAAGCAGGGATTAACATCATGTGCTAGAGCTGTAGTTCCCGAAGGCATATAGAGAGCATAAAATATTGTTTTGTAAGGTAATGGTGTATACAGGTGTCAACAAATCAAATAGCAGGTACTTGTCATCTTCCATGGCTAACTAACTTTTAGAGCGGTTCCGAGAGTTTTTAGGACTGCACTTGTAACAAGCACTTATTGGTGACACTCCTCCCAACCATTTACTTTCCACAAACCATGGCTAACCGAATCCTCGGGTGCCCACCAACATTCACCATGGAGGAGTGTCTATTTATTTATTTATAGGGTGGACTAACCAGCTCTTTAATGCAAAATAAAAGGTGGAGAAGCAGATGAAGCTGCCAATCCTTGTAAATTAATTAGCATGGAAGATGACAAATCTCACTACTACGTCCTTATGAGCTTTTCAAGTAGTGACACAAAAAGGAAATGTAACAGTTTTGAGTAGTTAGTAGATAGCACATGAAGAAATTTACTTGGAATGGTGAAAACACCACATAATAGGTAGGTATGGTGGACACAGGTGGCATGGATTTGGCTCAAGGTTTTGGATGTACAAGAAGCATTCCCTCTTAGTACAGAGTTTAGGCTAGCAAGGTTATTATAAGCAAACATCATTATCAACTGGAATAGCAAGAGTGTACATAAAACACAAGGTTTGACGAACCATAGACTCCCACTGTCTTCCTTGTTAACACATAGCCTTCATCCAAAAATTATCTAGACTACTATGGACTTCCAATTATGCAACAGATTATTATAGCAGAAAATCCTTATAGTAGTTCTTCATTAATAGCCATTACTTACATGATGCACAAGCTTAAACATTAATTACTTGACAGCTCAAAACAATTGGCAAGCATCAAATTACTCAAGACAACGATCTAAAAAGATTCATGTAAGCATTTTATACCACTACCACATGCATAGCATTTTTCTGGTCCAACCAAACACCAATCAACTTATTTGACAACTCTCCAAACAGATATAAGTGAAGCAAGAGAGTACTTTCTTCAAAAGAAACTGAAAGCTCTAACAAGAGATACATGAAAAACTGAGAGCTAACAGCAATAACAGCAACTAGACAGGAATACTCAACAAGTATAAGTGAAGCACAAGAGTATTCTAATGAAAAAGTGGAGCGTGTCTCTCTCCCAAACATGAATACTAGGATCCAACAAGTATAGCACAGCAAACAAAACAAAACAAACTGAAAACAAAAACACACTGACGCTCCAAGGAAGAGTACACTAGTATGAAGCAATAAAAATATAGCACCATTAGAGATGACCTGATAATTTGTAGATGAAGAAGGGGATGCCTTGGGCATCCCCAAGCTTAGATGCTTGAGTCTTCTTGAAATATGCTGGGGAGGTAAGCCTCCCCAAGCTTAAGCTCTTCACTCTTCTTGATCATGTAATATCATTCTCCTCTATCAACACTTGAAAACTTCCTTCACACCAAAACTTAACAGCTTTTCTCATTAGCAGGTTAGTGCACTAAAAGATAATACTTCAAAGTTCTAGCAAAGACAAAACTCACAAGCCAACTATTTTAAACATTAGCCACTGTTACTAGGCTCAAGTGGGCACTTTTACACGAAAAGAAACCACTTAAAAACTTGTAAAAGAGAGAATGCAAAATAAAAGACAGAATCTGTCAAACCAGAACAGTCTGTAATGACGAATTTTTTCGAGGCACTTACGATGCTCAGATGAAGAACTTTTGAAATAATGAAAGTTGCGTAACATCATCAGGAACATGCACAAAAAGTTTCAGCATTTTTCGATTTTTTCTGATTTTCTACTGAATTAAACGGTGACGAACAGCAATCTGTCCCAATGCAGTCCCGAAAATAAAACCAACTTTGCATTAGTAACTCTCCTTGGCACAACAAAACAGCAAATAAAAGATACAAAGGAGTTGCTACAGAGGTAAACAAGCATCCTTGACACATGGGTTATCTCCCACAAGTGCTTTTCTTTAATGCCTTTCAGCTAGGCTTTAGGATTTTAATGATGCTCGCATAAGAATAAGAGTTGAAAAACAAAGAGAGCATCAAGAGGCAAATATCAAAATCATCTGAGTCTAACCCACTTCCTATGCAGAGGAATATTGTAGTAAAACAAATCATTGAAGCATAAAGCAGCTAGCATAGGAAGATGCAACAAATCCAACTTTAAAACTTCCAACACAAAGAGAGGTATTTTAGTGACATGAAAACTTTTAAAACCATCTTTCCCTCTCTCATAATAATTTTCAATAGCATCATAAACAAACTCAACAACATAACTATCACATAAAGCATGCTTTTTATGATCTACAAACACATAACTTTTATCAAGCAAGATAGTGGGATCAAAAATTTCAAACCCACTTTTAGACATATTGAAACAAGTTGATTGATCACTCTCAATAGTAGAATTAATAATATTATCAAGCAACATAGGACCATCATCTAGAGCTTTATCATAAACATTTTCTAAGCAAACACTCTCATTACCATGCATTTCGAAATTAGGAATAAAAAGAGGATTATCATAAGACTTATCAAAATAGCATGGATTTTCATAAACAACATTGGGGGAAATATTTGGTACTTCTGTTATTTTTGCTTTCTCTTGAGTCAAGGAATGTTTGTCTACCTCAAATTTATCAAAAGAAGTTATTTCAATAGTATCATTACCAACTTCCCCAAGCTTAATATTTTCCATAGCATTAGCAACAACCATGTTCAAAGAGTGTATACCAATATCATTGGTACTATCATGCAAATAAAGTTCCATAGGTTTTTTAATTTTCTCTTCAAACACATCATGTCCTAGCTCAAGATAAATTTCATAAAGGTTTCTCAAGTTGTTTTCAGCCATAGGACAAGTTTCAAGCAAAGTACCCATGAATAGCAAGCAAAGAACTAGACATAATAACAAACCGAAATAAACTAGATGCAGGAATTTAATTTTTTTGGATTTTTGATTTTTAACAGCAAGCAAAACAAAACTAAAACAAGACAAAAACAAAGTAAAGAGATTGGAACTGAGAGACTCCCCTTTCCAATAGCCTCCAAGTCCCCGGCAACGGCGCCAGAAAACAGCTGGTGCCTGGTTGACGGGAGAGTATTTGAGGATGATGATGATGGTGATGATGAGTACTTCCCCGGCAACGGCGCCAGAAAACAGCTTGATGGCTACGTGTTGGTGAACCCCAAGAGGAAGGTTATGATGTAGACAGCAGAAGTTTTCCCTTGAAAATCTACCCAAGGTTATCAATCCAGTAGGACTTGACGATCTATCGGAAGGTTGTTGATGTTGACTCCCCCTGGCGCTAGGGAGCTTGCACCAACGTGGAATCTGCACAGACACAAACCAGAACTTTGCCCAACACGAAACAGAGAGGTTGTCAATCTCTCCGGTCTTGCAGAAACAAAGAGTTAAACGTATGGTGTGGAAAACAGCAGGAAAAACAGCAAGTAACAGGAAACAGATGATTGCAGCAGGTTGTGTAAACAGTATGAGGAAATTGGACCAGGGTCCACAGTTCACTAGTGGTGTCTCTCTCAGAACAGATAACTAGCATGTTGGGTAAACAAATTACAGCTGGGCAATTGACAAATAGAGAGGGCATAACAATGCAATACATGCCAAGATGTCTACTATGAAATCTAGTTGGGCATTACAACAAAGTACATAGACCGTTATTCCAACCGCATCTATGCCTAAATAATCCACCTTCAAGGCAGCATCCGCATCCTGTTCAGTATTAAGTTGCTAACAACAGATTATTGCATGAAGTAAAGTGTGTAATGTAATCAATACAAGTGCCCTTGGACACTGCACCAATGTTTTATCCCTAGTAGCAACAGCACATCTACCATCTTAGACCTTTCTGTCACTGATCCAGATATCTAGAGACTGAACCCACTATCGAGCATAAATACCCCCTCTTGGAGTCACAAGCATCTACTTGGCCAAAGCATCTACTAGCAACGGAGAGCATGCAAGATCAAGAGCACATAGATAAACAACTTGAATAAACATGGTATCAATATTCATCGGATCCCAGCAAACACAACATCTAGCATTACAATAAGATGATCTTGATCATGTTAGGCAGCTCACAAGATCTAAACATGGAGGCACAAGGTAGAGAGACAACCATCTAGCTACTGCTATGGACCCGTAGTCCAGGGGTGGACTACTCACGCATCACTCCGGAGGCAGGCATGGTGATGTAGAGCCCTCCGGTGATGATCTCCCCTCCGGCAGGGTGCCGGGAAGAGCTTCAGAACTCCTCCGATCTGAGATTGACGATGACGGCCGCGACGGAACTTTTCGTGGAATATGATCGACCGTAATAGGGTTTTCGCGTCGCGGAGAATATATAGGCGAAGAGGCGGCGTCGGTGGCCGAGGGGGGCCACCACGCCATAGGGGGGCGCGGGCCCACCCTGGGCCGCGCCCTAGTGTGGCGTGGCCCCCTGGTGGGTCTGCTCCGACTCCCCTTTGGACTCCGTGATCTCCTCGTGATATTATTGACGATGTCTTTTGTTTCGTCCAATTCCGAGAATATTTCCTTAATAGATTTTCTGAAACCAAAAACAGCAGAAAACAGGGAACTGGCACTGTGGCATCTTGTTAATAGGTTAGTCCCAGAAAATGCATAAAAATGATATAAAGTATAACCAAAACATGTAGCAATTGATATAATATCAGCATGGAACATCAAAAATTATAGATACGTTTGAGACATATCATGGGCCCGCCTCCTTCGCCTGTCCACCGCCTCGCGCCGCCCTTCGGACTATATATTCGTCCCGTTGCAAAAACCCTAAGTACCAGGAGGATTCTACGAGAAACACACCACAGCTCCGCCGCCATCCAGACCTAGTTTCGAGGGTCAGAAGTTCCTGCTCCGGCACCCTGCCGGGACGGGTTGACCCCCGGAGCCATCTCCATCAACCACGCCGCCTCCACTTCGCCTCCATGATGGTTTGTGAGTAGTTCCCCATGGACTACGGGTTCTAGCTGTAGCTAGTTGGTACTCTCTCTCCCATGTATTTCAATACAATGATCTCATGAGCTCCCTTACATGATTGAGATACATCTGATGTAATCAGTGTTGTGTTTGTTGGGATCTGATGAATTGTTACATTATGATCAGTCTATCTATTAAGTTTGTGAGTTATTTGTTGCTGCAATCTTGTTGTGTTTAATGCTTGTCACTAGTGCATGAGTGGCATGATCTTAGATATAAAGTATAATTGTTGATTTAGATTGTATCTATAAGTTGTATGCACCTGTTACTGTCTTGAACCTGAGGTCCTGGAGTGACAACATCTAGGGCTGCCAAGGGGATAGTTGTAGCATGAGGATCACATGTTTTCACCAAGTGTTAATGCTTTGCTCCGATGCTCACCTAAAAGGAGTACCTTAATTACCAGAAGGTTCCATTTGGCCCCGCTACAAACGGGCTAGTAGGACAAAAGATGTTGTGCAAGTTTCTCATTGCGAGCACGTATGACTATATATGGAAAACATCCCTACGTATGATTTATCGACTGGATGTTCTGTCTTAATGCTATTTCAATTCTGTCAATTGTCCAACTATAATTTGTTCACCCAACACATGTTATTCGTTTGAGAGTTACCTCTAGTGATGCTGGGAACCCCGGTCCATATACACGCCATCAACACACCACTACTTTCTGCTGCCATTGCCTCTACTGTTACTGTTACTACTGCTATGTTACTGTTACTATTACTCTCAAGTTACTGTTGTTTTCACATCACATTTGTTACTAGTGCTTTCCCAGGTGTGGTCGAATTGACAACTCCCCTGGTAAGACTTATAAGTATTCTTTGTCTCCCCTTATGTCGAATCAATAAATTTGGGTTTTACTTCACTCGAAACTGTTGTGATCCCCTATACTTTATACTTGTGGGTTATCACTTGTAATCTATCTCTCTATGTATTTTGATCTTTGTAGATCATATGATCTGTCCTACCTAATTATATTCAAATTGTGCGCATTTTTTTTATGCTGGATCCTTGTTTATGAGATCAGTTATTTAATTCATTTTTATGGTTGATTGTGACATATTTATATATTTTGTTTTGTCTTTGTTCATTTTTTTAAAACCTGTAACAGGAGGAAAGATTTCAACTGATTTTCCATTAAATAAAAGCGAGCATCAAATTACATGTTTACACTGCTGCTCACGGCTCAGCAGAAAAAATCAAAAGGAGGCAACAAAACTATGAATGAAAGGATGCAACTCTGTCTTGGTCCTATGAACCAGTAATTTAAAATCTGCTTGAATCTGCTCTTCCCGGACACATATGAAGGGTCACACCATTGAATACAGAACTTTCTTACTGTATTTCTTAGGCTGCAGAAAACTTGACAGCACGCACTTCCCAACCCAAAGAAAAATACAAAACTACTGCTAGGCCACTTGGAGTGAGGGAACCAGCAACGTGCATTAATCGTGCAGAGTATATAGTACAGCCAAAAAACATGAACAAGAAAGCAGACTGCTCATCACCACGCATATACATGTAGCTGCGTCATAGACAGCGCATCTGGGATGGTGGCCTGAAGATCCATGACTTGCAGAGAGACCTTTCCCGGCCGAGCCCGCTATGCAAATCAACGCATTATTGGCACATGCATAGCAAAAGGTTGTGAAGGTCTGCTACAGCAATCAACTTGATTAGGAGCAGAAGCTATACATACATAACTGACCGGAGAAAACAAGTAACACTGGAATTGTTGTCTGTTCGGTAAGGCTTGTGTTCATTTACAAACTTTGTTTTGGCCAACTCACCTAGACGAGCCACATCGACTATAATACACGTACAAACATACACATCAAGATAATTTTATAGCAAGTGGTGATTCATATTGTTTACGTCACTGCCTCAATAAAATGCAAACTTAATGATTGATCAACAACTAGATTAGCATGCAAGGCGAGCAGTCTCTAATTAATCACGCCCCAGGACGGCCTCATGTCAATGAGCCGAGGTGGTAGACCAAGCTCACACCCATTGTTCCCTCCCATGGCACCATCTCCAACCCAAGAGGGGGCCACAGTGCAAGGGAGGACACGTGGGATCACAGGTGGCGGCCCACTACCCAGGGAGTTGCTAGGACTGACGATGAGGACGAACTTTATCCTGCTAGTCTATATATTTTTGTTTAAGACAGTGTCATGACGTGTGCTGATGATACCCTTTTCAAGGTGGCAAAAGTTTGGACGCGAACAACACAAGGACAGCCGCGATCTTTCCATACCCCTTCATAATCAGCGGCATGATGGTCGTTTTAGAAAATCTGACAGGTACGTCAGCCCGATAGAAAGCCCGTACGGTGCGCGCAATTGTACACGTCATAGAAATACGTTGACGTGTGATGATGATGTCATCGGAACCAAAACGTCACGCCGTATATAAGTGCAGCGTCGGCCGCAACGCGTGCCCCCATCTCCCATTCCCATCTCCCATTCCCTCCCCCGCCCCCTAATTCGGAAAAATCCCACCTCCTCTACCCCTATATGGTATGAATACGCTGGGTAATATAGGGCTTGGGTCTGGGCTTCGCGGGCCCAACGGAAAAAACAACCGGGACAAACTTATCCCTTCAAGTTTCGCCAGGGGCGGAGCACTGAAGCAAACCTCGTGAGTTCATGGTTCGTCGTACTAATTCAGGAACAAAGGCACACACAACACCAGGTGCATGTTTTTCACCAAGGCTATGATAACTTGCCTTTATGTCCATGAGACGCATCATATGTACCGATTCATCTGCTGTCACCCTTTCTCTGCCTGCTTCCCACAGCCGTCTAGTAATGACTTCTCATCACGTTAACTGACGCATGAGAAAAGCAGGCTACCATCCCTTCTTCTCCTCGCTTCTTGGGAGATTTGGAATGAGAGAAATGCTAGAGTTTTCAAGAACAAACACTCCTCTCCGCTTACCATCCTCTCCAAGATCAAGCATCAGGCGAAGCTTTGGGTGCTTGCGGGGGCGAAACGTCTAGGAGGAATCATGCCGCGAGAGTAATTTGTTTGTAATTATTTGTGTTACCGTTTCTAGGCCCTTTGCATTCTTGTACCAACTCTCTCTTAATTAATGATAAAGGGGCAAATCTTTTGCCCCACGGTTCTAAAAAAAAAAAAAAAAAAGAAAAGCATGTGCACTATGTTATATCCTTCACAGCACTAGTTCTACTAGCTCACGAGTTGCAACAATACAAAACATGAATTGAGAGCCTTTTGTGAAAGAGAGACAGTGAGCAAACCCTTGAGATTAGATTAGATTAAATTATAGACGGAAAGGCATGATGTTTTTCCAATCCAATCACATCCTAAGGCTGCATGCATGATGATGCTAACTGAACCACAAATATATCTTAACACCACTGTTCACCATCTATTTCAAGAAATAATTCTCCCCTACCATTCCATCTTCACATATGTTAACCCCCCTGATCCCTCATCACATCTCCCCGTATGTATTGGCTTATTTCACACGTACTGCTGCACTCGCACCTACGTTTGTAAGTTCTGCAATGATCCTAGCAATGAACGACCCGTGAAACAACATTCTTGAACTGTTTCGGCATGGCCAGATTCCCTGGAATGCGAGAAACCAGAGAAACGAAATATTCATCGCCGTGATTGTAAGTTTGATTATGTGGGGTTATTGGGGTTAGAGAGGACATAATGTTTTCTACATGATTGTGTGTCTGAAGATTATGTTTTCTGATGGTCCAACATGAGAAGAGGCGATTGTGATCAAAGTATTCCGCCTTGTGCCCAGTACGCTGCCTGGTCAGGACTGGAATTATAGGGGAGGTGCACAGAGTAAATGGCACCAGGGGTCACACAGCTCGTCCGCTATGTGCACTTAAGTCACACAACTGGAGAACGGGATTTTTTGGTCACACAACTGAACTTTTGGTGCACGCTGGTCACTGACCCCACATGTCAGTCCGTTTTCCGTTGCAAGAGTGCTGACGTGGACACGTAATTTTGCAGAAAACCCCCCGTATTTTAGACATTTCACAAAAAACCCAAATTTGGATCCAATCACAAGTATTGACACCAATCACAAAAATCCGTCGAAAATCCCAAATTTGGGAGCGTCCCAGCCACGTCCTCCCTCCGCAGCACGCCGCGCTGCAACGCGCCCACCAGCTCCCCGGCCTCCTCCATCGCCGCCTCGAAGTCCATGAACACCCTGCCCCGACGGAGGGCCTCGTCGTCGCACTCTCGCATCGCCGGCGTGAACGAACCCACCAGGTCCAGATGCCCCCAGGCCTCAGCAGCTCCCCACGCACGATCGGCTCCTGCGACCCCGTCGCGCAGCTCACGATGTCCGCCGCGGAAACCGCCTCGTCCATGCCGTCCACCTCCTCGATGGTGATTCCCGGGTGCGCGTTCCGGAGCTTGGCGACGAGCGTGGCGGATTTGGCCTTGGTGCGGTTCCAGACCAAGATGCGGGAGAGCGAGGGGAAGGCGGATAGGTGTGCTTCGGCGAGGTACGGTGCGAGGGCGCCGGCGCCCGCGAGTCCACAGCGCCTGGCCATGCCACCGGTACATCCCTTCAGTCGTCGCTGCTGGAGTTTTTTCTCGAGCGGCGGCACGGGCCCCGCTCGCGGTGCGAATCCGGCACGGCGTCTCGCCGTGAAGCGCTTTGCAAACCTCGCCAGGTGCGGGTGATGTGGGGTCACGGTAGAAAAAAAAAGTTAGGCTGCCACCACTTTTCCACTATACACGGAAGATGCAGACCCCTTGCCGAATATTTATTTTCTCTCTCCACAGAGCGCGCCCCACACGCATGGAGTATTTTTCCACCGTATACGGGAAAACTCACTAGCAGGACTGGACCCACACAAATTTGGGTTTTTTGTGAAATGTTCAAAAATACAGGGGGTTTTATGCCAAATTACGTGTCCACGTCAGCACTCCCGCAACGGAAAACGGACTGACATGTGGGGTCAGTGACCAGCGTGCACCAAAAGTTCAGTTGTGTGACCAAAAAATCTCGTTCTCCAGTTGTGTGACTTAAGTGCACATCGCGGACGAGTTGTGTGATCCCTGGTGCCATTTACTCAGGTGCACAGTGGTGAAGAAGGCCAAACAAGTGCTAGTGCACGGGATTCTACCTGGTCTGGCCTGGAGCATTTCAGTTGTGTTTGAACCCGTGTGTTTCTCGCTCCGTAGGCATCTCATCATTCAAACCGGGGGTAGGGTTTCGAACTGTTCAGATGATTGATTTGATATTTTGATTCTGGTGAAAAGGTGCCCTGAAAATCTAGTATTCACTCGTTTTGAGATTAACTGGGTGAAGGAGCAAAAGGGGGGAAAAGGAAGAGATTACATGATTTCATCCTTGTACCCAGCGTATCATCCATGGTGATCAAGATTCCGGCTGCACCAGGGTAGTGATGTTCCATCAGGGGGGACTCTGTTTCCACCGTGGCAACCAAAGATCATACTCGGTTTTCGTTCGCAGTCTTGCATCTTCGAACACGACAACAAAAGATCTTTCTTGATCGGTTTACACAGGTCTATTTTGAAATCGAGTCTGATTTCAATTAAAAACATTTGATACAGCCATATTAATGAGGTGTAATTGGTCCCATAATAAACACTTAAATGATCCTATAAATAAGACAACGACTGAAGCCTCAAATCTTGCGGAACTCGCCTTCGTTGCACCACTATAGCTCTTTGCACTTAAGATCCGTCCGGTGAGGATAGGATCCGATGACATGAGATTGTGCAGCTGCAAGTACTTCGCTTTCGATCTTGTGATGCTGAAATGGGAGCAGGAGCAGTAGCGGTACGTTGATTTGCTCCCAAACATGCATGTGTCCCCTGCCGCCGGAGCAGCACGTCAGCGTTCCGATCTCCCTCCTCCATGATTGAGCATTTGAGCTTACGACACAGGCCGCACAGCACTGACCTCATGGACGTCGGCAGATACAGCGAGGGAGGAGCATGCATGCTGATCTTGAATCAAATGATTTTTTTTAACGGGAGGAATCATAATAATCAGAAGGAAACAATTATACATGTCTCGGTGATTATTCTCCGTGCGAACTGGTCCAACTTAAACCTCATCTACAAAATAAGACGACGTTTACATGTCTCAAGTCAAAGTTATTAAAATTTGACACTAAATATTACTCCCTCAGTCCACGGTGACATGAATTTTGACCATCAGTTGGATCAAAAATACATGCGAGTAAAATCATAAAAATATAATTGACTAATTTATTCTAATAGGAATTCAACAATATAACTTTTAAACGATGTTTTGTTGGTCAAGACTGAATCTCAAAGAACGTATATATGCGCCATGTAATTATGAACATATGAAGTACTTGGGTTGGGTACTCTAAAACTTATGTTTGATCAAAACATCTTGAAAACCACATGTTCATAACATAATATTTTCTAATGTTTTAGACACATTTTTAGCAAGATTTGGTGGTCATCATGTAAATATTGAAGTCCCCGTCAACAACATAACGACGTATATTGGCGATAAGTCTCTTACATACTTTAGACTTAAAAAAGAGGAACGTGGAAAATTGCAGGATCCTCCATGATCGACGTGGATACTACTCTTCCTTCTTCCGACGGCAACATCAACGCGCCATCGACATGTATGGATGGAGAGGATGGATCACTCCCTATAGACTAGTATGCAATTTCTTCTTCCGACGACGACGTGGATACTCCTTTCTTGTTCTGGCGACAGAACGAAACTTTGGGGGTGGCAAAATCGACACGCCATCAGCATGTTCGCAGTAGAAAGAATGGATGACTCCCTGAAGACTGGAATGAAATTTTCTTGCCTTTTAAGGGGTTTCTTGTGCTGTTGAAGTTTGATTAATATGATGTTTGGCGCCTTTCCAAGAGGAAAAGGAGGTAGCCAACTTCCAATCGGACCCTAAGCCACTAAGCTTTGATTGTTTTGCTGGCTGAAGGCAGTTTCCGATCGACAACATGACTCAACCGCCTTGCCATCCGGTGGGTGTTACGTACATGCCTGATGTGAACGTCACGGGGTGGCACTCATTCACAGTGCGGTGAATTGTTTCTTTCCTCGGCCTGTTTGTTTTGTTGCTTCCTGGCACAGGAAAAACGGCAGTTGATACGTTCATTCATGCATGCACATAGTATGCGCTCGTACTCGTAGCTGGTCGACGTCCTACCTAGCCTTCGCTGTGTGTCGTGGATTGTTTATCCAGGCCCACCTTGTACATATGCATGCATGCAGACGCAGTGGCGTGAGCGCCAACACTTTCCCCTCCCCGTCACTGTAGCAGGAGGAGAAGAGGCGATTTTTGGGCGAATCTCGTCGATCCACCGTTGCTCGCCGCTGAGCCGCGGGATTCTCCTCCTCCGCCGGCCGCTCCGGCGGCGGGAGGGTGGGGGATCCCCGGCTCCGGCTTGTATATATGGTAGGATAGGGGAGTGTGCTCGCCGGCGGCGCCTTGGAGGAGGTGGGGTTGGCGGCGGGTGTTTTGGTGTCGAGGCGGCCTTCTCCGGCGGTGGAGTCCTTCGGGGTTCGTCGTCGCCGTGCTCGACTTGCGGAGGCTCGGCGCCCGGCGCGGTGTTTGAGTTCTTCGTCTTCCCGACGGATCCGTGCTGGCGGCGGTTCTGTCGGGTGGATCCCGGAGATGGACTGGCTCCGTAGCTGCCGTCTGCGTCGACGATGGTGACGGCTGCGGCAAAGCGGCGTGGTAGAGCCGGGGGGACGTCTGCCCCGCTCGTTCAGCGACTCAAGTTCCGCCCGGCGCGGCGGAGGTTCACGGCGGCGTCTTTCAAGGGCGCAAAGTTCGCCCAGGCTCTGGAAAGAAGGTGGTCGCCGGTCTTCGTCTTCTTCGTCGACGGTGTCGCCGCGATTCTCGGTTCTAGCTCTGGATCTTCATCCTCTTCGTTTTGTGCTTTTTCTGTTCTTGTTCTATGTACTGGGTACGTGGATTTGAGATGAATATACGGAGGTTTGGATGTGTCAAAAAAAAAAAAAAAAAAAAAAAAAAAAAAAAAAAAGACGCAGTGGCGTGAAAGGACACTCGAAACATTCCTGCTAATTCCTGCTAAGCCTAAGCGCTGGCTAAACCTACCTAATGTGTCTGTGCGCAGCTGCATAATAATCGGAGCACTGTTTAAGATATCTTCCGATATTCATATCGATCGATTTATCACTTCTCGGTGTCTGATTGGTAAGATAAATTAGCCGATAAATCGGTCGATTTAACCCTTTATCTTGGGTCGACGGATAAGTTTTCGATATGCGATATGCCTAACATTGAATCGAAGTACATATATATTGCTTATATATATGCCGTCCTCTCAGTTTGTATGCACGCGTAGGATACTCCTTTCGGCTCTCTGCATGGTACGTTGCTGGTCCCACGTGTCCGAGCCAGTACTACTTGTTAGGGCCCACATGGTAGAGATAGTCGTAGGGTGTCTAGGGTGCTTCTCCTTGGCTACTATACGGTACCTAGCAACCTCTCAGTACGTCCACGTTCTTCCATCGCTAGCTTGCTCGTAGTATGAGCCATGACAACCATGCGTGCGTCGGCTGCAACTTGACGACGGCATGCACGTACATATACGTCACGCGCGACCATGTGTTAGCATCCACTCAGATTTAGCCCAGCACTCGGCATAGTTTCAGACGTTTATGCGCACACGGTACGAATAGAAGAGGAGAGCCCATTTCATCCCAAAAGCCCGACTCCTCCCCTAAGAAAGGTGGGACTAAACTAAGCAGCCTTCACCGATTAACAGAGGGGTCCTCACATCCCATCCCCCTATGGGAGATCTAGAGGAAGAAGATGACCAACGTGACCCTCGCCCTCCGGGCCAAGGCCGTCCGTTCCGTTCTGTTCCAAGCCGCCCTCCTCTGAGCATGTCCCAGTGTATTTGTAGCACGTCTTGGTGCAGCTAGGGCCAAGAGTGATGGCCCGCTCCTCCAGCCAAGTGGAAGTGTACGAGGTCGTTGACAGCATGCATGCATGCCTTCTTCTCCAACCTACTAGTATAGGCGTGCGTGCCAATATTAGTATACTGAATGGGCGTCCGTACCATACACAGGTAGACGACAGATAGCTACTCCGTATAATATACAGCCTACGTGGTACCTTGTAGTATGACTCTGTCCCAAAGCTTTGGGTGGGACATGTGCATGAATGCATGCCTACGTGTAAGGCCGGATTACGTACGATACATGCAGGATCTACTCTCTGCGTTCCTAAATATAAGATGTTTTAAACATTGTCCACATATACATGTATACAAATTTCAAATGTATCTAGACACATTATATATGTATGTTCACTCATTTGTGTATATATCTAGATAATATGTGTAAAATCTAAAACATCTTATATTTAACAACGGAGGAGTATGAAACATACGTAGTACATCTAGCTCTGCAGTCTCCCGGCCTCTGGCAGCACGTACGTACGTGCATGGCCACACATCGAAACGGACGAGGATTCACTGAGCGGTGTAACTTATATAAAAGGAGGATCCGCCAAAGCGATTACACGACCGGTTATACCCAACACCGATTCTAATATAATACTTCTTGCGTTCTACAATGTTACATGTTTTAGTTGTTACATATGAATGTCTAGATTCATATATATAAAAGGAATGGACGCATGCACTTAAACATGTCTAGATACATGTGTGTGCATGTGTATGTAGAAAAAGACTAAAACATCTTATATTGTGGAACGTAGGGAATAGTTGTTAGTTTCTAAACCAGCTTGTGATAATGCTTAAATTATGATTGGTTGAGCCGTTAAGTGTAATATGATTGGTGTGTAAATTAATAGATCGAAAATAAGAAACAGAAGAATGGTAAGTACCCGAAAAAATAAAAAAAAATCTTATCTCACGTACAGTAGAGCCTTCTACCAAAATATTTCCATATATTAAGATGTGGTCGCACACACCCATATGTGTTCACACACACATATATAGACAAACTATAATACATCATATAAGCACAAATTATTTCATATGAATGGACTTTCTTATCTTTATACGCTTTGGTTGTATTCATTCTAATTCAGTTCAACAAAAAATGACGTATACTTCTTTTCAAAAAATAACAAAAATTTAATTACATAACATAATTCTAATTTAGCGTCAGTGTACGTGTAATAACAGACACATGGAATGTATAATAAATATATATAATTTAATATTATCAGTGCAACTACTTGGTTGATTAGTGTTGTCTAGTACTGCCAAAAAAATATCCGCAAAGACTCTATGATGTAGGTTTGATCGATTAGAAAACCTAGTTTAGATAGTATTGACACTAAGTTGTGTAAAAATAAAAATATTTAGTATAATTAGATCATTATCATTCATAAATGGTCAGATCATCCAGCTAATAAATGTTATAACTTCCATGTTATTTCTTTTTGAAACTTGACATAACTATCTTTTGAGATTCTCGTCTAGTGGATGAGCAGCAAACAAGATGAGCATACTGTGAAAAGACATTGTCCAGTTTTCGAGCCCGGATTGCTAAACGAGAGAATATGGAGCAGAGCAATGAGACGACATCAATCAAGGATCTATTATGATAGATAAAACAACAGAAGTGTGATGATTGACTCCAACGTCTAGACTATTTAATTTGCAGAAGTTGAGTCAATCGTGTAATAGGAGTGCATCACGTAATTGTGATATGTTGGCTTGATGCATGTTGAGTCCATTTGCGTTCTATTTGAATATATGTCTACATGTGTTTGTACGAGTTCCTACCACCCGTTGTTTGGTTCCCTGCAACATGTATTTTTGCCAAGGCAGGTGCAAAATGCACGTGCTTTTAGATGTGGTGGTGTTACTGCCTCAGTGCTACACACTCACCACATAGGCCACAAATTTACTATTGAAATAACACATTACGAATAGTAAGGAGCATAGTTAAGAGCAACACTAGTTAAAGACATACTTACATCAGGGGTAACAATACACACTACCAAAGCACCACACTGCTAAGCTGCACAAACATGGTTGTGCCGCCACATCCGCGAAGGGGGCAAATGCATATTTGTTTATTTAAATTTGCAGGACTATGAAAAGCGCAAAATATCCTAGTAAACACATTGAAATAAAAACTCGAACCACGTGGAATGTCAAAATTACAGTTGTTAAGCTAACAGGTAATTTAGGACTTGAAAGAGATGATTATTCTTGCAAGAGTTTTCGTATTATAAGTCGAATCTGAACTTAACACCAAAACTTATTAAAAAGTTGGTCTTTAAAATGAGAATCGAAACCCGCTTGGATTATTGTTTTGCTGGTGCGACTCTGGCTGGGTAATACTCCCTCTGTGTTTTTAATATAAGATGTTTTATGTGGTACACATGTTGTCTACATGCACACTAAAATGATTGAACATGCACACAAAAATGTGTTTACATACATTTGTGTGCATGTGCATGTGGATAAAAGCTAAAACATCTTATATTAAAAAACGGAGCGAGTAGTGGTTTTTGAGTCCCCAACATATTAAACGTGCAGAAAAAAGAGTCGACAACATCTATCAATATATCAAAGCTGAGCAACTCAGCCCCCCCTCACAGCCTCCACGTCGCCTCCTTTTCTCCGCCGCCCGATCGCGCGATCCGACGGTCAGGAGACGGCCACGTCGCCACAAACGCACGCCACTGTGCTAGCTACAGTGTTGCGTTTCTACGGTTCCTCAGCGCCTCCGCGCCGTCGATCGCGCATCCGACGTCCCGTACATCGCCTCTGCGGCAGTTTTATAAAAACACCCCTCGCTAATCCACGCCTTGCTCCGCAATCCCACGATTCCCGCTGTGATGGACCTACACGCAAATTCCGGAAATTCCCTGGACCCCTGAAAAAATCGCGAACAGAGGCCGCTCCCTCTCTCCTCTCGCACGCGCGCGACGGACGTTGCCGGCGCCGCCGTCGCGCGTCCTCGCCGCTCCGCCGCCCGCCGTCCAGATCCACACACGCTGCGAGGTCCGCCGTCTCCGCCTCCCCCTCCTCGCCGCGGATCGGCAGCCGATACGCCGCGGCCGCGCGGGAAACACCGCCGCCACGCCCGCTTTCCTCCACCGCATTTCGACGCCGCCGCGGCCGCTCCGGCGACCCAGGACAGGCGGCGCCGCCAGCTGCGGGCTCCCTGCGCCCGCGCGCGTCCCAGGACGCAGTGGCGCGGCATCGCCGTGCTCCTCGCCGCCGCGGCAGCGGCAGTGATGTCAGCATAGGCCCTGCCCGTCAGCCCTCCTTCCTTTACACAGAAAATTCAGAAATAAAATAACCAAAAAAAAAGCTACGAAAAAAAATTATACCAACATAACAACAAAGAAAAAAAATTCATTACATGTAAAAGAATTTCAAATTTGAATACTTACAAATTTGAATCGTCATCCAAATCTAGCCATTTTATGAAGTGAAAATAATTTAAACCAGAAAAACTTCACAATATGTACATTTTTAAAAAACTTAACCCTTTCCAAGCGTAAGGTTTTTTGAATTCCGACAAGTTCCAAACCTAAAATATTTTCGAATACGTACATTTCCAAAATTAAATTATCGCTCAAATTGGTTACAAAAATTGTACCTAACTACAACATAGTTCCTCTAACTATAGTGCTAAATAAAACAATTATGTCAAAATTAAACATAATCGATCATTACAATATACCCATCATATTTGAAAACAATATAACTTAAAACTCCCTAACTATTTACTTCCATTAAAAAAATAAATTCAATTAATATTTCGACAAAATGCAAACTCATTTCTTCCAACTACGAATAGATTTCAAATTGAATTTCGGCTCAGCACATTATACGAATTAGAACTACTACATTTCCTTGCAATGTACATAACGCAACTAAAGATATTAACAAATAATCGCCGAAATATTCACATCAACGGCGCGGCAGATCCTACCACAATCTTCTTATACAATTTACAGAACATATGGAGATATCATCTGCCAGCCAATTTATTTTCCTTATTTCCCAAATGTACACACAAAATCCAAAATCATTTCTTCTAATTATGGACTAAATTTAAAAAATTCTCACATAATATATTCCCTCTGATAATAAAGTTAAAATAAATTTCACAGCCAAGCTTATTATAACATTTCAAACAAATCAATATTTAGAGACAATTTAACTTAACTATCTCCAATTATGCAAATATATTCAATGAATACTCGAAATGTTAACATTTGAAAATAACCATAATATATTTCCTCTGCTTATGATGCTAAATAAGAATACTACAGCAAAAAAAGCATTTTTAAATCAATAAAATTCGGCTAACATATTTCGAGAAAATATAACTTAAACCTCTCTAACTACGTAGTTAAATTTATATCCTCTAATTATGGATTGAATTTAAATTACATTTAATAAATTATCATACAATGCATTCCCTCTAATTATTGATCTAAAATAAAAAATCTAATAAAAAACACGTATCTTAGGAATTCGAATAGGTTAATCTTTAGAGTGAATTTAATTCTCTTTAAAGTCACCATTCTATTCAAACAAAATATTATGTAACAAAAACAATAGAAACAATTTATATTCACAACAAATATCCACCAAGGGCAATCTGGAAAACTTCCAAATTTGAAGATTTTTCGTAATCTGAACAATTTTTTAACGCAAGGTCTCTTTGCATTTCAACATTCTGAATTTTACGACACGGGCGCGGCGCGTCGCCGCGCAAATTTTCCTAGTAGTACTCAAGTCTAACTTGTTCATTATCCATCGTGACAAGATGTCAAAACATCTACGTAGTGCCTAGCTAGCTAGAAAACTCCACGCATGCACGCGAACTTTAGCGGCCGGTGGCGGTGGGTGTTACGTAGCGTACGTAGTGCATCGTGTGTCTGGGTCGTAGCATAGATATCACGGGCTGGGATTCACAGTGCAGTAAACTGTTTCTTTCCTCTGCCTGCCTGTTCTGATGCGTTCATTCACGCGCACAGCCTTGGCCTAAGCGCTAAACCTACATAGTTTGTGTGCCTAGTACGACGTAATAATCTCTCAATCTGCCGTCCTCAGGCTGTTGTGTCCGAGCCTGTCATGTCGGCCCCACATGCTAGCGACAGCCGTAGACGTCTACTCACTCCGTTCCAATTTAATTGACTTGCTATCCACCAAATATGGATGTATCTACATGTATAGATATATCCACATGTGGTGGATAGGAAGTCAATTAAATTGGAACGGAGGGAGTAGCTCGGTAGAATGGTACTCCATCGTTCCTTCTTCTCTCGTGACCGCCGTATGTATTGCCGGGCCATCGTATCTTCTGGTTCAAGTAAAACACGAGGTTATATCTGAACAACGTGACGTGACCTGCATGGAGGTGGCAGAACGTATATGTACTCGTCTTTCGTATCTGTACAAACACGGTGGTACAAAAGCCATGCATGTACTCCTGTGCATGTGTACGTACGTACATATACGTCCACAACCACTCCAAGTGGATTTTTTTTTCAGATAATACCTGTCTCTCCATGGCCACATCGAAACGAACGAGTCAATCATGCATGCATAGCATGCAGTCAAGCCTGGTCCAAATGTTTGTACCCACGTACCACTCCAAGTGGATTTTTTTTCCAGATAATACCTGTCTTATTTATATCATTTATAGACCTGATAGATCAAGTTACAAGCCACGAGGTAATATCGACCTGATAGATCTGAAAGATAGAAAACCCCTACCTTTTGCAAAAATAACTCTCGGCGAAGAAAGAAAATTACAATCCAAACCGAAGAGACCTCTGAGCAAGGTACAAACACTTGTCACTCTCCCTCAGCGCCCCATATGGGGCATCCAGAAAAAAGTGGATAGATCACCTCTTCACCCTGATCTCGACGCGGCTATATCGCTGATATACAGCTTTACGGACATGCAAACTAGCTCGTCAAAGAAAAAAATATTGTTGTTTAAAGAATCACAACATCACAGCACCCCGGACACGCCATCAAATTCCAGACAATAGAGGAGAACACCAGATCTGTCCAGTAAAGGATTCACAATCTTCCTGTTGTCGCTCACGAACACTATCGTCAGCATACGCCCTTGAACAACCTCTCGAGCTCCACTCCCACGCTAGAGCAAGCACCCTCGCAATGACGGAAATCGAGGACACAAAAGGCCACAACAAGGATGTGACTTGAACAGACTATACCACTAGATACATCGTCGACCATAGAGTCGAACACTGAAACAGAAAAAGATATGTAGTTCTTTTATTCACCACCATCGTCGCCTTCGCCAAAGACAAAATGTCGCGGGGAAGAAAACATAAACTATGAAGAACCAAACCGTCGAGCTAACACACCTCCACACACACATGTGATCCAGCGACTACCCTCGCTACCGACTACCGACGGCACACACACGTGTCCTCCTCCACGTTTAGTTGATCCGGATATTAAAAACCTATTTAACTTCAATGGAAAAGGTTTTTCAATGGCTAAGTTTGACCGTCAACTTGACCAACGAAATAATGATTGTGCGTCACAAAAGTTGTAACATTGAATTCACAGTCGAATAAAGTTTCCAATGATATAGTTCTTAGAACAAGTGACAAATTTGTTACTGGTCAAAGTTAAAACACAAAAAAACGACAACGCTAAGTAATTGGGGTCGAGCGAGTATAGTTTTATTTAGTTAAGCATATGAAATGAATATTCGGCTATATCCGCTCCGTTTTCGCGCATAGTGGCACATACCGGGAAAATATCAAGGGATACCATGTCTTAAATGATCCAATGATATCATTCTTTAACATTCAAACATACGAGCGCCAAAAAAATCCGAAAAAATGGTGGTTGTTCACAAGATTTGAACTTATATTACCGAAAATTTTGAGAACAAAATACGAAATACACATGGAGAAAAAAAAAGACAAAGTGATGTCTGAATAGTGTCATTTTGTCTTTTAGTGACACTATTCGAGTTGCACTTGCCTTTATTTTTCTATGCGTGTATGTCGAATATGGTTATGCAAATTCTGGGAGCCGTAAACCCACATGTAGTGAACATCCACAAATTTGTTTCAATTTTTTTTGAAACTCTCAGCTTTGAATTTTCAGAAGTGGTATCGTGGTATCATATGAAAATGTGGCACACTTACCCTCGGGTCGGCCCAGTTCCCAGCAAATGCTTGGTTCAAATCAGGAAATCGATGGAAGAGATGAAAAGCCTGCCCGAATCTCGCACCACTCCCAACCCGACACAAGAGAATCTAGTGAGAGGGAGAGAAGAAATGTTGTGCGGGCAGCGCAACTCAGACGAGACAATCGAAAAGCAGGCGGCGAGTTGGTAGCACCAAAACCACAGCGGTTTTGTGTTTTCTTGGGGTCCTTCGGCCACCTTTTGATGTATTTGGACTCTAGCATCCACCACCTTGCCCGGAGAGGGACAGGACGCAAACGTACGCTCTCTCAAAAATAAGAGTGGAAACCAACAAACGAATTGACAATCTGCTACAAAATCGCATTATTCAAGTACTGGACTGTGCGACTGGCATAATAATTCGAATTGGATCTGTAGAAATGGTTTTGCCAAGAGAATCATTATGGAGAAATAAAACTAAGAGTGGGAGACAAGGTATAGTAGAGTGAGGTACCGAACGGAGAATGTGTAGCTTGGGAGAACAATCAAGGGCAAGAGGTAGAGGCCATGTATACGTGCCATGGAGACATCTGTGTAGCTTTTCTTGCCTTTGTCCATGCTCCAGAGTACTTGCTGTCGCTACAGGTTGAGCGGCTATATAGTTTGTACATACATTCGTGCGTGCTCTGGTAGTTGGTTCATATATATGGAACATGATTTGCAACTTCACAGTTGAAAATTCACATCTACGCTACAAGTTTCAAAATGTTGCAACTGCAGCTTGCTGCTAGCTCGTCCCATTGGTCAACTACATCAGTCGTTGCATGCAAACTGAATCTAAGACCATCTCCAATAGATGATGCAAAACAAAAATAACAGTCATTTATAGCACAGATGGAGAAAATAGCAGCTCAACCATATACCATATCCCTAAAATACCCAAAAAAATTGTGTTGTTCCTCCAAACCGATTCGTACCCGCGGTCGCCGCACCCGCCCGTCCACGGGTGCCGCCGCGCCACCACGTGAGAAGCAGCACCAGCTTCCATGGCGTGCGTCGTCTCGGCGCTACTCCGCGGAAATCACCCATGGCCAGCATGCGGGGAGTGGTTGTGGATGGGGACTTTCGGGTCGCCCGAGCTCACCGCCGGCGTGTTCGACGCGGCGGTGTGGCGGTTCGGCCGCCCGCGCGCCGAGCCCAACTTCGTTCAAGCAGGGGGAGTTGGACGTTTCTTCGTTGGGTTGGTGGTGCCGCGGCAGCATCGACGCCGATCTGGTTATTCCAACAACTATCACGGTCATCAAAGTGATCAGCCTTTCGCCTTCTTATTCTACGGACGTGGATCCTTCTGGGTAGACATGGATACTATTTCTTGTTTCAGCGACGACGACGCGTAACTCTCCATCAGCGGCAACATCAACGCACAATCCGTGTATGCAGGACTGAGAGGATGGAGGAGTCCAACAGTCCGTCTAGGCTAGAATGAATGTTTCGTTTCTGTTAGGAGTTTTGCTGTGACCTTCGGCTCCTTTGGGGGAAAAAAGGAGGTAGCCAATTACCAATCACCATAATGATTCCTTTGACGCGTTTGATGGTTTTTCCCGATCGACAACACCACTCAACCATGAACCATTATCTATCTAGACAAGCTGTCAAAACACCTAGCAAGCCAAGCTATATGCCTTACCGGCCGGTGGGTGTTACGTACTTACATGCATGATATGAACCTCACGGGCTGGCCGGCTGGTATTCACACTGCGGCGAATTGTTTCTTTCCTCAGCTTGTTTTGTTGCTTCTTGCTGGTAGTGGGGGCCAAAAAATGGCAGCTGATGCGTTCATTCAAGAACAGGCAGCTATAGCTAGCAGCTGCCGTGAATTGTTTCTCCACGGCCTGCCTTTGTGCATATGCATGTGCAGCGAAGGGACGGATGCACCAGGCAGGCAAGAACACCAAACATTCCTGCTAAGCCTAAGCGATAGCTAAACAAGCCTAGTTTATGTACTGTAATCTGAATCCATGGCCCGTCCGGAGCTGTTGGGGAGCGCAGACTCGAGACGGTCGCGGTTCCCGAGGGAGGCCATGGCAGCTACCTCTTGTCCTGCTGCTCCTCCTTGGCTACCTAGCTAGCCACCTCCTCTCCCAGCTGCGTCCACGGTCTGCTCGTTCGTTTCTCATAATGCAATGCGTGCTCAGCTGGCGCCGTGTATCATGTATGGAGCCATGGCATGGCAGGCATGCATCCACGCCGCGTGATCACAGCTCGACGATGGGCAATGGCATGCGTCCAAAATCCATGGGAGTATAACGTGAAAACGTCGAGGTCCTTCGCCTTTGGCGAGGGGTGGATCGCGTGGATATGTGCCCTGATGTTGGCGAGCGGGTCCTTCTCTCCCCCTCCTCTTTATCTTGGCCATGGAGGTACTTACATGTTGATCGAGAAGGCCTCTGAGGAGGGGCTCCTCTCTTAGTTGTCGATGCGGGACATGCGCCACCGCACTTACGTCTACGCTGGCGTGGTCACCTTATTTAGACGGAAGGCTCGAGAAGAGCCCGGCTTTGAATTAACGAAGCCAACAACCGGCTAGGAGTTACACCACGAGTTACAACACACACGCGCGCAAAGCGCACACCGAAATCAACAACAAAAGACAACAAAAATAGCGCCAACGCGCCAGCTAGAAAGATGGAGCCTTGTCTTCTGTTGCACCGGAGCGTCGAAGTCCAAGACCGCGCCAGCAAACCTCCACCGCACCGGAACAGCAACTCAAGGGGGGATCGACGGCGGGCCGGCTTCCTGGTAGAGCTCGAGGATCCAAAGGAGGGGGGGTCTTGCAACAACGCCTCCAAGAAGGTACACGGTGCGAGGCCGCGCCATCGCCGTTGGCATAGACCAAGGTCCTGCAAAGCTTTCACCTAGACCCCAAACCACCACCCCTAGGGCTCAGGCTAAGTCCAGACCAAAACACAACATCTTCAATGGCGTTGGGAAGAACACCAACAGAAGCCATGGCCTGACGCCATCCTAACAAAGCCCCCCAGGGCTCTAGGAAAGCCGCCAACAACCGAGATACGGTCGTTAGGTAGGCAGATGCTGTAAGAGGGCTGCGACATTAGAGAGAGCACAGAGGGTGAACCACAAGACACTACAAGAGAAACTTGCCCGAAGCGAGGCCACCAAGAAGAGCAGCTCGGGGCGGGGGGACGGAGTCCATCAAAACAGACCGGAGGATCAGCATCGGGACGCCTTCAACAAGGGAACGACACCCGGAGGTACCGCCGTCACCGGCAATGGCCAGAGCCATGCGCAGCTTTCGCTGAGATCCATCCAGGTGAGAGATCCGGACGCCGTCGCTCGAGGACGCAGAGCGGACAGGACAAAGAACACTACCGCACCTCCGACACAAGACGCACGGAGATCTAGCCCCAACTAGACTCACCCGCAGGCTGAGCGCAAGAGCTGGTTGGCAAGACCCGGCCAGACCCAAATCTAGACATCACCAGTGACCCTAGATCGGTGGCACCACGACGGCCACACCATCACCAGCGCGCGTCCGAACCTACACAAGCGCGGCCACGAAGGTCAGAGGGAGAACTACAACTGCGGGAGCAGCTGCAGCACGGGGCGTGCGACCAACCCTGGCGAGCACGCGCCGGCGCCGGGACACACCCAACGGGCCAGCAGACAACAAGGTCAGCACACGCCGCCGTCTACCCACGACACTGCAGCCAGCCAGCGGGGCTGCTGCAGGTGGAGCCCCACCACGCCGGTGAGGCCTGGGCCTCCGCCCGCAACGCCGGGCCCGAAGGGCCGGAGCTGGCCGGCACGCGCGCCAGCAGCGCCACACAGGACGTCGTCCTGGTCTGCTCGCCGGCAGGAACGCACGACGAGGCAGCTACGCGCAGGGGAGGGAGCGGCCCGCGGAGCCCAGATCGGGCCCTGCGGCCCAGATCGGGCCCGAACGGCCGCCACGCCTCCTCCCCGGAGCCAGCGCGCCGGCGGCGCCATAAGGCGGAGCACACCACGCCGAGGAGGGCCGTCGCCCGGCTTCACGAAGGCGAGCACCGCCGGCACGAACCGCCGGCGGGGAGAGCGCGTCCACCGCGAGATCCCCCCCCCCCCCCTCTGCCACCTTTGGAGGAAGGGGGGGCGCCGCCACCGCGGCTAGGCCGGCGGCAGCGGCGGGGTCGAGGTCGGCGAGAGGGCGGCCGGAGGGGAAGGGATTGGGGGCGCCCCGGTGCCGCCCGAGGGCAGCACGGGAGCGAGAGAGAACAGGAACAGATTAAACTCGCAAGAGAAGATTCAAACTTTCGGTGGTAGATTTCTGGATTTTCCATAAAACCTTTACGGCCCTTGAAAAATCCTGGGGATTCTTGTGGAAAGGACACAAGGATGTCCACGGAGGGCATGCCTACTGACGGTGGAACAGAGTGTATACAATTATATATACTCGTATCCGTACAAAAGGTATATTCTGACTACGTAGACGACAATATATGGTAGCTTGTGGGCCATCGTGCATGTGTACGTACTGTAGGTGATACATATACGTCCAGCACCGTACCTAGGAAACATGTGTAGCAGATCTAGCTAGCGGCAGGACGTACGAGTCAAAATCACAGCATGCATGCATATGGTCAAGCCTGGCGCAAATGTTTATTTTTAACCACATGGAGTGTAGATCTTGGGAATGTTTTAAACCAGGCCAGACTTGCACTCGAAATTCGTAACCAGCCGTGTTCAGCTTCACGTGTTTAATTTGGGCATCGGCCGGATATTGACTTACCGTGTGGATTTAGTGTTTGATTGAGTTATTTTTCCAAGGGTAAAAGGAAAAGTCGGATGCAAAATGGATCAGTTTATCATAGAGAGATTCATTGTTCCTGACCCTGCTTCAACTTAATCGTTATTTGAACAAAAACATCACAATAAATCGCTTGTTAGCCTACTACACATCCAAATGTTGTAGATTCGCATGAAGTTCCATCATTAGTTTGGGTCCACGCTGAACGTCTGGTGACTCGCACCGTCGAGTATTTTCGTAAATAAAACAGGAATTTGTCCCAATTTCTTGAAAGAAACCACATATTTATACTATACAGAGTGATAAGAAAATACTCTTACAAAACATTTGAAGAGACAAAATCGAAAAACGCAAGGAGCCATACCCCCCAAGACACACCCAAAACTACCGACTATAGGAGACAACGCGTCTCCTTAGGAAATCACCAGATATCGTCGCACCGCCCCGACCTGCAGCACACTCCGCCAGCCTGACACAAGCCTAACCGCCATCGCCACACGCTCCTCTGGAGAATGCCGCCAAAGAAGCTTAGCCCGACGACGCCATAGGCAGTGAGGTAATTGGATGAGGCAATGAACCTCTGACGGTGAGAGTTTAGAGCATCCCGGTGTCGCCCGCGAGGACGACACGGGAATGAGGCCGAAATCGTTTCCCATCGGTCGTCCCACCCTCCGGTGGCTCAAGCCCATGGAGCTGCTGTTTTCCAAACTTCATACATAAACGATATTGCTATATAAATGAAATCTCCTGTGTTACCTTGAGAGGTTAAGGTTTTGCGAGGTCTAAGTTTGACTATCTACTGGACCAACGAGATATGACTTATACATCACGGAAGTTGTAACATTGAGTTCATATTCGAATAGACTTTTCAATCGTATAGTTTTTATAACAAGTGACATATTTGTTATTGATCACAACTAAAACACGCAAAAGGACGACGCTTAATGACGGGGACTGAGTGAGTATAGTTTTATTTCTTGTTTGGAGCTAGAGGGACACGCTATTTGACTTCGAGGTAGTAGAATAGTTATTCTACACCCACCCTGTGTGTTCACAACCGTGTATGGTATTTACGTCACATCAATTTTTTCTTATGCCGGAGGACAAGTAGAACATTACAAAATATATACATGGCTTAATTTTTTTATTCACGTGATGTCACAAAAATACGAATAAAATACGCATATTTATGCTTTTTGTGACTTATATGTTTACCCCAATTTTTTCATCACATGAACGTCAATATTTACATATGAACATGAATTTTTTATGTGTGTGCAAAATAATTTTTGTACATGCTGGGTGCCGGCTATCTCCTGTCGGTTTTCGCACCTAGTGGTACGTATCCCCGGCCCGGCCCACTTCCCAGCAGATGCCTGGTTCACCGTTCACGTCAGGAGATCCGATGGAAGATAGAGAAAAAAAGACTGACTGGATTTCTCACTGCTCCCAACACGACACACGTCACAGAGAGGAATCTAGAGATGGAGAGAAAAGAAATGCTGTGGGCGAAGATGAGACAAGGGAAAAGCCGGCGGCGTGGATGTTGCTACCCACCAAAACCACCGCGGTTTATGGTTTTTTGGGTTCCGCCGGCCACCTTTTGAAGCGTTTGGACTCTTGCTTCTGCCACCTTCTGCCCGGATAGGGACAGGACACGCATGCATGCACTCTCAAAATAAAGAATATATAGAACCAAACGAATTGACAAGCTACTACAAAATCGCATTATTTATTCAAGTACTAACTAACTATGCCCACAGCCCACTGGCATAAGGATCTATGGAAATGTTTGGCTAGAGAATCTTTATGGGGCAAAATAAAACAAGCTAGATATATAGGCAGGGTACATGCATGCATTATGCCTATGGTAGCTTTATAGAGGGTACAACTACAAACCACGAAAGCGAAAGAAGAATGTGGGAGGAACAATATTACAAAGGGCAAGAGGAAGGGGCCATGTCTACGTGTGCATGGGGATATCTGCGTGGTTTTTCTTCCTCCTCCTGGCGACTTGCCGTCGATTCTCCTTCCCTTTCCGTTGATCAGTCTTCCTACGTACTCCGTAGGAAGATTGCATGCATGGCGAGAAGTGAGGTTGACATGCATGAGTACGTAGGAAGATTGCATGCATGGCGAGAAGTGAGGTTGACATGCATGCATGTGCAATGTCTCGCTTTCATGTGCCCGAGTACTTGCTGTCTCCACACGTTGAGTAGCTTGTATGTGAATGTGGCAGTGCTCAAAATGTTGTTCCTGTACTTGGTTCATATATTATGGGGAACACATGAGTCGAACAAGCTTAATCACATAATATCCTATATTTAAGTGGAACAGACTAGCACTCCGATATAGTTTTAGTTTCTACTTCAACCGACGTCAAGAGATGGAATACACGAAGGTCTGCATGTGTTCTAGGCAGCTGGGGTAGCCGTTGGTTGGAAAACCACGAGAGGATAAACAATCACCAATCAGAATCAGTGGCGATTTGGCTCTAGGGTCTAGATGCACCCATTATATAATTTTTTTATTTTTTTCAAAATGTTAAAAAATTTCAGAAAAAAAATCCGGATGTACATTAGAACATTATGTGTTAGCACAAAAAATGTCATGGTGAAAAAACATTTTATGTGAGCTGTACAAAAAAGACAAAAATCTGACACGTATAAAGACATTTTCGTGCGTCCGAATTTGTCTTTTTTGCACAGGTTGCAAAAAATATTTTTTCTTCCCGTAACTTTCGTGCTAACATAATACGTCTTGAACTACATGCGAAATTTTTATTTTGAATTTTTTGACATTTTGAAAAATGTTTTTGGGTACTAGGTGCATCTGCACCTACTACCCATTGTGAATATCCGAATCACCAAGTGTTTAATTAGATCTCTCCCTGGAAATAAGAGGGAGCGATATGCGCAAAATCCAGAGGTTGGTGACTAAATGAACTTTCTTGGGCTGCAGAAAACTTGGCAGCACACACACTTCCCAACCCAAAGAAAAATACAAAACAACTGCTACCTTAATTCTGAGACCAATTGGAGGGAGTGAGGCGAGAGAAATCAGCAACGTGCATGAACCGTGCAGACTATAGTACAACCAAGAACATGAACAAGAACACACACTGCTGATCACCATGGATATACATGTAGCTGTGTCACAGGCAGCGCCACTCCATCCAAGCCTGCAGCTTGGGGTGGTGGCCTCAAGATCCATGACTTGCGGAGAGACGTTTCCTGATCGAGCTCACCATGGCCATGTATGCACCATTTCACCACACCCTACCATGACGCCAGCGCAGAATCACAGGTGGGCACCACCATCTCCAATCCAAGAGGGAGCAAGGGAGGACACGTGGACGTGGACGCACAGGCTCCAGAGTTGCATGCCGATGATGAGTAGGGGAACCCTGGTACAGTCGCTGCTGCCTCCCCAAAGCCGTTTTCGATGGGTCAAACCTCGCCATGATCGATCCCATGGGCCCTATACTGTCAGCCGGGATCCCCTGCGCCTGAGAAACCAGGCAGCAGAAATATCCATGGATGGCCGGTCCTGAAATTTTTGGGGGCCGGGGCGAAACTAAAATTTTGGGCCGTTTAGCACAAATAAGTAAACACATATATGTGCTTGAGAAATAGAGATCAAACGAGAGAAATGGAACATACATTTTTTATGCGAAACACCCTTACGGGGAAATCACGGACGATTCAAGAATAGGCCAATTTGGCGGGTCATAAATATCCACATGAACCGGTTTCCCACTAATACTAGCAAATTCTGTAGGAGATGAATAATACTTGTTCATGATCACTCACATTGTTATCTTCTGTGTTGATGTAAACATTGTCTTTGGTATGGATCTCATCTTCTAAATTAACAATTACTCTTCAAAAAATTGTGAAGATATCCTCTTTGTGAATCTATCAATTGTTTTTTCACCTTTCCTCATTTTCCGTTTTACAGCACCGGATAGAGGCTTCATACTAACGCTGAAAGTAAAAAAGAATTAGCAATCAAGATTAGGGCATAAACCAACTATATAGAAAATTAGAGAAGATCAAACTTAATCAATCAATATACCTCAGTTTGGCGGCGCGGCGCATGGGTGTTCAGAAATATGGGAATCAATCATGGAACCAGTCCGACAGAGGAGAGACGAGATTCGAGAGTAAGATCGGTGAAAGGCTGAAGGCCAGAGGAGACGCCGCGACGGGAGATCCTGCTGGTTTTTTCGATCAGACGAGCGGCGAGTGAACTGTTAAAAAAAACTAATCTAGCGATCTGTCCTTTGCGGTAACAAAGACACCGACTCGATGTCCAATTCGACAGGCCTATCGATCGAGGGCCTCTTGCTCTTGCGGAAACGAGCGGAGGCAGAAGGCCCAGCAAGCCCAATCGCTAGCATGGACACGGAATAGACCATTTGCTTTTTATTTTTTTCTAGATGCCATATACTATGCCTAGTATACATATACCTATGGGGGCCCCCAAAATTCATGGGCCCGGGGCGGCCGCCCCTCCAGACCCCCTCAGGGCCGGCCCTGACAGAGCCTCTTGTAAAACAAAGCCAGTGAGCAAGCACTATAAATTACTGCTATGGATGATTAATAGATCGGTGGTCTTTTTCGCAAAAACAAGATTAGATTAAATTAGAGAGGGAAAGACATGATTCCTTTCAAATCCAATCACATCAACCCAAGGCTGCATGCATGCTTGCACGATGATGCTCATGGAACCACAAACCCAGCTTAACACCAGTGTTCACGATTCATTACAGGGAATAATTGTCCCCCTGATGTGCCCTGCCATTTGTCACCATCGTGTGTCTGATGATTAACACGGAAAGTGGCGATTGTGATCATGTCAGTGCTGTGCCCAGTGCCCTGCCTGGACTGAAATAAGGGGGAGGTGCACAGTGGCGAAGCAAGGCCAAACAAGTGCTAGTGATTCTTTTTTTGAAACAAAGTGCTAGTGATTCTGGTCTGGCCGGGCATTTCTGTTGTGTTTGCACCCGTCTGTTTCTTCCTCCCTAGGCATCTCATCATTAAGGGCTTTGGCCTTAACTTTTTTACGATTGATTTGATATTTTGATTATGTGAAAAGGTGCCCTGAAATCTAGGGTGCGTTTGGTATCTAGCATCCAATTTGGAGCTCGCCGGAGCAGGGCTCTCCAGTGCCCTACTGAGTACATACGAGCTGTGAGCCGTGATGTGTGTTTAGTTTGGTAGGCCGCAACAAAAAACGTGGCACCGACTGCGCAAACAACTCCTCTTTGTTTGGTTGGATGCAAATATTGGTTAGCCTCACCTATTTTCACATGCGTGTAGTTACCACCTAGCACCACACTTGGACAGCTCATCAATGACGGCATGACAGCGGCGGAGCTGGACGGCGAGGAGACGCCATGGCGGCGGAGGAGCTGGACGGCAACGACACGGCATGGCGGCGGCGGAGCTCGACGGCGAGTAAAAGATCTATTCATCTACGAGCATCGAAACACGAATCTTACAACACGAAAGTTGTGCGGAATGACGAGGTGAAGCTACTCCTAAAAAGAAATCGCAAACGGTCGACTGTGTGCGATTAGTTTGACGAAATTCGTCTAGAAAAGCTTCAGACAAGAACACGAAACTAGAAGCTAACAGTTAACGAAAGTTCGAGCTGATTGTCGGAATGGAACCGCATCATCAAAGCGCATCATTTTGGTGTAGAACTTATTTTGAATCGAGCTATTTTTGTGCTGATTAGGAGAGGGTATGTGAAAGAGAGAGTGAGGAAAGCAAAGGGCAAGACGAGCGTGCATGAGCATCGCTCTCTTTTGCAGCTGCGGGGCATGGCTCCACGTAAACGGCCGATTCGGCTGTTCCTAGAGGTCCTGGCCCAAAACCTAGCCAAACACGCAACATGATTTTGCAGCTGGCGGGCCTAGCCCATGCTCATGCTGGATACCAAACGCGCCCCTACCATATTCACTCGTGCGAGCTTAACTGGGTGAAAGGAGCAGGACGGTGGCAAAAGGGAGAGATTTCATCCGTGTACTCACTACTCAGCGTATCATGCATGGCTGCTCCAGGTTAGTGGTGTCCCATTAGGACTCAGTTTGCATCGTGGCAACCAAAGATCTTACTCGGTTTTCGTTCCGCACTTTCGCATCTGCATGACATGAGATTGTTCAGCTGCACGTGCTTTGCTTTCGATCTTGTAAGGCTGAAATGTGAGCATGAGCGGCAGCGGTACATTGCTTTGCTCCATGCATGCATGATGCATGTGTCCCCTGCCGCTGGAGCAACGCCGCACGCCGCACAGCACTGGTCCGTGGAGCTGTCAGGCTAGATCTCGCCTCATGGACGTCGGCAGACACAGAGAAGGAGGGGCATGCTGATCCACAGGGGATCATTTTTTTTTTAATTTGGGTAAATCTTGAAGGCCATGTCAATGTAAACGGAAAAGTAGCTTTTTGCTAATAGTCAAGATGTCTTTCCTACTTTCCCCTTCTCCCTCTACAGTTGAGACCGGCGAAAGGGAGGAGCCCCACTTTCCCCGCGTTGCTGCCGGCCAGTCCGCCGGTCCCTTCCCTCTCCGCCGGCCGCTGCGGCGGCAGGAGAGTGGGGGGACCGCGGATCTGTGTCTCCGGTGTGTAAATAGCGGTAGGATTAGGTTTCCTGCGGTCGGCGTTGAGGTGGTGGCGACGACGGCGGTGCGGAATAAGCTGCTGCGGCTCCTTCCCCACTTCGGCGGCTGCGTCGAGGAGCTGGCGGCGTTGTGTGCCCGCGGATCCGCCGGATCTGTGGGATTTTGTTCCAATAGAACTGGGCGCTGCGGCGGTGTCCTGTTCGAGGTGGATCCTCTGCTCTGGCTTCGCCGCCGCGGTGACGCTTGCTCCGGCGTTCACGTGAAGCCAAGGAGCTATTTCAGGTGGTGCGGCGGGGTGCCAGCGCCTGCTGCTGGCCGTCTCCTCCGCCTGCTCAGGAGCAACTTCTTCGGGATCTCGGAGTTCTTCGTCAACCTTTGGTGCGCTGCTCTGGATTCTCCGGCTGGCCTTGGTGGCCTGGGGTGGAGTGTCTCTGTCAACGTGCTCTGCTTCATCTCCGGTTTGCTTCGTCCTTCTCCGGCCGGCCGTGGTGGCGAGGGGAGGAGGTGCGGTCAAGGCGGGGTTGCGGCGGCGACTCCGGCAGGTTTTGCTCGAGACCAGTGCAGGGAGTGGTGGAAGCTTGGTGGTTGCGGCGAGGACACGCCTTGGCCGTGTTCGTTCACAGTGCTTCGGTTCCGTCGCCTGCGGCGGGCGGCTCATGCGGCCTTCTCCATGAGTAGGGTGTCTCCTTCCCGGGGCTGGCGGCGGTCTGGGATCTTCTTCTCCGGCGGTTCTTCGGCGGCGAGGATCTTCTTCAGGCGTGTTGGTGGTTCAGCGATCTTCGCTGTTGTGCTGGTTCTCTTCGGCCTGTTCGTCTGCGTAGTCTTGTTCTTCATTTGGTTGCTGGTTTGTATTTTGTGTTGATTACGCAGTGTTGATCCTATCAAAAAAAAAGAAAAAAAAAAGAAGATGTCTTTCCTATTTCATACTGAAAAATAGGAGCGTCTAAATTGTTGCAAAACCTCTCAAATTACAAGTCAACTTCAAATCTCACACAAAAAGTTTATCAAAAAGAGGTAGCCAACCGCCACGCCTCTTCCTAGGCGATCTATGGTTCACATGCCACCACCCCTCCTATGTTGGTAGATCGGTGGCCTCCTCCACTGGCTCTGCCATGGGGAGTGTACCAATGAGGAACCGATCTACCGGTGGGAGATATATCTAATCCAATCTTGCGGAATAGGTAGGTCTCAGCTTGTCCATTGATTCGGGCTTTCTAGGGGTGGTGGCGATGGTGTCGGGCTTCTTCTTCGGCTCCAATAGTGCACCATCGGATCCCATGAAGAGATCGGGTGGACAGGTAGCTCCTCGTTGTCCGTTGCTTCGGCCCTTTCGGTAGCGGCGACAGTTCTCAATGAGATATCATCATGTTTCTTCTGACGCTTTGGCGGTGCGTGCGCCATCGGATCTAGTGGCGCGATCGGATGGACAAGTTATTTTCGTCTGTGCAAACAGGGGAATTGGACTTGTCTTCATCGGGTCGGTGGTGTTGCGACAACATCGACACCCGTCTAGTTATTATGTCGAGCATGTCAGGCATCTAGTTGTGGTCAACCTAGCGTCATCAACTTCTCCTGCCCATGGATCTTTCTGGATAGACGCAAATACTACTTTATTGTTCCGGCGACGACGTGGAACTCCAGCGGCACCAACGTCGACGCGCCATCGGCATGTGTGGGGGGTGGAGAGGACGGAGGACTCCCCGTAGACTATGATGTATTTTTCGTTCATTTAGGGGTTTTATTGTGATGTTGATTTTTGTTTAATCATTAATATAGATGTTCGGCTCCTTCGGGAAAAAAAAGAGGTTGTCAACTTCCAATCGACTTTATGCGTTTGATGGTTTTGCTGGCTGATCCGGTGGTTTCCGACAGCATAACTCAAGCATGAACCATTATCTACGGTGACAAGCTGTCAAAACACGTTCCAAAGTTGGTTCTGCATGGCTAGTCGACCTAGCTAGATCGACGGCTCTACGCAAGCGACGTTCTTGATGTCGAACAAAACCCTAGCTAGATCGACGCAAACATTTGCCTAGCTTACCTGCCGGTGGGTGTTACGTACATGCATGCATGCATGCATGATATGAACGTCACGGGCAGGCTGCCATTCATTCACAGTGCGGTGAATTGTTTCTTTCCTCTGCGTGTTTTGTTTGTTGCTTCCTGCCTGCCTGCCTGCACCTACGAACGTCCGTCACGGGACTACGGGAGTACCAGCTGCCATCGGTATCTTCTGGTCCAAGTAAAAAACCTGCATATGTAGCACGTGATTATACCTGAACAACGTGAGTACGTGACCTACACTGAGAACTAAAGGTGACAGAACTTAGAGCACCAGCAACAGATTACTCATACTTGTTCTGAATACTCAAAAAATGGTTTTGCATGTGCAGAATGGAGAGGATGGAGGACTCCCGTTAGACCGGAATTCATTTTTTTCGTTCTTTTATGGGTTTTTTTGCGATGTTGATGTTTGTTAGTAACTAATATAGATCTTCGGCTCCCCCCACCCCCAGGAAAGAAACTAGTAAACCTAGCGTTTGATGGTTTTTGCTGGCTGATGGCGGTTTGCGATGGACAACATAACTCAACCATGAACCATTATCTATGGTGACAAGCTGTCAAGACACGTTGCAAAGCTGGCTGATCTGGCTAGGGCGGCCGGTGGGTGTTACGTACATGCACTAGCCTAGGCATGATATGAAGGGGCTGTAACATAGATGTCACGGGCTGGCATTCATTCACAGTGCGGTGAATTGTTTCTTTCATCGGTTGGTTTTGTTGCTTCCTGCAGGTCGATCGTGGGGGCCAAAAATGGCAGCTGATGCGTTCATTCAGGCGCATATATAGCACTCGTAGCTAGTACTCCTAGCTCTGGATTGTTGCCTAGCTTGTGCATATGCATGCAGTGCAGTGAAGGGACGTGGGCAAGAACACGAAACATTCATTCCTGCTAAGCCTAAGCGCTAAACCAGCCTAGTCTCTCTGACGTGACTCTAATAATCTCTCTATGCACTAGTCTCTCTCTCTCTGCATCAGCATGCATTGTCCGTTGCTCGATCTCACGTGCCCGAGCCTGTCATGTCGCGGCCCACGAGCTGGAGACAGTCGTAAGCGTCGCGGTTCCCGAGGGAGGTCCTCCTGCTTCTCCTTGGCCACCTCTATCTATCTTCCTACTTGTACGGTCCTCCATCGCTCGCTCGTTCGTTTCCCATGATGCAATGCATGCACTGCACGCACTGGCGGAGCTCCATGGAGTCAAGGGGGTGCACAGGACACCGGGAAAATTTATTTTTCTTCCTATAATAGTAGATTTTCACCATGTGTGCACCCTGAAATCAACGCTTTTATCTGTTGTGGCACCATGGTCCGCTCAGCTAGCTAGCTCTAACTCCGCCACTGACTGCACGGCCATGCACCGCCGAGACGACGGACGGCCGGCGGAAGAAGACATGCCTCAACGCCTGCTTGCTTGGCTGCCATCTGCCCTTCATCGCTCGTTCGTTTCCCATGGTGCAATGCATGCACTGCAACGCCATGTACCGCCGCCGGAAGAAGACGGCATGCACGGGAGTACACGCCTCAACACCTACTTGCTTGCCTGCGTTCTGCGGGCGGGCCATCATGCATATATGTCTTCTGGTCCAGGTAAAATGTGCGTGTAGATTTATTTTATTTTACATACAACTCCTCCCCGGAGGAGCCGGGCTCCATTATTTTGCAAATAACAGAACAAGGTTCTTACAAGACAGAAAACTAAAGGAAAAGCAAACGACCCTGCTCAAAACAGGAGCAGATCTAAGGAAAGTTCTAAAACACCACCAGGCTAAAAACCCACGGACATGTATATATATACTTGCGAGGAAAATAGTTGTATATGCGGAGTAGTTTGTAAGTTGTGTATATAGTCTGTAGTCTGTACCACATACATGCCTAGCACGTGATTATACCCGAACAACGTGACCTGACCTGCACCGAGAAACAAAGGTGAGAGAACGTACGTATACTCGTATGTCTCGTATCTGTACACCCACAGAACAAAAAGCATATTGTACATACAACCGTACGCACGTAGACGACAATTCAAATGGGCTCCATAAACCTGCTACCTACATTCCTATACGAGCAAGTACAATAAGCTTATGTAAGCAGGCTATAAGGGTTAAAATAATATTTGTTGGATGACATGGAGGAGAGAGAACAGGAGAGAGAAGGGGAGTGGGCTCTCATGCAAGAGTCAGCTCTAGTACGTGCTTCTAGGCACTTTGTTAGAGTGGGAGGTGGGCCATATCTTAATAAAGTAATACATTCTTATAGCTAACTATTGTACATGTTGGCTATATGGTTGGCTATAGATAACATGACAATCTCTTATATCCAGCTATTGGCTGTACTATTGTACTTGCTCTACCATGCCTACGTCGCAGCTTGTCTGTCTCTGTAGCAAATGTGTCGGGAGTAGGTACGAGACATGCAGAGGCAGCTGGCCCCCCGTGCTTTCATACATACATATACGTCCAGCATCGTACCGTACGTACCTAGGAAACAAGTGTAGCAGAGTTACCTCCGCAGGCAGGAGCGCGTGCATGCATGCAGCTGAACGTAGTACCTGCATGCATGGCCACATCGAAACCAACGAGCCAATCAGGTATCACCGCATGCACATCGGTCAAGCCTGGTGCAAGCAAATGTTTGTTTGTACCCACATGCATGCCACTCCACATGGATCTACTTTGGAATGTTTTGAACCAGCTTCTACCTCCATTTGATCCGGAGAATGAAACCTACTCTTTGTTCACTATTATCAGACATTTTTTCCCGCAAATGCATGTATTCAGATAGATTCAGTGTGTATCACAAATTTTGATTCATATGTGGTACACACTAGATATTGAGCTTCCAACAATGTGCTTTCGTATACACGAGCTTACTTTTCAGGCTACTAGTAGTGCAGCTCATAGTTTTGCCATGTCTTGTGCTATATTCGCTCGATGCATGTTGATTCCATTTATTACTACTAGGAACGTCGTTGTACATTCTCTGAATCGGTGACACAATGTAGGTATAATGGCAGTATATAGTATGATTGCGCCCGTGATATATAGGGTAAAAACAAAACGGATTCTTTTGGATTATCTGTCCGACCAGATGCTAATTTGTATTGAAAGTTTCAAATCGTGTTTTATTCTGGCTACGAAATACATGGTAGGATCAATGTTGTAAATAGCCCGCTATAGCCTCACTATAGCTGTTTGAGCATTTTGCCGCTAAATGATGGCATACGTACAATTTTTCACTATAGCCACATTTAGCTCTAGCTGTTTTCGAGGATTGATGCTTTTCTGATAGACCGCTATTTAAAACATTGGTGGGATAGATATGGGATACCATACGAAATGATCGACATATGAGTGGACCTGACAATCTCAAGTGACATCATTTCAAATTCATATGGTATATCCAAGACAAGCGCTATAACCTACTCGGGCTATATATTTCCTCTGTAATGTATTATATGATTTTTTTTTTTTGGAAATTTTTATTTTAATAAACTGCATACATATTGAAACGAGTGAACATATACATGCCTTTTAGGACAAAGCTAAAATATTGTATAACTTGGAATGGAGGGAGGATATGTGAAATCACCCACGTGTCAGCATTTTAGAAGTTAACCTTTCTGGCTCATGTTATTTTAGGGGGACTGGCTCATGTACATCGTCGAAAGAAAAAAAGTATTACTGGCACGGACCCTGGCCCGGCCCAGTTAATCCCAGCGAATGCTGCCTCGCTTCAGGAGATCCGACGGAAGAGAGAAAGAAAAAGGCTGCCGGGATCTCTCGCTGCTCCCAACGCGACACAAGACAGAAAGAGAGAGGAATCTAGAGCGAGTGGAAAGAAATGCTGTGGGCGCAAATGACACAAGGGAAAAGCCGGCGGCGTGCGTGTTGCTACCAGCAAAACCACCACGGTTTTTGGTTTCTCCGGCGCCACCTTTTGACGAGTTTGGAATCTTGCATCCACCACCTTGTGCCCGGAGAGAGAGGACGCAGACGCTCTCTCAAAAATAAGAGTGGAAGAAAGAACCCAACAAACGAATTGACAAGCTACTACAAAATCGCATTATTCAAGTACTGCTATGCCCACAGCCCACTGGCATAATTCTGAGAGAACCTATAGAAATTGTTTTTTGCCTAGAGAATCTTCATGGAACAAATAAAACAAGCTACACAGGCAAGGCAAGGTACATCGAGTAGAGGGGCGAGAGGAAGGGGCCATGTCTACGTGCGCATGGGGATATCTCCGTGGCTTCTCTTCCTCCTCGCGATCGACGTTCCGTCGACTCGTAGCTACCTTTCCATCGATCAGTCTACGTACACGTACGTACGTGCTCGTGCGTAGGATTGACATGCATGCATGCTTTCCAAGTACTTGTTGTCTCTACATTTTCGATTCGACGGCTTTATATACATACTTGTAAGCTACTGAATTTTGCTATTTTGAACTTTAATAAAAAGCTGCGTGCATCACTCGATGCAGAGGCTGGGGCTTCTCCTCTTTTCGAAAAAAAACGTGTGTTGCGAATGTGGTGGTGGGTGCTCAAAAATGTTGTTGCGGTACTTGTTTCGTATATGTTTTAGTTTCCTGGTTTGAGGTGATATCAGGTTTTGTCCCATAACTACTCTCGACGGCGAGTTTTCATAGTGGGTTTCCTGATATATATATATATAGGAAAATGGTTATGTACTCCTGGGTGTATGTACTCTCACGTTCAAAATACCACATAGATGAATCATATATACCTCTTTATCATTTTTAATATACTTCATTATTTCATAGTAGATACCCCAAAGTGAGTTACATGAAATTTTTCATTTGAATCTGCATATTTTATATTATTTGCACATATACTCCTTTTTTGTACGAAATAATGGTATATAAAAAAATTGAAAACTATGGTGATAATTTTTTTCAAACTATTTGAATTGAGATATCTTAGAATAATTAATGAGGTATATAAAAAAATTAGAAAGAGGTATAATACCCTCGTATGTGAGGTATATTGAGTATGGGAGTATGTACACCCAGGAGTATATAATAGGAGTCATATATATATATATATTGCTCCAACCCGCTTCATGTTTTCATCATGTCTCCTTTCCTTTCTATTTTTCACAAGTTATGTAATCGAAGAGACTGGATATTCCGTTGAATGAAATGGAAAGGGGTGGAAGCCCGGGCGAAGATAGAGGAGGGGGCGAAAAACATCACATCTACACTACAAGTTCCAAAAAGTTCAATTGTAACTTTCTTCTAGCTCGACCACAATTTTCAACTTAATCACATACTCCCTCAACTTCTATTAGTTAGGAACACACGTTTTTGAGAAAAAATTTGACCCAAAAAACGAACAATAGTATCTAGCTTTTTTTTTCTTCAAAATTTGTAGCATTAGAATATTCTAAAAACCTTTCTATTGATAGATTTTTTTTCAAATAATACCATCTATTTATACTAATTACTGGCCAAACGTAAATTTTGAAAAAGGCATGGGCCATAAAAATGAGAATGGAGGTACTCCCTCCGTTCACAATTACATTGCGTTCTAGATATAGTCAAAGTCAAAGTTTGTAATATTTAACCAAATATATACAAAAATATATCAACATCTGTACTATAATTTTAATACTATTAGAATCATCATAAAATATATTTTCATATTATATGCATTTAAAATTGTAGATATTGGTACTTTTTGGTATATAGTTGGTCAAAGTTTCAAGAGTTTGACTTCCAAATTACCAAGGACGCAATGTAACCAGAGGGAGTACTAGTATAGTTACAGTTCGGACTTCAATCAAAGTCACGAGACGGAATGTGCACACGCACAGTATGTATTACTCGCGGAATACGCGCAAGCATGCATTAGTTGTACTTGGCAGCGGATTGTGTTATATGCATCAAGTTAAACCGTTGTGGAAAACCGAGCGTAAACAATCGACAAGTTCAAAAAAAAAGGGATCAGTCGATATGCACAAAATTCGGAGGCACTTAGACTGAACAAACTTTCTTGGGCTGCAGAAAACTTGACAGCACACACACTTTCCAACCAAAAGAAAATACCCCGACTGCTCATCACACTATACAACAACATGCATGCATGGATTCTGAGTGCCACTTGGAGGGAACCAGCAACATGCATGCTTGGACCGTGCAGAGCACAGCTACAATCGTGGATCCGCCACTGGTGCAGACTACACAGTACAATGAATAAGAACGCAGACTGCTCATCACCATGCGCACATACATGTAGCTCTCAGCAGTGCCATGAGTGACAGCTGGGTTTGTGGTCTAAAGATCACGACTTGCAGCAGCCAGCCAGCCGTTTCTGATCGAGTCCGCGATGCAAAATGATACTCCTCCGTTCACAAAAATATGTCTTAACATAGTTTAAATTTGCATGTATATAGACACTAAATCATGTCTAAATATATGCAAATTTAAGTTAAGTTAAGACATCATTTTGTGAACGGAGTGAGTAGTAGGCATTGCTTTAAAGAAAAACAAGGGAAAGCAGCACATGCAGCATCCGAAATACAAGAATTAAGAGAAGTTCAGAGTTACAATAATGGCCAGCCCGAAGCCCCCAATACAAGCTTAGGGTGTGTTTGGTTCGGTGGCTATGAAAAAGTGGTTGGGGGTACCCAACCACCTGGTTGGTGGTAACCACGTTTCATGTTTGGTTGTGTGGGTTGGTTAGCCAAGTTTTGTGTTTGCTTTAAGTGATAAAAAGTGGTTATGGGTAGCCATGGTTTGAGGTGTGGGTGATATGGTAATCTCTTTAATAATACGCTCACAACATGAGCTTTGGCTACGTAATCGATTAAAGTATGGTATGAATAATAAGAATTCAAAAATATAATATATTTTGACATCATGTTCTGTTTAGACACGAAGAAACAAAAATTTTAGCACCATGCTTCAATAACGCATACAATTTCCAAATAAAACATGTCATAGTGAGAGCTGCGTTTTGAATCCTTATTTTACTGTTTCAACAATTCGACAAAAAATCCTACATATACCAGTACGTAAAATTTCAAAGCAAAATTCGTATTACTCTAGGCTACATAAAGTACTAGTTTTGGGCAAAATATAGGCATAAGATGGACTATTCCAACAAGTATTGGGCATAAAAGAACTCATTTCAGCAAGGATTAAACATAAAATAACTCAGTTCAGAACATATGGGAGGGTGGTTGAGGCCAACCACCACTTTTTTGGTGGTTGGGCTCAACCACATTTTGGGGGGAATATACCCAAAATGTGGTTACCCCCACACACCCAACACCACAAACCAAACAGGGGCTAACCACTTAAAAAGTGGTTACCACTAACCACCTGGTGGCTAGCCACCCAACCAAACACACCCTTACTCTCGGGGTCAAATATCACTCAAAAGACTCCATATATAGACAATGACCAAGAACGCGGAATGCTCATCACCATGCACCCATACATGTAGCTCATCTGTACTGCATGCCTCAAGATAGAATGACGACCTGTCAGCGAGCTGTTTGTGATCGAGTCCGCAAAGCAAACCTCGTTAGAGCATCTCCAGCATCCAGCTCAGAATTCTCTTCGGACGACCCCAAATTATATCCTTTGGGATGGCCAATGCCATAATATATAAGGGCGTGATATTTTTAACGGCAACCCATGATAGGATATTTCGACGGAAATTAGCCGAAGATTGTCAAATGGTTCGGTTCAAACGTCCCTACCGAACCCTCAAAATTACATTCAGACAAGGAGACAAGGGCGTGGGACACGTGGGGCTCACCGGCGTGGTGGTGCCGACGATGGGCCACCTGACACAGTCGCTGCTGCCTTCCCAAAGCCCTCCCTCCTCTGGCTGTGGGTCATACCTCTCGCCACGCTCCCGTGGGCCCCGGCCCCGGCCCCGTCAGCCCGGCCGGGATCCCCTGCAGCCCACGATCCAGCAGAGCTCGCACAGACAGAGGTTGATGACGACGACCAGGCTTCGGCTCGGCCACAGAAGATCGTCCCTCTCCGTCGCCGGCGCTCAGCTCTACCGCTGCCAGCGTAGTTTATCAATCAACAATGGTTAAATATAAAGTATTTTTCAACAGGTGTGGGCACTGCATTTCAGTTTTTTTATTGCTAGTCTGGTAGACTAGGACTGACAATGAGGAGTATATACCATAATTTAACAGATAAAATAGTTTAATCGAAGTTCAGTGGGGAGTGCCATGGATTTTGTTGAGTTGAGTTGAGCGCCTTTTCGAGGGGGATCAAAGTCTGCGCCCCTGCATCTGCATTGGCAATGACCGCTCCAGAAAGATGGTTTTGGATCCTTCCCCGTGCCCTCTAGCTGCCGCTAAGCTCATCCAGAATCACAATGCTAATAATCTCAGTGACTGACTGCCTGCTGGACTGACCCTCAGAAATTTAGTGTCAAAGGTGGTAGTACATTCTTCAGGGGTTTAATTCATCACATATGGTCGTGGTAGGTACATGGTTCATCATGATTTATGAGTATGACACACTCATTTAGGAATAAAACCAGACAAGCAAACGCCCGGCTCATGTTTTTCTTCAGGGTCATGATAGAAGCGGCTGCTAGCGTGAAGATCGTACACTATTCAGGAGTTCCATCACCTCATTTGCAGGGTCATTTCTGAATTTCTGATATTTCACCTACGCGCTGCAATGATGTATCATGAGCTGCGTGAAACATGAGGAAGCACGATTTTGGGGATGGCAGGGTACATGGTTCATCATGACTCGCGAGGATTATTCCACAAGAGATCTCATTATTACAAAATGAATCTCCGGCATGTTCCACACGAGCCTTTGCACTCTGTTCAGGAATAAAACCAGACGCAGCGAGCACCTGGTTCATGTTTTTCTCCAGGGCCATGATAGCCGGCCTTTATGTCCGACGGACGCATCATTTCCATCCATCTGTTGTCACTCTTTTTTGTGCGTACTCCCCACAGCAGTCCCGGGTAATGACTTCTCATCACATCACACACAAGAAAAGCAAGGGCCTAAACCCTGTAATCCTTTTACCACCACCCTGCTGAGTAGCTCACAAGCCACAACATTACAAAGACACCTGAATGGAGCACCTGCTATGACTGTGAGTGAGAGGAGCTAGAGGATTAAACTAGGATTAACCCAGATGGATGATTCCTTTCTAATCCAATCACATCATCCCAAGGCTGCATGAGTGCATGGTGATGCCCTCCTAATGGAACCGCAAACCTACCTTAACACCACTGCTCACTATTCATTACAGGGAATAATTGTCCCCCCTCCCATCATCTCCCATATATTAACCACATCCCCCCTGATTCCCCCCATCACCATTGACAGACACCGTCACCACCCTTCTCCCCTTCCCTCTTCCTCGGTCTCCCAGACCAGACTCACAGCTTATCTCTCTCCCAAGCCATTAATCCAAGCAAGAAGGGGAAGAAAAAAGCGAGGAGGGAGGAGGAATGGAGATGGACGAGCAGGCGTTCTTGGAGGAGCTCTTCTCGCTGAGGCGGGACGCGGCTGTGTGGGGGGAGTGCAATGCCATGGGGGACTTCTTCTCCCCCATGGCCTGCGGCGGCGGGGGCGGAGGAGCCGCCATGGCTGACTGCTTCCAGGAGCGGCACCAGCCCACCGTGAGCGTCCTGCCCACCTTCACGGCCTCCTACGAGCACCACCCGCAGACACACCCGCAGCAGCTGCAGCAGCAGCATCAAGGGTTCGACTGCCTCAGCGAGGTCTACGGCGGCGGCGGCGTCCCCTTCAGTGCCGTAGGGTACGGCGGCGGAGAGATGGGGTTTCTAGAGGCGATGGAACCGAAGGCGGGGGCGGCGGATGCCGGCCTCGGCGCCTGCAAGGTGGAGCCCGGGATGGCGGCAGCGGACGCGTTCGCGATGCCAACGGCGCCGGCGTCGAAGAAGAAGCGCGTGGAGGGGATGCCGTCCAAGAACCTCATGGCCGAGCGCCGCCGCCGCAAGCGCCTCAACGACCGCCTCTCCATGCTCCGCTCCGTCGTGCCCAAGATCAGCAAGGTAAAAAGCACATTTTTTCTCTCACCAGAATCTTGGCACGCGCAACGGGAGGAATCTTGGGAGTGAGAATGCTGGTGTGGATTTGGATTTGTGGAGCAGATGGACCGGACGTCGATCCTGGGGGACACGATCGACTACATGAAGGAGCTGCTGGAGCGGATCCGGCGGCTGCAGGAGGAGCTGGACGAGCCGGGGGCGGACGCAGCGGGGGCGAAGGCGGCGCCGGCGCTGCTGAGCGTGTTCCGGGAGCTGAACCCGAGCGAGATGCTGGCGCGGAACACGCCCAAGTTCGAGGTGGAGCGGAAGGACGGCGGCGGCGAGGACACCCGGGTGGAGATCTACTGCGCCGCCAAGCCGGGGCTGCTGCTGTCGACGGCCAGCACCCTGGACGCGCTGGGGCTCGACATCCAGCAGTGCGTCGTCAGCTGCTTCAGCGACTTCGCCATGCACGCCTCCTGCTCCGAGGTACTTCGCCGTAGCTGCGTGTCTTCTTCTTCAGCTGCTACATTTTCAGTTCGCCGTGGATTCGTCAGTCAGTTCACCAATTGGAGACAAAGTTTTAGCTCATAATTGGTTGATTGTTTGGATGTGGTTGCAGATGCAGAGGGATATGCTGAGCGCAGACGCCATCAAGCAGCAGCTGCTGAAGAACGCCGGCTACGGCGGCGGCTGCTTGTAGAGTGTAGACTCACCACCACCATCACCACCAGCAGTTTAAGCAGCAGCAGAAAATTGCCTGTCTGCTAATAAAGTAGCAGTAGCAGTAGTAGGGTTTAGCGCTAGTAGTAGCAAGCTGCAGTAGCCAAAAAGGCCGGACCTTTTTAGCAAGATCATAACACTGTTGTCGCCGTGATCAACACTCTCTGATCTCCCCTGTTAACAAAGATCGGCGCCTTTCCGGTGAATGATTGCCTCGCTAGTTCTGTACTTTCCGGTCATTCTTTTCGAGCGCCATGTTGCTTGCTCACCCACGTTTGCTGTCAGCCCAGGGAAAGCGAAAGACTCATCGTCTCAGTTTCTAGCCAGTGGTCAATGCTGGCCACAGAACTTACTGAAATCGCAGGTGAAAAATGAACACGCCAGCAATAGGAAATTACCACAGCAGCAGCAAGTCTCGCTTTGCATCTTGCTGATTGCCCCCAACTTCACTCATGAGTGATGATGGTGAAGATGACTTGGATTGATGATTGGGACGATTGGATGGAGAAAGAAATACAATGTATCTATCAATTTTCAATTTTCTCTCTTTCTATGTGCGTATGCAAGATGAGCAAAAAAAAATCACGGCCACCTAGGCGGACCACTGGCTCTTGTCGTATCCCTTGGCCTTGTTCCCACTTCGAGGGCCGGGACCGCCGATTAGTTAACAGAGTAATCATGCTCGAGTAGGAGAGCCGAGCTACCCACCATTGACCCCTAATCTAGCAGACTCTAGCAGAGACAAAGATTGTGTCGGTTAGCAGCCATCCCAGCAGTTTTCTTCTTCTTCATTCAGCCACCCTCCCAATTTACAAATGTCCTAACTCAAAAAAGGGTCCGAGTTTTGTAATGCTGGCAGGTCAGCTATCATGGATTTCCAAATGGCCTACAAGGAGCACTTTTTGCAGGGGCGCCATCAGCTGACACCATTTTTTTAACAAGTAGTAAAAGTTTTGTTTGGATGTTTCTCTTGAGACTCATGCAGAAAGTCGGTCAATCTAAACTCTGGAGTTTGTACTCTTGTTCAGTCCCAGGCCAAGCAAGAGCAAGAACAGCACCTTTTTCCGTCAGAACAACAAAACTGAAGAATGGATAAGAATGGCATTAAGATATTTCAGAAATCAGAAGAGGAAGTGTAACTGCTTGCAACGGGACGGATCATGGCCATGGATGGATGGGCAAGCGCTGACAGCCGGCTGCTCGGCTTGCCCATGATATTCGGCCGTTTGACGCCATGACGAACCGCTGCCTTGGATCTCTTGAGTTTGTGGCATGGCTGCATCGGCATCGCCCATCACCAGCATGTGGGAACTGGGAACCGCCAAATGCCACCGAACGCAAACACAATCACTACAAATACCATGACAGTGCTGAAACTTTCTTGCTATTACCATAAGATCCCAGAATGTTTCATAATTCAAGAGCACGTTCAGAAGCTAACAATAAAAGTGGGAAGAAGGCAGCGAGAGGACCGGTGACAAAAATGCCCCAAGCTGCCTTTCCTTCCAGGCCACAAACAGATACTATGCTAGCAGCGTGGGTGAGGGACGAGGGACCTGTAAGATCGTCAGAACCAGGGCATCCACCAGATGTACATCTTGCCAAGGTTCTTGTGGGAGACCGCCTCCGCGATGAGGCGGCGCGCCTGGCCCTCCACGGAGAGCGGCAGGGAAGGGGCGGCGTTCACGCCCACCACCACTCCCTGGAGCCTCGCCGTGATGTTAGCGATGGCCCTCTGCAATCATTATTCAAAACGAATCGCGGGATCAGAAGAGCGGCACGGTTGGTTTAGCTGTGTACAAACATATACATAGCAGTAGCAAATGTGCGGTATAGACAAGGGATATATACCTGCGCCTGTGGGTTGCGGACCTCCCCTCCGCTAGATTTGCTGCTTTTGGTCCACTCCACCAGCGGGTCGTGGATGAAGGTCTCGAGGACAGTCATGAGCGCCTCCTTGTGGTTCCTCAGGACCGACAGCGTGATCTCGCAGACCTTCAGGAAGACGCCCTCATATCCAGTGATGCCCAAGCCGTCGATCATGTTCTGCAATCATAGATTCAGCAATGCCCATGTTAGTACTTGTAACGGAGATCAGATTAAGTCTGTTGGATAAGCTGGGGCTCAAAAGAGACAAGATTTCGCTTCTTACTTGCGTAAGCCTAAACGGCACCACCTCAGGCTTCTCAAGCTGCAAACCCTTGTCAAACAGGCAACTGAAATCGACATGGACGCAGTCCCCGGTCGCCGAATCAATGAGGATGTTCTCACCGTGCCTGTCACCGAGCCCAACGATGTGCCCCACCATCGACCAAACCGCGGCGGTATGCGCGTACGCCAATCTCGCACGGAACCATGCAGCCGGTTCAGAGAACGTCATCAGGAACCATTTGTGGAAAACTGGGGGGAACAGCGGAAGGATTTTGGTCTTGAGCATCTCGTCCTCGGCCATTTTGCTGGCATGGGATTCATCGTATAACCTCTTGATTATCGAGGTTGTTCTCATCTTGTCGTACTTTCCGCAGGTTATGTATATGTCCTGAAGGATGTGCCGAAGACCACGTTTGTTGGGCACCCATTCTACTAGTCCACAATCTTCTGTAAGTGGAACCACCGCAAAGGTTCTGATATAAAGCTTTCTCCTGCGGCTTTCAGGAACTTTCGAGAGGAGACGGTTGATCATGGCATTGAACTCCATCATGCGTGCATCTTTCCTAAGATCATCCTTCGGTTTGCATAAAAAGGGGCGAGCGACTCCATCGCTTCCGAGGAACACGACCTGACGTTCAAAATGATCATGCTTGTCAGTTACCATTAACCTAGTGAAGTATGACTAGTTTGGTTTGACCCTTAAAAGCGAAAACAAATTATAAGTGGACAAAATTTTAACTAAATGAGTGCAACGAAATGATCTGGACCCTTGACAATCACATGATGTCCACCATCCATGAAGGAATCTAGTACTATTACTTTCGCACGCAAACTTCACTACGTATAGAAAGTTGCTGCTCCTCAAACAAGTGTAATTATCAAGGCAGTACTAAATATATACAGATGTGCATACCTTTTTGGTTTCTGAAGAGAGGAAAGGATCTCTGCTTCGTCCGCTATTCCAGCTATAGTAGGATGCTCAGAGACTGAAAATGGGTGAAAAGTAGATTGACCTGACATATTTGAGTCGTATGATGGCAGAGTCACAGTTAGAGACTGCTGGACAGGTAAGATAATTCCTAGTGGCATCATTCTTTTCAAGGAACTGAACTCAGTTGAGATATTTATTGTCTTAGCCTTGGGCTGCCCTGGATGAAAGCACAGCTTAATCAGATGTTCTATTAGAGAAGGAAACTGATTAAACAGTGCAACATTGCCCCCCTTCCGACAGCCCTTCTTTGCTGAGTTCAGTATCTGTGTAGCGGCATCTTTTCTTGCAGGAACTGTTGATTTTGACACTGCAGCCATCATCCAAAGTGCTTGCTGAGGGTACGCCTGTAACACACACTTGATAATGTCTCTGACGGTTTTGACAACCTCACCATTCTGATGACAAATGCGGGATATTAACTGAGACAGCACAGTCAGCCACTGATAAGTTGGTAGATCCCTCGCGGACCCACGAATGATGCTTAACATCTGCAAATTAGATGATGATCAGATTTCTACACAGTTGAAATAATGGAAAAAAATATACATGTGAAACAAAATTTACCCTAGTATGAACGATTTTCATTGCTTGATTGGAGGAATTCTCATCTCTAATGTATATGTTTCCAAATTCGAAATAAAGAGTAAGCAACCGTGGCAGTGCTTGAAAAAGATTCTTGTGTCCTTTGTGAAGTCCTTTTGCATAACATAGTGAGACTGTTGGAAGCAATTCCCACCAAGGCTTCTCTTGAGCTTGGGCACTTAAAGAGCCAGCAGAGCTAGGAGTGACAGATCCAACTCCACCTGTGAATTTCTTATCTTCCTGGCGTTTCCTAGCATCAACAAGTAAATCATCCAAAAACTTTGCCATGCAGAAGAAACCCTTTTCCCATTTTGGCCGCAACTCTGTTACTCTATTGTAGAGACATCTGATTTCCTCGCTTTGTTTTTGCCCTGTATTGTGGATCCATCTAGTATAGAGAAGAAGGGTTTTAGACACATCTGGGTTCTCTTTTGATGCTTGTGTTGCAGAGAAAGGTGCATTTGGCAATGCGAGAGAAAGGCTGCAAAGGGATGAAAGGACAACATTTCCCAAAACCTCTGCAGGCATGTTTAGAAGTGTTTGCTGAAGTTCAGCTATAGCACTATCAGATTTCCGTATATTCCAGAGGTGCTTTGCCTTCTCCATATGAACGTTAGGAGCACCCGAAGCATCTGCTTCCAGTATTGCACGGTGGGCTGTCTCATAATGACCAGCCAAACGGCAGAGCTTAGCGTACTGAAGCCAGCAGTTCCCAACTTGAGAATTCATATGACTCAGATTATAAACCATCCGCCGGAAAGCAAGCAAAGGCTCCCTTGCCCACAGAGACGATTGTGTACATCTAAGACGGTTATCCCAGTCTGTTGTTAATTTCAGAAACTTTGGATCGTCTGCGCTGAATGATTTATCGAGAAATGACTCGTCTCCCAGCAGGGAGTTGAAGTCTTCCAACTCGCACAGCATGTGGAGCTTTACAATGTAGGGATATGCACGCATGTATGAGTCCATGCCTGCTGCAGCCAACGGAACAAGCAATGCTTGCTTGGACTGGGCAATCTTTTCAGCAACCATAAACTGATCTTTGTTCATCATTGCCTTGAATATCTTAGCAAGACCTATGTCAAACGAAGCACTGTTCTCAGAACTGCTGCACACAAGACCTTTGTCTGCCTCGGGTAGGTACTCATCCATGAGATCCCATCTCCCTAATCTCCAAGCTGCTTGCACTCCTTGCATGCACCAAGTTTTCTTATTCTGAGGTATTCTGCACACCAAACCATCCACATGTGCAATCATGGCTTGAAGGTGGCACATGTTTAGCGAACAGTTGAGGACATCACAGTGTCTGTGGACAGAATCGGGTTCCATTTGCAAAGCATGTTCACATAGTGTTAGCACTTCAGCCCAGTTGCCAGTTTTCTCATTGATGATAAGTTGATCTTGTAGGCTTGATGATTTCCTCAGATTTGCTAAACCTAATAGACCATCAGGCTCATCCAATCCTCCATATATTTCCATGAGAAAAGAGATATCATCATCTGAAAAAGTACCACTACACTCTGCAGCTGGATTAGAGGACCCAGACTTCTCTCGGACATGAGATTCGAAATATGCTAGAGCACGAGCATGAGCTTGACATCTGAAAGAGGTCTTAGCTAGAGTAACTTTAGGTATAGCAGCCAACAGCTCGGCAACATTGCTACACTGCACCAGCAATTGATCTTGGCCGGAAATAGAACAGCTTTCATCTTTCAATTTACCTGCATGCTTTCCAGCCATGGCTTGACTAGACTGAGATAGAGCGATTTCCTGTTTGAGGTCATCAACCCATTGCCCAAGATTATCAAGTAAAGTGAAGATCGCCTGAACACAAACCTCACTCTGTCCCCCAGTAATACCATGGACAATAGCCCCACTACTTTCTGAAGCAGCTGCATTGAGAACCGACAAAATTTCGTCGGTGATACTTTGCCGAGCCTCTGGGGTCCCATAGCAAACAGCATTTAAAACCAAATAAGGTAGGAGATAGAGAGCAGTTGGCATGTCATGCCGAACAATTCCTCGGCATGCACTGAAAATAGCATAACGCGATCCAGTTGCGTGTGATGTCAACTTTCTAATCCAATAATATATCCACCTTCTAAAAGACATTGTTGGACGGTATATTGGGCCGAGTAGAGCAGCATCACTAGCGTTAGGAAGATGAAATCTTGATGTCAAGCATGGTGCAATTATTTCCTTAACATAACTAGAAAAACGTCCCCACAACTTCTGGCCCCTTTTGCTCATTTCACAACTACTTGAATCCTCCCCATTATCTTCATTGGGTAAAGATTGACAGCCAGCCAGTTTTAGTAGCTCTTGAATAGCCAAGGCAGCAGAATCTTGTACTGTAGTGTCAGAAGCAGCTCTGAATGCCCTTGCAAGATGCTTGTGGATCAACTCAAATATAAGATCATCGTCTGAACATTCAATCTTAAAGCGCTCACTTGAAATCACCTTGAACTTAGCAGGATCAACTGCACCCAGCACCGAGACAATCTGCACAAACTAGTTTCAATCTCTGGCCAACAATTGTCCTTGATTCCTCAGCACATCCTTTAAGTAAAGCCATAATTAAAGCACTAATTACATCCAAATCAGAAATATCTTCACCAATTATAAGGGCAGTAATATCCTCCCGTCTGGCCTTGAATAATTTACTCAACTCACATGCTACCATGTACCTTACATTCAAGCTCTCATGATTAAGACCATCGACGGCATCCTTTAGATGATCTTGCAAAGTCATTGATCCTCTGGTTCCTGTATTACTTTGTTTACTTCCGACAAAGATGGTAAGCTAGGCAACAACGGCAATTCACGTATATGCTGTTTGAGCAACTTATTGTTTTTCACAATAAGTTCTTCTAGGATTTCAACAATTTTGCTCAGGTGCACAGAAGGACGTTCTTTGCACCTTTCTAGAGACGGAATGAAAGCAGCTACGACTTGGGACATAACATACTTGATACTCGTCGGTGATACCTCAGCCAATTGCTTTATAAAAAAGTGCAACACATCAAGACCATCCATTTGAAGAGCTTCCTTATCAGTGGCAAAAATTAACAGAACCATAATCTTTGGTGCATGTGTACTCAAGTAAGGGCCCATCATCTCGACTAACTTCCGTATACGCTGGAGAGCTTGTTTCTGAAGCTTCATGTCATCAGAATGAAGCATCTTCTTGTCAATGCTATTGAGAAGTCTGACAAAATCATTCTTCAAGAACTCAGGAAGGTTGTCATCGCCTGTCAAAATTCTTGCAATATTCTGTATTGTTGGCGAAATTCTTGTTGTCCTGAAAATTGAAACTCCATTACAATTTACAACTCGTTCAAAATTATGCCTAATTGCAAAAGGAAGTATCTGGAGAGCTGTGTCGTAATGAAAAGAGAAGTTACCTTCTATCTGTCTCGATGCGATCAGATTCTCCAGGAAAACATATGATCTCATCAAGAAGTGTTGGCAAAGCAGCTGCAAATATCTCTTTGCTATCAGTTCCCGTTTCAGTGCGATAAAACTGTAGAACAGATGTCAAATGCTGCCCATCTTCATAAAATAGGCGAAGGAGAGCACTTTCGGTAATGAATTAACAATCAATGGTACTAGTTCAGTGTTTAGATGGTTTGCCAGTCCATGCAGAGTACCAACTGCTTGGTCATTGTTTGGGTGAGACACGATAAGCTTTGGTATAACTGATGGAACCATTCTCCTAATCAGCTCTTCAGTCTTAATCCCAAGAACAGCTTCAGCAAATCCACTGATCACTATGGGGTGATTTAAAAGTCTAGATGACAAATAATCATATAAATTATCTCTAACATGGAAGTTCTTCGAGAGGAAAAGTTCTATTCCTCCTTTGAAACAGTAACTGCAGCATCTGTGAAGTAACCTTGATGTGGTCTTCCTTACGATGGGATCATGGTTATCAAGCTGAGCAATAAGCAATACAAATGAGCCAAAAAAAACTTCTCCTAGAGTATCACTAGCTTGCATAATTGTAGCAGCTGATTCCAAAAGAGTCAGAAGAACGTGAGAATCTTCAGCTTCTGCAAAAGCATGCTTTATTTTGTCCATGAAATTGACTTCTTTGGTCCGCCCCTTCATTTTCAGTTCATCTGAGAACAGAATGTCCATAATTCTATTTTCCAAGAAGCAGCATACTACGTGAGAAAATGCATCTCTGACATCTTTCATTCCATTTAGTAGTAAAAATCAATACATTTTACCCACTCAATTCTCGTCTTGAGCAGAATCTCCCTGCTAGAATGTCTCAATACTCGTGGCAAAACTTCAACCATAGAAATGACACATTCGTTGGAACTCTGTGCATAGAGGAACTTGAAGAAAAGTAAGTGGGCCTTCAACATGTTATGTTTCAAGTCAACATTATCAGCTTGCAGTACTGCCATGTCCACAACAGAAATTTGCTCTTTAGTATTTACAGCTTTGATTTCACAGTGAGGGCAACAGAAACCTTTTAAGAGAAGATCTAATGTTGAGACAGGCTGTTTTGAGTGCTTGTCCAAGAAAAGCTTGCAACTGCTCCCCACTTTGTCAGTAACATTAGTGGTTCCATTTAAACAAGAGAGGAAACCAAGTGAAAAGGCAATACATTTCCATACTTTCTCAGATCCTAAATCAGCAAACAACCTGAAGAAAAAAGGGCCGACTCGAGGCTATCAGATATTGCAGAACTAGAAAATAAAATTAAGTGCATTTTTGTTATAAGCAAATTCAGATAATTATATTCATTAACCAAGGGAATGCCTTCAATAGTAATTTGGTTGGTTTCATAAAAAGTGTAAAGTGGAAAAATGCATAGTCTGAAATCATGGAAAAGGAAGCATATTTACTTACTCAAGTTTCTTGAACATCATTCCGAGCATCCTAGGACCAGAGTACAGTACAATAATAGGTAGTGACATAAGAGCCTCATTTTGAACCTCCGCAGATTCACTACGGATAGCCAATTCAAGGATTTCAAGGTCGCATTCAGTATTCAGTCTATCGCCAATCTTAGCAATAACTTGTACCATATGGCATTTTAACTTCCAGTCTAAACATGCTTGAGTGGAAGCATGACCGTCCGACCACATCCGTTTCAGCAAACTGATGAGATCAACATATGCTGGATAACCGAAGTCTTCACTGCGGTCACCAATTAACCGAGCTTCATCTTCAGATAGTTTACTGTCTCCAGGATGAAAGGCTACACAGACATTCAGAGAAAAAGTGAACAATAAAATTGACATAAAGAAAGCCATATTATTGTGTATTCAGGAATGTTAGGTCTGGCATAAGGTCAAAGACATGAGGCTTATAAGCTTATCCTAGGACAACGGCATTAGCAGATTGCTTATTCATATTTATAACCTTCTGCTAGGTTAAAGTGCTCTTCTATGTTTTAGATGTTTTGATTCAGAGAAGGGTGGATTGTTGGGGATGTAAGCATGCAGGGTCTATAAGCTGGGCTTACAGAAACAGCTCATGAAAATTATTTAGTGAGCTACCTTATATGGAGAACAAGATATTTCAAGAAGTTGTATAGAATAAGCCTACATTACACAAGCAAGGATGTAAAACACAAAACGGGATTGCAAAAACCTTGAGATGAATATTAATAACGCATTTCTATAGCTAAAGCAACCTAAGATCCCAAATATACTTCACATAAGAGGAAACCCTTACATCGGAGAAGCATTACAGTTTGAAGAGCTTCAAAATATAGTAATACGTCAAAGGAAAACAAACATTTCTTGGTTGCCTGCATCATTCAATAATGGTTAGGATGTCAAGTTAAAAAAAGATGATAAGCTAAAATCAATTACATGCGCTCTATCATGATTTCTGCCTACCTGCTTGCAGATCCAAGGGATCCAGGAGAGAACTTGCTTAGAAATCCTAATAAAGATATTTGTCTTTGGATTAACGCAGAACGAAAGACAAAGAAGACTAAGCACTTGTATAGCGGTCTCAGGCTCCAACGGATAAGCATTATGATTGTCAGGTGACAGGAACTTAATGCATGAATTTAGTGACTGTTGAAAATCATAGGCACAATCTTTTGCTAGTTTATGTCTTGTGCCAGCAGAAAATAATTTACCCGTAAATGAGTCAGCAGAAGATTGTGATCCTGACATCTTTCGACGTTTGTAACAAATATTTTCCTGGATCTGAGCTGTTCTTTTCTGGCCAGCTTTTGGCAGGTCAAATATTTCAGATTTTTCCTGAAAGCTGCCTCGATCAGCACTGTCATCCACAGATATAGAACTCTGAGCAGATTTGTCAACAACCAGTCGAATGCATTCTGTCAATTTGCCAAAAGGCTTGGGCAAGTACAGCAACTTCAGAAGGATCTCTGGTTTCCATACTTGTGGGGAGCAGAATTCTACTATTCTCTTGTATGCATTACACAACGCAGCCTGCAAAAAGTAGTGTTAAAACATGGAAGAACTCACAAAACCTGGGAAAGTAAGTTGTTAACCTGAAGCTCTGAGCTTCTGCTGTCCTGTACTGCTCTTGCGAAAACATTGACAATATCAGCACCCGTGGATTCAACAATATAACCAGGACACGAAGAATGCAGAGCATGAAGACAGGCACCCATTGAAAAGTCATAATCCGCATCTCTGCAGAAACGAGATAAAGTGTAATGCTACTTGACAATGTTTGTGCACACTCAAATAATATCCAGAGCAAAATAAAACCTACATCACAAGGTATTTAAGAATTTTAACATTAGGCAGAGGGACGCGGTACAATGCTTGGTCCGTTGTATCTTCTTATCATAAGGTCCCCAACTGTAACTCTTTTCAAGAATAATTCCTCGTTATAAATTTTTTTTTGGAAAACCTATAGTTGATCAATTCAACAACTAACATTGTCAGTTTTAGAAGAACAATGTAGTTTGACAAAAAAAAGGCTACTGTTTAGACAACATTTCCAGAGAAGGCAAACAGACTATCATTCTTGTGACAAAGTAAAGGGGAAAAGGTACATAATTCCTGACCAAAAAAGTGCACAATATAATCCAGCGTTACAGATTTGCATTCTATGTTTCTTCCAAATGCCAAATTCATTTTCTACATTACTATTGCACTGATATTTAAGACAGATCTGGTTCATTAAATCAAATATTCACCTGTGACAGAACCAGAATGGATCAAAATTAGGTATTGCAGGTAAACATAGAAGAGGTACATGTAGACCAATATGCTTTGCTACTAATGCAACCTAGGATGCCTACACATTGGTTCTTCTTATCTCATGTTAAGAAATATAAAGAAGACAAAGTTCGGACCAAGGGATCATAAGCATTTCAAAACATAAATGTCAGCAGGCACTTATGCTAAACCAAAAAAGGCAAGATTGGCAGAACAAAATGATCAAACAAATCTGAGGTGTATCTTCACCATCGTGTGACTTTTGACTGCTCCACATGACATTGCTGGAACAAGTATAGTACTCTAGAAAAGGAGCAAAAATGTGGCAAGAGTATACCTGGCATTAGAATTCTCATTAACATCTTGGCTTAGAATCAATGTGATTGAACGAATAATAGTTTCCATAGGAAGAATCTCAACAGTTGTCACGGTTGCAATGATCCGTGCAAAATCAAAACAGACCTGTTGCACCAAATTGATTAATCAGTGTCAAAAGGTGCATAAGTATAACTGACAATATACAATGGTTCGAGGCTAAATACCAACCTTGTGCAGGGATTCGTCCCCATAGCAGATAATAGAACAAGCAGCTGAAACAAATGGCATGGTAACAAGCCCTTCAACATGCAGGGTACCATCTGTGAGGCATTTGTTGATGAGTCTCATCAACGAAGTAGCAAATGAGCGCCACCTCGTGTCACCTGACAGATCAACCAGCACGCCAGGTCCATTTTTAGGCTGGAACCTGTCTGGGAGCTCACTAAAAGTCGCAGTAGTGTCCAAAATATCCGAGAAGGACCCACAGAGGCACTTAACAAGACATCCACTCTCCGCTTGATTTGATGCTACATATTGTAGATCTGTTACATTCGACAAGAAGTTCAATTTCAATCCTCTCTTCATATATACCCTAAAACTGGAGTACTCGACATACTGAAATCCTAAAACTATTATATTGACCGTGACGAAATAAGGGAACAGAAACACAGGCCTTGCACTGCAATCATCAAATCCAAGAAGAACTGCCTGTAGGCTTCTCGGTCACCCGTGCGGAGAAGCGAGAGAAGAGACCAGACCGTGTCGAATATAATCGACCTGCAACAGTGAAGAAACCATGCATATGTAAACGATAGGTAGCATGTGACACGAGTGAAATATATCATGGATAGCAATACATTCCTTGTAGAACCAACACTACTCGATAAACTAACCGAACCAAACCAAACTTGCAGGTCTCATTATTGCAGTGAACGTATCCAGCATTACAGATCTATCCCTTGCTCAAACAGAGAGCATTTTCCCCTGCTAACAAACAACCCACACCCAATAGTGCGCGGCAACCATACACACCACATCGGCTAAAAATTCACCACATGTCTCACACAGAGATAACCAGGAAACACATCTCTAACATGCAGCTAAAATAAAACTCCCTTGCAGAGAAGTCCTAAAATCCATGTGATTTTCTAGACATCCAGCAGTACAAGATTTACACTTGTATCATTTGTCCAAACGGCCAGCATTTCCCCCAGCTAACAAGCTACTTGGACCCAATGGTGCCTCATTCATCTATCACGCACACCACATCAGCTAACACCTCGCAGTCAAGTCCTCAAACCCATGTGATTCTCTATGTTGGGAGCGATTGGACTAGGGTTTATATAAGGGGGGAAGAAGGGGAGGGGGCTGCTTACTGGTAGTCGGGGTCGGCGAAGAAGGGGAGGATGCGGCCGATGACGCGGACGACCTCGGCGGGGCGGCCGTTGAAGAAGACCCCGGGGAACCGCCGCGCCGTGTAGGTGAGAAGCTTGAGCACCGCGGTGGTTTCCCTCTCGTTCGCTGCATCACATAGAAATAAAACGTGAGCGAGAGGCCCAATCCAATCGCCGGGGGGAATGGGAAGGAGGAGAGGGACGGACCGGTTGGGGCGGGGAGGACGTGGTCGCGGAGGAGGCTGGGGAGGACGTCGCGGAGCTTGCCCTCGAAGTGGGCGGAGGCCGGGCCGGCGGCGGAGGAGGAGGAGCCCGCGATGAGCTCGCGCAGCTCCTTGATGTGGCTCGAGAAGTTGGTCATGGCCGGCGGTGGTCGGCGCCGCCTCCGCCGGAGCGGGGGCAGGAACGGAACGGGTTCGTCGTCGGCGGCGGCGCTCCTCCGTTTCCCTCCCTAATTTCGAAACGGAGTTCGAGAACGGCGGCCGCCTTTCTTTTTTCTTTTGGCAGCAGAAGTGAAGTGATGTGTGTGTCTTCGGCTCTGGGCTTTGCAGACAACAGAGTAAGCCCATTCTACAGATGAATTATGGATATATGACCTCGCCCATACAGGTTTGAAATTGGGGCTGGTCTGAAACTCAAAAGTGAGCTCAAAGAACAAAGCACTGGTTTTGAAACTTTTTTTCTTAACAAATAAGGACACGCTACGCAACACATGGTCAAACACTCAAACCGAGCTCGCCTACTAAGGATGACTCCAACGGGCCGACGCAAACGGACGCGCGTTTGGTCCGCGTTTGGTCCGTTTGCGTCGGCAAACGGACAGGCCCAGTCCGCCCCTGTCCGCCGTTGGTGGCAGTGCTCCCAACGGCCCGACGCATTGAGTCTGCCCGGGATTTTTTTTTTAGCTAAACAGGCCATATATGGGCCTTTTGTAGTCATATATAGGGGTGGGCCACAAACGTTCTTTTTACATAATATTTTTAAAAACAAAAATATATAAAAACTAGAAAATTTGCCTTTCGCGGGTTTCTACTCCTCTTCGTCATCCCCATCGAGGATGACATAGTCCGGCTGCTTCCAGAGGTGCGCCGGTGGTGGGGCGACGGCCGGCGGCATGGGCGGCTGCTCCTGCACCTGCTCCTGCGCCTGCTCTGGGACCTCCCAGTCGCCGCCATTGAAGACCCAGCGCTGCCCTAGCAGGCCTTCTGGTAGCGGAGGCGCCGGTGGCAGGTCCACGTCCATGGCCTACCACCATGGCTGTGGTTCCTCCAGGACCGCCGCCTGCTGCGCCTGCAGGGCCGCCTCCTGCTCCCGGGCGACGTCGGCGAGGACAATGGCCCAGCGCTTGGCCTCGTCCTCGGCCATCTGCTTGCGCGAGGCCTCCTTCGCGGCCTCGAGCGCCTCGTCGTCGTCCATGTCGACCTCCGTCTTCACGCGTTGTGGCGGCGGCGGCGGCCACCCAATCCGCAGCGCTCCTCCGCCGCGTGTGCCTCTTGGCACTGATGGGGCGTCCCTCCGCCGCGTGTGCGGCGGCGGTGACCAACGGCCAGCTGGCGGCGTCGGTGGCCGCGCGTACAGGGCCTGCCACCGCAGGCTGTGCTCGCCGCTGAACCAGGCATCCCAGTTCGGGGACCTAGCCGCATAGGCGGGGTCGTTGAGGAGGGAGGCCGGGAGGCGCGAGCGGTGATGCACCTAAAATGCATCTACTTTTCCAAGCACTTTGCTTCATAATTTGCTCCGGAATCTTCCCATATTTGAATAAAACTGCTGAATCTGACGCTGTTTATAGCAAAGTCTCCTTTCTGGTTGTTTTTGCAGGAAATTAAATCTAGAAAAATACCACGTCATTTTTTATGGAAAAGGAGGACAATGTGCGAAGGATGGACACGAGGAAGCGTCGGAGGCCCAAAAGGGGGGCCCCACGCGGCCACTGTACCTGGCCGCGTGGGCCCACCCAAATGGGGCCTCGAGCACCGCCTCCACTTCAGCTTTGGCGTACCCCCTCATATATACGAAAAAGTGGGTGCCCTAGAGGAGGGAGAGCTTTCGCGAAACAGAGCGCCGCCACCATCACGATCTTCGTTTTCGGAGACAGATTGATCCAGGATTCCTCCCCGGAGGAGGGATTCGGAGGCCGTCTTCACCGCCATCTTCACCGCCTTCATCTCCATCGACCATGAGCTCCCTCACCATCGCCATGTGTGAGTAGTCCGCTGTAGGCATATGAGGTGGATGGGGATTGGATGAGATTGATCATGTAATGATACCCGTTGTCCGAGATTTTAGGGGTTTATCTTGAGGATACTTTTGTATTGTGTTGATGCACTTATGCTATGCTTAATGCTTGCTACTAGGGCCCGAGTGGCATGATTTCAGTACTGAACTTATTTTGCCCCATCATATAATTGAGTTTGGTATTTATCTGCAAAGTGTATCACCTGCTATTATGTTGAACCTGCGAACCCTAAAAGTGACATATAGGGAAAACAAGGGGGAGATGTTTTAGTTTGAGGATTCTATGTGTTCATGAAGTGTTAATGCGTTGTTCCGGGCTATTCGAAAGGGTAGACCTTAATTACCTGTAGTTCCAAGTTGGCCCCGGTGAAATGGGCAGGTAGGACAATAGATGTTGTGCAAATTCTCTTGGTTAGTACGCACAACTAATTACGGAACACATACCTACATATATCGAGTTAGAGATAAGTCCCATTGCTATTGTTCTTATTATATGATCAATCTTATTCATGCAACACCCCGCTATCACCTCATGCCTACGTTTTAAATCTCTGAGTTACACTTTCACTTTCCGGTGAAAACTGGGAAACCCTTGTTCACTACTGCTGTTTATTTGCTACTTGAATCATACTGCTGCCATCACTATCACTGCTGCAAGTTTATTGATATACAGGTGTGGTTGAGAGTGACGCCTCAATTGCCAAAGTCTTATTGGTATTCTTGTGTTCCCATCGTGTCGAACTATAAATTTGGGTAATACTTCCCAACGAAGATTTCAGCGATCCCCTATACTTGTGGGCATCAAGACATTTTCTGGCGCCGTTGCCGGGGAACCTAGCTTTATTGGTAAGACAACTTGTTATCATTTATTTGCTGCATTTGCTTTTTCCTAACCATGGGAAAGGAAAAGATTACTCCGAAGGAAGTGAGGCCTTCAACTACTCGTAGAGGTACGGACTTGCTGAGTAGGCCAAACTTTTCACCTAATGTTGTTTCTGCTGTTGCTCCTAAGAAAAAAGGAAAAGTTTGAATAGTTCACCATTGTCTAAGATGTCTACTAGTACTGAAAATGATTTAATAGTGGTAGCATAGACAATGAAGTGACACCTGAAACACCTGAAACATCTGAGATAACTGAAACACCTGAAACTCTGAATCTTCTATTATTGAAAATGTTGAGTGAATTAGAAGATAATGTGATGATGAACATGAAACTTCTTCTGAGGAAGAGGAGGATTTACTATGGCTTTTATGGATTCGAATTTTGATAAATTGGATAAACTTGATAGCTATAAAAATTCTCCTCTTGATGTATTTCCCTGTTACTGAGAAAATGAATGCTCCAGCTATTAAAATTAAAGACAAAGATTATGAGTTTAGTGTTGATCCTGAAATAATTGAAAAGCTGAGAAGTATAAGTTTTATGGGAGAGACAATGAGTTCCCTTTTGAACACATTGCTGTTTTGCATGATTTATCTGTGCTTTTGGTAAAGATGAAATCCACCAACGTTATTATTTCTTAAAGTTGTTTCCTTTTACTTTGGGAGGAAATGCTAAAACTTGGTATAATCGTTTAGAACCTGGATGTATTACTAGCAAGGAGGAATGCTTGCAGGTATTTTATAATAAATATTTCCCTGCTGATAAGATTCATGGTTTAACTATTGAGATTAGCAACTTTTCACAAACAGAGAAGGAGGATTTACCCCAAGCTTGGGGGAGGTACAGTAAGATGGTTAGGAAATGTCCTACCCATGGCTTCAAGAATAATGAAATACTTGATATATTTTACAATGGACTAACTGAAAATACAAGAGGCTATCTTGATAGTATTGCAGGTAGTGTTTTCAGGGAAAGGACCGTTGATGAAGCAACTGAGTTATTGGAAACTATCTCTAGAAACTATGAAGATTGGAATATTGAAATAATAGATGACAGAGATATTTCCAGAGAAGAAAGGAGGTATTCTTGAATTAAACAATGAGGCAATGAAGGGAGCCTCCAAGGATATGAAAGAGAAGGGAATTAAAACCTCTCATCTTAAGGAATTATCTGAAATGGGTGTTAAACTTCCTATTGATCAACCATGTTTTCCAATCCCAGTCAATGCTATAAGCTCTTGGAAGGTAATGAAAAGGTAACACCTCCTATTGATGCATCATATGTTAATGATTTTGCTTATCATAATAAACCTGAAGAGCATGATATTAGAATGAATATGATGGAAAACTCTCATAAAATTAAATTCCTTCGTGAAAATATAAATGCTAGTGTGGGAGAAGTTAGAGAATTATTAAACATTGTGAATGATGAATAATCAAGTTGAACAAATGGTTTCTCTTCAAAATCAATTGTATGAAAATCTTATTGAGAAGAAACAGGTTTGTGGGTTAATACTAGAGGTGGTGCAAGTACTCAGGATCCTGATTATCCTGAACCATCCCAAGAGGAAAGAGCAAGAGGCTCTCAAAAGAAATCTTCTGCAGGAAAATCTCCCAATGAAAACAAAGGATTGATGATTCTCAAGAACAAGACAAGGATATTTCTATTTCTGATGCTGAGACGAAGATGATAATAATGAAGAAGAGGAATCACCTCCACTGAAGAAGAACACATGAAGCTGAAAATATTGAAGAACCTGAACCTCCTGAAAAGGAAGACCCTCAACCATCTATTGAGAAGAATAAAAAGAAGAAGCATCCAAATCAACAAAAAGGTAAAGAGAGGGATCCATGGGTACAAAGACCCATACCATATCCCCAAGAGGTAATGAAATCTTTGGATGATGCTAGGTTTGAAAATTTTTTGAGTTGATTAAAACTTTATATTTGCAAATTCCTTTGTTGATGCTATTAAAATTCCTCCATATTCAAAATATATGAAAGATATTGTCACTAATAAAAGGAAGATACCTAATGATGCAATTACTGCTATGCTTGCTGATTATTCATTCAAAGGAAAATGCCTGAAAAGCGTGGAGATCCTGGTATTCCGACTATTCCTTGTCATATTAAAGAAACTTATGTGAAATATGCTTATGTGATTTAGGAGCTGGTGTTAGTGTTATGCCTTTTTCTTTATATAAGAAACTTAACCTAAAAAATTAGTTCCAACTGAAGTTTCTTTACAAATGGCTGATAAATCAACTGCAATACCTATAGGAATATGTGAGGATGTTCCTATTCTATAGCTAATGTGTTAATTCCTACAGACTTTGTTATATTAGAAATGCCTGAGGATGATAATCTATCTATTATTCTTGGAAGACCTTTTTTAAACACTGCAGGAGCTGTGATAAATTGCACTGAGAGCAAAGTGACATTTAATGTCAAAGGAAATGAGCATACTATTATTTTCCCAAGAAGAATCCTGTTACAATGATAAACAAGAGTGTGAATTCTATTCAAAGAAATACTATTATGATTGGAAGCTTTGAAATTGCACTACCACCTCCTGAACCAAAGTATGCTACCTTGATGATTGGAACTATTCCAATCAAATATGAGGTATCTTGAAACTCTTCTTTATATCTATAAAATAAGAATCATGTATTATATCTTTTGCATATTATTAATGAGACTTGATCAACCTCATTACTAATGTGGAAATGATGAAAACTTGATTCCCATAAAAATTTGTTGCATTTTAATTTTATTTATCTTAGAATTTTAGAGTATGCATAATCATAATTATTTCAGAGTTCAGAAATTCCAGAATATGAAGTTTGAAAAATTCTCTTCAGAAAATTGTCTCTAAAAATTCCAGAAAAATTTGGAGGTAAGTTATTTAACCAAAGGGACCATCTGCCAGAAGTGGGACACCAGGAGGCCACCAGGGACCAAAATGGGGTGCCCCACGCGGCCACTGTACCTGGCCGCGTGGGACCCACCAATTTTGTCCCAAGTGGTGTTAGGTGAGTGTCCAGTGCCCATCTCCTTCCTCTCGACAGAAAACCACCCAGGTATTTTTCCCAAATTTTCTCGAGCTCGTTCTTCCTGCTATTCTTGGATCTCCAAGTTTAGGGCAGATTTTTCAAATCTGTTTGGTGGGATTGCTCCTTGGTATGTGACTCCTCCACCCATCCAATTACTTTTTGTTCTTATGCTTTATGTATGAAGTATTTTGCTGCACTAGGTGTCACCTAATATGCTTGAGAAATCCATGGATTTAAGTTTTCTAGTTGATATGGATGCATGATATTGATTTGAAGACTAGTTATGGATGACTCAATGTTATTTTAGAGTGCTACATCTTAATTTTGTTGAATATTATTTATGGGCAGCAAGGTACCATGATGAACAAAGGCAAGCATTGCTTGGGATGAGCTCAAGACCGAGAGAAGAGCATCAAAAGTCTCCCTTAATTATGATGACAACCAACTTTGGGAGGATGATGCAGTTTTTGTGGGAGAAAGCTGAAGATCCATACAACTAGATGGCAAGACCCCCATGTTCTTGAGGAGTGGGGAATGAAAGAAGACTTCGATGCCTTCGCAACACCACTGGTTTGCTTAGGTTTGCCCAAAACCCGCGAGGTACGTACGAGGAACTCTCGCGAGAATTCCTCTCCACATTCAGGTTTGAGGGCCCGACAACTACAAACATGGTAAGAAGAGTAAGGCACCCCTCCTTCCTTTGTTTGTAAATTTACTATGAGGGGAGAGCGCCTTGTTATGTCTTTGGAGGAGTTTTGCAAGGCTATTGGTGTGGAAAACAGGGGTAGTTGGGATGAAACCCGTGCTGACTCCAACCGGAGCTTGTTGCATTTTGGCATCTATTTCTGTTAACTCTCATGATAGATTGAATAGGGGTAAATTTACTCATATACAGCACCCAAGTTTGAGATACTTTGCGTTGTTCCTTGCAAGAGGATTTCTTGCTAGAGACAACAATTCTGCTTGCACGGGACCAATGGTTTATTTACTAAAATGTGCAAAAGAAAACACCCCATGTGAGTATAACTTGGGAGTCATTCTTGCTAGATCCTTAAATACGGCTGTGAGTAGAAATATTACTGATCAAACCCCTATTTATGCTGGAGCTATTGCTACTTTAGTGTATGATTACATTAAGATGAGAGGGTTATGGTGATAACATGGGTACTCCTGTGACAGAGTCCATTTTACTCGATTTTACTTTAACTACTCGTATGGTATAAGTGTGATGCATGAGAATCATTATTGGTATACTTATTTGAGTGCTAATGGACAAGAGTGCCCATTAGGCTCCCCCGTACTGACCTTTTTGACAGGAGTACCGGAAAATGGATTGTGGAAGAGATGCCGCCTCAAGAGGAGCCGCAAAATCCAGGGTGCAAGGCTACCAACCTCAAGAGGAGCCCCAACACTCGGGAATGCAAAGCTACCCATATGGTTACTACCCGGAAGTGGAAGTGGAAGTGGATACAACTACTACCCGGGATACTAGCTTGATCGCAAGCTTGGGGGAGTACCTCTCTCCCTTTCCATTCATTGTGTTATATCACTTTATCTTGTTATGTTTTAGTTTCTTGTTTAAAAATCACAAAAACACAAAAAGATTTCATTTGTTTCTTAGTTTAGTTACTTCTGTACATTTACTTTATGCATCTTAAAACTAAAAAGAACAAAAATATTCGTTTCTTGAATTCAACGCAAAAATGAAAGTGCAGGAATTTCTGAAATCTGTTCACTGTTCATTTTTCATATTTTTTCTGTAACTCCGATTGAGCTGAAATTTTAACCACTACTGCAACTCTTCATAACCTACACACCCGTAAATATGAAATTATTCTGAGGTGTCTAGGTAGGGTAAAAACAGTACTGTATGCAGTAGCATTTTATGGCAGAATTGAGTTTTTATTGCGCAGTTCAAATTGGGAGAGGAGAACAACAATGATGAGTTGATGAGCATGAAGTAGATGAAAGGTATGACACCTTTGCTATGCTTATGTGGACTTTTTAATAATAGCAAGTGCGCACATCATAGTTTCTTTAACATCTAGGGAAATGGTAGCAAATGTTTATCTCTCGTGTTCTAGTATGTTATATTATGATGCATGCGAGATACTATGTAGTGACAATACTTGGATGTGAGTTGAATAATTGTGGCTCTAAACAAAGGTCTACGCATCCCATTGTGCTTGCTAAACTTGCCAACCAAAAGTAAAGAATTTTCAAATGATAAACATGAAGTCATATGCTTGACAAGCTTAGCGGTTGGGAGTTAACTTAAATGTGCTGACACATGGAAAGTTTTCAACATTGCACTAAAATTATATTTAGTTGATGTCATGTACTTTGTTTATGGATGCTATCATTGCGAAATAAATGTGGAAACTTGTAAGTTTGAGGAGTAAGAATAATTGGCTAGAGAGACGCCTGGGCCGCCAACCTAAGCCATGCATCATTCATGGTGGAAATTTACAGCGTACCATAGTGAACATTCAGTGATGCACATCATAATAAAAAGCTACACAAGTGGTAAATAAAAGAGTGCTGAGATTGTTCATTGTCTGTTTGTCTTGTTGTTTGGACATGGGCTTGTTCCATGTCCTGGGACAAGAGGTACCCCAGTTGACGCTCTTGATGACGCTATTATTACTTGCAATGACTTTAAAACTCAAATTTGCTTTGGACCCAAGTTGAGTAGCACATGGTGTAGGTACTCGTATTCACGGGGCATGAGACTTTCAACCTCTAGTTGGTCAAGCATATGAGTCATAATAGGAACATCAAATGGATTGATAAAAATTAAAGGCAAGGTTGTAAGCACAATGATTTCACCAATCAATAAAGAATCAAAAGATCTCAAAAATCTTGGCATGATTCAATCAAAAGCGATGCAAGAACCTTGTTTGTTTCTACAATTGGACAAACTCATCCAAGTGCTGACACTCATGTTATTTCTCTTGCAACAAATATAAATGCTTTAACACTGATTAGATGCACCTTTGCTAGCATTTTGTTATTTGTTATGGAAGTTATGTTTTGAATACTTGTTGGTATTAAACGGTGTTACATATGCAATGCAAAGTTCTTGTCAAAGTCTTTTTATCGCTTCTGCACTATGTTTGAGTTGTTCGAGGACGAACAACGAGCTAAGCTTGGGGGAGCTGATGCACCTAAAATGCATCTACTTTTCCAAGCACTTTGCTTCATAATTTGCTCCGGAATCTTCCCATATTTGAATAAAACTGCTGAATCTGACGCTGTTTTTAGCAAAGTCTCCTTTCTGGTTGTTTTTGCAGGAAATTAAATCGGAAAAATACCACGTCATTTTTTATGGAAAAGGAGGACAATGTGCAAAGGATGGACACGAGGAAGCGTCGGAGGCCCAAAAGGGGGGCCCCACGCGGCCACTGTACCTGGCCGCGTGGGCCCACCCAAATGGGCCTCGAGCACCGCCTCCCTTCAGCTTTGCGTACCCCCTCATATATACGAAAAAGTGGGTGCCCTAGAGGAGGAGAGCTTTCGCGAAACAGAGCGCCGCCACCACACGATCTTCGTTTTCGGAGACAGATTGATCCAGGATTTCTCCCCGGAGGAGGGATTCGGAGGCCGTCTTCACCGCCATCTTCACCGCCTTCATCTCCATCGACCATGAGCTCCCTCACCATCGCCATGTGTGAGTAGTCCGCTGTAGGCATATGAGGTGGATGGGGATTGGATGAGATTGATCATGTAATGATGCCCGTTATCCGAGATTTTAGGGGTTTATCTTGAGGATACTTTTGTATTGTGTTGATGCACTTATGCTATGCTTAATGCTTGCTACTAGGGCCCGAGTGGCATGATTTCAGTACTGAACTTATTTTGCCCCATCATATAATTGAGTTTGGTATTTATCTGCAAAGTGTATCACCTGCTATTATGTTGAACCTGCGAACCCTAAAAGTGACATATAGGGAAAACAAGGGGGAGATGTTTTAGTTTGAGGATTCTATGTGTTCATGAAGTGTTAATGCGTTGTTCCGGGCTATTCGAAAGGGTAGACCTTAATTACCTGTAGTTCCAAGTTGGCCCCGGTGAAATGGGCAGGTAGGACAATAGATGTTGTGCAAATTCTCTTGGTTAGTACGCACAACTAATTACGGAACACATACCTACATATATCGGAGTTAGAGTAAGCCCCATTGCTAGTTGTTCCTTATTATATGATCAATCTTATTCATGCAACACCCCGCTATCACCTCATGCCTACGTTTTAAATCACTGAGTTACACTTTCATCTTTCCGGTGAAAACTGGGAAATCCTTGTTCATTACTGCTGTTTTATTTGCTACTTGAATCATACTGCTGCCATCACTATCACTGCTGCAAGTTTATTGATATACAGGTGTGGTTGAGAGTGACGCCTCAATTGCCAAAGTCTTATTGGTATTCTTGTGTTCCCATCGTGTCGAACTATAAATTTGGGTAATACTTCCCAACGAAGACTTCAGCGATCCCCTATACTTGTGGGTATCAAGCGGCGGCGCTCAACCTCCAGATCCCGTGCCCGCTTGCTCGTCGGCATCGGGGGCACCGGGATGCGCTGCGGGTTCAGGTGCCAATGCTCGAGGAGCTTGACATCTGGCCACGGCAACGGGACTGCGTGGTCCCAGTACCACTGGCAGTCCTCCTTGCGCACGTAGACGCGGTCGCGCCGCGCAATCTCGGCACCCGGCGGCGCGAGCTCGAAGACGGCGGGTAGCGGCTCCGGCTCCGGGGAAGACGATGGCGTCGGGGAGGGAGCGCGGTAGCGGCGGCGGCGGCCAGATGACGACCCGGCCTCGCCGTCGTTCTTGGCCTTGCCGAACCCCGGCCATCGGAGCGGCATTGCGGCCAGGGTTTGGTCGCCGGAGAGGGAACGGTAGTGGGGCTGTGGAGTGGGGGTGGGTGGGGGCTGGCCGTCCCTATCCCCTGACATTAAAAAGGACTGGGCCAGGGGAGGCTGACCGTCCCCGTGTCACTGCCATGTGGGCCTGGGGAGGACGTCACGCGTGAGCACGCGGACACGCGGTCAGTCCGCAGCGCGTCCGCGCTGACGCAAACCTGGCCCAAATTTGGGCCAGGAATGGGTCGCGGCGGACCAAAAAACGGACCGCGGTCCGGATGGGTCGCCCCGTTGGGCCGTGTTTTTGGCTCGCGCGGACGCGCGCGGAGCCGCGCGGACTCGATGGGTCGCCCCGTTGGAGACATCCTAATCGCAACTCAAATCATGTCTTCTTTTGGTCCGATTTTATCCGTTTGTGGGAAGTTTCAGACAAGTTTTCGCAGACACATTGTTCGAGTTCGATGTACCCACCGACGCCCCTAAACGGACTTAGCCATGTCTTTTCTAATTTCACTAGTTTAGTTCCAAAGTACAAAATTGTAATAAATATGCAAAAGATAAAAACATTTTAGCACAATTTAAAATAAATATCGAGTGACACCCCTAAACGGAAAGAAGTTCTAAATTCAAATTAAGTGATGAATGGCATCCAACACAACGATAGGCACATAATTCATATAAACATACAAAATGACATTGAGTGGTCAATCTTCTCGAGTCAAGATCATATTTTTCCCCTTAATCATACCAAACCATTATCTCGTCCATGGTGGTTGTGTCGGCCATCATATCATCTGGGACTCCTCGATAAAAACCTTCAGATAAACTTCCTTTGTTCTTGCTGTTGATTTTAACTTGGAAGTTGTCGCATTTTTCTGTTTCATTTGGAGCTTATACTTTTGTATGTCCAAAAAATCTCTTAAGAGGAGCATGTTTCCTGAGCTCTCTCAGCTCCCCTTATTTTGTCACTTGAAACCTCTTTGATTGCAACCATTTTGGCTAATAATTTTTTGCAATGACCTTGATGAAGTCGCGCGCTTTGAATCCTTCTTATACTTCCTCCCCCTAAGTTGAAACACACGATTCTCCCTACATGGTGTGGCCTCCTCCTCAAGATCCATTGTTGAGAAATTATTGCTTCCCCGTGTCGCACCCTCTGGCGACACCGGGGGTGTCACCCCGCGCCGCCGCCTCCCACTCCCTCATCTCGCCCTCCTCGCCGCTGCCGTCGCCGGCCTCTGCGCCGTGGCGGTGGCGGCCTCCCCGCTGCCACACAACTGGTGGCGGGGGTGCTCCTCTCCCTCCTCTTCGCGCGGCGTCCTCCGGAGCTGACTGGGCGGCGATGGCGCGGCGCCGGTGTGGGCAAGCCGGAGCGGCGGCTCCGGGGCCGTGGGTCTGCGGCGGGGCGACAGATCCGGGGCCCTCGCGCCCGGATCCGGTGGGGGCGTGCTCGGGCCCGGCCGTGCGGGCGGCGGGCCGGAGTCGCCGGCGTCGCGGCGGCGTGGGCACTGGCGCTCGGCCGTCGTGGCGTGGCTCCTGCGGCGGCGTGGTGCGGCGCGGGTTGCGGCCGAGGTGCGCAACGGCGGCAGCGGCGCTCGGCTGACAGGGCCTGCGCGGGCCCCATCTGGGCCGCGTGGGCTGGCTTCGACGACGACTTGGCAGCTGGGGTGCGTCGGCGGCGCTGCGCCCCTCGCTTTGGCAGGGGTGTGGCAGGGATGGCGGATGTCGGGGCGACGGCCCCGGGGCTGCGGCTGTGGCGGGGTCGCAGGCGGCACGTCGCCTGACGTGGCGTGAGGTAGCTACGGCGGATGCGGCTTGCGATGCTGGTGGTCTGGTCGGCCCTTCTTGGGCGGTTTGCGGGGTTCACAAACCATCGCCGGGCGAAAGTCCTGCCCCAGTTGTCGGCTGGGGCCGACGTCGGCGACGTCCTCGGACGTCGCACCCTTCTTGAAGGCGACGTCGAGGCGGTGGTGTCACCTTCCCTCTGCCAAGTTCTCCGGGGAAACCCTAGATCCCTCGCGGGATCGGGCGTGCGCGGCGCTCAGGCGTCGTTTTGTCTCTTGGGACCTCGCCTTGGATGTTCCCTGGCCAGCGGGGTCTGAGGTGAGCTGGTGGTTTGGCGGTGGCGAGTCTTCGCCCTCGGCTTGGGGTTGCGCGGCCCTGGGGCCGGCGTGGATGCCGGAGCGGCGGCTCCGGGCTTCGCCTCCGCCGTGCTGCGTTGAGGTGGTGGAGCGCTGACTTTTGGTCGTTTGGACGTCGGGGTCGTCGGCTCGTTTGGAGTGCAGCTTTGGAGCTGGCGTGGATGTCGGAGCGGCGGCTCCGAAAGCTTCGCCTCCGCTGGGGCCGGCATTGGTCGCTAGGGCGTCATGGTCGTCGACCCGTGTTGGAGCGCGGTTTTGGAGCCGTCGTGGACGTCGGAGCGGCGGCTCCGGTCTCTCTCCTACTTGTGGGTTGTTTTTTTATGTCGGCCTTGGTTGCTTGGGTAACTTGGTTGTCGATCTGTGTGGAGCGTGGCCTCGGGGCCGGCGTGGTTGAGTTGTATCTTTTCCTTTTGAGGCTTTGTCCTCTTGTTTGCTCCTTCTTTATCAATATAAAAGGCAAATCTTTTGCCTCGTTTCAAAAAAAAAATCATTTCTTCCATGTTTCTTTCTAGTGGCCGAGAGGTGGCTTCAGTGGCTAGCGCGTCTGACTTGGTTGGTTAGCAAATTTCTTCTCCTCCATGGATTTCTTGGCTCTTGCACGCTGATTCTCCGCAGCCGGTTCTACAGTTTGAGTGTCGGCTTAGAATCGAACATGGAAAACGGACATCACTCTGTTTAGGGGTACCGTTGGGGCCTCACATTTGTCCACCCAATCCAAATGGACAGATGGGTGCGGTTTGAGGGGCGTCATTGGAATTTCCTATGAGACTCCCTATATGAGATTGTAAAATTGATTTACAATCTCCTCTAAAAGTTATTAGAGGTTCAAGAGGTGGTGTACAAACTCAAACACCTTAAAACTGACAACCGTATAATTTTGATTTACATGTGGTCCTACTAGTCGGTCAACTACATGTTTCTGTTTTATTTGACACCTTATCCTTTCCGATTTTATTCTCTTAACATTACCAACCTGACGTCTTCTTCCCGGGGATACAATGGGAGCTTTGGATTACTTTAGGATGCGTGGTTCTAGTAATGATATCAATGTGTTGCTTACTTTGGGAAATATGACCCTGACTAGTCCACTCGTCAGTGACTCGGGAAAGAGATCGGTGATGACCGAACGTCCTAAGCTTCGTAGAGGAGCACATACTCATATTTAGAGGCATGAGGATTTGGACAAGTCCGGAGACTTCCGGAGACCCCTAAATGGAACAAATTTTAGCCCTCCAAACACACACCAACTTTCATGTGAAAAAAAAATCGGATCTAGTTTAATCGCTCATATAAGAGCAACACAATCAGACTAAGTGGAACAATATGTTCATAAATTGTGATACGGGGAATTGTTAAATCTAGATTAAAATTAGCATCGAACGATTAGCCCATAAATCTAGATTTTAAAGTGAACTATAAGAAAACTAAAAAGAAAAGAAAAACATACAATCTGGTCATTGTTACGTGCATATGAACGAAGTGGACATTTTTTCTCCAAAAATCAGAATCATGTTTTAAACATGAAAAGGAAATATAAAACAAACAAATACACTAGCAAAATAAATCCGTTTTTCCAAACACGGGTGATTTACGTAAAGTAGCATTGCATAAAAGAGTAGAAACTCATTCTGCCCAAGAAAGAACCGAGTACAAGACAACATCAAAAACATCAAAAGCAAAGAAAGGAATGCCCAAAAGTAAACAAAGAATGAAGATATCTCATATACAAATGGTGTGATGATGTACAACTAAAAGAAACACTCTTTATTCTCCATGTCACATTCCAGTAATGCTACTCCTACGGGGAAATAACTTACGGAAAGAAGTGTACGCGCTGACGTGGGACTGTACGTGGAAGCCGACGACAAAGCGATTTAAGAAAAAAGACAGAAGAAAACGGCGGCTCGGGTTCCTAGCCGAGTAGCCGGTAACTGGCCGTGCCGCTTCCGGTGACTCACGGCGTCGCTGCCAACGTCGGCCCCTCGTTTTCATCAGCGTCCAATCGCCGCCTCCGGCCGCTGGCGTCGCTTAGCTCGCAGCCCACAGGCGAGTTGCTCGCGAGCTGGTCACGGCGCACCTGACGTCCTGCCGAGGTGTTCTAACAGGTTCTCGACCGGACAAGAGCTACGACATAGGAGCAGAGTAGCAGACGGTGGACGCTGGACAACGGCGCAGACGAGAAGCGAACAGCCACAGGTATTGTCGTATTGAATGCTGAGATCGATACAGCTGCTGGAGCCCGTGAGATGATTTGCGCCGGCGACGTACAGCTTTGCCGTTTCATGCACAGGGGAGCTCGCTTCGCGTCCTCGGAGGAGCCCGCTGCGGCCGCTGGTGTCGCCGCCAGCGCGTCTAGATGGGAGAGAATTAATGGGGAATCAAAGATTTTTTTTAATTCCAAATCGAGTGACCTGGATTCCACGTAACCGTCCCACGTCAGTGCGTAACCCTCTCCCCGTAAGTTATTTCCGTAGGTGTAGCATTACTGGTCACATTCTCTATGCCTTGAATCATATACAAATCCTAAATTGATTAATCATCAACACCCAGCTAGCTGTAGCTTCTAATCTCAAGTATAAAAAGGAATTAATGTTGGGACGTCGTCTCCGTCGACGGCGAGCCGTCACGCAGCCATCTCGTGCGCCACCATCCTCCGGCTCCGGTTGATGGTGAGGAGGCAGAGGCAGGCATGCTCCTCCAGCTCCTGCAGCTGGCACCGCAGGTCCTCGCCGCACTCCTCCTCCTCTCGCGCCACCTCCTGCAGCAGCTCGCCGCCCAGCGCGCCCGCCGCGTCCACCGCGATGCGCGCCATGTCGCGCCCATGCTCTAGCTCGTCGTGGGCGCGCCGCACCATGCGGCTCACCGTGTCCAGGTCCCGCCACACGATGTACGCGCCCCGCGCCGCCGCGTCCACCGCTGCCTCCTCTCCGGCTCGCCGCCTCCGTCGCCGTCCGCCATGACGGCGGAGGGGACGCTTATTGAAGGCGGACGTGCGGCGCGCCGACGGCCTGGTGGTGCTGGTGGCGCAGAATGTCAGGGCGGCGGCCGCGCCGATCCCGACGACGGCGTGCGCGGCGAGGACGAGTGCGGCCACCACGGCCGCGGCCGCGGCCGACGCGCCGACGAGCGCGGTCGCCGCCGCGCACCGCGCGAAGCGGGTCGCCCGTGCGATCCTCCGCAACCGGCGCCGTGCCTCCGCGAGGCGCTTGGACAGCGGGCCGCAGCGCGCGTGCGCGTCTCGGAACCCGGCGAGCCGCGCGCCAGACGTCGAGAGCGGGTTGTCGAGGCGCACGTGCCGCGCGAGCGCGTCCCTCGCGGCGGCGGCCCGGTCGCCGCCATCGACGTCGAGCCGGTAAATTAGGCGCCGCAGCACGTGGTGGTGCCTCCGCGCAGCGCCGGCGGCCGCGAGCAGCGAGGAACACGCCTCGCATGCCTCACGCGTGACGTCGAAGTACTCGAGTAGGAGCGCATCCACGCGGCGCCGGTCGTGTCCGTGGCACAAGCGCCACCTCCGCCTGTGCCGCCGGCGCCCGGCACGCGCGAGCGCCTCTGGGCTCGGCTCCAGCACAAAGTCATCCAGAACCGTGTACGAGCAGGACGGCGCGTCCATGGCGGCCACCGTATCTTCGTCCTTGAAGCTGGAGCTGGGCTTAGAAGAGAGCTTGAACGTATGCCTGAGGCTGCGGTGCGCGTGCGACCAGAGGTCGAGGAAGGACCTGGACTTGAAGGCGCGGTCGTACTCCTCGTCGACGTCCAGCGGGCTGCGCTGCCGTGGGGGCCGAGCGGCGCCGGAGAGATTGATGACGATGATGAGTGGTTGCTCCCCTCCATCATGGTGTCTGCGGCAATGCACGAAGAAATTCAAGAAATAATTAAGGTACAGTATATCTTTTTTTCTTCTGCGGATACTATAAGAAAGATCAAGAAAAATAGAGGGAAAAAAGGAAAAGAGGAGGCGTCAAGAAATGGTGTTGAGACTTATGTTAGGTTGTTGTTGCTTGAGTTGCAAGTGAAGTGCTAGCATTTGCAATTAAGAGTGGTAGCTAGTGTGCAACGTTCACAAGTTACTCACTTAGAATTTGGAAACACGCATTAGTTATCAGGTAATTCAACCATGGCTATCTATAGCTCTTTTTTTCCAGAAACGCCGAGTACAACGATAACTATACATACACCTTGTTAATGAGCATTTGGGCATCGTTTCAAAGTGACATCAAAAGATCATCGAGTGAGAGAAATGCGGTGCTCTCGACGGTCTCTTTACCGGGGAAAAGGAGAAAAAGGTAAAATGTAATACTACTTAGGGCGAAAACCTACATACAATTTTGAAAGTTTTGCAAATAATGATGGTATTGTCAGGAATAAAAGAGGTTTTTCTAGATAAGAGGAAGAAAAGAGGTAGAATCAGAACTTACGGGTGTCGATGGTAAACATGGATTTAGCCAGCGAAGAAGAGGACGAAGAAAGCACCATTTGATCGACGACTCCTTGAACGAAGGAATATTTATCTTCTATGTCTCTCTTAATTTATATACGCCTTATATCTTGATATCCCTGGTGACCAATGGAATGTATATGGAAATATCATATGAAAATGTGGCTCCCTCGTATATATATAGGGCCGGATGATCACCATGTATGATTGTCAAGCAATGCAACGATATGGATGGCTGGCTTCGGAGGTCTTGCAAGGCAAGGAACGGAAAGGCCACAAGCTAGCCAAGAACGAAGACATAAATGGAAGCGCGGCAACACACAAAAGGAAAGAAGTTATGGCGACACGGCATGCACAAATGAACACGTACGAAAGCACACACAAGACACATCGTTCCCTTGAGACATGCCAGCTGCTATATCAAGTGAACAAAGCCTTGGCCTCTATATCAGTCGATCGATGCCACGTACAAAAGTTGTTCCTCGTACGGTTATGTTTGACCCCATCTTGGTAGCTTCACGTATACCGTACGTATATCGAGTTTTTTTTTTGCGAAACACAGTACAACACAGGCGCTCACATACGCACACACTCACCCCTAAGAACGCACACACACACACCCTACCTCTATGAGCACCTTCGAGAGTCGGCGGGTCGAGTCTTGAGAATGACGAAGTCACCAGGGGCGTCTCGCTGTCGACGGGAACGTCGCCTCCCACTTAAGAATATTCCGCCTTAAATGAGAAGCACCAGCGTCAAAGCTGGGGTTTGAACTCTGGTGGGCTGAGGGTACAACCACCCTCCTAACCATCTTGTCACAGGCAAGTTCTCTACGTACATCGAGCCTTGCTACTCTCTTTTCAACGTGGCACCACCAACACCAAGTACGTGAGTACGTCGATGAAGCATGCGTACGTGCGTGCAGGCCCGGCCCATCTATTTCGGCCGTCGACTACCAGTTATGGGTCAAGTTACTAGTTAGACCGCAAGCCACTGTGCGTTTACCCCGGCTCCCCTAAAAAATGAAGATTTTTTTGCGTCCTTGCAGACTTTGATCGCCTAAGCTCCCGGTTCAACCTCTTCTACAAGAACTGTGCTCCTTTTTCCAGTCGTATCTCCTGTGCCGGCACGGAGACGACTCGTCACATCCTCTTCGACTGTGCACTCCCCGCGGAGGTACTAGTTGCGCCTCCATATGGGACATCGCCGCGCCGCACTTGGTGGCTGCTGCAGCGTGGGAAATTGGGAGAGCTGCAGTCCTCTGGCAGCTCTGGAAGGCCTGAAACGACTGTGTTTTCAACAACAAGACGTGCTCTGCCTCTGACGTGCTTCACCATGCCGCTGACGACGTGGCCCTTTGGAAATTCAGAGTTCTTGTGGATGTTCGACTTAGCTGTGATGCCCTGCGTGGCCTCTTACTTCAACGCTGAAGAACTGTTTTTTTTTTCCTCTCCTCCGCCCCCATGTAATCTCTCTGATGTAACAAACCTGGTCCCTTGGTGATGGGTCGCTTCGAGTTATATACAAGTGGTGGGGAAAGCTCTTCCCCCGTTATTCTCGAAAAAAAATAACTTTTTTTTTACATACTTGTGTGTTGACTCTTTGTGTGAACTGTGAACTAGCTGTTCGGTGTAGGTCACAGAATATCTAGTGCTATCACATCTTTAGATGCACTCCGTGTTACCATTAAAAAAAGTTTAAATGTTTTAGGAAAAAATGAACGTGAGTGTTGACAAGATATGTCTCTACAACTTTCAAAACTTTCAGATCCAAATTCGAAAAAGCATTAAGAAACAAAAAAAAAAAGACGAATCTAGCATAAATAATGACATTAGTGTACCAAAAAATGACACTATTAGCATGAATACGCCGATCGTGCGTGCGTGCGTGCGTGCGTGCAGTTGAACTAACTGTTAGCTGTTGTAGATGGAGAGATTGCATATAGCGTGCACACATGCATTCACGGGAATGAAGTTGTCGATCTATACTGATCGACGTACCGATGCCACGTACAAAAGTTGTTACTCGTACGGTCCGGTTATGTTTGGCCACATCGAGCCTAGCTCTACTCTCTTTAACGTGGCACGACCAACACCAAGTACGTACGTGAGTACGTCGATGAAGCATGCGCGCGTGCAGGCCCGGCCCATGTATTTCGGTCGAGGTGAGCGCCGCAAGCAAAGGTAACGCCAACGTACGTCGGTGCGCTCGACCGGTGGCAAGCCGGCCGACTAAAAATGGCAACGGGTTAACTATGTACGTGTCGTAGGCCGAAAGCCACAGCTGTGTGTTACGTACCCCGCGGGAAATGGATCAACCGATCGACATCGCTACGAACCAAACTGTTTGCACGCCCGCAGATTCTTGTATATATACTACTGTATTCAAATGGTACAAAGGTATTGAGTAGACCCGATAAAAACAGGAAAACGACAATATATACTAGCCGGAAGAGGTTTGGATTGTAATAGACACGTATTCCCTTCGTTGAATATTATAAGATGTTTTAGCTTTTACGGAATTAGATATATCATGTGTTTCAGTAACTCCCTCCGATCCGTATTATGTGTCGTGATATTTAAACTAAACTAGCACAACCACCATGTATAACGTGTGATACTTATATAGGGTCAGAGGGAGTACCGTTTTGATTTTACAATACCTAACTCAATCCTCCGTTGTCTGAGGATATTTTAGACACTGCTTGAGAAGATTGCTCCTACATGGATGAACGTGTCACTACAGATGAAAGAGGATCAAGAGACCGATGAGGCTTATGAATGTGTTTTGAAAATGTGGGGAATTTTTTTTTGACGCAAAGGACAGTAGGGAAGACCCCTACTGCGTCATTTTCTCATTTTATAAAAAGCAGGGTAAATCGGTACAAAGTCCAGTACTTAAGTTTACAAAGTATCTAGCCACTGTGACATGCCTTGTTACATGTCTAACGAGTCCAAAAGCTTCTTTAAAGAAAGTAAAACAAACTTCTTGACTGATGGCCTGATTGTCGAAAATGAATTTGTTCCTGTGATTCCATAAACTCCAACAGCCAATTATAAGGCTCTCCTTGAAACAGATAAATTTATACCGATTTCTAGCCTCAATAAGCATATCAAAGATGGGCAACTCAGAGTTCCATTCCATGTTCAGCTTCCACCAAAACTGCTGACTGAAGTCACAAGAGAAGAAGAGGTGGTCTTCATTCATCACATCTTCACATAAAACACAATTGCGTGATTCAACATGGAAATTCTTTCTGGTAAGTAAGTCTCTGGTATTTAAACGATCTTGCAAAAGAAGCCAGAAAAAGAACTTGTGCTTAGGCATCACACAGGACTTCCAAATCCATCTCAATGGTGCAGGTGCAAGATCAGCGGGTGCTAGAGCAGCATATACCCTCCGACTGGAGTAAGTCCTATTCGGATCAGTTAACTGCCAGAAATCTTTATCCAGATTCACCTCTCTATTCTGAGTGAATGCCAAGAGGGCATCTAATTGTTGTGCCGCAACCAGAGAGAGCGGAAGGTGAAATAGATCATGCGGGTCCTCACTTAGTAAAACCTCCAAGGCATTCTGGAGTGAGATGTTTTGATCAATTGCGAATGAATGTAAGTGTGGGAAATACTGTCCAATGAGCTCACTGGACCATTTACCAGACCAAAACAAGACCGAAATACCCGAACCAGGCTGGCATATCGATAAATGGAGAAAGTTGTTCAACACACTCAAGCAATCCCTCCACCAAAAAGACCCAACCGGATTAGAGTTCTGCGGCAGTTTACCACCTCGATAATGAGCCTGCCAAATCAGATCCACCCAAGGGATATGTGCTTGTTCATGAATTTGAAGAGAGTTTTCATCAAAAGAGCAGTGTTTTGTGTTCGTAAATTCAAAACTCCAAGACCTCCTGCCTTCTTTGGTTTACACACATTTACCCATTTAACCAAACACTTGCCCTTTTTCTCAATTTCCTTGCCTCTCCACAAAAAGCCCCGTGAAGAACTTTCAGCATGATCCAGGAAGCCCAAAGGCAATTTGAGAGTGCACATAGCAAAGTTAGGGATTGCTGGGGATAGCTTTGACAACCACAAGTCTACCGTCGTAGGAAAGAGTGTCTGCGATACCAATAAGTCTTCTATCAATCCTGTCAAGTATCCCAATCAGATGCTCAATCTTTGGCCCGGTAGTACCCAATGGGAGACCCAGGTAGGTAAAAGGCAAGGATTCAATCCTGCAACCGAATGAATCAGCAAGTTCTTGACACCTAATCACAGAAATGTTAATAGGTACCATCGAAGATTTGCTATAATTCACATGAAGCCCAGTCGAGGATGAAAATTTAGCCAGAATAGATTTCATTCTCAGAAGTTGATCAGAGCAAGCAGGCATAATAATCAGCGTGTCATCTGCATATTGGATTATAGGATATTCAAGTCCAAATGAGCAGTCTAATGGCAGCTCCAGCTGACCAGATTGCCAAGCATCATTGATGATAATTTGCAGCAGCTCAGCAGTGGACACAAAAAGCAGCGGTGAAAGAGGATCACCTTGTCGAACCCCACGCTTACACCAGATCTTCTTACCCGGTACACCATTAAGAAGCACAGAAGCAGATGCTGTGTTCAGTATGGTCCGAACCCAATTCAGCCATCTATTTCCAAATCCCAAATGCTTAAGAACCAGCAGAATGGCATTATACTCAACCCTATCGAATGCTTTCTCAAAATCAAGCTTGACAATGATGACCTCCTTTTTGGATTTATGACACAGATCAATATATTCAAACGCCCATGCTAGACAATCATGAATTGTCCTATTTTTAATAAAGCCATATTGATTTCTGTGAATAACCGGAATGATAATTTTCTGCAGTCTGTTTGCAAGGATTTTTGTAAGGAATTTGAGAGGTAGGCTGACAAGAGAAATAGGCCTATAATCATGCACATATTCTGGGCTATCTTTTTTAGGTATCAAAGTGATATACGCTTGTTGATACTCTGAATATCAAGATTACCCTCATGGAAATCCTTGCACAACTGGTAGAATTGATGTTTAACTGTGCCCCAACATTTCTTTAGAAAAGCACCGTTGAAACCATCAGGTCCCGGAGATTTATCAGTGGGCATAGTGGCAACCACGGCATCAATTTCCTCCACAGAAAAAGGGGCCTCAAGGCTCTGAAAATCAACTTCAGGGTTGGGATGAATCAGGTTATCCAGATCGAAAAGCATAACCGGGTTGTCAGATTGCCCAATTCTATCCTTGAAAGAGTGCCAAATAACCGCAGCTTTGGCATCATGATCCAGAGTAATTCTGTCATCAAGGGTCGTGACACTAGCGATGTAGTTACTTCTGAAACTTTTAGTCGCCATAATGTGAAAGAATTTGGAGTTTTCACCTCCTAATTTGGCCCATCGGATTTTAGCCCTGCTTCTCCAATAAATTCTCTTTGCCTCCAGTAATTTAAGTTGGTGCTCTTTTAGTGCCTTTCTGAAATTACTTTCCTGGACGGAAAGAGTTCTCTGATCTTCAAGACCATCCAGCAATGCAAGACAAAACTGCACGCTTCAATAATCTTGTTCAGTTGGGAGAGATGCCTACTCCATTTCTTAAGCCCATGTCTGAGAGATTTCATCCTGGCAGTAATATCTTGGGCCGAATTCCTATACAGCCCAATATGCTGCCAATGGGTTTCCACAATTTCACCAAAACCAGCAAAATCCATCCAATACTCCTCGAACCTAAAAAGTTGTGCTCTTGGAACAGAACTACCAATCTGAATAAGAATGGGAATGTGATCTGAAGATAAACTCGCTAATGGAACAGCCAATGTGTTAGGGAACTCCGCAGTCCAATTAGCACAAGTAAATATCCAGTCAAGCTTTTCCAATAGAGGATCATTTTGCATGTTACTCCAAGTAAAAGAGCGACCTTTAATTGGAATCTCCTCAAGATCCAAGGTACTAATAATCCTGTTAAATAACAGCATATTATTCACATCACCACCATCCCTATTTCTGTTTTTCGGGCATCGGATCAGATTAAAATCCCCTAGGATCATCCAATAATCCATTGGTGAAGTATCCAAACTAAGCAGCCAGTCAGCAAAGATCTGCCTCTCATCAGCAACAGTGGGCCCATACACATTCGTTAAGTACCAGACCTGAGCACTGAGTTTACAGATGAGTTGCACAGAAACATGAAATTTTGAGGAGCTAATCAACTGACCAGAGAAAAGCGAGCCATTCCAAATGGTAATGATGCCACCTGATCTACCAAGAGAGGGAGAATAAGCAAATTGATTAAATCTCTTTGGGCAAAAATTCCTAAGATAAGTGTGGTCAAATGTTTCTCTTTTTGTCTCTTGGAAGCAGATAATGTTACAGTTAGATTCATCGATCTTTTGCCTAATGTCATCCCATCTGCGTGGGAATTAATCCCCTCAAATTCAGATCCAATATACTCCACATTCTACTCATTAAGAACTGTCGTAATTGAGGCTGTCCTCGGACACATCGCTAGGATGCATCTGACACGGTCCTGTAGCCAGAGCTTGGATGATGCTAGTCGGAAGGAATGGCGGTGGAGGGACATCTTCATCTAGGACCTGACCTTCAAAAGCCTGACTAAGATCAGTAGCTGGCAAGGAAGAAGAGGAGCCATCAGTAGGGGCACCATCCTTGAATCCTGCCCTCCGCTTAGCAATTCGCATACTTCTTCTCACCTCCGCTACAGTCCTGGGCCCCTTGTCTCTGATCTTTTTTGCAGCAGCAAATAGTGCATTATCCTCAATTCCACATCATTCCGTGTTTCAGCCTGGGTGCTGTTAACTGAAGCAACAGTAACTGTAGTAACATGGGCCTCATGGATATGAGCCACAACAGAGGTAACAACTGCAATATTGCCAATTGGTGAACCAGAATGAGAACTAGCATCCTCCACAACAACATGTTCCTCATCAGTAAGTATAGGTGCATCAATAAAACGACTCTGAGGAGGAGTCATCACAACATGGCTGTCCAGCACAGCCGGCTCATGGGCGACAGGGACAATGACTGCCTCTTCGTGTTCTCTGTAGCAAACTAGGGCAAGGTGAGCAGCGAGGGTTTGACGTTTCGGATTTCCTCATGAGAATCTCTAAAATGGATAACACGCCGGTAATGCTGTTTTCTGTTGAACCTCGAGAAGCAAGTACGAGATAAATGTCCATAGTTCCAACAGGTTCTGCACCTAATTTGGTTACAACAATCTTTCCTAATATGTCCCACAGCCAAACAACGAGAACAACAGGGCCTGCTAGCAGGCTGGATGGAGGAGGGTGTACTTGCATTGGGCCGAGGCGGCCTAGTAGGATTGACTGCATGCTGTGTCGGATCCCGGTGATTACGATCAAGGGGTGGATCTGCTGGGGTGACCGAGTCTTGCACATGAGCTTGAGATCTGACACCAAGAGGCACAGTATTTGCACCAGTTAGAACACCAAGCTGACGGGACAAACCAGAGTGAATACGATTAATCCAGCACCAACATTGACCGAAGGCCGAACCACAGTGAAAGACTGAGAATGATCACGTCGAAGCAGACGAGTTCAAGCAGGAGATTGAGACCAGGAACAATCTTGTTCAGCATACCAAAGTAACTCCTCCCGCTGCCAATTCGGACCACCACGACCCCAAAGATGAAAGTAACATTTAAATTGCTGGCAAGCGAAAGATTTCAATTGATATATCAAGAAACCCACAGATTTGGAGCAGACTGCAAATTAAAAAAAACTCTGTCGGACAGAAATTCCACGCAGATCTCATCATGTGCAGCACCCAGAGAAGCCGAGAGGGCCAGACACACATTCAGATCATCCAATCGAAACGACGCACGGGCAAAAGAGACCACAAGGGAGAACCTATGGCGAAGAGAGATGGGATTGACCGGAGTGGCAAAGAGGTCACGAACCTTGGCCTGAAACCAATGTCCCGGGGAGAAATCAAGAGAGTGGGCGATGGAGGCTGGATTGCTGAAGGGATCCATCCTCCGCCGGCGGTGAGGAGATGGTCCAGGGGGCTTCAGATGGTGTGGGCGCCGCCATCACCAAGGGAGTCGCCAGAGCTCGGGGGTGGGAGAGCCATACCAGTTCAAATCGCCTCCTTCCAAGAAATACAGGAGCTCGGCAGGCGGCAGCTCGGGCGGCCGGCTGCCGGCGGAGGTCGGTGCCTGTGGCAGCAGCAGCGGCGGCTGGTGCAGGCCCTAGCCGAGCGGGCGGCAGCCGGGGCCGTGGGAGGCCCAGAGCGGGGCGGCGAGGAGGGTCACGGACGGGACGTCCGAGGTCGCCGGACGGCCGGGGATCCGGCGGCGGCGCAGCTGCGCAGGTGCTAGGTCGTGGCCATACTTCGAAATTCAGCTAAGTTGATTCAAAAAAAAATGTGGGGAATTATGCTCTGCTTCGGCTACTAGCCTACTACGACCCCGACGGCGGCGGGAAGGCAATACCATTTCTGCAACCGCAGCACCGACTGCCTAGTCTACTTGTTTCTGTTCCCGGCCTTGGGGCCGGTGATCCCAATTGACGTGTGATGGTGCTGCTCATCCTATCTATCTGGGTCATGCAATAGCTGGGATGAACTTCCAGGTTACAATTAAATCAACAATCAGTTGTTTTGATCTTGAGAGGCATGACTTGGTTGACTGGTACATTGGCCACCTAGGTATGACCAATCCAGCCACAATGAAGCAATCAACATCGACTATCTAATCGCTCTCGCAACTTGGTTTCGTCCGATTTCTCACGCCAACAGTTTGATACTATACGAGTACAACGCTTTTAAGGGTCTATATTGTTCGACAGATTATATAACAACCATACCAGAAGAACGTGAACATGCACGAAAGTATGGATCTGTTGCCTGTGTTTTTGATCATGTGCACCTTTTGAAAACGCAAGGCGAAACATAAGAAACAGTATATCATGATCATTTGATCATTTTGAAATTAGTTCAGAGGCCATGGCTTTCCTATCAATTTTCTTCTGTCGAGACGACCAAACATGACAATATATTAGGATCATTTGTCTTGAAACATGAACTGGATGACAGCAAAAAAAAAGTATGAGAGTGTGATACACATGCTGAAAATTGATGATCATAAATTCTGAAAATTGATCATGGCCGGTGGCCTTTGTGGAGAGCTGTTTTCTTATGTACTCATGCAAATTTAGACTTTATCATGCTCTATGCATGCAACTCACTTCCTTCGTTCTCATGCTTATATGTGCGCATGTTTTCATTGAACCAAGGACGATAGGTTCTATATATATATATATATATATCCTCAGTAATTTTATTTGCTACTTCATTACATCTCAAGATAGCTCGCTACGAACTAATTATTATTTTTAGTTATCCTCCTCCGTGTTATTGATCGGTTGTACTAGTATAATATCAATGTTGGCGTGAGAAATTGGAGGAAACCAAAATGCGAGGGCGATTACAAAGTAGATGCGTATGGCTTCATCATGGGTGGATTGTTCGTACCTAGGCTTTCAATGGAAACCAAACTGCAAAGGCGATTACATAGTCAGCGCTGCGGCCACCACCACCCGGACCACCACCGTTGAGATGCCACAGCCTGCATTACGTCTGTTTCGTTGTATGGAAGGACAAACTTGTACCCGCCGATGACAACATTTTTTTGCATCGCAGAAGTTCCACACCATGCCCACCCTGCCAAGAAATGGGTTATCCTCCCATGACATCACTGTCCATGATGTAGTCAAACACCCTCGCAGCGTTTGCCGTCTTTTTGTAGGCCCAGTTTGTTGCGCTGCAGTCGACAACTTCCTGCATCGATTGCGGCAAACATGCCGTTGTTATGGATCATGTTGATGTCTTCCACCGCCCACCTCCTGCACTTTTGTTTCCGATGCACTCCAGCAATGTAACCATTTGAGGCAAACTAGTTCGGAGGTCCGAAAAGCTGATGATCAGCGATGGAGCCGCGTCAAACTCGGGTGAAGAGGTGATCTGTCTATTTTTTCTTTGGTGGCTACTACGGTGGTGCCGAAGAAAAGAGATAGGCGCTGGTTTGTCACATAGGTTTATCCTATCTTTTCAGATCTGTAAGATCGGTGTATACATAGTTTATCTTGTCTTTAATTTATCAATGAGAATCGTATTACCATAAAAAAAAACCATTTGACTTTCTTGATAACATGTACATGTACCGTGTGCACACATGCATGTACGGGAATGAAGTTGTCGATCGATGTACTGACTACTGAGATCGACCGATGCCACGCACGAAAGCTGTTATGTGTAGTAGGTCGTGGCTGAGAACTTGCCTGTGGCAAGATGGCTAGGTGGTGGTTGTACCCCTAGCCCACCAGAGTTCAAATCCCAGGTTTGACATTGGTATTTCTCATTTAGGCGGAATATTCTTCAGTGGGAGACGACGTTCCCGTCGACAGCGAGGCGCCTGTGGTGACTTCGTCAATCTCAAGACTCGACCGGCCGGTTCAGTATTTCGGAGGTGCTCATAGGGGTAGGGTGTGCGTGCGTTCATAGGGTGAGTGTGTGCATGCGTGTGTGAGCGTCTGCGTTTGTACTGTGTTTCGCAAAAAAAAAAGTAGGTCGTGGCTGCACGTACGTGGCACGATCAGCACCAAGTACGTGTGTACGTCGATGGAGCATGCGTGCGTGCAGGCCCAGCCCGTCTATTTCGGTCGAGGTGAGCTCCGCAAGCAATGGCGAGCTAGCTAGCCGACTAAATGGCTACGCCTACGCGTTACGTGTAGTAGGTCGCAAGCCCGCCGAAACTGAGAATTTGTTTGTGCAAGATTGTTAGTAGGGTGGTTGTACCTCAGGTTTGACATTAATGTTTCTCATTTAGTCGAAATATTTTTCAGTGGGAGGCGACGTTCCCGTCGAGAGCGATGCACCCGTGATGACTTCGTCAATCCCAAGTCTCGACCCGCCGGCTTAGTATTTCGGAGATGCTCATAGGGCTAGGGTGCGTGCGTGCGTGCGTTCATAACGTTGAGTGTGTGCGCGCGTATATGCGTTTATATCTTGTTTCGCAAAAAAAAAATCATCTATTGATTCAAGAAATGCATGGTGACTGGCTCAAAGGGAAGTCCTTAGGGCAATCTCTATTTGACTCGACCAGGTAGGAGCGTAATGCGCTCCGCACACCATGTGGCTTATGGGCCGGCCCAATAGGTGCACCTGCTTTTGCTTCTTTTTTTGTTTTCGTTTTTTTGGCTGTTTCATTTTTTCTTCTTTTTTGTTTTTCATGTTTCTATTTTCTTTTCGTTTTTCTTTTTTGTATGTTACTTTTTTCTTTCTTCTTTTTCTGTTTTTCTTTTAGATATTTTATTTTTATTTTTAGATTTTTATTTTTTTTGAAAAATGTTAAATTTTAAAATGTGTAGATTTGAAAATTGTTCAAATGCGAGTTCGTTTATTTTTAAAAAATCATTCAAAATAAATTTCTGTTTATAGAGTTTTGTCTGTTCACTTTCTTAAAAAAATAAAAATTATTTCCTTTCATAAACTCTTTTCTGTTCACATTTCTCGATGCTCGCGGCTCCTCCTATCCCACCCCTGCGCTTTTCGAGCGTCATCAAGTCACAATCCCTAGTCCAATCCAACAAAATGGGTCGATCCATACAATAAGAACATAAAATTGTTTTTTCTATTGTTTTGACGGGTATTGATATATTCACAATGTTTAATAAACAATAACTGTAGAATTTGGTAATTGAGAAAACAAAATGTTTAAGAACCATATTTCTCCCTAATTCATGAACATAGACCTTTCTAGCAGGAAGACATTAGACATAAATATTTTCAATCTCCGATAAGCTGTGTTGTTTGAAACAACCCCGCAAATATTGATTCACATTATGTGTTGACATGAGCTGTTTTACTATTTGCGTTTTTGTCTTGAACCTTTTAGTGAGAAAAACATGGATAATTTGTAAGACGGTTGAATAATTGATTTTGGGCGGCTAAAAACCAGAAAACATCTCAAGCATGTTGAACCTCGTTTTCAAACTCTCAGACACCTTTTTAAAGTCCGGGGAAACATTTTTCCAAACCGCTGAACATGTTTTGAATCCATCAACGTACTTTTCTATACAACCTGAATTTTTTTCGAACCTCCACAATTTATCGCAAACATCGTGAATATTTTTCTGGACCATGAACCAAATTTACAACAAGAATGTTTTTGAAAAAGTGTAAAACAGAAACATAAAAGAAATAAAAACATATAAAATAAATAAAATAATAGAAAAGAAAAAGAAAAAGGAAAATATATGCATGCGAGGAGTAACGCGGACCGTTAAGGTTAACGGAAAAGGAAAACACATTCCGCTCCCTCATCACGCCACGCGCATGGACCACTCTTCTCGATTCCCCCTTCTCTCGCACGACACCGTCGCCTTCGCGCCGCCGTCGCTGTCCCGGCTAACGCCGCCACACACCGGCGGTCGTTCCCCTTCCGCTCCGCATTCAGCGCGCCCCCGCAGCTAGGCCTAACCGCGCCGGTTGCCGGCGCGCTCCAGGTGCCTCTTCGCCACCGGTTCCCCCTCGGCTCTCCCGCAGCCCCTGGTGGTCCACCGATTCTTCCGATTCCTAGCGCGGCTGCCTCCGGTATCCTCCGGCTCACAACGATTCTGTAAGACTAGAATGGCTGGCTGGGCCTCCCGCACCTCCGGTGTGGTTGTAGGCCTGATCGCCCCCGGATTGACCTCCATGCATTTGGTGCTGGGTAGAACCATTCATATGCTGCTCTGCTTCGGCTACTACAATCCCAGCGCCGGCAGACGGTAGTACCGTGGATGCAACCCCGGCGTCGACTCCCTACTCTACTTCCTCCTGCCTCGGGCTCCATCTCCATTAAGTTCTTCGGTTCCCACAATTGGTCTGATTGTTTCTGTGCCCGGCCATGGAGTCGGTGATCTCATTTGGTGTGATGGTTCTGCTCGCATGAACTTCCAGTGACAATTAAATCTACTAACAATTGTTTTGATCTTGAGTGCCAGGACTTGGTTGAGTGGTCCATTGGCTGCCTATGTACGGCCAATCCACCCATTGATGAAGCCAACATCATCGACTGTATAATCATCCTTGCATTTTGGTTTCCTCTAAGAGCTTGTTTCTGCCAAGGGTAAGGTATAGGAATTGGCATAAGACACAATAGACATTTGTTGGAATTCCAAATGAAATGACATGTCAATTCCATGGCAGCCAAACAGGTTGAGCATGGAATCACAAATGAATTCCATGATTTTGGCTCGAAATGATGGCTACCAAAATTTCTCACGACGACATGATACTATACTTGTACAACTTTTTTGAGGGCCTATATCGGTCTAACTTAACACGCATGCGTTCGGTAGATTGTATAACCTGACCAGATGAACTTGAACATAATGTATGCATGTGTTGCCTGTGTTTATGTTGGTCATGTACAACTTCCAGAACACAAGGTAGATCATAAGAATCGAAATATCATAATCATTTTATAATTAATTTAGAGGTCATGGCTTGCCTATCAATTTTCAGTTGTCGAAATCACCCAAGATTACAATAGTTTAGGATCATTTGTGTTGAAACATGAACTGGATGACAAAAAAAGAGTACGAGATTGTGATACACATGCTGTAAATTTATGATGACAAAGTTCTGAAAATTTATCATGGTGGCCTTTTTGGAGAACTGTTTTCTGATGTACTCATGCAATTTAGACTTCATCATGCTCTATGCACCTCACTTCCTTCGTTCTCATGCTTATATGTGTGTATTTATTGTTCATTGATCCAAGGACGATAGGTTCTATATATATACCAGTAATTTCATTTGCTACTTCATTGCATCTCAAGATAGCTCGCTTGCAACTAATTATTTTTCTTAGTTATTCTCCTCCGTGTTATTTATCAGTTGAACTAGTATAGTATCAATTTTGGCGTGAGAAATTGGCGGAAACCAAAATGCCCTTTGTTCAACCTGTCAATAATTGTCACCGGTTAGATCTGAGAATTGGTTGAGGCGTAGGTTAGATCCGGGAATTGGTTGAGGCGTCGCCGGTTGTGCATGACCCCTTTGTTCAAGTTTTCAATCTCTGTCACATGCGCCTTAAATATATGGAATCTCTTGGCATTGTTGTCGAGGTAGCAGCCGCGCCATCGCTTGTACAGCTCCTCTGGCATAAGTGCACGGTAGTGTAGTTGATGCCACTGGCCACGGGTGCGAGGGCCAGCAGCAGCATGCTCGTCACCAAGGGAGCATAAGTCACCATTGTAACTTTTTTCTGGGTATGATGACTGTAGTTAGAGTGTCCGTGTATTGCATGTTTATATACAACTGTATTTTGACCAGAACCAGCACAAGTATGGTAAACTGGTAAGTATTAGGTAGCTGGTAGCAATGCTCTGAAACTAATATTTACCTAACAGTGAGCAGTAGGAGGTGCTTGAGGGAGGTTAGTTGACAATAATTGCAGTATATATGGTACTGCTGTTAGCACTGAGAATGGAAGTGTTCGACATAGCCACTAGGTGTGTGTTCAGCTGGGACTCGATGGTTTACATTATATGTTCAAGTTCTTGATGGAGCACCCTGCGAGCCATCAGATTTTCAGTTAAAAAATTAGTCTGATGGAACTGATACGCCTGATCAAATGTTCATTCCTGCCTGGTTCAGTTAAAACCAGTCTGTTTTAGTTCACAATTATTTTTCGATTACGACAAGTTCACCCACCCTTGGTTTATATGCCTTATAGACAGGAGAGTGTCAAAGTGATGTGTCAGGTCACTACAAAGCACATTCTCTGTAGCATCTTTGAAATCTAAATAAATCCATTCATTTTTCGTGCCATCGTTTCCGGTCTATGCACATGTTGCCCATATTATCAACGAGTTGTTTGGCATCCAGATGGAGATCAGTTGCTGAAACGAAGTTTTGTAGCTAGATTTGTCCAGGTACTTGCTTGTTCTTTCTATCGCCAACAGAAACGAGTGAGATTGCACCAGTGACAGGAAGCCTCGTAATGCATGAGACTCCGGAAGCTTTCTTGGATCAAAGGTATTCAGTCTTGACAATCTCCTGTTTCTTATCAAGTTGTGTTACATAGTTGAACCTGTAGTTAGTTCCAAATATATTGATCATTCTTCGACTCTGCTTCTCTACTAGGTGGAGGCTTGCTGATCAAGGTGGAGCAAAATGTAACCACAGCTATAGCATGTACCCTTATCAAACCATCTTGGGAGGAAGTCTCGAAGGGGATATAAATCAGCGAATCCATGCTCGATCGATCCTCAAAAGCATCCACCACGAGTTTCATTCTTGTCTGGTAAGCCAGTCACTGAGAAGACAAGGATGCGAACAGAGGGGAGCATCACAATACTGGAACGAAAGGAAATGCTGGTGCGGGATTTCATCGGTTCTTTTTCACATTGCGTTTCATTCTTGTCCGGTAAGCCAGTCATTGCCGCGTTATGCATTCCTCCTTAACTCTGTCATATAAATCGAAAATTACACAAACCGTGGTTCCTGCCCTAGGTATCTGGTGTCCTCTGCTCCCGCCGCACCCCTCTTCACACATGTACCGTTCTTCCAGTCCATGCTCCAGTGAGGACAGATTGTGTCAGTACTCAGCAGATTGGTGCCGGCTAAACCAAAGAAAAAGAGAAGTAGCGTGCCGTCAGTTAACGTGGCGTCCACCTTCCTCCTGCTCTGCTGCTGGAACCTGTGGAAGCACAGGAACGCGGTGGCCTTCCGAGAGCAGCGCCCCTGCCTCCCTCTCCTGCTCATGCTTTGCCGAGACGACGCCCATCTGTGGCGCTCGCGGCTGCCTACGGGCCTCGACACGGCGGCTGACTCCTGGCTGCACTGCTTCGGCACAGGCGCATGATCTGCCGCCTGTCGCCACCTTCTTTCCCACCCCATGTAAAAAAAAAACTCGGCCATTTGGGTCTGACACATATATATCTATATAAATGATTCAGGTGGGGCTTTGTCCCCCCCGGTGAAAATGCAAAAAAAAAAAAAAAGCTGGCCAAGCAGCGGCAACCACTTTCTGCCAAATCAGTTTGATCTTTGGGACAGAGAGCTGCAACATTAATATTCATCCCCAAGTTCAAATTTCGGATCTACTAGACATTCAGTTCATACATAGTGCTGGTGCCAACAATTTCTTGGGCTTTTATCCTCCTATACCAAGCTTTCTCTCCACGCTCCCCGATTCACGAATATGTCACAAATAGCTGTAGCTGTAACACCGCCAGTATCTCGAATCATCGGGCTGTTCCGAACACTTCAAGGGAGGAACCATGCATGCGAGTACCGCCCTGCATCCGTACGTACGTCCACAAAAGCAAGTCCGGCAATGCTACGTGCACACCTGATTCCCTGCAGCAGGTGTAGTACAAAAATACGTAACATTAATACAGCACAAGCGACGCTCAACTGCACAGATGTGCCATGTGTACAGCTTTATAGAGAGCTCTGCGCCATACCAAAGTACAAGCGGTCTTTGACAGGCTTCGCTCGATCGGCATGGAGGTTTTGGTTTTCGCTAATCTGCCGCTGATATGGAGTTCTCGATGTTGCTGCTGCTACCACCTTGTTCTTCTTCATCACGAATTTCTATCACTGACACTCCCTCATAATGTGCAACCACAACCCTAATAGTTAAAGAGCATGTGGTTTACTAATCTAGCATCATAGGATACAATTATGAAGTAAATGGCCAAAACATGGATATAACTAAGAAGGCAGTGAGGCAATGATCTTGGGCAGTGAAAAGAAAAATAACAGGAACAGGAAGTGTTGATTACCTTCCTGACTCATTCGAACAGGCAAAACCAATTAAATATGAACGATCGCCAATGTTAAGTATTCTCTTCAGCCTGGGGGATGTGAAGCGCGCAATAAGTTGCCATGAAGATAAAATACGTCAATCACATGCAAAAAAAAAAAAAAAAAAACTTGTAAGTAGGCTTATGGAACATGCATCTAGTGTAATATTCAGTAACACAATCCATGATGTATTAGTTGACGTATGTGCAATGAGATTTAAGGGTGACATGTTCTGAAGGGGCTGTACCTGAAATCAGTGGAGCTCCAAAAGTAAACATGACCACTCAATATAATGTACCTGTAACTAGAAGTGGAAGTTTGGCATGGAAAAAGATAGACCAAACTCCAGACCTATGAGGTAGTGTACGGACGCACTCCTTTGTCTGCATGTTCCATATCTTTTTCGAAAATAAAGCTATCCATTTATTAGAAATGTTATATAGGTATTGCATCAATAAATTACTGAATAAAATAGCATACCTTGGCAGTGTCGTCAGCTGAGCCTGTAATTAAATGCTGCTGACCATCACGTGTGAAGAAATACAGGGACCACAGGGTGCCCGAGTGCCCAGACAGAGTATGCTTAAATTCGGGAGAATCAAGATTCCAAACCTGACCATAGATGTAACAGCCTCCAGTTAAGGTATGGCAGAAAGTGAAACCTATTCCGGAAATCCGTAGTGGCTCCCGAGCTCCCGTTATTTGAAAATTTTCAAAAATAGTACTTGTTTGCTTCAATAAAATCTGAATTTTTTTAACACAAATACATATACATATTAAGTCAGTAAGCCAGAAATTTTGTAAAAAACTAACATATATTTTGGGTTACACAAAAAAGAGAAAATTCGAACAGATTCAACATACTATTTTCACTTTTTATTGACCAGAATTTTGTTATTTTTATATAGCTCGAAATACGATTTTTTTGCACCCATAATCAGCATCTACGTAGAGAACATGCATATGTATCACCAGAATTATTTTTGGATTTTTTCAATCTTAAATTTAAAATTTTCAATTTTTTATAAGACCAGGTGCACGGGTGCTCAGGTGCCACAAATCTGCATCCAACCTAGGCAAATCGACCAAATCTAACCCTTATGCAAAACTTCAACACGAAATGAACCGACTTCAAATTTTTAGCCGGATCTAACCCTTTTTGGTACCGCTCAACGTATTGGCGGTACAGTTAGGTGTAATACCGCCATTTTTATTTTAACGGTACCGCGACTAACCTTACCGCCGAGGCGGTACGCTGTACAAGGCTACCGCCAGATGAGCCGGCGGTACCACGAACAATTCTACCGCCAGAAGGTTTGGCGGTAGCCAAAAGGGTTAGATGTAGATTTTCTTTTAAAAAAAGTTCATTTACGGCTCAAGTTTGATACAAAGGTTAGATTGGTCAAAATTGCCTCCAACCTACTCCATCATCAAAGAAAGAAGAGACAGAAAGCAAAACCTTTATAGTCCAATCATCAGATACACTAGCAAAACTGTTGTTGTCCTCCGGGTTAAATGCCATAGCATTGACCTCAACTGAATCTTCCTTAAATGTTTGCATGTGCTTCCATCCGTGGTCCCAGTCCCAAAGCTTTATTCCCTCACGACCTGATGAAAGCACATACTTTGGGCATGTTCGGCAACGGTCTAGCTTCTCAAAATCCTCAGATCCGGCTCCACAAGCCCAATTCCAGCGTCAGGGACGGAGCACAAAACGTTCGGTGCAGCTCCAGATTTTAGAATGGGCTGGGAGCCCGTTAGGGTGTTTTGGGCCGTTTCGGTAGGAGCAATTTAGCCCACAGGAAGAGGACCTGGTCGTCTTCCCCAACTCACGCACGATTTCTTCCCTGCGCCGTCCACTGGCCAGGTCGATTACCCTCGCTCCGGCGCCATCCCGACGAATAGGTCGTCTCCCCTCACCCTCCGGGAACGGCCTCGCCCAGGAACGCACCGTGGCCTCCCGAAGCAGCACACAGGAGGAAGGCGGCGACCTCGGATGAGGTCGAGACGGCGCGCTGGGAGGAAGGCCGCGACCTCGGGCGAGGGCGGAACGGCGACCTAGGAGGACGGCGGCGACCTCGGGGGAGGGCGTGCCTCTACAGCGGCTACAGGAGGTCGTACTCGGTGGGGTGCCGGGCGAGTCGGGGACGCAGTGGGCCGAGCGCGGCTGGTCGAGGAAGCTCCTGGCGGCGAGTCGGGGAGCAGTGGGCGGCGGAGCTGCGTCGAGTCGAGGAGGCTCCAGCGGCCGCCGGAGTCGGGGGTGGCGGCGGCGAGTGTGTGGAGAAGTGGAGAACTGGATAACAACTCGTTTCTGTGATTGTCTGCTCACGCGTGGAGAAGGTCTCGCTCGGGGAGAGAAAGAGGAATAGCGAACCGATCATTTTCACTTGGCGGTGGCAACTCCTCCGTAAATAGCTGCTGCTCCGCGCGAGGCTGATCCACGGATCGTTGAATTGGGTGCTCCGAAAATTACACTGCGATTCCGTCGAGCTTCGCGGATCTGGCTTCGCGGATCTGCTATGTTCGGCACTGCTCCAGCTCGAAGCGATGCGAAGCTGGGAGCCGGAGGGTTGCCGAACACGCCCTTTGTTGGGTGAATGACTACTGATCTGAGACCCCATCGGTCCGCTTTGAAACTAGTGATTTTTTGCATTTCTCTTTTATAGTCGTACACATATATGAAACCATCAGATGATCCAACCAGACACCATCCCTTACGTGCAATGAATTTAACAGAGGCAGCTGTAGTAAGAATGATTATCTTATTAGCATATCCGTGTAGGCTGGAAGAAATTTAATTATGCCAACAAGGAAATAAGAGATCTTGCCTGTAACTTTATTTTGGATTTGAATAGAACCCATAGATTCCTGCCAGTAAATATGAATGAGTTGTCTCTTAGTCCAATGCAAACCAAAGAATGGTACATTATCCAAAGCAAATTGATCTTTTTGTGATGACCCATTGCATACCACGACAATTCTAATACACCTAAATGAAATGGCTGGAGGGGTTTCCCCGAGGTGTTGGGTAAAAAAGAACACTTTTAATACATCCATGTGAGGAAGATTTTTTTATCTGTAACCCAGAACTTTAATACTGCTGATACATGGGTTTTTAATATGGCTTCCGTTGACAATTGGAAAGCATAGGTTTTTCCTGGTATTTGGCAATCAAGAGAAACTTTATATGTACTCAGACTGAAAATTTCATCGGGTCGTGATACATGGGTTTTTAATATGGCTTCCGTTGACAATTGGAAAGCATAGGTTTTTCCTGGTATTTGGCAATCAAGAGAAACTTTATATGTACTCAGACTGAAAATTGGAGTACTAGAAAATATAAATGATTCGTCTCTTAGTCCACGCAAACAAAAGAATAATACATTATCCAATGCAAATTGAGTTTTTATTGATGACCCATTGCATTGCCAACGGTAGTTCTAGCGCTATTAAATGAAAATGGATGTGGGGGTTTCCCTAAAGTGTTCGGTAAAATGGATTATTTCAAATACTTCCATGAGAAGAGATTTTTCAATGTACCCAAAACTTTCATACAGCAGACACGGGTTTATTTATGGCTTCAGTCAACCATTAGAAAAAATAGGTTTTTTTTGCAGTATTTGGGAATCAAGAGAAACTTTATATGTACTAACTGCTGGCACAATACACATTAACTTGCCTGCGTGTCATAGTTCCATATGCGAGCATACCCAAAGTAATGACCTGTAATAACCCTGCATGACGAGAAGATATTTTACGCGCCATAGTTCCATACAATGCACTCACTGAAAGCAGAACTACTGATATTTGATTGCTCATACTATGCTAAACACTCACAATGGCTCGGTCTGATTTGCATCCATGTGGTGGATGCCGGGGATGGCACTCTTATCCTCAATCGATATAATCTGACCGAGCAAAATTCTTGATAACACTAGAAAAATCACCTAAAATGGAAGATCTACGGAAAAAAAAGGAAAATCATACCTTTATTGAAGGTGGGATTGACTGCTACAAGGTCAATGCATGAAGCAAAAGAGAAACATAAGGAGGCATCAGTATATCAACTCATCTTTGGAAAAAAAGTATTTCAATGCCATAACACAATCAGCTACATAATGAATATAGCTGAGCTATATTATAATTTATATATATTACATAGAAGAGGGCATCTAGCATGAGGCCACCTTCACGAGAGGGCCACGGATGGCGAGGGGCAGCTTGCAGCGGTAGTGTGCTGGTGGCACGTGGCTGAAGGTTGACGTGGAGGGAAGTGCAGTGCGTGCGCAGGGGTGGTGCGAGCATTTTTCTCTTTTTGTCTTTTCAATTTTTCTCTCTTTTTTTGCGAATAATAGTAAGTGTAGTACGTAAACATATTCAATGCAGTATAGAATGAGAAATACATTACATTGTGACGAAATATGTTTTGGCGCATTTTACTGATGCATGTGCTACAAGCTATCACATTCATTATTCAATAGATCTTGAAAGTAGTACATCGGTAATTGCCCCTAGTATTTCTTATGTACATTCTTCGTAGCACGTGTTGTGGTGATGAATAGATGCGAAGATTATTACAACAAGTTTTGCTGTGTTTTTCCATTTTAGTAAAAGAATATTTTCTCCAAAAGTACGGTGATATATACCCAACATTATGTTATTTTGAAGGAAGCGAGAAATAATTATTTCTAAGCCACTATCAAGAACCTCCAGTATAAATATAAAGAGATAAGAAGATCGAGTTCATATGGCAATAAATGTCGACTTGGAAATGATCATTTCTAAAGTGACGAGAAATAACTATTTGTAAGTCATGTGAGCTATCGATACTCGGTGCCTTCTATGTTTCTAAATGGATGAGAAAAAACTATTTCTAAGTCGAGTAAGCTATAGACACTCCTTATCTTTTTCCACACTTCCAAGACCACTTAAATTTGTGTTGGATTATTGAACGTCCCTTGAATCGTAGCATGTACTTCACATATCCATGGGTATATAAATTTTGGTGAAATAATATGGATAGGATATTTGATTTCGTAGTCTCCTAAATCTCGATGAATTTTAGTAGTCCGGACATTATTCTGATGCATTACATGGTATGTACTGTTTAGTGAGCAGTGGGATAGTCACAGTCAAAGAAAATCCACTTCTAGTTCATTTATGTAAGTATCTTTTATCACGGTAGTACGTGATGTGTATAGCTTTGACAAACAGGATTATAACACGGATATTCACAACGGGTAGTAGGTGCATCTACCTACTACCAAAAAACATTTTTCAAAATGTCAAAAAAGTCAAAATAAAAATTTCGCATGTAGTTCAAGACGTATTATGTTAGCACGGAAAGTTACGGGAAGAAAAAATATTTTTTGCAACCTGTGCAAAAAAAACAAATTCGGACGTACGAAAATGTCTTTATACGTATCAGATTTTTGTCTTTTTTGTACAGCTCACACAAAATGTTTTTTCACCATGCCATTTTTTGTGCTAACACATAATGTTCTAATGTATATCCGGATTTTTTTCTGGAATTTTTTGACATTTTGAAAAAATACTAATTTTTTTTTACATAATGGGTGCATCTAGACCCTAGAGCCAAATCACCGTTATAACACCCATAGTATCCAACACTTTACTCGTCCAGAAATAAATATTTAGTTCAACAAACTGACCTCAAATATCGTCTCTCCTTGCGGAGCACAAACACATTTCAAAGTCACCTTGTGCACAGAATTCCCCAACTCATTCATCAACTCTTCCTCAGTAATACCTTCGTAATACGTAATTGTATGCAGGATTAAATCGATGTTTCTCTCTTGTGGTATGTTTGCCTGTTTATTCATTATCCCTATGTGAGTGTAAGTGGTCCCTGGTTCCACAATGCCAAGCAATGGCCTATCGAAGAAGCACGTATGCTCATCGGTCTTCTTCACAAGCGCATACGCAACTTTCTCACTTGTGTTGTTTGTTAGGTCAAGTGAGCACGTGATCAACTTGTTGGGTTCAAACCGAAAGCAGAGCTCTGGCGGGTAAACGTCAAGAAGCGAGCCTGGGGTTACCTGCAAGAAAACAACTCATATATTCAACACCCTACCATATTTCCTGCTAAATTACTATTAATTTCAACTACACACATGCTTAATTAATTCACACCATACATAATACTCCCTCCTACATAAAATGATGTCTTAACTTTGTCCAAATTTACCTGTATGTACACACTAAACCATGTTTACATATATGCAAATTTAGACAAAGTTGAGACATTCTTTTATGAACGGAGGGAGTATATCATACATGCAGCTACGTAGTTATACTATAGATGAACTCTACTATAGACGACTACTAGCCAGAGGAGATCCACGGGGACGGTGGCTTTTCTGACGAGCAGATGTGGGTCAGGTTAGTCCTGGTGGCAGCCTCCGTGAAGCTGCTGTCACTGGTGACAAAGTAAAGGATGGATCCGGCACAGCTGTCAAGTTTTCGATTTTTAATGGCCGTGGGCATCCATTTCGAAGAATAATGGCCTGAATCTGTTGCGGCCCATCGCTTGGTTCTGGAGCAGGCCCATCATCGCATGGTTGCGTGAACCCTGCCAACGCCCATAGGCGATTCCAGCGATGCGTGGACGCAGGCGGCAGCTCCTCGGATCAGGCGATAACCGGCTATAGCCTAGCTCTATCACGATTTTGGTTTGCCTCAGCCCGTGAGCCTCATAGGTCTTTTTGGATTTTATATTTATATAGGAGTATTTATAAATACAAAATATAAAATCGTATTTCTATGCGCGTTTCCGGCGACCTGGTATGTACATGAAATAGCTAGTAGGCTAGCAGGTAGTTCCTTAAACTGTCCTCTATTCTTTAACAGGAATTCTGCAGAATCAACTCATTTTGTAATTTTAATTTGGAGGGTTTGGTAAATTTGGGTAAACTATATCCTTAAGGTTTCGATTCTGGAAAACTTAGCGATTTTGGTAAGGATCCATGTCTCTATATTACTGATGTCCGCACATATTTTCAACATAGCAACAATCACCGATTGTATCCTTTGTTTTGTCGGTGGCAGAAACTAGTAATTGTTTTGCCTCTTACCACTCTACAATTGAGAGGTTCTTTTCGGCCATGAAACTAGTAAAAACTCTTTTGCGTAATTGCCACAATGATCACGGTTTGAGCGATGATGCTCTTTCAAGTGGAGAAACAAGAAATAAAAAATGTCACCAGTGACCAAGTTGTTAATTATTTCATGGCTTTGAAGAATCGAATGTACTAGATGAATAAAAGGTAATATTGAAAACTTTAACCACTTTAACTAATTTTGGTCATTCTACTATGTTCCACTTGAGAATTATGTCTACCTTTTATCTTGCATATTATTAAAACATGGTTTTCGATGATATATTTTGGAATTTGAAAATGCAAGACATCTTTTTCAAGTAACTTTGTCCTTTGTTTCATCGATATAGTAGGCTTTTTTATTTTTTACTACTAGTTTTTCTTTTATTTATACGCTGTCTCTTATTATGTCATATTATCATGTTACAACTTACAAACCATACTTTTAAATAGTAGATTTTTTCTTGGGAATTTTACGATGTAGTAAAGTGGTGCATTAGGGTGACTCGAGCTCCAGCTCCGCCCCTGGGTTAAAGAGATGTTGCGAGAGGTGTGGCAATGTAGATGGGAAGGATCTTGCTGGTGATGGTGACAAAGTGTAGTAGTGAGTTCCTTGCTTACATTAGTGTCCCTGCACTGCATTTCTCATGGCAACTGTCTATTGGCTTCCATAAATGCACACACAGAAGTGCCAAAACATTTTGACAAATACAATAAAGAAGTGTTTAAGTAAGTTTCCATATTTTGTTAATCTGATAATCATGAATCTGACCCACTAGATAGTTTGGTATAGTTTTACGAGGACTGTTTATAGTGTAAAGCATTCCTATACAGCTTTCATAAATTCAGTTACGACATCATATAAAGTGATGATCATACCTGATATACGGCATTAAGCATTTTAATTATATCCTTTGCTGTAGGTCTTTTCTCCATACCTGGGTCCACACATTTTAAGGCTATGTCGATGCATTGTTTTACTTGTAGGCTATATCTTTCCGTTGACATGTACTCCGATGTGGATTCAAATTTGTTCCTCCAACTTCCAAGTACCTATGCATTAGCAACAGTGAGCTAGAGTGATGGCATAGATGCAAATGCGATATTCATTCAACTTACTTCCTCTGTGAATTGCTGGCAAGATGTAGCAGTACTCTCGGGACTATCGAGCTGAAAATATGGATAGTGCCTACGCCCTATGACTATCTCGATGATGATAACACCCAAGCTGAAGATATCTGCCTTCTTAGAGATTAGGCCTTGGGTTAAGAATTCTGGGGCCATATATCCGCTGTAACAGAAATTTCAAGTAAGAGCATGGTAAATGTAAACAAAAGGCTGAGAAAAAAGAAAAACAACATAGTTGCAAGTGGCGTAGCTTACCGTGTTCCCGCACAGTTATCAGTGAAATTTTTTGATTGCTGCTCCCCAAAGATCCGTGACAGACCAAAATCCGCAATTTTAGGTTTCATATTAGAGTCCATCAATATATTTTCAGGCTTAAGGTCCAGATGAATGATACGACATTCCTCATGAAGGAAATGCAAACCATTGCAAATCCCCATGATTATCTTGTATCTAATATTCCACTCAAGGTCCAAAGATCTATCTGAAGAGTTTAATAAACAAAAGAAAAATTATGAGCATATACATAATTAATATTCTAGGTGTGTTTCCTTCCTATAAAGAGAGATGCCGACATAACTTCCCGTATAAAAAGATGCATTTTTCTCCAAGTCTTGTTCTCTCCATTTGTTTGTGGCGTAATTGTGCCACATGATAGTGATGAAATATAATGATGTAATATAGTTTTTATTGTACCAATGTATAGATCGGTCGCCCTTAGGCTAGTAACTAACACAATTATTTATTATTTCATAACATAGCCGACGAATACTTTTGAGCCCTAGATCTAACTAAATAACTTACAGAATGAAAAATAGAGAAATAAAACATTTATAGCATGATGGTTGACGATACCACCAATATGTCTGTCGAGGCTTTTATTGGATACATACTCAAAGCAGAGTAACCTTTTTGGTATTTCAGCCAAAATATGCTTCCCACTTCCACTTGGTTGCTCAATCGCTTCCCATCTTGGTTCTACACAGTAACCAACAAACTGCACTACATTCTGGTGCTTGATCCCCATAAGATAACTGATCTCATTCTGGAATGCCTCATGTTTTAGATGTAATTCGGAAAGCTTCTTCACCGCAATAATTTTCCCACTGTGAAGAACTCCCTACATTGTAAGTTAAAACTTTCTTCATAACATGTACATGTGTCTCTTATTAATTAATGTTTCTTACAATTGATTGTGGATTCAGAAGAATTTGCCTTACCTTGTAAACCACCCCATAACCACCTCTACCAAGCTCGCATTCAGTGGAAAAATCACATGTAATTCTTTTCAAAAATTCTAATGGAAGAAACATTGGTGTTGTATTGGGATCTTGTAGCTTCTTCTCCAATTCAGCATTTGAGCTAGTCATTCTGATTACACAAAAACTATTTTAGAAAAAAGTAACTACTAAATCTTTTAAATAGGTATCATGATATGAGTTTGAGATGGTATGTACACATGAGCTCAGAAAAAACTACTCTCGTTTCTCAGCTACTTTTTTTCCTCTCCGGTCAAATACCATCCGTAGAGCAGACCACAAAGTGAATTAGTTGCTCCATGCTTATATGAGTTAATAAAATAATAGGTGAACCATCTACACCCATTTGACGTTACATACTTAAGTTTTTTTTTTGGAAGAACTACAGTACTTTCGTACTGCATATTTTATTGATTTTTCAAAGTATATGTGTTAGTACAAGAGGATTGTACCAACGAGGGCAACAAGAAAAAAAAAGCAAGCAAAACAAACTAAGCAAGAAAAAAAACCAAGCAAAACAAACTAAGTTTGTGCTAATCGAATAACAGCCACAACTCATCCCTTCCAACAGTAGAGAAATAACATTAAAAATTGGTTAGTTTTCCAAACAAACACATTAAAATGTGGATAAATTGTTGTACCTCGGGTGAAAGGTCCTAGCTAGATCGAACAAGCGCGTTCTAGAACAAATCAACGTAAGAACAATGCACAAAGACATAGGTGGCAGAAAATTGTCTTTTCTTTGTTGTCCCTTGTGTACAAATTGAAGGTTTTGGGCGCATCCTACCTAGTTGTACTCTGAGAAAACACCTCGCACTAGTACAGAACGACACATCGGAAACGGGCCAAAAATCCCATCGAAAACGGAAAAAGGGTCCGTGTCCCCGACCCTGTCACTGATGTGAAGGCTCTCATCGGCAACGGACCAGAAAAACCATCACCGATGAGGCATGATTTTGGCTACGGTGGCCATCCAATCTCCGTTGCCGATGTATCGGGACATCAGAAACGGAGATTCTTTTTTACTCGTTTGCATTGAGGTTTTTTCATAAGCCTACAACAGCAATACAGTTGCCAATTGACATTCAAAATATCACAGCAGAAGCACAAAGTTGCTAGCAAAACCGTTCATAACGTATATAACAATTGTCACCATTACATAGCATCAAAAGATGAGTTACACATGCTTCGCTAATCCTATCATTCTCATGCCAAATTGTCACCATTACATAACATCAAAAACTGAAAAAACAGAAACTACACCAAGCCAAATTGCCAAATTCTTTGTGCTGAGGCTTGCTCCATCTTGGACGGTGTCGCCGAAATATAATAACGTCAACGCTATGACATTTCGGCCACACTGTCCAAGACACTCTTAATTAAAAAAGTGTTTTGAACAGTGCAGCGAAACGTCACAACAGCGACGGTTCACGGATATGATCCCACTTTATAAGTAGCACATTTAAATTTTGTTCGGATCAGCTTTGTGTTTCTGGATAAAAATACATGGATTGATAGTTAGAGAATAGCCAAAATATGATGCTACATGACATAGATATAATTTAATGTGAAAGAAGTTTACACCTTTAAGAGCCTATATCCGTGTGCTTGCAGTCCGATCAAATGATTTGGAGGCATAACTTGAATGTGATGTTTCCTTCAAGAGCCTCGCCATTTTTTATGCAATGTCGCCGAAATACTATTACTTCATACACTAGCTACACAAAATAATAACGAGGATTAGCACATTGACAGAAAGTTGTGACTGGATCTATTCATCATCGGTAGTACTACAAAGAGTTGAAATTAATTCACCCTACTAGACTTTAAAATAGTGCAAGATACTAGACAAGTTTTCTATATACTAGACAAGTTTTCTATGCTAGACTAGAAAACTAGACAGAAACAATAAAGTGCAAGATACTAGACGAGTTTTCTATATACTAGACAAGTTCTTTCTATGCTAGACTAGAAAATTAGACTTTACAAGAGTTGAAATTAATTCACCCCGAGTACTACAAACAGAAACAAATACTAGACTAGATACTAGACAAGTTTTCTATGCTACTTTAAATAAAGTGTAAGATCTAGTCGGCGACATACTCGGGGAAGATGCGTGGCAATAGACCAACAGATCCGCGTCGGCGACATACTCGGGGAAGATGCGCGGCGGCTCGCCGACGTGCCGCTGGGGGAAGATGCGCCAACGCGCCGCTGGGGGAAGATGCGCGGCAGCTCGCCGATGCGCCGCTGGTGGAAGATGCGCGACAGCTCGCCGACGCGCCGCTGGGGGAAGATGCACGGCGGTGATGCCGGCCCGACGCGCCGCTCAGATCTGCGAGATAAGGGTTAGGTCTGGAGCCGCCGCTACACTGTGACTGTGGAGTGAGAGTGAGAGCGAGAGCGTTAGGGTTGCCGCAGTGGCACATTTATAGCACAAAGTAGAACATCGCAAACGGAGGCGATAAACAACCGTTTCCTTTAATTTCTTCACTGACACACTGGGCCTACTTACAGATGATCGATACAGTAGAATTGAACTAACTATCTACTCTACCTTTTCTGCTTACGCCCTGCCTCCGCGCCATTGTCATCCGCGGCGCGGCGTCGCTTCTTGCCGGTTGCCTTCTCCTCAGGTGTGTGCTCCTCCTTCTCCGGCGCGTCCTCCTCCGGCGCCTCCTCCGATGCCTCCTCCTCCGGTGCCTCCTCCGACGCCTCCTCCTCCTCGTCGTCGTCGTCGGCGTCGTATTCTTCCTGACTAGAATACGGCTCGGGCGGGTCCTCCGGCTCCTCTTCCTCCGGCGACTCGTCCTCTTCGGAGTCGTCTTCTCCTTCGCGTGAAGACGCCGGGTCCGAGTCCGGCGGCCTGTCTTGATCCCACCATGGGACTTCACCGCGGTCTTCAGCGCTCGCGTCGTCGCTCGTGACTTCCTCGTTCTGCCATCAGGGTTCCTCCATGGCGGTTGTGCTAGTGTGGTAGAGAATGTGGGAGACAACGAAGGGGACAATGCGAGAACTGCCTTGCTTCGCGCGGTTCTAGTCACATTTTATTAGCGTCGAGCAGGCGGTTCCAATCCCTCATGAATTAAGCCGCATTGAACAGGCGCGCTTCCAGTTTGCAACTGTAATTTTCTAAGCACGTCGCAAACGGATAACCATAAACAACCGTTGTCATAGAGATACGTATTGGAAACGGAGGTGAATTTATGACCGTTGCCAATAATATTGGTAACGGAGATCGAAAATTCTCCGTAACCAATGTTGACGGACCAGCCGCGGCCCAGTTCTGCCAGGCCTCGTCTGCAACGCTAAAATCACGATTCTCTGTCGCCTAACTCGTGATGTTTCCATAGAAGGGTATCCAATGTGTCGTTCTGTACTAGTGTCAATCCGACGAGTATTTGTTTCGATCAACACAAAACAAACAGGCATATTTCATAAATTTTCCAGATTGTAAAGTGTAAACAAATACATGATCCAAATTAAGGAGCAAATAAAACTAGATAACCGAAGGGTGATTCACGGTTCCAAAATATCGGAAGAAGCTACGAGAAACAGAAGAACGGCGCAGGATGAAGATCAGACTGGATCGAGGTTAAAGAGGGGAGGTGCAAGAAGAGGAGTTAAGTACGGGGCGAGATCCATTGACTTTCGAACGTAGATGTAATTAAGACCAAGCATAGTATACTTTCACAATTAAAAGAACTTGACAAGTTGTGATTATGGGTGATGCATGTGATGACTGACAGGTAACATCGAGGGTACTAAAATATTGGGACAATTGGGAATATCTTTTCTGAATGCGTGTTAACAGAGACATACACTTCCCTTATATCAACCGAAAACCGTGTCATGTGCGCCTCTACTTATGTTGAGGTTTGATTTAGTACACAACAGAGTAACTAAAGTCTAGAACAATTGGAGGTATGAAGGTGAAGAACGGGAGCACTACCTGCATAGGTGCCCCCGGAGAAGCTCGAGGCCAGCCAGGTAACCACGATTAGCTGAGCATTAAATATATGGAGAAATTTAAGGATATCATTTTCAGTTGCGTGTTAAGAAACGCTCCCATCCATGGTAGTTTAGTCGGTGAAATACCTTGAAATGGGCACCACTACTTTTGCTGATAGTTTGATACTTGATTCAGTACACACCAAATCAGATAAAGCAGTATACAAATCTATCACGAGCATAGCTGCACTAATGCCAACGAGCAAATTACATGCAGGATTTGAGAGCTGAAATGATCGCGTCCAGCAATTAGTTTCTGTTTTTCTAAGCAAGAGAAAAATGTAGAAAAAGGAATTGAAAGATAAATACAAGAGCCAACAGACTGAAGAGTTGTTGGATAAACTTGTGACTAAGAGCAAATGCACTGACCTAGAAGATCGCCAGGGATGCAGCTAGCTTCTTGGAAAGAGCTACTCGAAACCAGTGGCGGAGCTAGGGGGGGGGACCAGCAGGGGCCTTGGCCCCCCCTATGCATGTACAATACGATTTTCACCATTTTTCCATCTCCGATACCCCATCTGACCCCTTATACAGAAGCTCCCGACCATATAGAATGCTCCTCCAAGTGTAGGAGGCAGACCTTGGTTTCTTTCATGCCAGAAATTGGACTCCGGGAAGTATCTTCCTTTCAAAACACGAGCACACAACGAGTCTGGGTTAGTGAGCAGTCGCCAGCCTTGCTTAGCGAGCATCGCCTGGTTGAAGAGGGCGAAGTCCCGAAAACCCATACCCCCCATAGCCTTTGGTGTCGACAACCACGCCCAAGATCTCCGGTGCATCTTTTTCTTTCCATTCTCCACACCCCACCACCTATTAGCAATGATCGACTTGATTTTGGCACACGTGGCAAGCGGTAGTTGGAAGCAGCTCATGACAAAGGTCGGAATGGCTTGGATCACAGCCTTGATTAGCGCCTCATTCCCAGCCCTAGACAATGGCCGATCAGACAAACCATTGATGTATTTCCAGATCTTGTCAACAAGGAACTTGAAGGTATCGGTGGTGGAATAAGTTGATCGTGTTCTTAACATATACATTATGTCAGCTCACTTCAGAATATACAGCTTGCATTTCCACTAAATTTTCTTACTACAGATCAACCTCTAGGAAGCTATATGTTTCAACATTGCAAAATAAAAGCTACAGATGTTTCAGTCTCTAAGTACCATGCTACAATAGACAAATAGTATCTGCCTCGGTGCAACAGCCATAGAAGCAAGACTAGCAGTTTTTTTCGAGGAACTTGCCGACTAGCAGTTTTTTTCGAGGAACTTGCCGATCATAAGAAGCACATGGCATACTCGAGTTGCCGCCGGTAGGTTGAATTTGATAAAGAACATAAAGGAAAAAAGTAATGTGACAAATCCATTCAAATAGCGGAGATAAAAAGGGTACTAGCTCGGCACTGTACTGATTGCACTTCCTGTGTAGACTCTTACTAGGCTCTTAGCTCCTGACTCCCAGCCAATCAATCGTAGCATGGCGATGAAGATATGATTGAAAATTTGTAGTCGAGACAACGCCATTGTAAGTCTGTAACAACCCTCTACTTGGATCGCTGGATCGATCACAGCCTGCTCCTCGCAGCGTGTACGTCGAAGCCATCACCGGCATGCCGTCGCACGAAGTCGGCCACCTGCGCGTTGAACTCCGCGGCGCAGTTGGCCTTGAACAGCTCCATCGCGTGGTACCCGGCGCCGTCCATCCGCGCCTCCACGTCCACCCCGGCCTCGCGCAGCGCCGTCACCAGAACCCTCTGCCGGTCCCTCGGCGGGTCCTTCTTCCGGCCGAGAACCAGGCAGGGCGGCAGCCTCCGCAGCCGCGCCTTGCTCAAGCCAGCCAGCATGGACTCCGGGTTGCAGTACTCGTGGTCCCGGTCGGCGCCCACAGGCAGCGCGAGCTCCCAGAGAAGGTCGTTCGCCGGCAGCGGCAGGACGCGGTCGTCAACCGACGCCTGTTCCGCCACCGTCCTCTCGACGCCGCTGTGGTGCGCCTGGTTGAGTATCAATCCCCGCAGCTCCACGCCCTCGTCCACCGCCGCCAGCGCCGCGCGGAACGCGATGCTCGCCCCGTTGTGGCAGCCCATTATGAAGATGGGCCTACTGCCCGGCGATTCCGCGGCGTACGACCGGACCCAGCGGACCGCGTCGGCGGCGTCGTCGAACGCGGCCGGGAGGCGCTGCTCGGGCGCGAGGCGGTAGTCCACGGAGGCGACGGCGGCTGGGACGGTGGCCGCGAGCACCGCGGCGGTGTTGTGGAACGGCTCGGAGGCCGCGCGGAAGAGCACGTAGCCGCCGCCGTGGAAGTAGAGGATCAGCGGCAGCAGCCTGCCGTCGCGGGGTGCCGCGGGCACGAAGAGGCGGATGCTCGTGCCGTTGGCGCTGTTGAGCGGGGCGTCGGTGGAGTGGACAATGCGATGCGTGGGGGCGGCGTCATCGCCGTCCACGGTGGTGACCGTGACCCGCTCCCCCGATGGAGCGGCCGGGAGGAGCTTGGCTTCGCCGTTGCGGGTGAGCGAGCCATCGGGGTTGAAGCGGATGTTGAGGTACTTGTACGGGTCCATCGCCTCTACAAGTTGCCTGCCGGCGCGCGGGCCAAGTCGGGTCGTTGTGCTGATATACAGATCAGTTGCTCACTGCTCGCAGTCGAAACCGAAGAGTTGTTGGATAAACTTCCAAGTGGAAGAGAGGAGCAGGAAGAACAGACTGGATCGAGAATAAAGCGGAGAGGTGCAAGAAGAGACGTTAAGAAAGAAGAAACATGAGTTGAGAGTTCGGTCGTACCCCTCGCGTCGTCTCCTCTGGGCGACGGGAGGGGCAAACCCTAGCCCGCCGCCGCCACCCCCTCCTCTCCCCGCCTCCCCCCTCGCCGTCCCCGGAGGCGGCCGCCGGACAAAGCCCGTGCGCTGCCCGTGAAGGGGACGGCGGGGCTCTACCATCCGCGGTCCGTGTCGCCGCTTGGAGGAAGCCTCGACCCCGACCTCCGGCCCGTCCTCGCGCGTCGCCGGCGACCCTCGTGCGGCGGCGTCTCCCCCCCGTGCTGCGCGCAGACCTCGCCTCCGTGGCAGGCGCTGCAACGCTCCTCCCCCCGTGCTGTGCGCTGGTCGGCTGGGCGTTGCCGGCGGCGCCGGCGCGGCGCGTGCGGGGCTGCTTGTCGGCGCGCTCTCTCCGCCCGGCCACCCCCATCCCTCCGCCTCCATCCGCCCCGTTCCGGCGTGCCCCGCCTCGCTCCGGCGCGCTTCGCCTCGTCCCGGCCTGCTCGGCCTCGTTCCGGGCCCGATCTGGGCCCTGGGTGGGCCGGCGCGGGCCGCTGCCCCGCTGCTCCCTCGACTGCGGCTCGTCCACCTCCCTGGGCGCCCCGCGCCGGCGCTGCTGTGCTCCTGCGGGAGCCGCTGCGCCCTCTGGCTTCCGGTTCAGGTATGGCACGGTGGCGTCTTGATGCCAGCTCCTGGGGAAACCCACGCTCACGCTATGTGCCTGAGCAGACCATGGCGGCGCCTCCGGGTGCTGCTAACCTTGTTGAAGGCGTGGTGTAGGAGCTGTTGCATTGCTCGCAACACCGAAGTGCAGGTGAGGTCCGAGTGAAAGCTCTGCGACGACCACGCCCGTGGGCGTGGCTCCCTTCTTGAAGGCGTTGCAAGGACCCCCTGCTCTTCGCCATTGAGCCTGATTGGCGTGATGAGCTTGCTGTTCTTGGGGGTGTATCCGGCGGCGAGGCTTTTGGCCTCGCAGTGCTGCCATTTGGTGCTCTTGGCGTGCTTGTTGGCTGTGCAAGCTTGACAATTATCTGATGGGGATGGTTGCGGCATTGTCGCGAGCTTCGTGTTGTTGGTGCGGTCTCGGTTGATCGGCCCCCTTCGGCGGCGAGGTCGCCTCCCCACGTGGCGCTGGTGCTAGGCCAGAGTGCTTGGGGCTGCCCCTTTGGCTGAGGTCGGGGTCAAGGTTCGTGGAGCCGGTGCTAGGCCAGTCTCACTCGTTGGTCCCCGTTCGCTCCTGGTCCGCCAACTTGTGGGGAGTCGCCATGCAAGCAAGTGGGTGTGCTGCAATCTGCAATGTCTCGGGACCGTGATGCCCTTCGACGGCGTCGGACACACTCCTCAAAGCACTGTCCTGCCCGTCTTCCTGGTGGTGGTCGTCATGCGAGCCGCCTGTTTGTGCTTCTCAAGTGCGCCTGTTTTCCCACCCCCGCCCCCCTGTGTGTGTTGGTGTGCGTTGTTTTTTGTTTTATCTCCTCTCCGGTTCCTCCCCGTGTACTCTGGTTCATTTGAACCCATCTTGTAGAGGTTGCAAAACCTCATAGGCAACTTTGATATAAAAATTCAGGTGGGAACTTTGTCCCCCCCCCGGTGACCATCAAAAAAAAAAAAAAAAGAGACGTTAAGTATGGAGTGAAATCCATTGACTTTCGAATGCATATGCAATTAAGACCAAGCAGAGTAGACTTTCACAATTAAGAACTTGACAACTTCTGATTAGGGGTGATGCATGTGATAGGTGACAACTAACATCCATGGTAACCACCGTAGGTGAGTACTAAAATATTGGGATAATTGGGAATATCTTTTCTGAATACGTGTTAAAAGAGCGGTTATTCTAATTAGCAGACGTGCCCTACGTACCTGTTCCGTCCGGCGCGTCAAGATCCTCGCTCGTTGTATCGTGCCACTACCAGCCTGCCTGATGCATCAATTCCTGCCAGCCTGGTCAAACGATTAGATTTAATCGTCCACTGCCAGCCTTATCCTCTCGCCTGCAACCACACCCTCTATTTTTCCCCTTTTCCTCTTTGCTCGTTCATGCTCTGAGGCGTCAATTTGCTTGAGAAATCCCATGATTTTGAGCGACGGAGCACCCGACGCAGCTGCTGGCGGCGGTGCATGCGGCGGAGCAGGGAAGCATGCGAGGCCGTCGCCGCCTTGGCTCGCGTCTTCGCTCGACGTGTTAGACGGGAAGAGTAGGAGGGGAGCAGGCGCAGCAGACACGGCGACGGGGCGGCCGCGCGCCCATGGCGCAGCAAGCACGGCGACGTCGTCACGGCGCCCCACAGCGAAGCATGCGAGGCCACCGCTGCCTTGGCCCGCATCTTCGCTTGACGCGTCAGACGGGAAGAGGAGGAGGGAGCAGGCGCATGGCGACGGGGCGGCCGCGCGCCCATGGTGCAGCAAGCACGGCGACGTCGTCACGGCGCCCCATGGCGAAGCAGAGGCACGGCGACGGGGCACGCACGTCCATGGCAGAGCAGGCACAACGACGGGCAGCGTGCGTCCTTGGAGGAGCAGACACGTCGACGGGGGCGGCCGCGTGCCCATGGTGAAGCAGGCACAGTCGCGGGCTACCGCACGCCCATCACGGAGTAGACACCCCGGCAATGCACGGCGACCTGGTAATGACGTGTAAGTAATCAGGTAATCATGTGTAAGCAATCTGGCAACGGTGTGTAAACAATTTGGTAATCGTGTGTAAGCAATCTGGTAGCGGTGTGTAAACAATCTGGTAATCGTGCGTAATCAATCTGGTAGTGGTGTATAAGCATTCTGGTAATCCTGTGTAAGCAATCTGGTAGTCAAACAATATGATAACCGTGTATAATCAATCAGGCAGTGGTGTGCAAACAATCTGGCAATTGCGTGCAAATTATCTGGTGATAATGTGTTAATCTGGCAATTGAGTTTAAATTATCTGGTAATAGTGTGTAATTAATCTGGTAATTCTGTGGTACGTGCATAAAAGCACTTGGTGATGATTGTACTGTGCTCAGTTAACATTAGTCAAAGAACCCAGTAATTGCGTGATAAAAATCTAGCAACTGTGTGATGCATACAAAAACAATTTGGGTATTGCCTAGTAGCAGTCTCATGATAAAAATCTGGCAATCGGGTCACAATTAACCTGGTGACTATCACATGATTTAAATCTGGCAATCGGGTCACAATTAACCTGGTCACTATCACATGATTTCTGGGGTAGGTGCATCGAGAGTATAGTGGGGTAAAATGATATTTTATGCAAATAAATATGCATTTGAGTACATTAGGTGTTACATTAGCAAGATTTGTATAAAGAGTTTTATCTAATAAACTAGTAAAGACTAGAGACTAGTACTAGGATAGCATTGTTGCACAAAGTGTGGGAATTGAAGAAAAAAAACGAGATTTTGATCACATAGGGTCGTGGTGCCAGCTAGAGCAAGAAGCAGGCCAATCAGATCACGTGGAGTTTTTTTTTTTTAAGGTGGTAGCGTCACTTCGCCCACGTTGGGACGGACGCGTGATTAGCGCGTGGGGGTGATTAGCCGGTTGTTGGGCGCCGGACGGAAATTCATCTTGGGGCACGTTTGCTTAATAGCAAAGTCCTTAAAAGAGACATACACTTCCCTTATATTACCATTGTAAATCCGTGACATGTGCGCCTCTACTTATGTTGAGGTTTGATTTACTACACAACAGAGCAACTAAAGTCTAGAACAAGTGGAGGTAACAAGGTGAAGAACGGAGAACTACTGCACAGGTGCCCCCGGAGAAGCTCGAGGCCAGCCACGTAACCACGCTGAGTATTAAACATATGGAGAAATCTAAGGATATCATTTTCAGTTGCATGTTAAGAAACCCTCCCTCTCTGGTATTTTTGTTGGTGGAAAATCATGAAATGGGCGACTCTACTTGTGTTGATACCTGATTCAGTACACACCAAATCAGATAAACTAGTATACAAATCTATGGCTAGCACAGCTGCACTAACGCCAAGGAACAAATAACATCCAGGGTTGAGAGGTGAAATGATCGCATCCAACAATTTGTATCTGTTTTTTAAGAAGGAGAAGGAAATGTACAAGAAAAGGAAATGAAAGAGTATACAAGAGTGAAGAGGAGATATGGTGAGCAGCTGAGTTCAGCACTAGGAAGAAATGGCGAACGAAACAGAACTGACCATACTGGCACTAATGTTGGCTCCGGCGAGTGACTTGGTCGGCACTGCCTGCAGCCTCGTCGGCATCCATCCTACGACGTGGAGGAGGATCGAGCACTGAATCGGGCTTGATCTCTTCGCAGGCGGGGAGGGGATCGCGGAGGCACTCATTCCGGCGCGCCTCCTGTCGATCTCCGGCAGAGGGATCGGATGTGAGTCGCCGTCGGCGGAGACTGGTTTCCATGGGTCGCGACTAAGCGTCGTCCGACTCCAACATCACCGTGGTGAGGTTCGCTTCCACATGTCATCCGGTGGAGGCGGAGCGAGGGAGGCGATGGTGACGACTGACTGACGAGCCGCCGCCGCCATGGCCAGAACATCCTCTCCTCCCTCCGGCGCAAACTGGGCCGACTCGGCTTTGTGGGCCCATCTTAGCCCACAAAACCACTGGGTCTTCCCTCCACTTGGGCTGTCCATTCGGAAACGGGTGCACGACTGCACTCCAGTCTGCAGGGCAAAAAACTTGATCAAATGGCTGATAGAACAGAGATTTACATACCATTTCTTTAAAAAAATTATGTTGTGAGGACATATTTTCGATACATAGGTAGAGTTAGAACTTACTATTGCTGATGGTAAACGTAGATTTAGCCAACAAATATCTATCTTCTCCCTCTCAGTTTATACATTTGCAAACGTGCTTAGATCTTGATATCACCATAATCCTTGCAATGGGTGTATATAGAAATATCAAATAAAAATGTGTATATCATTATAAGGATATGGATAGATCGATCATCTATGAACAATGTGATGGAGATATGAGTAAAGGGAGGGTTTGGAGGTGTTGCAAGGCAAGGAGCAAAAAGGCCACACGCGAACCAAGGCAGCTCAACAGTTGTTGTAGAGTTCGACTGACTAGAAGTTCTCTGACGCTGGACTAGTTTCTAGGACGCGCGACACCTGCCAGATCTGGTGGGGTTCACGATTGCGTGGATGTGCAACGTCCTGGTCTTGTTTGGAGTGATGGCAGCCACACATAGTCTGTCCAAGACGGGGGTGAGGGCAGGTGTGCTCTGATGGCCTTCTACGCGCGAAGGCGGGCCTTTGCCGGGGCAGCACATGTGGAAAGCGGTGGAGTGTCGCGGGGACGACGGCCGGCATCTGGCAGTGACGGACGGCCTCGTGTTGACGTGTTGTCGACCTTCTCTAGGCAGAATGGCGGAGATGGCGTGGAGGCAGCTCCCTCCGCCACGGATTGGCTACTTGGGGGACTACGGTGGATGGATGCAACAGATCTCGGAGGCGAAGTTCCCGTTCGGTCGGAGCTGACGATGGCGGCGTCTTTGTTAAAAGCATCATCTCTGCGATCTCCTGCCCTATTCCAAGATGTTCCGGGGGAAACCTTAGATGAGGATGGTGACACTCAAATGCCGTTCTCCATCTTTGGGGGGGGGGGGGGGGGGCATCGGTTTGGAACAAGTTTTGCGTGAAGGGCTTTAGTCGTGGCCCCATGTTGCTTCTATCGCGTTGGCGTCGGCGATTCTCGGCGGCATGGAGCAGCGGGGTCTCAGTGGTGGACGCGCGTTGGGTAGTGGAGATGTCTGACAACCTGGCAGCGTCGATGGCAGGCCTGACAAGACTAGTGCTTTGGACTCTGTCCTCAAGATGAAGATGGGTTAGAGGAAGAAGACATCGGAGACTTCTGTAGCATGTGCATCGGTGCCGCTGAGAGTCTGCTGTATCGGTTGTGCCCCTTGCTCGCTAATGGACGGCTTGGTGTGGCCTTTGGCCTTTTGATGATGTGTGTTTCAGTGTTGTCAGGGCACATGTTCCCGTTCTTGGCCACCCCCTTCATCAGTGTTGTAGGTGTAGCGAGTTGTCGCTAAGTTGATGGCTTAGTTTTTGGTTGATCTTTGTATTCCTCTTGTAAAGTTTTGTGAAATGCAGAGGCGGGGGACACCCCTCCATTTCGAAGCAAATTAATTGCTAGAATTTTTATTAAGTTTTTTTTCAAATGGTGATTTTTGTATTAAGTGACGATGTTGTTGAAATAGAGACATTACCATAACTTACGAGTGTCGATGCAAAACATGTGTCTTCTCTCTATCTCTCAATTTATATATGTACTTTAAGGTCAATATCTCCGGTGACCAATAGAATGTATATGGATTGGTCATCTTCATATATGATTGTCATGTTGTGATGGGACATATGAACTGTGCTTCTCTTCATATGACGTACGCGCTCGACGCTCTGGTGAGGACACAAAAAGCAAGGACGGAATGAGTACCAACAGGCAACGGCAGGCTGGCCACATGTATTCACATATACACTATGGTAGTTAATTCGCACGCATTTGTCTATGCATTACGGATGCGTAAAATCATCATTCAGACTGTCAAACAACAGCAGTAACTCCTTGCCACGTCATGCTCTCACGCTCCCTGAAGTTTCCTCGATCAGGCTGGCGAGATACCATTACCAAAGGAGGAACTATGCGAATACCGCCCTGACCGTAAAAAGCAAGTCATATGGTACGTGTATAGTTAGCCAGTACCATATTTGCAAGCCGAAGTGGATAGATGAACCGATCAAAATTTTGTGGAACATAGCTATCTAGACGAGTGGTGAACGGCCCAAGAAAAAAGTACCAAAACTTTAGAGACGATAGAGAAGTTAGTATTTTGATAGCCTAGTTAAACGCTAGATACACCTAATAACTACGCTTCACTGATAATAATGTAATAATTCATATTAAGCAAACATCAAAGGTTTGCTCAATTCTTGCCTCTGCCAGACCTAGGTGGCACAACAGTCCACCCATCAGCATCAGGGGTAGGCTTGGAAGGTTTTGGCTTATCTACCTCCATATCCTCTGACCTAGCTTCTTCATCATCCCCCATTGATGGCTCATCATCATCGTCCGTGCTCTCATCGTCATCATTAGTTGCAATCTGCTCATAAGTAGAAAATAAATTAGCTACATGAGTGTATTCTGAAGATGGAAGATCAACCAGAATGTTACCATTGAAGTTTACCAAAAAGAACTCTCAACAAGGAGGACATGAAGGTGGGACCAATATTAAGTAGGGATTTATTGACTTTCTTTATCTCGTCAGATAAATGGGTGGATCAATGTGCATACTAGAGCCCGAATATCCCCACGTTAAGAGCAAAACCCACTAAATCTAGCATTTTCTAGTTATCCCCCGATGAAGGAACCAAACAATCATATAGAAAAGACCCCGTAAAGAAGAATTAAGAGAGCAGACTATCAAACGGATTTGGAAGTGAACTACGGGTAGAACATCATTAATTGTAGTTTGAAATATTAACAAGCTCAGATGTGAGAAGAGAAACGACACAAATTGCGTAGCAGAAAAAAAGGAGCACTTAATCGACGAAAAGGGTACCTGTCTACTTTGGGAGACGGCGTTTCGTTGAGGACGGGTATTCCTTAGCTTCTCAATTGACGAAAAGTTGCCTTTCAGGCATTCTTCATGCATTTTCAACAATTTCTTAGCAACCTGTTTCCTCAAAAACCATTGAATTAAAACACATACATTGTAACATGTATGAACAAACCGAAAACAACTTTTAAATAAACAGACAGTGGCAATAGATTTTGAATTGGTTATGGTTAAGAAGTTTCAGGTTTTCTGCTGGATAAGCTAGTGACGGGAACGTGGAGGGTTGAACCATCGACCAGCTGATCTGTAAAATAGTGGATGAAAGGCTACAGTAGGGCCCCTCATATGCAACGGGTGAACTGGGGCAAGCACCTAATAAAGGTCCTTTGGTCAGAGCAGGTCAACCCTTTCAGCCACAAATACCAAGTAATTCCTCGGATGTTCATTTCTCCACGTTCACCATAAACCTCATAGACCTAGTTCAGGGCCTATAGCTGGGTTTAAACATGACAGAAGGAAAAATAATTACCTCCTCAATGCTACCATCCTTAAAGTCACCATTGAGGGATCCTGATATGCTGTCAAACATCATATCCTCCAAGTCATCCTCATAAAATGGACCTGGAATAAACCTAATGAATATTAGATGCACAAGCAAAAGTGAAAAGATGTAAAGCTACAAACATATGGCATAAACAAGTAAGCCATGGCAAGATCACATTTTGCACCTATGGTGTAAATGAAATCACCAAAATTTCTAAAATAAAGGAGAGCGCAACATATACATATACTCCCTCCGTTCCATTTTAATTGACTTGCTATTTACCATATGTGGATGTATCTATACATGTAACATGTCTAGATACATCCACATTTGGTGTATAGCAAGTCAATTAAATTGGAACGGAGGGAGTATAATACATTGAATTTCTTCTTCAACAGAACCTGATTCTAAAAGCTCAAACAAGTGTAAAAATAAATATATAGAATGCCAAGTAATAATTTATGTGCTTGAAAACTAAAACCCAACATATAAGTACTAGAAAAATGTGAACATAATCCACAAGCTTAAAGCTAAAATGCAGACCATTACAAAAGGTCATGGTAGAGGCCAGGAGGGATGTGTACCCTTGGAGTTGGTGAACCAGGAGAGGATGGATGAGGCGAGCTGGTCGGCCTTGGCGCGGGAGTCGTGGCCGCCTGACTTGTTCTCCACCGCTATCTGCAGCGCCGTCCACCGTCCAAAGACCAGCCCGATACCCTCCTGGAGCGCCTGGCATACATCTAGGTGGACAACCACTGCGTTAGTATTTTCAAACACCCACCACGCCAGCATATATCTAGGAACTAGATAAGTAGACAGGGAGGAGAAGGCTATCTAGCAAGAGACATAATGTTTAATGAATGTTTATACATATGCCTATAGAGCCGAGAGGCCTCTGCTTTACCCCATCAATATTAGCATCAACAGTAGACCCCAGATTTTAGCATTAATTTTGGATGCCAGGCGAACCAATGCAACTAATGGGCCTAGGAAATGCACAACTTTCTTTGTTCCCCTGCTGCAACTTGCTAATAAAAAAATGCTGGCATAACACTTGGTCCTTAAATATAAGATAGGAGACAGATAAATGGCAACGCTACACATGAGGATAAACATCATGAGTAGACAATTATTGTATAGTGGACTTAAACATCAAATCATCTGATGGATACCAAAACAAAACCATGCGATCGATGTGAACTAGATTGCAGGCTGGGTGGGTGTTGTGATTTCAAACTAAGGTTTGGCTGTATCGAATCAGGATCAAGATCAAAGGTACGTAAACTAGAGTGAGGAAACTGAATACCAAGAAACAGATACGAACCTTGAGGCGCCATTCCTGCTCGGTCGATGCGGACGAGGCTGAAGCCGGTCTCTGGTGGAGGTCGTCTAGGGCTTGGCGGAGGCGCGGGTAAGCGGCGGCGGCGGCGGCGGCGAGTCAGGGAGGAAAGGGATCGAGGAGCGAGAGATGTGTCGGGATTTTGCGAGTCTAATATTGTTGGCAGGTAAAATTTCTCGCACGTGGTACGTACACAGACGCCGGGCCAAAACACGAGCGCATACTGGGCCTACGATGCATGCACGAGTGGAGAAGCTCAATTTACCCGAGTTTTCCACTAAACTAGAGATACCGTAGTTGAGGGCACATGCGACATGTCCTTTACTTTTTTTTTTCTAACGGGACTTGTCCCTTATTGGTGAAACCAACACCTTAACCTTATCTATGTCTTCCTCCGATCTCATGTATATATTAGACTAGTAAAAATGCCCGTGCGTTGCACCGGGAGAAAAAAATGTGTCATGAAACTGCATTATCATTTGATCAAACACTGGCAACACCGAGGCTTCCGCCGACGAATAATTCATGTGTATGTAAAAGATAACCACATAATTCCACGATTCAATTGAAATTCAATGTTCAATTGAAATTCACTTGATTAGTCGTAATATGACAATCTATGCATATATTAGTTATACATTAATTATAGATATGCAATCTATGAATTTTCAATTTTGAATGTGAACTTTTATAAGATAATCGTCAAGTTATGAAAAAATCTTAATAACTTTGGTTTTGATGTCTTAATATAGTTGTAAAAAAATATTAGAAATCATGACACGAAACACTCCTTTTCATTGACATTATAACCGCACGACCCCCCCCCCCCCCCCCCCCCCCCCCAAAAAAAACCTGATTTATCCTCTCTAATCTCTCTCTTGTCAAAATAGCTCATATCTGGTACTTGCCATTTCAACAAACACTTTGAGAACACCATATAATTAATTAATTTCATACTTTGAGATCGATGGCAGAAAAACATGAGAAAGAAATAGAGCATAGCAGCTGCTGTGTGCTTGTGCACAGCAGTGGATACAAATCATGTCCACGAGAGAGCCAGATCGGTTCCCTTTCGACGGCAAGAACGCTTCACCCGAAGAAAGAAAAATCATCAGCGCCTCTGTGATCATCGCATCCTCAACAACAATTTCAGAAGTTCATCTTCTCCATCCCGCGGACTTGGTGTCGTTTCCGAACTAAGGACATCACAGCTCGTTGGTTCCTCTTCAAGGTTGTTTGAGTTGAAAAAAATAGCAGATCTTCCTGTGAAGACTTGTTTATCTCGTAGTTTACTAACCGTTTGCTCTTGCCGGAAACAACGATGAACCAAACAGCAGCCAGGAGAGGCCTACAATAAGCAAACCAAGCACATGACCTCAGTGAAATTGATCGATCCACTCCAGCTTGCTATTCACGTACGATCGCAGGACAAATTGCTGGGAATCGATTGTTGTCCAGAGGCTCGTACTGAGCCTTTCTGTTTACTGCTTTCAAACTCTGGTAATGAAAACTGAAGAAAAATAACACGGAAAAGGCCCCAAATACGATGCGGATTCTGAAGACCATGGCTCTCGCGTCCGCGTCCGTTGCTGCATGAGCGCGCGGCCGCCGCCGGCCAGATCTCCGTGCTCCGGCCGCCCCTGTGCCCACTGCTTACGGATTTGGCAGCCGGTCTGCTCTCTCCTTCCCGTGATGTGTTGCGACCCTGTGTTGTCGGCCCCGTCGACCCCTCCGTCAATGGCGTGAGGTGAGGTGCTCGGGTGGGGAACAGAGGAAGGGGATCGATTCTTGCCTATCTAAAGAACGAACCCTTTTTTTGAGTGGCAATGGGCGAAACGAAGGGGTACGATGGCATCGGTGCGTATTATGCGATCTGGTGGGAGGGCAAGACGGTCCAAAAAAATGACGTACCACAAGAAACCTTAATGTTTTTATTATTAGGTATAGATTCCATGTGTTATTTTTCACGTCCAAGAAAAGTCACGCCATTTCATATCAGAAGACACGCCAAAATGCTTTCATGTATGTATTCCGACTCTATGTATGACTGACATAATTTTCCTGTATTGTACTTTCTCGGAAGAGGAGGCTAACCTTGCACAGGCAGAGAAGCGTATATTCCCTCCGTCCCAAAATAAGTGTCTCAAATTTGTACAAAAGAAAATGTACTTATAAATGTTTCATGTCTAGATATATCCACTTTTTGACAAATCTAAAACAGCTATTTTTGGACGGAGGGAATATATATATATGGTTCTTCAATTCTATGATTTGGAGCTGCATCTTTCAACAATTGGGCATGTTTTTGTCGTTTTCATGTTTAGAAAATAAATAAATATTAATACAGTTAATTAATAAAAATCCCTAATTAAAAAATAAAGTAAAAAATCGAACTATAGGAACCAGAAAAGGCTGCACATAACCGATCCGAAACCGAAAACTGAACCTGAAAAAACCTAACCGTAATCAAAATTGCAGTTTTTTCGGTTTGTGCTTAAGGTTTGAGTTAGCAAAAATCCTAACCGTATAACGACACTCGGTTAATTCGGTTAATAAACGAAAAACCAAAGGTTTAACCGAAATAACCGAATAGCCCAGCCCATGAAAGAACTTAGCGCTGCAGGCCCAGCCCAACTTCACTCAATACTAAATATAGCATGTACGATGAATTATAAACAACAAAAATGTCCGTGCCTACTAAATATAGACGTGCCTTTCCTTACCCCAAGTCCTGAGTTCAACTCCTATTTTTGTTCATTTATTTTACTTTGTCGGAACTTTTGTTGTTTTTTGTCTCTCATTTTTGCAACAAATCTAGTGCGGTCATACAATATATAAAAACGAAATATATAGCCCTAAAAGTTATATGTTATTCAAAAATTCACGTCAACTTTAGTTTGGTTATTACCGAAACAGAACCAAAATTAAATGGTTATTACCGAAACTGAACCGTATTTTTCTACATAACCGTATTTATCGAAATATCAAAACCGTATTGACCGTATAACCATATAACCATATAAACCGAACCGAACAACCATATTAACCTAACTCGCAGTCAACTTTTGTTAGTTTGGTTATTACCGAAACCGAACCAAAATTAAATGGTTATTACCGAAACTGAACCGTATTTTTCTACATAACCGTATTTACCGAAATATCAAAACCGTATTGACCGTATAACCATATAAACCGAACCGAATAACCATATTAACCTAACTCGCAGCCGGACGGTAGGGGAAGTCTCCACCGCGATTTTTTTTACATAATAAAACCTAAATCTTAGTCCGTGAGGACTTGAACCTGAGCGGTTGGGTTGTACGCCCACTTCCCTAACAAAGTGAGTTGGGATCGCTTCTTTTTCTGTTTCCTTTTAGAAAAATGAAATGTCAATACAACTAATTAAGCAAAATTCATAGTAGAAAAGCAAAGTGCAAGAACTGAACTGCGAGATCCAATATCAATGCTCTCAAGAACTATCTAAATTGAATCAAGGTGATAGATAAGATGATCCATCTTACTATCACCAACGTTAGCACCACAACCCCGGCGTGAGGATTGACCGATGATGAGGACGGCGTGCATTAGTGGGCGTGAACAGAGGGGTGTGATTAGCTCAGCGACACATTGGTGAAGTACACCGTCACATATAGGGCGGAGGTACATCTCTAAATGATTTTTATTTGAATTCTATTTTATAAAATTAAAGCTTAAATTTACTGATTCTACCTACCGGTGAGTCTTTACATAGACCGGGCTTTTTCTGACAAATTTCACCGTTTTCATTTTCTTTTGTCCCACGGAGGGCAAAAATTATGTATTACCAGAAACTAGGAGGGCTCATCCAAACCTTATTGGGCCAAGATAGCTATGCTGGGCAATCTTAAGCCGACATTTCTCTGAGCCGTGTGGCCCGCACACCGCACACCGCACAGCCATGGGTCTTTGTCCAGCGATGGAGGCGAGGGGATGACAGCGGTGGTGACGTCCGAGTGCGGCGCAGGAGGCGCGCCGGCCTACTAAGACGGCGCTGATCCGTCGCAGGGCATCCGGCACGACGTTGGCGGCTTAGGCGTCGGATCTGCTGCCGATGGGAGCAGCAGGAGCTGGTAGTTCTGCTATCTGCCTTCGGCAATCAGGAACTGGTATGTCACGTACGTCCCTAACAGACTGGGCTTTGGCATTGGGCTTATTGCAACATGTGCTGGGCCTGGTGGACAGCGAAGATAAGAACGCAGCAGCAGCGCACAGGAGGCCATCGAAGAGAAACGACTGAACATGTCTGGCTGTCTCCGCCTCCTTCCTCTGTCTCTCTCTCGTTCTCTCTGAATCTTCTCCTTCCTCAGGGTGTAGTTGCTCTCCACAAGCAACCTGTATCGATCTCACGTCCCGGTGATCGCCGGCGGCAACGGGACATCACAATTTGGTATCAGAGCCACAAATTTTCCCACCAAAATCCCACAAAAAAAAAACCAGCTGATCTGATTGGGCGGAGACGATGGGGGTTCCAGCGACGACGACGGATGCGGTGTTAGCGGCGACCCTGGTTAGCCTCAACCAGTCGCTTGAGCGGATGAAGGAGATCGCAGAGCGCTCGAAGTTGACGGATGCGACTTTGGCTCGTATCTCTCGCATCCAGGCTTCCTGGGCGTCCAGAGAGCAGGGCATGGAGCGCCGCGGGGATTCCTTCGCGCGGAAGATGGAGCCAACGGCGCAAGGGCTGGCTCGTGCCTCGACTTCAAGCACGGCTTCCCACCATGACATGAAGCCAAAAACAGCCACCACCATGGAGGATGCCCATAAGGTGTTTGATGCATGGTCAACACAGCAGGTGGTGACTATGAGCAGCGTCATCCGCGTCTCTGTGAGCAATGTGTTGTATCCAGTGACAGAGGCTGTGCTCCGCCAGGTGTTTGGAATATATGGTTATGGTGTGACTATGATGGGCCTGTTCCAGGGAAGCAGTTGGGTGGAGGCCTCAGTCCAACTCCGGTCGGGGCGTGAGGCCATGCGTGCGTGTGATGCCTTGCATGGAAGGAACATTTACGACGGTTGCTGCAACATCTCTATCAAGTGTACACCGGTGGTTGCATCGTCTACCTCTGTGACACCGTCCCTGGCCATGGGGCAAAACGCCATGTCAACAACCTCCAACGCAGTAGCAGCACCGACGTCATTCAAGGTGGCCATGGGCACGCCTACTGCCACGCTTGCAACACTCTCCACGAGGTCTGCATCCATGTGCACCAGAAAGGTGTCGGCCGAAGTGCTATTGTCGCCCATGCCAAGTTTAGACGTCGAGATTTTCCAGCCTATGGCAGTGCCATCTTCAGCGGTAACTCGGGTGCAGCCCACGGCCAGGTTGCTTGTCAAGGAGACAATCGCCGCCCCATCAGTCCTTATAGACACGGTCGTGGCCTCTCCTGTGTGTCATGAAAAGGTGCAGCAACACCATGCACTTGAGGTGTTTGACAGAATGCTCGACGTGACACAGAACCAGAGGAATCCTTGTCGCGCTCGCGTCATCAAGTGGGTGCCAAGGGTGCGAATCTCTCGTCGCCCGGTACGGTGGACACCGAAGAGAAAGTACCACCACACCTCACTCCCATCGCCACCACCGCGCCCGCCTGACCAACCATGTTCAAGTGAGGTACCTGCACCAAAGTTACCGTGGTGGCCGTCTTGTCGGTTTGTGACTTCACTTAGGTGCAACAACGAGCTTATGCCACCAGAGAAGCAGGCATGGTGTGAAAATGCTTTTAGTTCTGGATACAAGGAGCATCAACATATCATGTGTATGTCATGTGACTGTCGAGATAGAAGTTTGTGGAACTTATCCAATGGTGACAATCTTGGTTCCCCATTTACCTTGCGAAGGATTAAAAATTATGAATAGCTGAGTGAACAATGGGATCCAGGAATTAGGCTGAATGCTCTTATCGATGCAATGTCATGTATTGGTAAACTGTCAGTTACACAAGGTGCAAATTTCTGTGTTATCGTCCTGCTGTTGGGTGCTTGTCCGGAATGTCATGCGAGAGATACTAAGCCATGCTCAAGTCAGTACAAGAAGATGCACAGGATATGTAGTATTCCGGTTATGACTGCTACAAGTCTGAGAGCCAATGCAAGTATGAACTTGTTTGAGATTAGTGGAGAGTATATTGTGCTAATACTGGACCGTGAGCAGACCATTCAAGTGATAGATATCATGCCTGCAGTGTCTGGTGTCAAGGTTTTGGTTGCATGTCATGCTCGTAAGTTTGGTCTGCATGCTGTTGTAGCAATTCGGCTAAGAGGCACACAAAATGGTTACGCTGACTGCATTTTGGAATTCTTTCTCCCTGTCAACTACACATGCAGTCGAGAACAAGGGATGTTATTGAATAAATTGTGGAGTACAATGCAGAGAATATGCAGAGGTTTGCGAATAGTTTCTGAAGCAGAAGTTCATGAAGTTGATGCTTGTACTACAGTAATGTATAAGGTACCATGGCTAGCCCTTCTCGTGTTACAGGAAGTTCATGAACCACCTGATTGTGCAAAATACCAAGCGTTCTTTTTAAGAAATGCCAAGGAGTTTGACGCTAGTGATGGTACACTTGCTGCAAGGGTCAAGCACATTCAAGAGAAATGTGATCATGGTGATATTGTCAAGAGAATGTTGAAAATACATAAAATGCCAGATCTGTCAGCCGGCACTGCAGTTGGCACTTTGTTCCACTATCATTCAGCTGACGTGTTTCCCAAGGTGTTCAGGATATTCTCCAAGCTCCTCAGCAACAAACATCAGCAATTACCATGGGATACAAGTCACAGGAAGACATGGCTCTTTGCCCATTCTGACACTGATACGTGGGATCCTGGTGGTGTATGTTGAAGCGGCTTGAGGGCAAGCCGGAATTTAAGGGGGCGAGAATGTCATGTACGTCCCTAACAGACTGGGCTTTGGCATTGGGCTTATTGCAACATGTGCTGGGCCTGGTGGACAGCGAAGATAAGAACGCAGCTGCAGCACACAGGAGGCCATCGAACAGAAACGACTGAACCTGTCTCCGTCTCCTTCCTCTGTCTCTCTCTCTTGTTCTCTCTGAATCTTCTCCTTCCTCATGGTGTAGTTGCTCTCCACAAGCAACCTGTATCGATCTCACGTCCCGGTGATCGCCGGCGGCAACGGGACATCACATGGTACCTCCTCTCCTCTGTCTTTTTTCCTTCTCAGTGCAGTACAGCTTTCGTGTGTGAGACATTTTCTGCAATTAATTTGTTGCAGCACTGATGTCATGAACTAATTCGCACCTTGATTTGCTGACAGACTGTATGTATATATTGCAAAGAGCTTCCCTATTTGATTCATGCCAATGGTGAAAACGATGAGTAAAAATATTCCCCTTCTCCTAACTACACATACAGGGGGTATAATTAAGCACAAAAACATATTAACATCCTTTGAATAGGAGTAAGAAATAACGGATGAAACGAATCAGTTTTATGATCATTAAAGTAGTTACTACAACAGATTCTTTGAAGCCAGTAAACGGCAACAACCACTGTACCTTACGACAGCTCACAATGAAGGTATCTAAGCACAAATCCAACTAATCGTAGGGGACAAAAAAAAGGGAAATAAGTCGAGAAAATGTCAACCCTTCAGGATGAGGGTGGTAGCTTCCCCAGCTTCACAGTAGGTTTCTTTGGATGGCTGCTAAGCTGCGTCTCAATTTCTGTCTTGATGTTTGAATCATTGGTACCCTTGAGGAAGATTTCCTTCAGTTCCGATAGATCATCCAGGCAATTAAGCTCATATAACGCACTGGTGCAGTCAAGCTTGAGCAGCTCAAGATTGTTCATCGATTTTGATCCAAAGGTTACATGTAACCTGCTGGACCTGCAAGTGAGCTCGAGGATCTTAACCTTTTTGAAGGTCTCCAACTCCAGTCCTTCCAACTGGACTTGAAAATGGAGCACAGGCTGTTTGACTCGAAGGTGCAGAATACAAAGCTCTGGTAGCTTGGCAAGAAACACCATGGCAATACTCTGTAAATTGTCCATCTCCAGATCTAACTTACTGAGCTTTTTAAGAGGGTTTCTTAGTGGCAAGATGTCTTGGAGGCCATATAGTGTAAGACTCTGTAGGTTCTCCCAAGACACGGAGATGTGTTGCAAGCAACCTTGACTGTCCTCGTCGAGCTGTACTAACAAGGATTCCAAATGCACAAGACCTGAGGTTTCAGAGAAGAACTCATTGATATTATGCCTGTTGATGCCAGACACTCCGAGCTTGCGCAATTGGGTCAGCTTCTTGAGTTCTGCCACGATGACCCGCCCCCCTGAAGCATCAACATTAACAACACCAAGCGTGTGCAGCGCCGTCAGTTTTCCAATCCCTCTTGGCACCTTAATACCAACTAGGTCCCCACGTCTGCGGAACCCTAGGAACCTGCTAGATGAGGCAGGTGGTGTTGATGTTTGGACCTTGGTGCCAGCACGGATGTACTGCACCTTCTTTAACTTGCTGATGCTTGCTGGCAATGTGTCTATGGATGTATGTCTCACATCCAGAGTCTGCAGCTGCCTGAGATTACCTAGCGAATTTGGCAGACGAAAGATCTCACTGTGTCCCCTTAAAGAGAGAAACTTGAGGCGAAGCATCTGCTGCACCATGGTCTTGAGATCTTCATCCTTCAAACTCGATGCATCCTCCAAATCAAGCACCCGAAGCAGCCTCATGCTTTTTGAGATGAAGAATGATTCCCATTTTCCAATCACTGTCAGTGACCGTAGTCGAGAGAAGTCAATGCTCTCAAACACAATTATGTCTCTATCCCAGTTGTCCAATATGATAAGGTGACGCCCGGTGCGTTGGGTGGTTAGGACACAATTGGGCCCAAGTTCAAACACAAGGTTCTCTTCCATTCTTCGTGAGACGATGTACTCGCGGATGAAGCCATTGACCTGGCACGCGACCATCCTTGTGTCACTGAATGCAGTGGTGACTAAGTGTGGTATCTGCTGGATTATGCTCAAGTCAAGGAGTCTGGAGAAGAAATTCTCCCCTTTATCCACCGCCGATTCTTCTTCACTATCTCTGGAGTAACCTTCTGCAATCCACCTCCTTACTAGGCGCCTTCGCCGAATGTTGTGACCTCTAGGAAAAATTGATAGGTAGAAGATACATGGCTTGAGGGAATCCGGGCAAGTACGGAAGTAGTTATACATCCAGTCAAAAAGGCCCGCAAACTATCATAATCTGGATCGGTCTCTAGATGGTGCATAAATTTGTCATTCAGTGAACGTACAGTGTCCATCAATGTTACTGTCTGTGTGGCCAATAAGGCAGCTACAGAAATTATCACTTCAGGAAGACCTCCACATTTCGAGATAAGTTCATCTAGCTCCTCACCTTTGTGAGTATGTAAAGGGCATTCTGAATTAGTCCTTTCTACCTAGTATTCAAACAATTTAACATTAGTTAGCATCACTTAATTACAATCTCATGTTTCGGTTGTGTAATATAGAGTGAGCAATCCAATGACAAATATAGTTATGCATGCATCAGTTCAGTGAATATTTGTGAAACTTAAAGAAGTTCAGTATGTTTCTAAGTTATCCTACAATAGTGACCAAGAAAATTTTCTTATAGTTCTGTATGGAAAGGCAACCGTCCCAAAAATTTGTCATTTTAGAAAATGTGCACACAAATACTTCTCTAACTAGTATATTAATAAGTTATCCTATAATAGTGACAAGTATTCAAAAAGCTAACTAGATTTGTTAGGTGAATAAGAGACCATTAAATCCGCAAGGAAAGATACGTTCATAATAAAAGGATTTAATTTTTGTTAACATAACCACAAAATGTAAATGGAAAGAATGCATGTTATATTAGATACTATGCCCACGCCTGTGGTATCATCGTTCTTAATTTCTATCCGTAATATTTTGGTACCTTCCAAAATTTCTTAGATATGTCTGTACATTTTAAACACATATATGAAAATATATTATAGTATTTATAGTTGAAAAAATAATAAATAGATAAATGGCAAGTTTTGTATTTGCAATAGAATATGGCCACAAACTTTTATACTTATTTCTTTGCAAGAAGACATGAGAACATGCTATATCAAAGTTGAACATTCTTTATTGTTTTTCTTTCCGACCTATATTTAAAATGCTAGAGTCTCAAGTTTGCCATTCTGGATAAAATGTAAATAAACCCATATGTAATACTGGTTGGTTGTCTGCAATTTGCATATATGACTAAGTCGATTGGAAGCCATTATTTGCCTGTCGACCCTCACTCTTCCTCTTGCTTCCTTAGTCTCGAGCATAAAGAAGGCACCGAAAAACAGGTGGGAAAGGAAAGGTATACTTTTCACAGCCGACAAGCGGCAAAAAAAAAGAAAGAAAAGTTCCTCGTCTGTGATTTAATCTCGGCCCTAAGGGAGTTTACTCGACCCATTCTCCAGTCTCCCGCACTGCTCAAGTGTGCGACTCCGTATGAGGACCTCCTTCCCTTTTGCTCTGCCCACTCTCCGTTGATAAAATTCAATCTGCTACATATAAAAAAGCTCCTACTAATGCTAAAATATGTGTACCATTTGCGATTCTGGTCAGTAAAAGGGGACAGAGCAAACTCATTCTTGAAGTGTTAGGTTTGTGACGGCATGCATGCATGCAAGAAATGCTAGATACCTTAGTTCACTTAAAAAAGTTAGATAACATAGTCTAGAAGAAATCACACCTCTTTCCTGAAGAGATCCATGGATGTATCAGCTTCTAGAACTTTAACATTAAAGACTTGGTCTTCGTTATTTGTGCAATATGCGGCAACACTGGCATCAGTAGTAATTACGATGATAACACTTCCAGAATGTCTAGATACCAAGGCATTCTGTATTAAGTCCCATTCTTCTTTAGACTGGAGATCATCAATAACCACAAGGCAATTTTCTTTTCCCAGAAGCTTGCGACACTCTTTGATTGGGTCTTTCTCGGAACCAAAATCTGAAAGTAAGCTGCGAGAAAAATCCCTTAAGTTGAATGGATGTGATACATCTACCCATCTGTACTTGTTAAATTGTTTGGTTTTGAGCATTCTGTCATAATATAAATTTCTAACGAGAGCTGACTTTCCAACGCCAGCAATTCCCCAAACTGATATAACTTGGGAATTATTACTGAAACGTGCTGTAACTGTATAACCACAAAGTTCATTCATTTGTGACTCGCGTCCAACAAGGGGATGGTTGTTCAGCCACTCGGTTACTTCTTCATTGGAGTAATTCTGGCTCACTTGGGAGATCATTGGTTTCTCTTCTTTATCTCCACTGACTTGAGAACCCTGAAAGTAGGTGGGAATGGATGTTAAGACGAAAGGACAAGACAGGATACATAATCCTTTTTCAATCCTAGAGCAGACCTATTGATTTTGTTCACGATATCCTTTTACAACTACTTAAATACTTTAAAAATCATACGTTAAACTTTTATTGAAAATGGCTTTCACGGTAGAAGTTTCTTTATGTTTATGAATACGTTTTCAAACATGAATATATATTACGTCTAGGGTGACAGTTTGTGCAGGACTAAAGGGAGTGTTATTTCTTTGCTATCTATCTTCGAGAAATGTGTCGAAACATTTCTAGGCCATGGACATGTGAGAGCCGGACGTAGGAGTCTTGCTATGATTAATTAAACCGGTGTCCAACTTGGTTAAACATGATAACTTAGGATGATCAATTGCACATTTAAACATATTCATTTGCAAAATGATACCGTTTTTAATTAACGAAAATGTATACTGTAGCCAGAATAGATTTCATGTAGAAAATTAGACTCTTTGCTTCCAAAAGGAAGTCTGGTTAGCCTTTCAATTTGGCTGCAAATATATGTTGGTTTTATGCTGCAGCTATGTTCATGTTCTTCCTACTTAACACCTCTATGACTAGTTTCATACAAGATTGGGCCTAGAACGCTAAAATTTTGTATTTGCGACAATGAAGAGTGAAAGTTGCAGAAAAAGTGAATAGTAGCACTTGCATTTTACCTTGTCCTTGATTAGTTCTTCAATACAATTAAAAAACCAACATTGTTTAGTCAGTAGTTATTAAGATGTACTCTAACTGTTTCAAAATATATGTTATTTTTGGATTTTAATGTCTTCAATATCTAATGTTAAGCATTATCTTTTCGATTTGAACACAACTAAAATATTAACACTCTGTTTCTCATAAAAGGCGTATAAATTTGGCCAAAGTCAAATGATATAAATATTGACCAACTTTATAGGAAAAACTAATGACATCGACAATGTCAAATCAATCTCATTAAATACATAATAAAATGTATTTTCATATTATATTCACATAGTATTATAGTTTTCAATAGTTTTTTCTACAAGTTAGTCCAAGTTAAATTGTTTGACTTTCAGAAAAAATATAAAAATTATTCTGAGGAACTGAGGTACTCCCTTCATTCCTAAAAGTAAGCATTTTTTGGCCCACATGTATCTAGACATGTTTTAATGCAAGATTCCTGTGAATATAAAAAAGGCTTACATTTAGAAACAGAGGGAGTAGTTTAGATGTTAATATTGTGACGAATAATCTAGTGAAAACTATAAGTGTATCTTTGGCATCTAACCCACCTAAGATGTTTCAAGTTAATTCATAGTCAAAGTTGAAGAAGTAAATGATGGTCTTCTAAAAATGACATCTGGTTGGACATGAAAGCGAACACTTTTGAATATAATCAAAGCCTATGTAATATGATAGCTTGTGAAAATCAAAATTGGATTTGCGTGAGTGTCGCTTTGTTTGGAGCTGACATCTCCACCAGCTAGTAAATTTGCATGGTCCATATCCTTATTAACACTAATAAAGCTGAGGGACGGAGGATAGATTATGTGTGCCGTGCGATGGTCTGGTTGACCGCCAGCTAATACCGCAACATAAGTGATATCACCAAGAAGTATTGGTTCGCTGTGATAATCTTTCTATGGTCCAGCGTTGCAATATCAAACCACACATCATGTAGCAACTTTGATTGTCCGGCGGCAGATTGTGATAGTATCATTTGTTTAACCAGTTTTTGAAATTTATGGTGTGCTTAAACATGACTTTCATATTTAGCCCTATACTTTTATTCTCAATAAACACTCAAATAAGTTCAGTATAGCACAAAACAGCCACAGATTGAGGACCTGCTAATAATTAAGTATATGTAATGATGCTTAAAGTAGTTCTAGCTAGTGTTGCAGATCTACATGGTACTAAAATTTTCACAACAGCTCCATGGTTCTAGTTATACGGTTAAACTATTCTACAAACCAGAGTCAGCACATGAAAATGATGTAGGTTTTGTAGATGCTGAAATTAGTTCGTATTATAAATGTATATGTATAGAAGATCAGTCTGTCTCTGTCCAAATCTAGCGAATGAGAAACTAATTGTAAAACTTCATTTTATGATATGGGATTTCGTGAAAAGAGGGAAATTGGTTTTCATTGCTTGCTTACCTCCTCGAATAAGGCACAGACCGAGTGATCAGGGGAGAACTGCCTGAGCTCCAACGATTTGTAAGAATGTCCAATGCACAAGCTCGCAATCTCGAACTTCTGCGTGGACACGATGATACAGCTGCCTTTCTTCATGTCTGGAAGGAAGGTCCTTACTGTATCCCAATCTACCATATCGGTCAGGTTCTCCAAGACGACGAGGTAAGCCTTGGTTTTGACTTCTTCCACGAACTCCTTTAGGAGATCTCCTTGCTCAGCCTCCATCTTCTCCAGGACATGTACACCTACGTCTACTCCTTGTTCTTCACAGGAGTTTGCATAGACCTGAGCCATGAAGCACCGGACGAACTCGCGGGGATTGAAAGGATGCATGAGCTTGACCCATGAGCGACAGGCAAATTTCTTACTGATTTCTGGATCATTGTACGCCTTCCTGATGATGGAGGTTGTCCCAAGATCGCTGCCTGTTCCCCACACAGAGATCACCTGAAGAGGATGGTCGTCGGTGCTTTCTTTGTCGGTGATCAACTGGGTGAGATCCCCTAAGCCTTGCCGTCTCCTCGCAGCGTCCCTTGCCTCGACGAGCATGTTGAATGCCGTCGAGCCGAGGGCAGTGGCACCAGTCGTGGTCGCGTGATGCTGCATGACAGGCTTGTTGCCAGAGTCACTGATGAGGCTGTAGCGCGCGTTCCTCTTGCTCACGTCCACCACCCTTGCCTTGAGCTGCTCGATCTCGCTCACCGCCTCGCCCAGCGCCAGCGCCGTGGGTGGCGGTTTAATGCACCATGACGGGATCACACGCCACCACCAGGCTTTCTTGGTATCTAGGTGGATGACGAACTCGATGCAGTCCTCCACATCATAGGCGAGCTCGCGGACCTGCCTCACCCAGGTCATCACCACCTTGTTCTCCACGCGCTCCTTGGTGGCGACGTTCAGGAAGGAGTGCATCATTTCAAACTCGCCGGTGATGAACACGAGGTTTTGCTGCGCGCTCTCTGGAGTTTGGATTCCTCCTCAATCGCCGACTGGGTCTTGGTCAGTGCGCCCTCCACCACCGACTTGGCCAAGCCAACAACCAGGTCCGCCATGGCTGGCAGCTACCAATACCAAGCTCTCTCTGTCTGGTGCGTGATGCGTGCTTCTAGTTCTGGATTGAGTTAATGTGGTTCAACTGAGCTCTCGGAGATGGCACTCTTTATTGATCGACAAGCCATCTTGTTGTGAGCCCACTGGCCAGGTCTGAGATGTGCAAGTTGCACTGGAGCTAACATTTTTTTAGATGTCTATTCATAGAACTCGGTGTTTCTTACGTTAACATCTTCGTGGAAGCTGATGGGGAAGACCAGTTTTTCCTTCTCAAAATATACTCACTCCTTCCCAAAAACTGGTTTTTGGTAATATTTTTTGACTCTAGTGGTATACTAAAAAATGTATTCTTCGTACAAGATTCTTGCGTATCTCTAGAGATGCTCTAAGGGGCAGATTCATTGACTGATGATCAACGGTCCAAAGGCCAAACAGCCATCAAGTGGGCACTTTCAAACAAGGCGTGCCGACTGGCCAGATCTGTAAGATGTGTCGAGCAAGTGGGAAACAATGATTACAGGTCGCTGTTTCTCTTGTCTCTCAAAACATATAGTCTAGTGGAAATGATACTTTCATCCCTCTTTTTGATCTCTTATGGCTATTCCTCAATCTTTTATTTTTCAGGTTTATTACTCCTTCCATCCCAAAATAGGTGGCGTATAAAGTTAATATTTTCTTAGTTTGAGGACCGCGCGTAGCGCGATGGCAGGAAGCGGCAGTGGGCCTTCCCTCCCCACCCGGGTTCGAGCTCCCACGGAGCGAATTTCGGGTGCCTCACCCGTGGCACTGTGTGCCGCACTGCGCTACACTGTTCACCGAACACTGTAGTAGCACTGTTCACCGAACAGTGTAATATCTCCAGACGCCTCTCTCTCCGTCCACGTGCCACAGGCGAGGTCGACGTGCCCGTCGGTCCCGAAGCGCTGGACTTCGGAAAAGACTCTCAGGACGCGTTAAGGATATAGGTTGTAGGTCTAGTTTAGACACATAGGTGTGGTGTGCGTGAGGTGTGCGTGTGTGTGGTGTGTGTTCTATGTGTCCGAACAGATACTACTGCTTGTATTCTCAGGAGAGGCTTTCAAAAAAAAAAAATATATATTTTCTTAGTTTGACCATGTTAGTTTTTTTTGCCATCTATTTTGGTCAAACTAAGAAAACTAGCTGGCTTTGGCTTTCCTTGCCATCTGCCTGGTTACAAACAGAGAAAGGAAAGCCAAAGTCAGCTAGTTTTCTTTTTTGAAGATTCCAAAGCTAGTAAACTTTTCATGTAATTGTGATCAACCCCCAAATTAATCATCCGGCCAGTTAACAGCCATGACTATGGAGCCAATATTTTTCATTGTCTGTCCATACAACTCTATGTTTCTTATCAGTCTTAACATCTTCATAAAAAATCTTATGTGATTAACTGTATCAAATGGCATGGAAAGCCGCATGTGCTGGGTCCGTAAGCTGTGCAAGTCTTGGTCCATCGACACTGTAATTAAATTAATCATCTCCCCAGTTAACAGCTATATGAGATGAGTTGGATATTTTGAACAATATTGGTCAGATAAATAGGAAAACTCCGATGATTTCATTAACGGAATCAAAGCATTACAACTGTACCTTAACGACCAAAACCAGAGGAATTGGTTTCTAGCTATTTTAACAAATCAAAGATGCTATAGGAAGCAAAGTCTAACATCACAGTATTCTAAGATCTTGAGTTACGTGATGGCATGTAAAATAAAAAGTAGGACTCATAGCTCATGTCCTAGAAGTTCACATCTGTGTGTCTTGCTAAACAAATTTTCCATCACTAGTTTTAGTGATCTTGTGCTTTGATCGATGTAGTTACTTATTTTTTATTCATTTCTTCCGTAAAATAGGACACGGGGGACATCCTTATTGAGAGGATCTAATTAACGTTGATTGGACAAACAACTTATGGTATGGATAAATTTATTTGCCTAGTTGTAATATTAGGAATATACTTCGTTAACGACCATTAATTAATGGAGATGGGCCTTCTTGATTGCCGAATGGCCCTTGGCCAAGCCAATCATATGGTTCACCCCCTTGTTATTGTCTGACACTGTTTGGAAGTGGTGATGTTAATACGCGCAATTATTCATTAGTTGAATTTGTGTTTCGAGATGCCAGAGAGCAAATGCTGACTAGGTCTACTAAATGAGTTTGGAACAAATTGGTTTATATCTAATCCCAGATGTCATTCTTTAGGAGCGAGAGCGACCCATGAGCTACCGGTCGTGCGAAACAGCAAATCAATTTACAAGACATGTTGGCACAGTTTTGCGATATGAGCAAGTCCTGCTGACCGACCTTGTAAATTGAATACTGATTATCTGCACTGGTAACAGCTAACGGTTTGATTTGGAACTAAATTTTTATGTATTATTTTTGTATCAAATATTTTATGTATCCTTACAATTATTTGTTTCTTATATCTTGCTTACCATCTACTCCCTCCGTTCCAAATTAGTTGTCTTCCATTTGCCAAAAAGTGGATGTATCTGGACATGTTACAAGTATAGATATATCTACTTTTTGACAAATAGAAGACAACTAATTTGGAACGGAGGGAGTAGCTTAGTAGAACAATGGTTCAGTTTTTCTGTAATCTCACGTAGTGACGTTTAATTATAGATAAACCATTTAAATAGACAATGGGAAAAACTTACCTGATCATGAGAGAGTGTTTAACCGATCGATCGTGGAACAGACACTCATAATGGCTTAGATCAATGGATCTGCCAGGCTGTACCATGGATATTTTTTTTTAGAAACTGTGGGGCAAAAGCTTTGCCCCTTATATTAATTAAGAGAGAGTTGGTACAACGAATTTAGAACACCCGAAATAAGATACAACCGGATTACTCTCCCTGTAAAATTTCTCCTAAACGTTTTGTGCCCGCAAGTCCATGTGCCAGAACCATGACCTAGTTTCGAGATCTTATGGGTTTGAACTCTAGCCTACCCCAACTTGTTTGGGAAAAAAAAGGCTTTGTTGTTGTTGTTGTTGTTGTTGTTTTGCGCCCGCAAGGGCCCAAATCTTCGCTTCACTTTTGATCTTGGTGAATATGGCTTGCGAGGAGGTGTGCTTGTTTCGGAAAATCCTAGCATTCCTCTCATTCCAAATTTCCCAAGTAGTTAGAAGCACAAGAGAAGCCATCGCCTTACGGTTCGCAACTCCAACGCCGGACATTTGCTCCCACCACGCCTTGAAGGTAAGAGTTGGCCAAAGCGATTGATCAAGCGGAAGACCCATCCAATCCTTCAAAAGAGACCAAATCCGGGTGGTGAAGCGGCAATGAAGAAGGAGGTGGTCGGCCGTCTCGGGCGTTGCCTTGCAAAGGGGGCATAGCCCACAATTTTGCCAACCTCTACGAGCTAACCGGTCCGCCGTCCAAAGGCGGTTTTGGAGGGCAAGCCAAGAAAATAGCTACTATGGATATTTTGAATAGGATTGACCAGATCTGTGCGATGAGCTGCATATTCCAAATAAGGCGAGCCAGATCTGTGATGTAATAAAAAAATCGATGGGAAGACTTTTATTGAGATTAGAGCTGTAGTCTGGTATAACTGATCATTTAGCTAGGTTATAGACTACTAAAAACGTAATATTTTTCTTAAGGCACTTCCATTGACTTGTATGTTAAAGTGAGAAGACGTATTAGGATGTGCACAATCATCTAACTCTTCCTTGTGAGAGGTAGCTAGAGGTTTACGTCACCAATAAGTCTTTATTGGTTTTTCTGGTTGTATCTTGAATTAAATATGTATCACACTTGGCGAACTATATCCATCCAGTAAGGTGGATGTCGAGTGGTCGATGACCTGGTTGTTGATATCCACGTCGAAGCTGAGCAGTTGATGATTGCAGGCGCGGAAGCGCTGCGTCGCCTGCCCTTCCACGCCCGACCTCCCGATTAATGAAAATAGTATCTATCTGCTTAAGGAAAATAGCACGAAGATCGTTTAGTTGTGTTTTCTAGGATCCATTTTGTGTAAGTTTGGAGTTCCATTAATTCCCTTCTAGATGACAAACCCACACCAGTTACGTACTGTCTAAATTAGTTGTTAACAAACTGATCCAATTAACATTCAATTAATTTTTTAGCGCATCACATAGTTATTATTTCCATTTAGGAGTTACTCTACTAAAGATCTTAATGTTGAGGTGTGGTATGGACTTACTTTGATTATTTAAGATTATTATTTTTTCCAATGATTGGAATAATTCTGTAATTATTTGGAACCAGGTACAACCATGCAGCACCACTTGATGCAGATTATCTCTAGAACTTGGGGGCAGAGTGGTGGTTGGAATTGAATGTGTCCAATGAATGAGTGATATCACTGTAGCGCCAACTGACCAATGCTGGATGTCAGATTTTACTAAATATATATCCTCGTACTCAATTTGGGGTCCCTCCTATGTAAACTTAACGCTAGAACTTGTGTATATCACCCATATATTTTTGCTGAAGTTGGAAAACATACTGATTTAGTAGAAGCCATATGAATGAGCAAGGCATTCGATTTGTTATTCTACATAGGACGTGCGACGGCTGTTTGATGTCTTCAACGTTTTCCAAATTGGTAAAGTTACTTTACATTAAAAGGTTAAGTGGTCATCTATACGTAGGGGGGAATAATTATTTCAAACTGAAATGTACAATGACAGCAGTAGCATTCTTTCATGCTTAGTAACAAAAAAATATCTGAAGTGAAACGACATTTAGATGTTTCCACACTGACATGGCATCAACAAGTATTATTTCGAACATACAATTACCATCTTCTAGCAATAACAGAGAACTATTTCTTCCTGTGACCAAAAAGGGATCTAAGCTTCATGCTAGTTGAAGGCATGCGCGAGGCCTGAAATTTCATATAGTATGTTGGAGGCATCAGAAATGTCTAACATGAACTATATGGTCATGCAGATGTTTGTTTATTTGTGCAGAAAACAGATGTTTTCTACCTACAGTAAGATATATACTAAAAAAAGGAAAGCAACGACGTAAATTGAGCATTTGGTTGGCAACAGGATTATCAAGATTAACTAGAAGATGAAAGGTTTATGATACTCCCTAGAAAATGAAAAACATAATAATTTTGAAGCACCGATGCAACGTAAAGTAAAAAACTGATAAGGTCACCCTGATAGTTAATTAGAATATAATTACATCGCTCCTTTAGGTTTTAGATATGTCTGTAGTGATCATCCAACCTAGTTTTTTTTTACCATGATCATCCAACTAGTTAAGTATGACCATATACTCTTGGATTTTCATAGTGGAAAATTTGCAGCTATAGTAGGACTCTTCGAGTATTCCTTTCATCCCGCTAGCTAGGCATTTTTTTATGATAGAATGTGCACTTCTTGCTTAAATAGTTCGCACACAGAAATACACAGGGTATCTATTTTTGTACTACTCTTCAGTTTGCAGCAAATTCACGTGTAAGCACTCAGAAATTTCCATATTTGGGACATATCCAAAATATTTCGACCAGATATTTGTGGTTATCGATCCTATAATCAAATTCTAAATACAGAACCTCCCTTTATTTTCAAAAGGTAGATAAAGTTAATATATTTATGTCAGAAAATTTAAGGATATGCTTGTAATTCAAAATTAAAACATGTTTGCATACGCACCATCATGAATATAGAAGGGCAGCAGTGACCCTCCTAAGTTACCAAAAAAAAAGATTGATCAGACATACGATACGAAGACTAAAAGTTATTTCATACATTTTTATGAAATTATGTAATCTCAGTAGAGAACCTCTTGATTTATCCTCGATTATCTTACCTCTTTTGCGATTCGTCTTGAACGTAGTCCGTTGAGAGTGTCAACAATTTCATCTATGGGAGGTCTGCATTTCCTATCAACCTCAACACATTTTAAACCAATTTCGAGGCATGCTTTAACTTGCTTGAGGCCTAGTGAATCTAATGATGGATACTTTGATGCCATGTGCTCCGGTGTCCAATCTTTACGTACCTTCAGAAACGATGCTTGGTAATTACATATAAGCTAAATGTAGTATAAAACTTCAAAACTCAAATGTAATATATCATCCTACTTTATCAATAAAATTTCTTGCGGAAGGTTGGTCTTTTTCGGGCAGTTCTTCGCTCTTGTGGTGATCTCTATTATAATTAGGCCTAAACTATATATGTCTGACTGCGCTGAGATTTCACCTCTGTACAGATATTCGGGGGCCATGTATCCGCTGGATGGCGTCAACACTAAAAGTTAGACGGGATTTACATTATAATAAGGAACATACTAATGCTATCAAGCTTACTATGATCCCACAACAGTTTGTGTGCACAAGCGGGTTTGTTCTTGGCCAAAGACTCTCGAGAGTGCAAAATCCGCAATCTTTGGTACCATTTTCGAATCCAATAGTATATTTTCAGGCTTCAGATCCATGTGGATAATGGGAATGTCCAACTTGTGCAGATAATGTAAGCCCTTGCAAATCCCCTTGATTATTTTGAAGCGTGTGTCCCAGTTGATAACGGGATCGGCCGAAGGGACTTCGTCAGCTGCTTTGTCCCCTGCATATTAGTATAAGATGGTTTTTAGTTTGTCATAGAAGTGATGTCCTGGCTTCAAACTTGAAACTAGCATTGGGAGACACCAGAAGAGAAATACAAATATGTGGGAAATAATGTACTAACCAAAAAGTTTATCCTGAAGGCTTCCAACAGGTAAATATTCGTAGCAGAGTAAACTTTCAGTTATGTCTGCCTGGATATATTTCCCATCGAACTCCACCAATTTCTTCATCGTTTCACCGCAGAATCCGACCAGCTGCACTATGTTTTCATGTTTGAGCGTCATAACATCCTGAACCTCCTTTTTGAATGTTTTGTCGGCAGGCATTGGCGCGTTCTCCTGGAGTTTCCTCACGGCAATCACGTTGTCACTGTCAGGCACAACTCCCTGTTTTATCTCCGTAGATATATACACTATGTGTTAGCATATCTTCATCAATTTAATCACAATTAAGAACTGATTGGGAAATACAAGGGAAAATCTGACCTTATAGAGTGTTCCAAATGGACTTCCACTGATTTTTCGCTCCTCGGAGAAGTCGCTCGTGATTTTCTTCAGAAAGTCGTATGGTAGCTCTTCCGGTAGCTCAGGGCTCGTCTTGTTCTCCTGGGATTTACTTTCAGTGGCCATTTCTGATCATTTAAAAAACGTGAGCAGACACAAGATGTGGATTTGGCAATCATGTTGCATTATGAAGTTTAAGGTTTTTTGCATGGCTACTGTTGCATGGAAATCATACTACAGATTTGTTGCAAAGGAGAAAATGGGAAGGTGACTGTTGACACACATTACGTTCTCTGCCCAACAAGAACCTATGAAGATAGAATTCATTTGTTTTTCGATTGCACTTTCAATCAGAGGGTCTGGAATTATTTACAAGTTGATTAGTCCCATACTGAAAATATTCTAGCAGCTATTTTCCGGGCAAGACGTGACATGGGGAAACATCACTTTGATGCAGGCTGTAATTCTAGTTTGTTAGCATATCTGGCTACAGTATTAAACTTGTACGTGTCCAAAAAGACAAACCATAGCCACCTAAGAAATAGAAAACCCTAGACGCAGCCCGTCTCCTCCATTCCGAGAATCGACGTGTCTCTCATTCTCTGCTTGCCGCTCGGGTAGCAGTAGGGGTAGGGACCTCAGACGTAAGCTTGGTGATGGAGTTAGCTCCCTAAAGTGAGAGTTTGGTCAGCTGGTTGTGGCATTATGGTATCCATGGTGTATTAAACTTGTACGTGTCCAAAAAGACAAACCATAGCCACCTAAGAAATAGAAAACCCTAGACGCAGCCCGTCTCCTCCATTCCGAGAATCGACGTGTCTCTCATTCTCTGCTTGCCGCTCGGGTAGCAGTAGGGGTAGGGACCTCAGACGTAAGCTTGGTGCTGGAGTTAGCTCCCTAAAGTGAGAGTTTGGTCAGCTGGTTGTGGCATTATGGTATCCATGGTGGCGTGTGTGAAACAAGAATAAGGTCTCCCTATCTTCTCGCAGTAAAAATAATTTCGTCAAAATTTCGAACGAAATTCGTGAAATTAACGATTCTCGCTATGGGGCGAGAAAGTATAATCTGGGATGAAATTTTCGTTTAAATTTGAATAAATCCAATGGGTTACACTACAAAAAGCTCTAGACCATGATATAGACAAGTACTTGCCTCTACTCTACTGGTTGAGGACTCATGTAGTTGATTGTGAGGTTCTGTGTTCGATTCCAGCAGCCCCATTTTTATTTTTTTGAAAATAATTTGAACGTCAGACCATAAATCTGTCCGAAATGTTTGAAATATTTCTTTGAAGTTTCGTTGATTTCTCGAAATTCGCGAATCTCTGTAAGGTGCGAAAGAAATTAGAAAAACGAAATGTTAAACCCTGTCTTCTCGTCCACCTGGTGACGCAATCTCGCCAATGGCGTTGAGGAGTTCGGGAAATCGTCTGGTTCTATTCCTTTGGAGTGGTGGATCTTATTTTATCTACGTGTGTTGTAGGTTTGGTGTCAGTAGAGTCGGATCGATTCAAATGTTCAATGGCAATGACTTCGGCTCTAAGCCGCTGGCCATAATGATAATCATGCCTCTTGTAGTGGAGAGGTGGTAACCGCGCATCGGCGACTCTCTCTGGCGGTGGCAATGGTCGTTAGTTAGTCTAAGAATCTCGTTGTAATTTGTATTTATGTTTGGAGAGCTTTGTACTTCTGATGAACTTATATAGTAGATCCTGGTCCTTTTGCAAAAAAAAAAAAAAAAAAATACTGTATCTGGCTACAAAGGAATGGCAGGAGAGACCCACCTTTTCTAGGTTAAAGTGATATTTTTTTGCTCGGGCATGGGATTAAGGCAAAGCATCATGATAGTCTCATGGCTTATGTTAGACACTCTTCCTTAGTTCTCTACAGGTAAAGTTTTTCTTCTACTTCTTTAATTAACCTTGTAAATATGTAATTCTACCGAAAAGAAATAAATTTTGCTCTGGGAACTGTGGGTCCAAAAACGAAGATGTTGACTAATCGCTACAGCTTGTGATCAGTTTACCAAAGCATAAGAGTTGTTCAAAAACATATATAACAATAAGTAAGACAAATGATGCAGAAGTTAAGAGGTGCAAGTAACAAGCTGCGCGAAATCACCAACCTTTGGGAGGAGATCTCGAGGCCCTGCTGCTGGGAATAGATGAATCGTCTGCTTGCAAGTTATGAGCAGGTGAGAGTAGATATACGAAGGGGCAACCCGAGCAGGAAGAAAGGCAGGTTGACTTTAGCTGAGAGCTTAAACTGAGTCATTTGATCTCTGTCGATATAACTAATTATATATGCCCATTGGGACGTCCTTGGGAATGGGTGCCGAGCTACCTCACTAATATTAGTTGTGAAACGCGTCATTACCGTGTAATTATATGTTTTGTGCAGAGTCTGCAGACCACGTAGATCTAGAGAATAAGTACATACAGTTGTAGCGCGTGATACCTGTCGTAGCGTGCAATGGTGGTTTGAAAGTTGCAACCCTGGACCATTGCAATGAATAATCACACGAGAGAATCTCTAGCATATTTCTCCTAAAATCCTATATAAGTCCCGAAAAACTGCCTTTTTTCAGCTCTTTGCCTAAATTCTTTTAACGACCTAAAAATAGGGAAATCACCCCGGTCCTAGAAATCACGAATAATTCCCTATCAATGTTTTAAGGGCTTTTTTTAAGGCGTGGCCCCACAATGGCCGCAAACGTTAAGACTCCCAAACAATGACGACTGTGTTATAATCCACGGAAACGTTAAGAAATCATAGAAATGACGCTTTTTAAAATGGCCCTAAAATCGTGTATCAGGGTACTGACCCAAAAATCGTTAGAAGACCCCCCAAACGTGCTTTACATTCAGGGAAATTGCCAGAAATGACAAAAAATGAGTTTCAAGATGCCCTTAAAAATGTCTACCGGGGCTCACGGCATTGAAATACTCCCGTGGGTCTCAAAATAGAGGGCTTTAGAATACGAAAACAGCAAGGAATAGTGAAATGATGAGTTTCATGACACCCCAAAAAACGTGTACCAGGAGCCGTGGAAATCGTATTGAAACCCCGAGACAACGTACTATACCCTAGAAAATAGTCAAAATCGCGAAAACGATTAGGTGGTCCTTCTTGCGGCGATATCCGGTAGTTTCTCAAGGAGGCGTGGTTTCACCTCTTTTCACGTCTCGGGTGTCTCATGGTGCGGTTGGCTACTTATGTTCTCTCTTTAATATCTTTGATCTGCTTTGTAAAAGGTTTTCTCATCACTTTGTATCAGTTTGGCCATTTGGATTTTTTATAAGCGGGAGGGATTTATTTTTTGAGAAAAATCATTCCTAACATGTTCATGTGTGATATGTTTTCAAATGTCAATGGTTTGGAATGTACTCAAAAAACAATACATGAAGGATTCACTGGAACTTTGAGTGTCGAAAATCATCTCTCCTATGAGGCCCACTCCTTTTTTATCACTTTATTATCTTGACCTGGAAAGTTCTATACCTATTGCTAAATCACATGTTGACATGGAAGGTGGAATTTAGTTGTTGGGAAGAGACAAATTGCAAGACTGTCTTTTTCTTAGTCTAATGGCTTGATCTATTGGTGTTCTTTAAATTCAATGGATTTGTAACGACTAAGCTGCAACGCACCATCTGTATATCTAGAATATATCTATATGATTCCGCGTTCTCATGTGGCTATAATATGAATATGCGTGGAAACTGATTGAATCATTCCAAATGTGACATACATTCAGTTCTACAATTTTTCTGATTGGCTTTTCAACAACCTTTCTTCATGGGAGATTTCATCTTGGCACTCTGAGCTATTTGGATCACCACAAATGACTACATTTTTAAGTGCACCAGGGCAAACTTTTTAGATGTCGGAGAAAATTCATAGAAGAACTTGACTGGGTTGTCTTCAGAGCTAAAAAGCAGAGATTGACATGTTTCAAGACATGGGTTCAGAATTACAGAGGCTCTTAATTGTTTTATTTTATAGCACTTTTTCGGGAGCTTTAGGTAGCTTTAGCATTTTAAGCTATTATTTGTCTTCCTCCTTTTTTTTTCCTTTTTGTACTCTTTTTATAAATCAGTAAAAATCACAGCAGCTTTCCACAAAAAAAAAGCATTGTTTGATGCCTCTTTATGGCGACTAGCTAACAGCTTCCTATATATCAATCTCATAATCTGCTATCTTAATCACACTATGATTTATTATATATAGCAACCAACCCGTGGGTGGTATCAAAGCCAGGCTATGTGATATTATCAACCGAGAAGGAAGGTTTCATGTGCCACGTTCAAATCCTCGGTCCTCATGTATATTATTCATTTCAATTGTCAAGGGTTGCAATCACCATTGCACGATACGACAGGTACTCGCTAACTGCACATCACATTTATGGCTTCCCGATATATACGTCACAAGAAAAATATATCAAATACACAGGTATGAAGGAACCTATGTGGTATCAGTATGATATCACACGCATTTTCCTGCATACATACTCCATTGGCTGGGCTAGGCATCTAGTCAAAATGTCAAATGGATATATATGTTTTATTTTTCTGTAGCTCAGAATATGGTTTTATTCGGACTGAAAATTTGCATATATGTAAAAAATATGTGTATGCATTCAACGTAATATGATTTGATTTTTTTCAAATTCAAATTTATTTATATTAAATTTGTTCGCACCTATACTGGTGCTTGGGTGTCACAAATCTGCGTTCATCGTATGGCCTTTCGTTTTTGGAATGGAGAGCTGATACAATGAGAGCATACTACCATATGGACACCAAATTCAGAAAGTTCTGTTGCATGCCTTATTGGGAATACAACTAGATCTAATTAATGTGTGCTCATATTTATCTAGTTAAGTATACACGTAAAACACTAGATGGGGCGACACATATGTATTTTCAGCTCTACTCCACATCTTTGGGGTGTCGTAAATAATTTCAGCATAGGGGGAGCCATGGCCCCAGCTTTCCTGCTGGCTCGGTCCTAGGAATCTTGTCACATGGACATAAATATTTTGTTATCTCGACCGATTGGAAGACTCAGCTTAGGCTCTACAGCAAAGTCAACTTGCTCTTCTTCCTCCTCGGGTTGCTCCTTTATAAGCTTCCACCTACTCATACCCATTCGTCCCCTTCCACTCTTCCCAGCAGTCAGAGTCTCTCAAGGTCTCAAGCGCTTCTCTCAAAGGTAATTTCGTGCAGCTTCTTTCTCTAGAGGTTCATAGAACCATCATGTTAATTTTTTTAGGGTCAAAATTTTTGCGTTTTGTGTCTGATATATGATGCAAATCGCGGCTTAATTTACCTGCTCGAGCTTGTTAAATTACCAGCAATGTCGTCCGGCTCCGGAAGTAAAACGCTGGAGAGAACTACAAGCCCCATCACACTACCAACGGAACTACCATATGACTTTCTGAAGAAAATTACCAATGACTTCGCCAAAGAAAGGGAAATTAGTGGAAGTCCGTTTGGAACACTTTACATGGTTTGATTCTCCCTTACTATGTTTTCCATTCCTTAATTTCAGTTAAGTTTGATAAACATATGCTGATACATAGTATATCTACGAGATTAAACAGGGGATTTTGCCGGATGGCAGGGTGATGGCTGTGAAGAAGCTTCAGGAGAACGCACCGATGCCGGCTGACAAAACATTTAAAAAGGAGGTTCAAAATGTCATGGCGCTCAAACATGAAAACATAGTGCAGATAGTTGGATATTGCAGTGAAACGTCAAAAAAATTGGTGCAGTTTGAGAAAAGATATATCCAGGCAGACATTAATGAAAGTTTGATCTGCTATGAATATTTACCTCAGGGGAGCCTTAAGAAGACTCTTTTTGGTATGTCATTCATTATCTGACATATTTGCATTTATCTTCGAATTTCTCTTAATGGTACATTTCTAATTTTGAGCTTGGACATTAATTACTTTCCTAAGTAATATAGAGTTTCAATGCCCCATGTCTTCACATTTAAGACATTTTATCCTTTTCAATCCTTTTTAGTACAAGAAGGTAAAAGAAAGAAAGTTGTATGTCTACATTTTATATTTATCTTTAGGGTTCTTTTTTTTACACCGATATACAGGGGAAAACGCAACCAAGTTTAAGTCTTCGAAAGATGATTGGGACACACGCTTCAAAATTATAAAGGGGATTTGCCAGGGCTTACGATTTCTACACAAGTTGGATATCCCCATTATCCATATGGATTTAAAGCCTGAAAACATTTTGTTGGATGCAAAGATGGTTCCGAAGATTGCAGACTTTGCACTCTCTAGAGTCTTTGGCCAAGAACAAACCCGACTATGCACACAAACAGTTGTGGGATCCTAGTAAGCTCATCATGAATTTTGATAACATTTGTCAGTTCCTTAATTATAATTTAATTTCCATTTTCGTCACTCTAGTATTGCCCATTTAACTTTGATGTTAATGCCATCCAGTGGGTACATGGCTCCAGAATATCTCTATAGAGGTGAAATTTCGGCCCAGTCAGATATATACAGTTTAGGACTTATGATTCTCGAGATCACCACAAGAGAGCAGAACTGTCCCGAAGACAAACAACCTTCCGCGAGAAAATTTATTGAAAAAGTAAGAGAAATATTATATGGTTATTTGTATACTGAAATTGAAAGCTTACATTACATTATGTTTGTACATGGTCACCAACCATCGTGATTCCAATTGTCCATGTAGGTACAGAACAACTGGAGACAGGAGAACATAGCATCCAAGTACGCTTCGTTAGATTCCGATCGCCTCAAGCAAGTTAAACGAGGCATCGAAATTGGGCTGGAATGCGTTAACATTGATCGGAAATTCAGACCCCCGATAGAAAAAATTGTTGACAGGCTCAACGGAATATTGTGAACTGCAGAGAAGGTATAGAAACAGTGAGACGAATTCATTTCGTGGAAAACTGAGAGGGAACTCAGTTTTCTTTACTTTTCTTTTTTTTTTGGAAGCTAGTCACCTTTAGCAAAATATGTCCTTCTAGTTTATGATGTTCCATATGAAGAATAAATGTTTGAACTGCTGAAATTACATGCATCTTCGTGCATATGTACTTCAATTCTTAAAATGCATTGATATATTTTAATTTTATGGCATCTTTTTTTACAGTTATTTATATTTTTTGTTACGTTAGGAAATTAGCACATACATTCACTCATATTTTTAATTTTAACATAGTTCAGTGCTATACCTACTATTGTGGGTGAGCCTAATACAACGTAAAAACCTTAGGATGAAAATATGTGTAACCTCTGGATAATTAATTGTTGTTAATGTCTGCAAACATAGGATATGATTTTACTTCTAACTTGTAGCGTAAAACCTTAGGATGAAGATATATGCAACCTCTGGATCATTGTTGTTAATTGAATGTAATTTCATTGATTTTCATTTGTAGCTTTTGAATATTTATCATGTTTTAATGAAATTTCAGGTCTCTCCTGCGGCTTGGAGCTAGTGAGCATATTAAAGATGGGTCTCCAAAAGTCCTGTGAAGAAAACATGCTCCATTAATTATTGCTCTCAGTTATTTATTTTATTTTGAAAATATTACATATCGATGTTGTTGTGGGATTTTACTTTATTTCTGGAAACTGCTAGTCCAGTTTGTCTTTATTTTTGATCAACACTCGGGATGCAAACATGTTAATATTGTCTTTTGTTCATATCAGATTGAAATAAGATTTTTTTTACCGAATTGATCTGTAGCAATTTTCTCAACTTGTGATCATGCTATTTAAAATCGTACGTATCTAATAAAAATGAAGTGATCTTGTTAGCCCACACAATCTCATATATCTACATCTGCCTATGCGCGCAAGCGGCTCTCTGGAGATGTTATGCGTATACGGTTTCATTTTTGTGGCCACGCCCACAACAAAACCGTGCGCGTTGCAACCGTGAGCCTAATAATCAGTGCATTGCAACAAACTTCTCCTAAAGTGGGCTCACTGGAACATGGTGATATTAATATATTTTCTATTATCTATAAAATCTATCCATTTGATTGTACTATATTTCCGACACTACGTTTTCTACGCAATGAGAGAACCAAAAGAAAAGCATAGTAAAAGAAAGTGAATGGCGATCCGAACGGGCACTACCCACATAGCATCCGAATACGTGGAGCTATACCAAGCTAAGAGGGGAAATAAAATATGTTGAGAGATCGTGACACAAAGATATCGCGGAACATAAAGAATGCGACTATAGTGAACAGAAGTGGGAGAAGAAACAAACCGACTCAAAATATAGACATCGGAGATATCTGCACTAATGACGACTAGGTAGACAAGACTTCCAATTACGATAAATCGTCTGATGGGACAATGGGTCCCCATCAGAAGCACATAGGTGAAATTGAGATCCATGGGATTCTCAACATTGTGCTCATCACTAAGAGCAACGATAATTGTTGGTAACACCAGGTGGAAGCTAAAGAACCAAGGTTTTTCGAACCAGTAGGAATGCCAAGCTAAGCAAAGTTTGAAGTGGACCTACAAAATTTAGAAAGGTTGTTAATCTCCCCGTCTCGCTAAAAACAAAGGATTAACGTATAGTGTGGAATATAGTTGCAAATAAGTAAAATATAAAATAAGCAAATGATGGTGGAAAGTATGTAAACAAGGTTGTAAACAATGTAAAACAATGGACCGGGGCCCGGGGGCCATAGTTTTACTACTGGTCTCTCTCCTCAAATAGAAAATATTGTTGGGTAAACAAATTATATTGACAGACTTATGATCATGGCATTATGACAAAATGTAAAGGTCAAATATTCATGTAGGTATCATGTCATATACATATATAGACGTGCACCGACACCAAATTTACAACTAATACTCCACTTCGAGAGGGCTTATATGCTTGCCTCTCTAGAATTAAGTTGTAAATACCAGAGTATTGCGTTAAACTTAGTACGTGATCTAAGCAAAATTTATCATCAAGAAGTAGAAATAACACCGATGTTTTACCCTTTGTAGCAACAGTACATCGTCACCCTTAGTCTTTTATGTCAACTTGAGCCCAAGGATAGACGAAGCATGAACGCAGTGTCGAACATATACTCCCTCTTGATGATTTTTAAAACAACTACTTGACCAAATCAATCATATAAATTAGATAGCATGTAGAAACATAAATAAAGCAATATCATAATTAACAAACCATGCATAAACCGATCATAATATCACAATTCATCATATCACAACAAGCACAACAACTAACAATTCATCAGATGATTTTTGGTCATGTAAGGCAGCTCACAAGACCATTATATTGGATCACGAGGAGAAGAGATCACCATCTAGCTATTGTTATGGACTCGTAATTCAAGGATGAACTACTCATGCATCGTCATGGAGGCAGCAATGGTAGTGTAGATGCCTCCGGTGATGATTTCCCCCTTCGACAGAGTGCCAGAACATGACCCCACAACCCGAAACTAGGGTTTCCGCGACGATGGCGGCTCGGTATCTGTTTAAAAAAATATTTCTCCGTCCTCGAAAGTTTTAGGGTTGAAGGCAATTTATAGTCGAAGGCGCGAACCGAGGCGGTGACCGAGGCGTCCATGCGGGTGGGACCCGTTAGTGCATGCCCTCTGGTCTGCAAGGTGGACCCGCGTGGGCCACTCGAGGCTCCCCTCGCGTGCCCTTTCACCTCCGATCTTTTTTGCCCGACAAAAAATCTCCATAAATTATGGGCCTTTTCGAGGATATTTTTTAATGCATTTTCTGAAAAACAAAAACGACAAAAAAAAATGAACTAGCACTTGGCATCTTGGTAATAAGTTAGTTCAAGAAAATACCATAAAATGATATTAAATCATAGTAGATATATATGTAACAATGATATAAAAGTAGAATGAAACAATTAAATATTATATGTATGTTTTAAACGTATTAAGAAACATGAGTAATGAGATCTTGGATAGACTTTTGTGTGAAATAAACATGGAGGTAGAAGAAACCTCAATTCACAGAAATTAACAATTAACAAAGAGGACCAAGATCATACATAATAAGAAACCGCCCACTGAGAATGCCTTCACAAAGGCAATGTACTCAAAGTCGTCTCTAGTGACGATTCTTGACACTTATTTTTGTTGGAGATATGCCCTAGAGACAATAATAATTTAGTTATTATTAGTTATTATTTATCTCCAAGTTTATTATTAATGTTTATATCTTTATGTTATAACTGTATTGGGCACTTGAATAGCAAATACAACGTGTTCAAGAGGAAAACCTTCAATACAGGTGTAGAGATACGAACAAGTAAAAGCGTTCCTGGTCTTGTCTGTAAGACTAGCCTATCTTGTTGTTTGATGATCATGTTTTCGTGATCATGGACTTTGTATAGTTTATTATCGGAATGATAATAGTACTGAACCGATGACCCATTGTATGATCTTACTAAGAGACTAATCGTCAATGATGAAGGTAGCAATTGATCATATGTTTAGTTATCATTAGCTGTATTCCTTTGCTATGAGAATATCTGGTGACCGCATATTCGACACTCTTGCTTTGACTGTCACCTAACGTCCGGCCGTAACTGGGGACCATAACGGTGCCTTTTGGGCGTGAACTAGAATAATGTATTGGAACAGAGATTATTCAAGAATGGCACTTACTCCTCCAGACGATGGAGAGATACATCCTCTAGGCCATCTCAGTATTATTATTGTCACCCAAATCGTCTGGCCAGACACAACGTGATTAATCATGGGACAATATAAATACGGAATGAGAAAAGAGAATGATATTGGTACGAGAATTATATGTGTTATGATCGAATGGTTTGATCACACCAGAGCACATTGTCTCAATCTCGAGATATCATTGGTATCGTGTACGTAATGGGATTAGCGTAATGAGTAACACTCAGTATCGGTCGTTCACTCATAAACACACGGGAGCCAGTATGGCCGTCTAGGTCCCAATGCTGGTTATTGTCTAGTAAGTTCCCGGACATGACTTTGTGTTTACTGAACCTTTCGGGTCACACACTTAATCTGTGATTCAATCTTTTATTGAGAGAATAAAGTTATAATTTTGTGTAAATGAGATAGTGTCGGAGTAGCTCCGATGTCACAGGAACTTGTTCCGGTGAAGATTTGAATTAGAGAGAAGGTGGACATCTAATATCCCAGGGTGATAGGAATTGTTTCTATCACTATCGGATTTATTACGAAGGTTTATATAACAGGGAGATATTATTCCGAGGGTTTTGTCGGCAGATACTAGGTATCCCGGATCATGTAAATATGTTTATATGATAAATAATTAATTCCGGGAATTTTCTGTAAAAGGAAATATTCAAGGAGAAGTTAATTAGACAAAACAATTATTTATTTATTTAATTAATTAAATTAGAAAATATTAAATAAAGGATTTTATTTGGGGCCCACCACTAGGGGCTGCCAAGTGGACCCATGGGACCCACAAGGCAACCGCACCCCCATGTGGGGCGGGTGGGCAATCCGAGTTGGGGGGGGGGGGGTGGGGGACACTCCCTCCGGCCGAAACCCTAGTGGGCTAGGCCCACTAGGTTGAGGCAGTTTGGGAGGAGGAGTCCCCCTCCAACTCCCAATCCGAGTTGGGGTGGGGGAGGACTCCTCCCCCCCTTTCCTTTTAGGTGGAGGCGGTTTGGGAGGTGGGAGTCCTACTCCTCCTCCCAATCCGAGTTGGGGAAGGGGAGGGACTCCTCCCTCCCTTCCTTGGTGCGGCGGCACAAGGGAGGGCTTGCCCCTCCCCTTTGGCCACCTACATAAACACCCCCAACCCCATGGGTTGAAGATACAAGAAAACAATACAATTGCCTCCGTGGTTATTTCTCTCTCTTTCTAGTAGATCTCATGTGTTGAGAATTAGACGTCTCTAATCCTCTCATAGTTGATTAGATCTACCACCTAAACTATGCCGAAAGGTTGTCTCTCTTCGTCGGTGCTAGTAGATCTAGGCGGCGAACGTGCTCGGCGGATTGGCGCAGTGTACGTGTGGATACTGTTAGAGTGGGGCTGCGCAAGTAGTCCCTCGATGACGGACCGGCAACAATCTCACCTCCCGGCGTGGACGTGAGATTCTTCGTCAGTCTTCACTGACATCTTCTTCGACAAACACAAGATCTTCCGCAACAGTGTTTGTAAGTATTCTAAATCTAGCATTATGGGGTGCAGCATATCTTCATAGATAGATGTTGGCGACAAGGTTACGGAAATTTTAAAGTTTTACCCGCAACCTAACAATTTTTTGGTCAGCTACCAACTATATGGTGAAATCTTGGAGAATGAGAGGAACCCATATCGACGCGTTCCCGGTGGAGCCGGAACCGCGAGAAGCCAGCAAGGAGTGGTACATGGACATGGTTAAGCAAGCAAAGGCAAGGATATTAGAAGATCCAATTTGCGAGTTGATCATCATTGACACAGCTGGGAGGCTAATCTACGTGTGAAGGCCTAGTTCGGTCTGCCAAGGCTTAGATTCGGAAGGAAGACAAAAGAAATGCCCCAAACAAGTACGATCAAGGCTACACTAATCTCGACGCGAAGACTTAGAAGGTGACTCCAACATGGAAGGAAAGTTGACCCCGTCCAAGGGTTAGTTAGGTGCTTGGAGCTCGAGTCGAGTATGAAGCTAGAGGAATCTGCCATGTATAGCGTAGAGTAGGAATCATGCCCCAACTCGAACTTGTAATGCATAGACCATAACTTTCACGGGAAGTTCAGCCGCCCTATATAATATAATTACTATAAGGTTGATGGTCGACTGTAAACTTAAGCACACAAATTAATTGAATCAATCGTACCTTTACATTACTCTTTATCCTCTATGTTTTGTCCCCGCTTCTATTTATCAGCGACTCTCTTATCCTAGGTTCGCTCGTTGATCGACAACCAAGCTACGAGAGCGAGAGAATCGTCCTAGTTCATCAAACAGTTGGCACAAGCCCTCACTGGGTCCCTCCCGGGAAGTGAAGCGTCTAGTTAAAAATTGTCAACTGACTGTCTTGCGTATCGTGTCGTGAGCCGGCCCTCGCCGAAGCTTGTGGTGCATCACCCCTACTTCCGAGGCCACACGTTAACGTGTTTGTGTAGACGTCAACCACATTCTGGTGAATCCGCTGGGGACATCACTCTATCATCAGACAACACTAGCGGCGCCAGGATCATTAGTCCTATGGAAGTTAACCCTGATGACATTATCAAGCCTAGCTTTGAGGATCCGTGGGAGGATGAGCGCCAAACTTTAGAGGGGATCGATGAGAAAGAAATGTGAAGAGGATTTAGAAGCACTGTTCAAGAGGCAGAAACAGATGGATCATATAGAAAGCTTGTAGACGAGGAGTTATCTCTCCAATCAAGGACCGGCGTTGCAAATAGTTGAGATTATTTTCTCGGCATTGTAAAACCCTTTGTAGGTGGTAGATTATTTTCTCTCGAGCAAATAGTTGAGATTCAATACTATGTAGCTAATAGTACTACCCAAGTCTACAATCTAATAATAAGAGATAACGAGGCTAAGAAAAACAAGCCTCAAAGTCCTCGATCGCGGTAATTTCAGTGAGCTATGCTCTACACTAGTAGTAAAACCCTTAGTTTAGTCCTCGTATCAACGGCGTTTTTTTTTCGCATGCCGCTCTTAGAATTCGTGGCGTGTCAAAGCCTGGCGCGCCACTGGTAATCGTGTAACGCCACCATTAGGTGGAACCACGTGCCAAAGCGGGGCGATCGAAGCAACCAATGCAGTTCTCTAATTTTCACGTGTTGTTTTGAGGAAGTTGAAGAATTTAAATTTAAATTGTTGTAATAAACTATATATTTTCTATATTGGAATTATCAGTAATTTTTACAAAAAAGTTTTGTAGAATATAGATAGAAATGAATAAAACATGATTGGCGTGGCCTTTTGAGAACACCGCTAGGGCAACATCCTATGGGGACACATGTCTGACATAAAAAATGTGACAATTAAAAGGTGCCGGACACAAATTTAATGGCTTCCATTTTGAAAGATGCTCTAACCCATCGGTCCACATCCGCGTGTAGACTATTCATTGCAGCAGTCCCAACGGCTCGCAACCATCACTGCACGCTCCACGCTCTATAGTACTTGTTTCTTGATCTACGCGGTCTGCAAAAATAAAAATGTAGGAGTATATAAGTACGCGGTGACGACGCGATCTAGGCAACTATTTTTTTTGCATTTTTCCACATATATTCATCACATAAACACATACACAGAACAAAGAACAAAAGATGAACAATACGAGGAAGAGGATACAGAGCAAACAACGAGATCATCCACTTCACCGGCGATGGAGACGAAGAACAGCATCCGCCCACGAACCACTGCCTGGGAGCAATTTTTTCTCCCTTGAAAGACGCCGCCAAGCTTTGCCGCCGCGCCGCGGCGGACCTTTGGTCGATGAACGGCCACGGCAGACGTCCCCCTGGCCCCGCAACGCCACTCAGCCACCGCCGTCTTCAGATCCGTCGCCGGAGGAAGCAGAAGAACTCGAGCCGCCCTGGGATCCGGCCGCCAGATCCGCCGCCCCAGATCTGACGGGAAACTGCGGCGCTCGAGCACCACGCCGGGCCTCGAGCACCACCAAGGCGCGCGCGCTGACGCCGAGCCCCGCGGAGCACCGTCGCCGGAGAAGAGCACGCCGCCGCCAAAACGCCCACCACCAGCACCACCTCCTCCAGGACGCCGCCGACAGGAACATCCCCCTACCCTACCATATGTACAAGCCGGCACCGGGATCCCCCACCCTCCCGCCGCCGAAGCGGCCGGCGGAGGAGAGGAATCCCGCGGCGCGGCGGCGCGCACGCGGCGGGTCATTATCAGCTAGGCATCTTACGACGTGGACACGCTGGGCATATATACGTTGTCATCTCCACCAATCTTAGGACTCAACTGAGGCTCAAGTCAAGTCAACCTCCCCTTCTTCTTCCTCCTCGTGTTGCTCCCTCAATAGATCCACTCCCACCCGACCATTCATCGCCTACGTCCTCTCTTCCCAGCATCCCTCCAAGCCCCAAGATCCCCTCTCCGTGGTTAGTGATTTTTCGCAGCTTGTTTTTTCTTTAGCCGTTAAATCTTCATTTTTTTAGCTGTTAATCCACATCCTTTGGCTGCCACTAAAAGTTGAACTTCGCATGTTTTCAGCAGCTGCTGCTCTGGTAAACTGACAAGTTGTAGCGATTCATCCACATCCACATCTCCTCTCAAAAGTTTCTTGAATCATCAATCAGAAATGGCTGCCAACGGAAGCAAGACCCAGGAGAGCAAGCCGAGCCCGGAGCTGCCGGCGGAGCTGCCATACGACTTTCTGAAGAAGATCACCAACGACTTCGCCGAAGACCGGAAAATCAGCGGGAGCCCGTTCGGAACACTCTACAAGGTCTGGTTTGGTTTTCCCCTGTATCTGGATCTGCCATCTATTGTCCATTCGGAACACTGTACTAGGTTGATGAAGACATGCTAACATACACTACGTCTGCAGGGACTTGTTCCTGATGGCGACAGGGTGATCGCTGTGAAGAAGCTCCAGGAGAACGCGCCGATGCCGGCCGACAAGACCTTCAAGAAGGAGGTTCAGAACGTGATGGTGCTCAAGCACGACAACATTGTGCAGCTGGTTGGGTTCTGCAGCGAGACCACCAAGAAGCTGGTGCAGTTCGACGGGAGGTACATCCAGGCGGACATAACAGAGAGCTTGCTCTGCTACGAATACCTGCCTGTTGGAAGCCTTCACGACAAACTTTTTGGTACGTAATACTACAGTTCAGTGTCCCTTGATGGTTAATTTTCAACTCTGAAGCTAGCTAAGACATCCATCTTCTACATTATTCAGAGTTCGGTGACCCCGTTTTGTTCCTCGTAGTACACTTATTAACATTCCAGATTGCTAACTGACCTTACCCTTATATATATACAGGGCCCAAAGCAGCCGAGGATGTCTCTTCGTCTGAACCCGGCATCGACTGGGACACACGCTTCAAAATAATCAAGGGGATTTGCAGGGGCTTGCATTATCTACACAAGTTGGACATCCCCATTATCCATATGGATCTGAAGCCTGAAAATATATTGTTGGATGAAAATATGGTGCCGAAGATTGCGGATTTCGCACTCTCCAGAGTCTTTGGCCAGGAACAAACCAGATTGTGCACACAAACTGTCGTGGGATCCTAGTAAGCTTACCATGAAGTTTGACAGCATTACTTTGTTCCTTACTATGATGTGACTCCCACTTAACTTTCGATGTTGATGCCATCCAGCGGCTATATGGCTCCAGAATATCTGTACAGAGGGGAAATCTCGGCCCAGTCGGACATATATAGTTTAGGCCTAATGATAATCGAGATCACGACAAGAGAGAAGAACTGCCCCGAAAAAGACCAGCCGTCCGCAAGAAAGTTTATTGATAAAGTAGGATAAAGCATTAATCGTTTGAGCTTTGAAGTTTGAAATTAGTGTTTTATGCTACATTTAGTTCGCAAATATAATCATCAGAGTTGTGTCTGCAGGTACGTAAAGAGTGGACGCTGGAGCACATAGCATCCAAATACGCACGGCTGGATCCAGATGGCCTCCAGCAAGTTAAGAGATGCATTGAAATCGGGTTAAAATGCGTTGAGGTTGATCGAAAATGCAGACCTCCCATAGATGAAATTGTTGACACTTTCAATGGACTACATGCAAGCCGGAAAGAAAACGAGGTAACTTAATAGGGGATAAATTAAGAGGTTTTATGCTGCGATGCTTTAATTACATAAATATGTAGAGAAATAACTTAACTTTAGTATACGTCTGCAATAGCTGATCACCTTTTTGTTCTTTTGGTAATTAATGGAGGGTCACTGATGCCCTTCTATATTCAAGACGGTGTGTATGCACAAGTGTCTTAATTGTCGAAATTACAAGCATATTTATGTATATACATTGATATCTAAATTTGCTGACGACAAATATATTAAACATATCTTACTATAGTTATCAAACCTCTGATTGCTAAACAAAAAATCAAATATCTGCATGATCATATAGTTTCTGCTAGACATTTCTCATGGCTTCGACATGCTATATGAAATTTCAGGCCCCACGCGCACCTTCAACTACCTCGAAGCTTGGATCCCTTTTTCACAGGAAGAAATAGTGCTCTGTTATTGCTAGAAGATAGCAACTGTATTCTGGAAATAAGACTCATAGTGTCTCAGTGTCAGTGTGGAAACATCTAAATGTTATTTGTTTTCAGAAACTATGTCTTTTGTTATTAATCATGAAAATACTACTGTGTCACTGTTCATGTATCCCCTAGGCGAACTAGATCATAACAGTTAACTTCTACCGAGAACTTTAAAGACAGTGACCGGTACAATTGGGCAGTTAATATGGCTTCTACTAAATCATTATAATTTCAGGCTTTACCGACAGTACAATTAAACGGGTGCCCAGGAGGGAGCACAGATTGAATACGATGAGATACATTTAGTCAAATATGACGTCCTAATATCTTCCATTCATTGGTCAGCTGAAATGTAAGCAAATCCCATCCTAAATGTCACCGGCGTCAGTCTTTAGAGGTCCAGTGAAACAGTTCCAAAAGTCCAAGGTAGAGCTTCAAACGGTTTCGAAGTTTTAGGTCCAAATGTTGATCTGAGTGGAAGTTTCAAAGAAACTCATACTATTTCCTTGCTGCTGTACTCCAGTAATAAAGTCAACATTAAACGAAATGGGTCCAGTAAGTAAAGTACTGTGGCACACATCGGATTCCTCTGGTTTGAATTTTGTCAAGAAAATAACCGAGAATATGAAAGATCACAATTGGAGGCACCGCAGACATGGTATATCTGTATTCATCCCAGAAACCATACCTCAACATTATGATCTTTAAATTCTCAAAAAAAAAAAAAACATTCTGATCTTTAAAAGAGTAACTCAGTGAAAATGAGTTCAAACAATGCCTGATTTTCTTTTACTGAATGCCAATTGGATCAGTTTGTTAACAAGTAGGCAGAATATAACTGGATCCTCTTCCCTTATTTTGGTATTTCAAGTATAGTTGTAATATGCTCTGGTTTGTGGAATGAACGGCCGGTTCTTTACTCTCTTTTGTTTCTCATACACGCAGCATTTCGGTGCCAAGCAGCCCGCATCAGAGAACAAACAGAACGAGAGAACAAAACGAAGGGGACGAAAATCTAAGCTATAGCTAGTTTATGTACATGTCCAGGACAGAGCTAGGCATCGGGAGGACGGAGCGCATTCGCGCCTGCAATCATGCACTGCTCAGCTTGGATGAGGATATCATCAACCAGATCATCGATCCAAGTATGATAAGATCTGAGGTAGATAGAAGAATTAAGAAAGAGAAATGTGTGTCGATCGTAGCTATTTAATGCAAGATCCACAGAAAACCAAGAAAGACTTATTGCTGATGTGGACCTTCTAGCTAATTCTTTGAACATGCCACAACAAAGAATTACAGGATTCTGCACCCCCATTTAATTACAGGATTGTCACCAGGAGTGCCTTAAGAAAATATTAGGTTTTTAGTACCTACAACCAAGCTAAATCTTCAGTTAGACCATACTACAGCTCTAATCTCAATAAAAGTCTTCTCATTTACACAAATTATCATCTCACAGATCCTTGTTTGGGATATGTAGCTCATCTGACAGATCTGGTCAGTCCTGATCAAAATATTATTCATAGTACAGCTTTACAGATCCATTGACCTAAGCCATAGTTGTTCGTCTGTTCCACGATCAATCTGTTAAATACTCTCAATAAGGCTGTCCCTAATGTCCATTTAAATGGTATATCTATAATTTCTGGGCTCTTTTACAGCGGAAAAAAACTGAAAATATACTTCGTCAGATTATTGAAAAATTAAACCATTTTTCTTCTAGATGCAAAGCAAGATAAGAAACAAAAGGTTGTAAGGATACATAAATATCTTGTTGCAAAAAGAATACATAAAATTTAGTTAGAAATAGTACCATTAGCTGTTACCAGTGCGGATGATCGGTTAATTCAATTTATGTTGATGGCCCAGGGACTTGCTCATACTGCAAAACTCTGGCCAACATGTCTTGTAAATTAACATGATGTTTCACATGACCGGTAGCTCATGGATCGCTATCGCCCCTAAAGAATGCCATCTGGGATTTACTTAGTATTAATGATTTTGTTCCAAACTGGTTCCATGGATCTAGCCAGCATTTGCTCTCTGGCTTCCGAAGCACTAATCAACTAATGTATTAGACCAGCCACAACGTAGCACAAAAGCGATTCAAAGAGCTCATCGAACCGGTTCAATACGTTGCAGGGAATCGATTCATACCCTCTGACAAGAAAAGCGCACCAATAAGTTGTTTCGCTTCTTGCCTGCAATTGTGGGCCCTTTGTGGCAAAGTGTGTGGAGAGAGATCAAAGCAGTGGAGAAAAACTGATTGTTTATTTCACAGAGCATGGCACACCCGATTCCTCACACTGCGGCGAAACAGTGAACCGAACCATATGAGCAACTTTTCAGATTGAATCGGCGTCACGTTGTAGCTGGTCTTAGCATCACCGCTTCCAAACAGTATACCAGACAATAGAGAGTGGGTGAACCATGTGATGGGGGGCTTGGCCAAGGACTATACAAAGGACCATTAATACAGCAGTCGAGAAGGAGGCCAGTGTCTCACTTAAGTGGGTACAAGTTGTAGTATCTGATCAGATACACAGCTCTACACACGCACAACACACTCACACCACACTCACACCACTAGCTGTGAACCTAATCTAGGCCTACAACTAGAACCGACTATGTCTGCCCGGTACAAGATTTTTTCCCTCATGGAGCTCACAGGCGAGACCAGAGACACTAATTGAAGATGCGGAATACTGTTTCTAGTGAACAGTACCACGGACACTGTTCCTACTGAACAGTGCCTAGGCCAGTGTGCACTAATTAATGGTGGTTAACGAGACATAGTATTTTTCATATTTAGAACCAGGAAAATCCTTTGATATTCGCCATTAGTTGTTTCTCTGTTCGACGATTAATTAGTTAAATACTCTCTCAATAAGGATGTTCCCAGTGTTCTATTTTACAGTAGAAATGAGAGAAAAAAGTGGCTACATCGATCAAAGCACAAGATCACTAAAACTAGTGATGGGCAAATTATTTAGCAAGACACAAGTGTGAACTTCAAGGACTAGAGCTACGAGTCCTAGTCATCACGTAACTCAAGATCGTACTGTTATGTCAGACTTTGCCTCCCATAGCATCTTTGCTTTATTCAAAAAGCTACTCCGTAGAAGTCATTCCCCGGGTTTTGGTTTTTAAGATACAGTTGTATGTAATTGATTCTGTGAATGAAGACCATTCCCTCTGATCTGCCAATCTTCTTTGAAATATCCAACTCATTTCATATATATATATATCTGTTAACTAGCCAGAAAAAATAATTTAATTTAGTGTGGATGGGCCAAAACTTCACACATGCGGTGGTCCTCTGTCTTATGTGTGTGACAGGGACTCGGTCATGGCCCTCTGTCTTATTGGACGGTGACAAAACCTTCTGCGATACCGCTAATTGCATACGACGACTTCTTTGAAGATTTTAATATAAGAAGCACAGAGTTGTATGAATAGACATTGAAAAATATTAGCTCCAGAGCCAATAGCTGTTAACTTGGCAGATGATTTATTTAATCTAAAATGTGGGTGTGCCAAGACTTGCACATCTCACGGGCCTAGTCTTGCAATGAATTGGTCTGCAAGATGAGCAGCTAGTTCGCCAATCACTCTTTAAGAACAGCGTCTCCCAGTTCTCACAACTCAATCCAGCACACGCAGCATCACACACAAGAATTAAACACCAGATCGGGAGAGCTAGCAACCATGGCGGACCTGGTTGTTGGGTTGGCCAAGTCGGTGGTGGATGGCGCGCTGACCAAGGCCCAGTCGGCAATCGAGGAGGAGTCCAAGCTCCGGCAGAAGGCGCAGCGGAACCTCGTCTTCATCACCGGCGAGTTTGAGATGATGAGCTCATTCCTCACCGTCGCCACCAAGGAGCGCGTGGAGAACAAGGTGGTGATGACCTGGGTGCGCCACGTCCGTGAGCTCGCCTACGACGTGGAGGACTGCATCGAGTTCGTCATCCACCTCGACACCAAGGCCAGATGGTGGTGGCGCGTGATCCCGTCGTGGTGCATAACGCCGCCGCCCACGGCGCTGGCGCTGGACGAGGCGGTCGAGGAGATTGAGCAGCTCAAGGCGAGGGTGGAGGATGTGAGCACGAGGAACTCGCGCTACAGTCTCATCAGCGACTCTGGCTCCAAGCCTGTCACACAGCAACAGGCGTCCACGGCTGGTGCCACTGCCCTCGGCTCGACAGCACTCAACATGCTCGCTGAGGCAAGGGACGCAGCCAGGAGGCAGCAAGGCTTGGGGGATCTCACCCACTTGATCACCAACAAAGACAATAAAAACACTCATCTTCAGGTAATCTCGGTGTGGGGTACGGGCGGCGATCTTGGGACGACCTCCACTATTTGGAAGGCCTACAATGATCCAGAAATCTGCAAGAACTTCAAATGCCGTGCCTGGGTGAAGCTCATGCATCCTTTCAACCCCCATGAATTCGTGCGGCGCTTCATGGCCCAGGTCTATGCCGCAGACACTGCTGACAAACATGGGGCAGATCTGGGTGCATATGTCCTGACAAAGATGAAGGCCAAGCAACAGCACCTCCTGAAGGAGTTTGTGGAAGAAGTCAACAAGAAGACATACCTTGTTGTCTTGGAGAACCTGAACGACATGGTGGATTGGAATGCCGTGAGGACATTCCTTCCTGACATGAAGAATGGAAGCTGTATCATTGTGTCCACACAGCAATTCGAGATTGCAAGCTTGTGCATCGGACACTCTTACCAACCGTTGGAGCTGAAGCAGTTCTCACCTGAGCACTCGGTTTGTGCATTCTTCAAGGAGGTAATTAATCAATCACTAAACATCATCTATTACCCTGCAAAACAAAAGAACATCAATTACTTTCAAGATATATTTTACATTTTAAAGTTGTTAATTTACCCAGTTAGTTTTGGACATGAACATAATTAATCTTCAGTACATACTTTTCATCATTGTTATATATGTATTCATAGAAGGTAGACTCATAAGCAAATAAAGTTGAGCCAAATTACTCTACTGGTATCTTTTTCATGTGAACGTTCTACTTATGTAACAGTAACTAGAAATTTTTGTCCCAAATCTATTCATGTCGTAGAATAACAGTAGCTACAACTTTATAACCTCCACTACACTCAGTTATTCAGATCAACAAGGCTCAGTTTATAGTTTTTTTTAAGTACAAAAAACTGTTGTGCGTTGTGTAAATGGCCATGGCGGTGTGAATGTCAGAAAAAGTACATTCAGATTGTACATTTTTATTTATTTATAAACAATTAAAGATATCTTAATAAAATTGATTATCAAAGTTTTTTACAGCCCGGATCGATGTCAAGTTTTTACAGGACCGAAGGAAATACTTTCTAAGTTCTTATTATCCCTTGGTACTTGCGTGTCAATTAACACCTCTGCTCAAATGTAGGGTTCTCAATACTATGGAAACAAAGAAGAGAAACCAATGGAAAGTGAAGGGGGCCCAAATTTGTCGTTGGAAAAAATTCCATCCTCTAATATGGAAGAGGTGTCTGATTGGATAACCAATTATCCCCTTGTTGGACGCGAATGTGTTATTACGTTGTATATCTATGACATATTAATATGTACATATTTATAAAATGTAGCAAGCATATTCTATGAAACTCTAAATATTTTACGTGTAGCAGCGGTCAAATTTATACAAGTGCTTCTAATCGGATTTATTTAATATGTACCGGTTGTCTTTTCATGCAGAAATAGAAGGCAACACGGTTATATGATAACTTTGTATAACTAATTTCATTTCTGTTTACTAGTTTATGTAACCAATGAATGCATTTACTATACTATATGTGTTCCTGGATTGAGTGGAGGAGCTAGGAATGGTGACATGCGGTGTCAGGCTTACCTATATGTAGTATTTATGCAATAAAATAAATATAACACATGTGTATAGATGGCAGCAAACCAAAGTTATTTGATGTCAAGCGATATCACATACAACACGTAGTTCTGCCACTGCCTAGATTGCCCACTCTTTGTGCATTTACTATACTAAACGCTTACCATGTTTAATTAATCTTAAATTGTTTGAACAATAGGTACGCAGGAATAATGCATCATCAGCTTTAAATGGTCACAAAGATGCCGAGCTAAATGAACTTATTTTGAAGTGTGGAGGTATTCCCAAAGTGATAGTTTCTATAGCTGCCTTACTGGCCACACAAACTGTAACATTGATGGATACTGTGCGCTCGTTGAATCACAAATTTATGCATGGTCTGGAGACCAATCCGGAGTATGATAGTCTGCGCGGCCTATTTAACTGGATGTATAACTACTTCCGTACCTGCCCGGATTCCCTCAAGCCATGTATCTTCTACCTATCAATTTTTCCTCGAGGTCAGAACATTCGGCGAAGGCGACTAGTAAGGAGGTGGATTGCAGAAGGTTACTCTAGAGACAGTAAAGAAGAATCCGCGGTGGATACAGGGGAGAAATTCTTCTCCCAGCTCGTTGATCTGAGCATAATCCAGCAGATACCACAGTTAGTCACTACTGCATTCAGTGACACAAGGATGGTCGCGTGCCAGGTCAATGGCTTCATCCGCGAGTACATCACCTCAAGAACAATGGAAGAGAACCTTGTGTTTGAACTTGGGGAGAATTGTGTCCTAACCACTCAACGCACCGGGCATCACCTTATGATATTGGAAAGCTGGGATAGAGACCGAATTGTGTTTGAGAGCATTGACTTCTCACGTCTACGGTCACTGACAGTGTTTGGAAAATGGGAATCATTCTTCATCTCTAAAAGCATGAGGCTACTTCGGGTGATTGATCTGGAGAATGCATCGGGTGTGAAGGATGAAGATCTCAAGACGATGGTGCAGCAGATGCTTCGCCTCAAGTTTCTCTCTTTACGAGGACGAAGTGAGATCTTCCGTCTGCCAAATTCGCTAGGTAATCTTAGGCAGCTGCAACTCTGGATGTGAGACATACCTCCATAGTCACATTGCCAGCAAGCATCGGCAAGTTAAAGAAACTACAGTATATCCGTGCCGGCACCAAAGTCCCAGCATCAACACCAATGGCCTCTTCTAGCAGGTTTCCAGATGTCCGCAGAGGTCGTGGCCTAGGTGGTGTTAAGGTACCAAAAGCGATTGGAAAACTGACGGCACTGCACACTCTCGGTGTTATTAATGTTGATGCTTCAGGAGGGAAGGCCGTTGTGGAAGAGCTCAAGAAGCTAACCCAATTGCGCAAGCTCGGAGTGTCTGGCATCAACAAGCATAACAGCAAGGAGTTCTTTCTTCAAACCGCAGGTCTTATTCATTTGGAATCCTTGTTAGTGCAGCTCGACGACGACAGTCAAAGTTGCTTGGATGACAACTCCCTGTCTTGGAAGAACCTACAAAGTCTTACACTATATGGGCTCAAGACATGTTGCCACTAGGAAACCCTCTAAGCAAGCTCAGTAAGTTGGATCTGGAGATGGACACTTTACAGAAAGACGGCATGGGGTTCCTAGCCAAGCTACCAGCGCTATGCATTGTACACCTTCGAGTCAAACAGCTTGAGGATGGCAAGCTCCATTTTCATGCCCAGTTGTATGGCAGGAGTTGGACACCTTCGAGAAGGTGAAGATCCTCGAGGTCACTTGCAGGTCAAGCAAGTTACATGTAATCTTTGGGTCAAAATCAATGAAGAAACTTGATCTGCTCAAGATTGACTGCACCACTGCGTTATATCAGCTTACCGGCCTGAATGACCTATCTGAACTGAAGGAAGTCTTGCTTAAGGGTACAACTGATGCAACAATCAAGACAGAATTCGAGAGGCAGCTCATCAGCCATCCAAAGAAACCTACTGTGAAGCTTGGCTGAACTACACGCTCGTCCTGAAGGATTGACATTTTCCTTAATCATTTCCCTCTGTTTTCAGTTATCACTAGTATGTTTGCGTTTGTTTTGTATATGGCTTGTGTTCTTATTGATTAGAAACATGTATTTTCTTAAAATACTACATGCAGTCTTCTACGCGTACATGGATTTGGTTGATGTGATGATGGTAGCTAACATGAAATAATTTGGTGGAGTTACAAGACATTTTTTCTATCTAAATAGTTTGCTGGAGTTGGACGATGTTCAGATTTGTTTGTGAATGTTCAGATCCGTTTTCTTACTGTTTTGATCATCGGCATGATCATAGTGCAGTAGTTGTTAATAATCTCACATTCTCACATCATTGTTTTAGTTCATTTTCACTATTGTGCATCACATTTCCAATGCTGTTATCAATTGGATAATCTTCAGACAAGGAAGTTAAAATTGAACTGCATCTGTCAGACATTCAGAGAGAAAATGAGAGAAGAGGTACTCACTGCTGGTGGCCGCATGGCCGAAGGCATGTAGAAGAAGATCCACCGCCGGCTCCTGCCGCCCCCATCGGCAGCCGCTGTCCTGTCACCGCCGCCGTCGCCGCCCCCTCCGCAACCGCTGTCCTTTGCACCGCCGTCGTCGCTGGCCGGCCGGCCGGCCTCCCGCACGACATTCAGACGTCGTCAGGCGCGCGCACCGCGGACTTGATCACCCGCTTTCGCCGGAGGGCCACCAGCCAGCCGTCCGCCGTAATCCACCGCCTTCATCGCCGGAGTTTTTTTTTTTCTTTTTGAGATGTCATCGCCGGAATATATCGAGTTGCGGGATGTGGGCCGTACGGACAGATCGAGATGGTGGGCTGGCCGAGCATAGCTGACATGGCCGACACACAAAAATTGTGAGCTCGAGCTACAGTAGATCATTTTAAAAACTAGTAATGTGCGCGTGCAATGCCCGGTTCTTTTACCAAAAAAAAAAGTTGCCATCAAATATGTATATGTGAAGTGTAAAAAAAATTATACTTTTTTTTTATTTGATAGTGGAACTTCCCCGAGTGCGAACAACAGAGATTACAAAGAACACACAACGCACACCGAAGAACAAAGAAGAAGGAACCCCAGAGCAACAGCTACAAAGCCAAGGAAACAAAGAACCCGAAGCTTCGACAGCTGAACCACCGCAACACCTGCAGACACCCTCTTCGCCGGAGCCGGAGAGGAAGCAGCGAGGCCACCGCCACACCCAGGAGAGAGAGCACCCCACACATGTAGAAGACCGCATGAGCCGTCCGCCGCAAGCGACGGAACCGAGCACGATGAACACTCACGGCCAAGGCGCATCCTCCCCTCTTCCGCCCAACTTCCAACAACCCTGCACTGAGAAAAACCTTCACTTTGTCGGAGCCACCGCCGAGGAACCAAGCACGCCATGATCTTCCCCCCTCGCCACCACGGCAGGCCAGGGCACGACGAAGCAAGGCCACCTGAAAGCAGAGCAAGCTGCAGCAAACACTCGTCCCCTCGCCTCCACGGCCGGCCGGAGGAGGCAGAGCAGCGCTCGAAAATCCGGCGAGCACCTCCGAGAACCACACGTTGACGCTCCTGTACAGAGCTCCGTGACTCCGCGTCGACGCTGGAGCACGCGTCACCACGACGGCGAAGCCAGAGCACAAAAACCAAGTCGAAGTCGTCGCCGCCGCGGCTCCAGCTTTGGCAGGACAGAACATCCTCCACCCCGAAGGAGTAGAGGAAAACTAGGTCTGCCGGACCCCAGGACCAGCAGAAGACACCATCCGCGAGCTCCTCAACGCCGGGGAAGCCGCCGTCAAGGTGGGGCTGGAGCTCCGGAAGAATTATTCTTAGCAGCCGCACCACCGCCACCCGAGCGCCGCCGCCAGAACCACTACTCCTACCTCTATGTACAGGCCCGACACGAGGACCCGAGGTTCTCCACACCTCCCGCCGCCCAAGCGGCGGACGGAGGCGAGGAGAACCCCAGGATTCGCCGGCCGACGGCGGAGGAAGAGAAGGCGCCTCCCTTTTCGCTTCTCCCAACTGTAGCAGAGAGGGGAACGGATAAGGAGAGCAAGTTGTCTTTCTCGCGTGATTATACTTTGACAAAGTATCAGTAAAGTTTTGGACATTCGTTATAAATAAAAATTATGCGATAATTGTAATCTTCCTCGCAACGATATATTATACAATAGAAAGTATTTCTCTCAACGATTTTAAACCTTGTAACATTACAGCGTTGAAGAATGATTAAAATATCATCTTTCGAAACTATCACCTCCAGTCTCATTATCATGCCACAGTCTATTGATAACAGTTGGTGATAAATGTAGCACAAACACATGATTGGGGAAGTGAGGAAAATGTCTTGAAGATAAACACAATAATTTTTTGTTTGATTGTGAGCACATTTACGAACATGAACATAAAGGATGGTAAACACCTTCTCCTCACATAGTCACACAAACAATACACTATCCAATGAAAATAAGCCGATCAAAATGTGCAACACATATTGTAAAGAACTATAATCCCACTATTAATAGTATTGCACGCCACCATAGCATCCTTCCCCCACATACTCCACAGAAATTCCAATCGATATTGATGCAATAGTATTGCACGCCACCACAACATCTGTTAGCAATACGTGATCACCCAGGATACCAATACGTGTACTACAAGGATACCAAAACCCTAGCCCTATGTCGGTTCTCTCCCTGTACTTTATATACGATGTAATCCCCTCTGTTTAGATCAATACAATCAAGAATTATCTCAATTATCATGGTATCGGACGCCTAGGTTATTCCGCACCTAGATGGCGCCTCCACCAAAACCTCCGCCGCCGCCGCCACGCCGGCTCTTCACCCGTGAAGAGTTCCGCGCCGCCGGCCCTCTTCCACCTCCAACCTCCACTTCTTTCCAACATCCCATGCAACCAGCTGCAATCTCTCTAGCTGACTCCATCGCCGATGTCTCTCCGTTCATCCCCGTAGTGCTTGATCTCACCTCGCACAATTACTACCATTGGCACCACCTCTTTCACATCCACCTCGGTCGCTGCGGCCTACGCCATCACATCGAGGCTACCTTGGTTCCGCACCATGCTGATCCACGATGGGTCAAGGATGATCTGGCGATTATCCAATGGATCTACACGCGCATCTCTACCGAGCTCTTCAACCTCGTCTCCAATGACGGTGCCACCGCCTCCGAACTATGGGCCGCTCTGCGCCAACTGTTCCAGGACAATAGCGACGCTCGAATCAACACTCTTCATACTGAGCTTCGCACCACCACCCAAGGGGATTCGACGGTCACCGTCTTCTGCCAGCGCCTCAAGGCCATCGGTGATGAACTTCGGGAGCTTGGTGATCCCGTCGACGATCGCACGCTCAACGCCCTTCTCGTTGGACTCGGCGAGCAATTTGACAAGCAAATCGCCTTCATCCCCATGATGCGGCCACGTCCCTCCTTCACCGAAGTCCGCTCCATGCTCCAACTCGAAGCCCAGACGCAAGCTCGCAAGGCCGGTCGTCCGCAGCAACTCTTCCACACTGGTACACAGCCACCGGCCCCTCCCGCGGCTTCTACAACTCCTACGGCTTCCACGGCTCCTACCCTTCTGCCTACACCACCGCCTCCCCCGGGCTGGCATCCGAGTCCAAATTACCGTGGCAAGAATCCGGTGTATCGGCCACCGCAAACTCGTACCAGTGCACCTCCTTCAGGCGGCTTCTCTTCATCGACACCAGCACCGCCGCCGGTCGCGTCCACTACTACGCCACATTCATTCAAACTTTAGGATTTCTCCCATCTAAATCGGATTCCTCCCTATTTATCTTTCGTTCCTCTCACCACACCGCATATCTGTTGTTGTATGTCGATGATATTGTTCTCACCGCTTCCTCTGACTCCTTTCTCAATCACATAATTTATCTACTCAACAAAGAATTTTCTATGACCGACCTTGGCACCCTCCATCATTTTCTTGGTGTTGCCGTCTCTCGCTCCAAAGATAGCCTCTTCCTTTCCCAACGCCAATATATACTTGACCTAATATCTCGTGCTGGCATATCTGATTGTCAGCCCTCTCGTACACGCGTTGTTGTCGGTTCCAAACTTTCTGCCGACGGTGCTCCTATTTATGATCCCAGCCTCTATCGTAGTCTCACAGGTGCTCTTCAGTACGTACGCAACTCTCACTCGTCCCGATATCTCCTACTCTGTTCAACGAGCCTGCTTATATATGCATGATCCTCGTTTACCTCACTTTAATCATATCAAATGCATACTTCGATATCTCAAAGGTACTCTTGACCATGGCTTACGAATTAATTGTTCCTCTCCCACAAGTTTTGACAGCTTATTCTGATGCGGACTGGGCAGGTTGTCCAGACACTCGACGATCCACATCCGGCTATTGTGTTTATTTGGGTGATAATCTTGTTTCATGGTCCTCTAAAAGACAGGTCATGGTCTCCAGGTCGTCAGCTAAAGCAGAGTACATGTCGGTTGCTCATGCCGTCGCCGAATCAATTTGGCTTCATCAACTTCTGGCTGAGCTTCATCGTCCCATCGAGCGTGCCACCATTGTCTATTGTGACAACATCTCTGCAGTCTACATGGCCTCCAACCCAGTTCATCATCGCCGAACGAAGCACATTGAGATTGATATTCATTTTGTTCGAGAGAAGGTTGCCCTTGGCGAAGTGCGTGTTCTTCATGTTCCACTCAGTTTGCAGATATCTTCACCAAGGGACTATCGACAGCTCTATTCACCGACATACGTTCCAGTCTCAACATCGTCACACCCGACGTTGACACTGTGGGGGGGGGGGGGGGGGGGGGGGGGGGTTAGCAATACGTGATCACCCAGGATACCAATACGTGTACTACAAGGATACCAAAACCCTAGCCCTATGTCGATTATCCATGTACTTTATATACGATGTAATCCCCTCTGTTTAGATCAATACAATCAAGAGTTATCTCAATTGTCAACATCCTCCAAGCCACCATCTGCGTTGTAGCCCGATAGCCAAGCTTGACGCGCAGCAGCAACACGTACACTGGAGGAAGAACTCGTCAACCAGCCGTGCTGGGTGCGAAGGCGGGGCAATAGGCCAGTGAGACAACGGAGGTTGGCGGTCGGCAACATAAGGGTAACATGAAATCAATAATTATGTTAACTGTTGTAAATAAAGTTAAATCATACATGAAGTACAAAAACAATTCATATCAGGGTCTATGGAACAAACGTAAATTTCCATAATGGTAAGATGTTTCAAATGCGAAATTAATAGAAAAATGATTGCGTGCCTTTGTTTATTGACAACAATATATTGTATGTAGAAGTAGCATAGGCAAAGCATGGTAGATTGACACTGCCAAAAGTTCATGGACTGAGAGAGTAAAATCACCTCTTTGGAGCATGAAACCGGCACGGATATTATGAAGTAAAAATTGCAGATAAAAAGCTAACAGTATGCATACAGTTAGGGACTTTAAAATGCACCTACTAATTACAGGAAATTGATCACACTAATCATTTTAACCAAATCTTTTAGGGATATAACCAACTGCTCGATATCTCAGAGAAACCTATCCAGCAGTCAATACTTTCCGAGAATCAATGCTTCATACACAATAATGCGAAGAGCTAAACATGCAGATTTAAGAAATAGTAGCAAAATAAACCGTGGAGTTCTGCACAGAGGAAGAATGCTTTAATTGATTGATATGATCAGAAAAGAACATAATGGGCTCTGGTGTATTCTCAGAGAGTAGTGTCATTCATTATCAAAGTAAATTGGATCCAAAAATATATTTCTTGTTTTTTTTGCAACGGTGTTCACAGCCCATAATCCCAAATATATAGAATAATGTATGAGCACCCGTAGGCTTGGATTTACTTATGTTATTCAAGATTTAACTAACACTAGTAGAAACTGCATCTTTAGTCCCAGGTGGGGGGGACCTCTAGTCCCGGCTGTGCAACCGGGACGCACGAATCGGGACTAGAGCCTCCCCCCTCTAGTCCCGGGTGTGTTACGACCCGGGACAAAAGAGGTCCCACGTGGCTGCTGCCTGAGCGCGTACGACCCGGGACTAGAGAAGCTTGGCAAAGCCTCTGCATCTGGCTTTTTTGTTAAAACTATGATCAATCTTGCAAAATATATGGTTAATTAATTACAAATCAGAAAAAAATACATATAGCATATCAAAATGTTCAAAGAAATATCTAACTAATAAAAATATACTTTATTCTTTATGAGAACTCAATCATTTAATTAATTACATGGAGATCACAACCGGGACTAGAGCCCGTCTATTCGATTACATGGAGATCATAACCGGGACTAGAGCCCAATTGCGCTATGGACCAAAGGCATGGTTTCCACTAGTATAAAAACAAAACCATGAAATGTGTGTATACTCCCCCTCAAGTTCCCATATAAAAAACCATATGTGCTGGGCTAAAACCATGGAAACTTATGAAAGGTTTGGATCACCAATAACATGCTCCTCGAGCAGTTTGATGAAAACGGGACACTCCTTCATGGCAACCTCAATGACGACATAGAGCACTACATCATACAATTTGTTTTGGAAACTCAACATCCTACAGAGCAGAAAAATGAATTAGACTGGAAACACATGATCAATGATCAGGCGACACCGGTGTTTGGGCACGGTCCCTTCTTGGAGACGTCGTTCATGGAGAAACTTTTTAACAGTCCGGGTGTGGCTTATTGTGGTGATAGTTTCTACTGCTTCGCTTATTGTTTGACGGTATTTTTTTCTCTTTATTTTTCTTTTGACTGTGTGCATTTTTTATGTCTTGATTTTAACATTAAGTTGTTGAAGAGACTGGATGTAATTGATATTTGTCCAAAGAAACGAACAGGGCCGGGAGCGTAGCACGACTGTTCCGATGGATCGATCGATCGAGGCTAACCTGGCTTCAAATTAACTGAGGACCTTAGACAAGTACACCGAGTTGGACCGGTCCTCGTTCCCCATCTACAGTAGATCGAGGCGATTTTGAGAGTCTCCGTTGCTTCCACCTCGCCGGCGTCGATCCGGCCGATTCCTCACCCTCCGGCGGCCGCCCCGGCGGCGGGAGGATGGGGGATCGACGGATCACGTCGTGTACATAGTGTAGGGAGTACTGGAGTTGCAGCCGGCGGCGCTGAGGAGACGGCGGCGTCATCGGAGTGCTTTTTGTGGGCAACAACCTTCTCCGCCGCTCGGGTTGCTCCGGTGGAGCGTCTTGGCGGTCCTGTTGCCCTTGCGCGGCTGCGGCTCGTCGGAGCTGCGGAGCGCGGTGCCCCCGGGCCGGTGGCCGAGTGATGGCGGTCCCGGCGTTTGAAGATTTCGAAGGTGCGGTTGCAGGTGTCCAAGCTGGCGTCGCTGTTCGTCGTGCAGGGTGGAGGTGCTCACGCACCGAGGAGCGTCGACTTCCTTGTCGTCAGGGGGGTCCTCCCAGTCCATGCGTATGGAGGATAGGCGGCGGGTTTCGCCGGCGTAGCGGCTTGCTCGGTGGTGACGATGCCAGGGCTCAGAAGGACTTCTTTGTAATTTTCTTCTGTTTCTAGGCTTTTCTGTAAGAATCTTGGACTTTGTAATCTGATCCTTTGTCGCAAATAAAAAAAAAAATTAACTGAGTGATACATCTCCTCTTCTCTTTCCATTTTTTCCAAACAAAACACAACCAAAAAAAAAATACTCCCTCCATTTTTTTTACAACGGAGGAAGCACTGCAACTTAGAGACGAAAACACTTTTGCAGAAGGATATCATTACAAAAAATCATCTCTGCGTATCGACCGTTTTACCGAGTATCGATGTTTTGACACTTAACAAAGGGTAAGGTGTCGGGAAAATCACGTTTTCCTGCACTGGATCTAATTAATATCGAACATCGGGCGTATCACACGGATCTGGCCAGTAGGTAAATTGTTTTAAAATATCCACTTAATATATAGCTCTTTGGACTTTGGACGGTAGCTCACTGATCGATGGATCTGCCGGCCCTTTAAGAATGCCATTTCCCTCCTGGTACACAACTCCAACAGCACTTTCTACTTGCTAGCACAAACCACCTCATAATCGAGAGGACAGGCCGGGAAGGAGCAGAGAGTAGCCATGGCGGATCTGACAGTGGGGCTGTCCAAGACGGTGGTGGCGGGGGCGCTGACAAAGGTCCAGTCGGCGATTGACGAGGACACCAAGCTCCGGCAAAAGGCCCAGCGTGACCTGGTGACCATTACCCTGGAGTTCGAGATGATGAACGCCTTTCTCAGCGTCGCCAATGAGGACAAGAGCACCAACAATCTGGTGAGGACCTGGGTGAGGCATGTCCGTGAACTGGCCTACGACCTGGAAGACTGCGTGGAGTTTGTTATCCATCTGGACAGCAAGCGGATCTTCTGGCGTCGGCTGCTCCCGTCGTGCGTGGTAGGCGCGCTGCCGCTGGACCAGGCAGTAATGGAGATAGAGGAGCTCAAGAGCAAGGCCAAGGAGCTGAGCGAGTGTTACTCGCGCTACAGCCGTATCAGCGAGCCTTTCCTCCAAGCTCATCATGCTGCAACAACAAGCCGCTAGCCGGGCCACTCGTGAAACATCATCCAACATGCTCAGTGAGGCCAAGTACGCCACGAGGAGGTGGCAAGGCTCCGGAGATCTGGTCCACTTGATCACCAACAAAGACCATGAAGACCCTCATCTTCAGGTGATCTCGGTGTGGGGTACAGGTGGCAATCGTGGGATCACCTCCATCATCAGGAAGGCATACAATGATCCAGAAATCTGCAAGAACTTCACGTGTCGCGCCAGGGTGAAGCTCATGCATCCTTTCAACCCCAGTGAGTTTGTACAGCGCTTCATGGCTCAGGTGTACGCCGCGGACACTTACAGCAACCAAGGGGCAGATCTGGGTGTACATGTCCTGAGGAAGATGAAGGCCGAGCAAGAGTACCTCCTGGAGGAGTATGTAGAAGAAGTCAACAGAAAGACTTACCTTGTCGTCTTGGATAACTTGACCGACCTGGAGGATTGGGATGCCGTGAGGATGTTCCTTCCTGACATGAAGAATGGCAGCTGGATCATTGTGTCCACGGATCAATTCGAGATCGCAAGCCTGTGCGTTGGACCTTCTTACCAACGATTGGAGCTGGAGGACTTCTCGCATGACCACTCGGTTTGTGCATTCTTCCAGCAGGTAACTAGTTCAGCACCAAACACCTTCAATTACTTTCAAAAAATATTTTTAAACTCTAGAAGTTGTTACAGTATTTTACTTGCACGCCAACACAATTTTAGTGCATACCTTTAATCATTGCTATACATGTCTTTACCAACGTTTAATTATAGATATACCATTTAAATAGACAATGGGAAAAACTTACCTGATCATGAGAGAGTGTTTAACCGATCGATCGTGGAACAGACAAACTCATAATGGCTTAGATCAATGGATCTGCCAGGCTGTACTATGGATATTTTGAATAGGATTGACCAGATCTGTGAGATGAGCTGCATATTCCGAACAAGGCAAGCCAGATCTGTGATGTGATAAAAAAAATCGATGGGAAGACTTTTATTGAGATTAGAGTTGGTTATAGACTACTAAAAACGTAATATTTTTCGTAAGGCACTTCCATTGACTTGTATGTTAAAGTGAGAAGACGTATTAAATGGATGTGCACAATCATCTAACTCTTCCTTGTGAGAGGTAGCTAGAGGTTTACGTCACCAATAAGTCTTTATTGGTTTTTCTGGTTGTATCTTGAATTAAATACGTACTAGGAAATGTGCCCGTGCGTTGCATCGGGAGAGAAAAAAATCCACGGCATACTTCTCGTCAGTACAACCATAGTGTGTAGCAGCCAGCTTCCATGACATGCTCCGTTTTTATGTGCGCCACTGTCGCCAATAGAGTCATGCAGGTGCAAAGTGTCCATTTGATCATCCACTCTAATACCGGGAAAGATGAGGTCTTTAGGGGGAGAGGGACGGATAAAAAAAACAACTTATATTTTCATTTGCACTGTCATGGAGGCACACAAAGTTCTCATTGGCATGGTGGTGGCGCCATATTAGATGATGGTAGTTGCGATGATAAAGTATGTTCAGAGTTCAGACAGGTACATATTGTTGGCGTGGTTTCTAAAATATCTAATAAGAAAAAAAAAATGAATGATACATATTGTTAGATCGATTGCAATATAAGATGGTTCAGTTTATCTAGCTCGGTAGGATTTTCTTATCAGGTTCTAGCGAATAATAGGCCATTTTTTAAATGGCAATAATGCAATGCACATCCTAATGAAGTGATTTCACCTATCAGAAATACACACCAGTCCATCTACACTAACTGATGCATCACAAACAAGTCTTAGTGAAAATTATAACAGAGACAATATAATTCCTTTTCTTTAAGAAACTGAGACAGTACGTGTGTGTTTTGTTGAAACTATGAAAGAGCAGTATTGTCTTTAAAAGTATATATCCTACTGAGCAGAAATACCTGCACATGCCGCATGCGTAAGCTGAATCCATATAATTTAAAGCCTAGGCTCGTACATACCTGCACTGAAATCTACCAGCAGTTGCCGCACGAACAGGCACCATCCCTCCTGTGATGGAAGCAGTTGGCATCCAGTATGGTCTCCCTCACGTACGCCTTGCCAATCATGTTGATCGCGGCATAGAAGTCGCCGCACCTCCTCGCACACGAATACATGTTGCCATGTTGATATAGCATGACGGTACTGCATGCGTCCGTCCGATCCAATCTCGAGACCATCTCGGTCGCGTTCTGAACGAGCTCCGCGTTAGGCCGCGGCAAGCATCGCCCACATCCTGACATCCAGCCTCATCGTGTTCCGGCTGAGCAGGTCATGTCATCGTCGAGCCTCCTGGCTGGGGTAAGGAGTAGGAGGTCGACCATGCGCGCGGAGTGGTCCAGTCCAGGCCACACGCCGTGCTCGGCCTGCATATGACCTATAGTAATCCGGCCGGCGTCGACAAGGAAGCTCTCCATGAGCGTCGCCATCTGCCCCATGGATACGGAGCGCAAGACGTAAAATAGAGATCTAGATCGAGCGGTATCAGGGTCGGGTGGGAGCAAGAGATGGAATAGGAATCGGAAGTCAATGCAAATCAGCGATGCATGTCAGCGATGCCTGTTGAGTCCGGCCCACACCAGCGATCAATCGGGGGAAAAGAAACACACCACATATAATGGAAACGTTTTTTCCACTTATGGGTGGCAGTGGTGGGTAATATTTTTGAGAACACAGGGGTAAAATCGGAAATAAAAATGACGTACCACAAGAAACCTTAATGCTTTTATTATTAGCTATAGATGACACTTGGCGAACTATATCCATCCCGTACGGTGGATGTCGAGTGGTCGATGACCTCATTGTTGATATCCTCGTCGAAGCTGAGCAGTTGATGATTGCAGGCGCGGAAGCGCTGCGTCGCCTGCCCTTCCACGCCGACCTCCCGATTAACGAAAATAGTATCTATCTGCTTAAGGAAAATAGTACGAAGATCATTTAGTTGTGTTTTCTAGGATCCACTTTGTGTAAGTTTGAAGTTCCATTAATTCCGTTCTAGATGACAAACCCACACCAGTTAAGTACTGTCTAAATTAGTTGTTAACAAACTGATCCAATTAACATTCAATTAATTTTTTAGGGCATCACATAGTTATTATTTCCATTTAGGAGTTACTCTACTACAGATCTTAATGTTGAGGTGTGGCATGGACTTACTTTGATTATTTAAGATTATTTTGTTTTCCAATGATTGGAATAATTCTGTAATTATTTGGAACCAGGTACAACCATGCAGCACCACTTGATGCAGATTATCTCTAGAACTTGGGGGCAGAGTGGTGGTTGGAATTGAATGTGTCCAATGAATGCGTGATATCATTGTAGCGCCAACTGACCAATGCTGGAGGTCAGATTTTACTAAATATCTATCCTCGTACTCAATTTGGGGTCCCTCCTATTTGAACTTAACGCTAGAATTATCACCCATATATTTTTGCAGAAGTTGGAAAACATACTGATTTAGTAGAAGCCATATGAATGAGAGAGGCAGACATTCCATTTGTTTTTCTACATAGGACGTGCGACGGCTGTTTGATGTCTTCAACGTTTTCCAAATTGGTAAAGTTACTTTAGATTAAAAGGTTAAGTGGTCATCTATACGTAGGGGGGAATAATTATTTCAAACTGAAATGTACAATGACAGCAGTAGTTTTCATGCTTAGTAACAAAAAAAGATCTGAAGTGAAACGACATTTAGATGTTTCCACACTGACATGGCATCAACAAGTATTATTTCGAACATACAATTACCATCTTCTAGCAATAACAGAGAACTATGTCTTCCTGTGACCAAAAAGGGATCTAAGCTTCATGCTAGTTGAAGACGTGCACGAGGCCTGAAATTTCATATAGTATGTTGGAGGCATCAGAAATTTCTAACATGAACTATATGGTCATGCAGATGTTTGTTTATTTTTGTAGAAAACAGATGTTTTCTAACTACAGTAAGATATATACTAAAAAAAGGAAAGCAACGACGTAAATTGAGCATTTGGTTGGCAACAAGATTATCAAGATTAACTAGAAGATGAAAGGTTTATGATACTCCCTAGAAGATGAAAAAACATAATAATTTTGAAGCACCGATGCAACCTAAAGTGAAAAACTGATAAGGTCACCCTGATAGTTAGAATATAATTACATCGCTCCTTTAGGTTTTAGATATGTCTGTAGTGATCATCCAACCTAGTTTTTTTTTTACCATGATCATCCAACTAGTTAAGTATGACCATATACTCTTGGATTTTCATAGTGGAAAATTTGCAGCTATAGTAGGACTCTTCGAGTATTCCTTTCATCTCGCTAGCTAGGCATTTTTTTATGATAGAATGTGCACTTCTTGCTTAAATAGTTCGCACACAGAAATACACAGGGTATCTATTTTTGTAGTACTCTTCAGTTTGCAGCAAATTCACATGTAAGCACTCAGAAATTTCTATATTTGGGACATATCCAAAATATTTCGACCAGATATTTGTGGTTATCGATCCTATAATCAAATTCTAAATATAGAACCTCCATTTATTTTCAAAAAGTAAATAAAATTAATATATTTATGTCAGATAATTTAAGGATATGCTTGTAATTCGAAATTAAAACATGTTTGCATACGCACCATCATGAATATAGAAGGGCAGCAGTGACCCTCCTAAGTTACCAAAAAAAAAAGATTGATCAGACATTCGATACGAAGACTAAAAGTTATTTCATACATTCTTATGAAATTATGTAATCTCAGTAGAGAACCTCTTGATTTATCCTCGATTATCTTACCTCTTTTGTGATTCGTCTTGAACATAGTCCGTTGAGAGTGTCAACAATTTCATCTATGGGAGGTCTGCATTTCCTATCAACCTCAACACATTTTAAACCAATTTCGAGGCATGCTTTAACTTGCTTGAGGCCTACTGAATCTAATGATGCATACTTTGATGCCATGTGCTCCGGTGTCCAATCTTTACGTACCTTCAGAAACGATGCTTGGTAATTACATATAAGCTAAATGTAGTATAAAACTTCAAAACTCAAATGTAATATACCATCCTACTTTATCAATAAAGTTCCTTGCGGGAGGTTGGTCTTTTTCGGGGCAGTTCTTCTCTCTTGTGGTGATCTCTATTATAATTAGGCCTAAACTATATATGTCTGACTGCGCTGAGATTTCACCTCTGTACAGTATTCGGGGGCCATGTATCCGCTGGATGGCGTCAACACTGAAAGTTAGATGGGATTTACATTATAATAAGGAACATACTCATGCTATCAAGCTTACTATGATCCCACAACTGATTGTGTGCACAAGCGGGTTTGTTCTTGGCCAAAGACTCTCCAGAGTGCAAAATCCGCAATCTTTGGTACCATTTTCGAATCCAATAGTATATTTTCAGGCTTCAGATCCATGTGGATAATGGGAATGTCCAACTTGTGCAGATAATGTAAGCCCCTGCAAATCCCCTTGATTATTTTGAAGCGTGTGTCCGAGTTGATAACGGGATCGGCCGAAGGGACTTCCTCAGCTGCTTTGTCCCCTGCATATTAGTATAAGATGGTTTTTAGTTTGTCATAGAAGTGATGTCCTGGCTTCAAACTTGAAACTAGCATTGAGAGACACCAGAAGAGAAATACAAATATGTGGGAAATAATGTACTAACCAAAAAGTTCATCCTGAAGGCTTCCAACAGGTAAATATTCGTAGCAGAGTAAACTTTCAGTTATGTCTGCCTGGATATATTTCCCGTCAAACTCCACCAATTTCTTCATCGTTTCACCGCAGAATCCGACCAGCTGCACTATGTTTTCATGTTTGAGCGTCATAACATCCTGAACCTCCTTTTTGAATGTTTTGTCGGCAGGCATTGGCGCGTTCTCCTGGAGTTTCCTCATGGCAATCACGTTGTCACTGTCAGGCACAACTCCCTATTTTATCTCCGTAGATATATACACTATGCGTTAGCATATCTTCATCAATTTAATCACAATTAAGAACTGATTGGGAAATACAAGGGAAAACCAGACCTTATAGAGTGTTCCAAATGGACTTCCACTGATTTTTCGCGCGTCGGAGAAGTCGTTCGTGATTTTTTTTTAGAAAGTCGTATGGTAGCTCTTCCGGTAGCTCAGGGCTCGTCTTGTTCTCCTGGGATTTACTTTCAGTGGCCATTTCTGATGATTTAAGAAACATGAGCAGCCACAAGATGTGGATTTGGCAATCATGTTGCATTACGAAGTTTAAGGTTTTTTGCATGGCTACTGTTGAATGGTAGACTTAATACTACAGATTTGTTGCAAAGGAAAAAATGGGAAGGTGACTATTGACACACATTACGTTCTCTGCCCAACAAGAACCTATGAGGATAGAATTCATTTGTTTTTCGATTGCACTTTCAATCAGAGGGTCCGGAATTATTTACAAGTTGATTAGTCCCATAATGAAAATATTCTAGCAGCTATTTTCTGGGCAAGACGTGACATGGGGAAACATCACTTTCATGGAGGCTGTAATTCTAGTTTGTTAGCATATCAGGCTACAGTATTAAACTTGTACGTGTCCAAAAAGACAAACCATAGCCACCTAAGAAATAGAAATCCCTAGACGCAGCCCGTCTCCTCCATTCCGAGAAACGACGTGTCCCTCATTCTCTGCTTGCCACTCTGGTAGCAGTAGGGGTAGGGACCTCAGGACCTACGCTTGGTGATGGAGTTAGCTCCCTAAAGTGAGAGTTTGGTCAGCTGGTTGTGGCATAGTGGTATCCATGGTGGCGCTGTGTGAAACAAGAATAAGGTCTCCCTATCTTCTCGTCCACCTAGTGATGCAATCTTGCCGGTGGCATTGAAGAGTTTGGGAAATCGTCTGGTTCTATTCCTTTGGAGTGGTGGATCTCATTTTATCTACGTGTGTTGCAGGTTTGGTGTCAGTAGAGCCAGATCGATTCAAATGTTCAATGGCGATGACTTCGGCTTTGAGCTGCTGGTAATAATGATAGGCATGCCTCTTGTAGTGGAGCGGCGGTAACGGCGCGTCGGCGACTCTCTGGCGGCGGCAGTGGTCGTTAGTTAGTCTAAGAATCTCAATGTAATTTGTATTTATGTTTGGAGAGCTTTGTACTTCTGATGAACTTATATAAAAGATCCTGGTCCTTTTGCAAAAAAACATATTTGGCTACAAAGGAATGGCAGAAGAGACCCACCTTTTCCAGGTTGAAGTGATATTTTCTTGCTCGGGCATGGATTTAGGCAAAGCATCATGATAGTCTCATGGCTATGTTAGACACTCTCCCTTAGTTCTCTACATGTGAAGTTTTTCTTCTACTTCTTTAATTAACCTTGTAAATCTGTAATTTTTGGACTGTGGGTCTAAAAACGAAGATGTGGACTAATCGCTAGTCGCTACAGCTTCTGATCAGTTTACCAAAGCAGAAGAGTTGTTCCAAATCATATATAAGAGTAAGACAAAGAATGCAGAATTTAAGAGCTGAAAGTAACAAGCTGCGCGACATCACTAACCTTTGGGAGGAGATCTCGAGGCCTTGCTGCTGGGAATAGATGAATCGTCTGCTTGCAAGTTATTATCGAGCAGTTGAGAGTAGATATACGAAGGGGCAATCCGAGCAGGAGGAAGGGCAAGTTGACTTTAGAGGAGAGCTTAGGCTAAGTCATTTGATCTCTGTCGATATAACAAATTATATATATATGCTCATTGGGTCCTTCTGAATGGGTGCCTAGCTGACTAGTATTAGTTGTGAAACGCATCATTACCGTGTAATTATATGTTTTTTTGCAGGCCACGTAGATCAAGAGAATAAGTACATACAGTTGTAGCGCGTGATACCTGTCGTATCGTGCAATGGTGGTTTGCAAGTTGCAACCCTGGACGTACCATTGCAATGAATAATCACACGAGCACATCTCTAGCATTTCTCCTAAAAACCTATACACTGGTAGAAAAACTACCTGTAGTCCCGGTTGGGCTTGGACATCAGTCCCGGTTGCCCAACCGGGACTGGCCAATCGGGACCAATGCTGGTCCCGGTTGGTCCACGAACCGGGACCAATGATGGTCCACGTGGCCAGTTCTGGCTGGGCGTGGGGGGAGACTCATTGGTCCATGAGTTTTTTTTTTTGTATTTAGGGTTTAGGGAATCTCCCTCGCCGGTGCCCCCTCTCCCTCTCGCCGGTGCCTCCATCGTCTCCCCCTTCTTCGCATCGCCGACGTGCTCTCCATCGTTTCCGTACGCATATTATACGCTCTACTATATACACAGTACACGTTGATGCATATATAATTAATATTCGATCTCTTGCGAGAATACAACTATTTAATTACATGGAGATAGATCACATATGTAGTTCATCGTCCGAAGCATAATGTTCTCCCTTTTCATCGATGACCTCCTAAGCAGAAATCCGCCAATTCCTCTTGAATTGCTTGTACGCGCCGTTCTGGGTCGAGCTTCTCCCGCATTTCGCTGAAAGTAGTTGTTTCCGCTCAGTGGTCAACTCGCGAATGAACTCGCAAACGTAGAATCCACATAAATTACTCCCCGGTGGCTGCTGCGGACTTTTCACCGTTTATAAGTTAGCTCATCTTTGAATGGACCTTACCTTCTGTTTGAAAATTGTCCAACACCTGCTTTGGCAAAGAAAATGAACAAAGGAGTTATTAATTACTTGACATCAGGAACGAACGAAAGAGGGCGATATAATGCGATAATGATTGAAATTACTTGTTGAGCATTTCTTTCATGTCGGACCACAACGCTTGGTCCCAACTTAATGAGTCGTGGACTTCAACTATGGACTTGTCAGGTTGAATGCTTAGCAGAATCCAGTGGAACCTGCGGACGTTTACATAAAGCAGACATGCATAGCTCATCAATTACACTTAACATCGAGAAAGCCAAATAAAATATGTACAAGACAGAAACACTCACCTGAAGTTGTAAGGAAATAGTATTTCCGTACAGAAATGTTGCTTGGTTAAAAAGGTGGTCAGGTCATCTCCACGTCTTTGGGGTGATTGACTAACGTATGTGAATTAACGATATATGGGTCAACGAACCCAACCTCAAAAACTCTAGATCTTTTGCATTCCATCATCTTCATTCTGCATAATAGCGTACAAAAGGATATATATATAGTCAGGATAATATAATACAGGCAATGAACGAGCTGAGCTAGAGACTTAATTACGAAAATAAATCACTTACAGACAATAGCAAGCGAGGATAGATTTGTCGAGGGCGCGCTTTTGGAATAACTGGAACAGTTCAGTCAGTTGAACCTGTATAATGTAACGTTTGAAGAAATGCTCCACTCTAACGTCCACGGAAACCACTCTTTCGCGTCCTTCTTTGATGTGTGCACCAGGTACCAGGTATGCAGATTTCGCATATGTGTTGATAGACCCGTGAGCTCCTCATTACTGACCATAGGCTCCCCTTGGACATATTTCCGTGCCATCTCTAACATTGGCGCATATTCATAGCCTAAAAGTTGACCAAGGCATACCCAAGGCGGTAGCCTGTTCCTTGGCCTGCGATACAGTGACACCAAGTTCTTTAGCAGCAGCTATGGCTCTGGGGTCCAATAATTCCAGGTCCTTATCCATAGCGGCTCTGAAGTCCTTGTCGACATCGGAACACACTATGAGCGGGGGGACCGATTGATTTTTCTGCTGTCCGAGCTGGGCAATTTGTTTCCCGCTTTTTGCACTTCTTCCCTTGTTCTGCTCAGACTGGGCACGTGCTAGCTTAGTAAGTTCACGACCATAGTCAGATGGCAGATTCATCGATATCTGGGATGGCTGCTCAAGGAAGGACTTAGCCCACTTTTTGGTTTTTGCATCATATACCTTCTTTTGCTCGGGCTTTTTTGGTGCAAAAAAAGCCTTATTGTAGGCAGCCACTACCTCGGCGTTTTCCGCTTCAGTCCTGTCATAAGGTCTCTTGGGAGGAACCGACGGGATGTCGACTATCTTTGAGTGCGACCTCTCTTCTGAGTGGGGAGCGGGGGAGCGGCGTTGGTCCGTTTCTTCTGCTGAGACGGCTGCGCTGGAGACTGGTCACGCGGCGGCGGAGACGGCTGCGCTGGAGACTTGTGAGGCGGTGAAGAGGACGGCTGCGCTGGAGAATGCTGAGGCGGTGAAGAGGACTGTTGCGCTGGAGACTGGTGAGGAGTCGATGGCCTTGGCTGCCAGTTCGGAAGCACGATGAATTCCTTTGGCCATAGAATTGGCGCTTTCTTGGCTTCTCCAAGTTCAAGCACCTCCCCATCTTCACCTGCAGGGTGTGCAGCTTCAGCTCCTCAAAATCTTTCATCACTGCATCCACCCCGACAACAGCGTAGCCATTTGGAACCGGAGAAAATGGTAAGTTGGATTAGGTCCAATTGGTAGGCATAGCCGACCGCCACCTTCAGGATAAGTTATAAACTTTCACATGCAGCTCACAAGGTGTGCTCTCCGTGATATCATCCACTGGGTAGCGACGAAGAGGAGCCACTGCATCATCATTACCATCCTGGAGCTCCGTGGAAGCCACGCTGCTTTTCCGATTCGATGGGCCAGGTACCATCGCATGCAGCTTCTACCATGTGCCGCTGAGATTGGCCGCTAGTACCTTGCTGGCTAAGTGCGGCAATTTGTTCCTTCTGCAGCTTTAATTCTTCTTCTATATTACGCAGCCGGTCTGCAGCAGCGCGTGCTTCCATTGCCTCCCTTTCCTTTCTCCTCTGATGGCTTCTATCAGGAAATTTCTTCCTGTGCTCGGGAATCGCAATTGTCTTGGGCTTGGAGCCTATCACGCCTCGTAACCGTCCGTCGTGTTCCTTATTCCCAAGGGCGCGTGTGAGCTCGTCATCCTCTCTATCGGGAATGAACCGTCCCTCTTCAACATCCTTGAATGCATTTCTAATTTCTTGGATGGGTAGTAGGGGATTTCTTTGTGTCGTCTGTTATATATGCACTTCCCTTCTGCGTCCAACGTGCCCCCATGCCCGTAAAACCAATTTCTTGCCCGTTCGGTCCATGCGAGTGGCTCTGGAGTGATCCCTTTAGCCAGCAGGTCCGCCTCAAGTTTCTCCCACTTAGGATGTTATAGGCGTAGCCACCAGGCCCCATAGTATGGTGGTACATCTTTAGAGCAGCATTTGCCGCATTTTTTGCAGACTTTTCCAGAGCTTCCTCCGATTTCTTGTACGCCACAAATTCTTCCCAGTAGTCCTTTATCTTCTCATACCCTTTATCGAAGTCTGGAGTCTTATTTTTCTTGACAAACAGTTGTTCAATCTTTTCTTCCAGTTCTTGAATAGCTCGGCCATCTTCTTAAGAGCCCAGTCCTTGACTTTTTGCTCCATGTTTTCCGGGCAATCTTTTCTGCCTCATCTGGATCCTCCTCATCTGAATCCACCTCTGGCGCCGGCAGGGTGAAATTAACCATGAGCTTTCTCCAAAGTCTTTCTTTGCCCTTATCGCTGACATATAGCAGTCCTTTCTCCTTTGGCCGATGCCATTCTCGAACGGTGATCGGGATGAAGTCCCTAACAAGAACTCCGCATTGCTTTACCATTTTTTTGCAACACAGGGGGAGCAGTCGGTGTGCCGTCTTCAGCGACTCTTTCGATCCTGTACCTTTCTTGGTCGCCCAACTTTTTGGCTGGGCCTCGTTTTGTCCTTACAGAAGATTTGCTCGATCCGGAGGGCTAAAAGAAGAAAGAGCGTTAATATATGTATATAGACAGCAGAGGCTTAATTAATACAATCTTCGGCTTCATTAATATATGTATATGCACCTCGCCGGAGTTTGCAACATTTAATGTTCCACCGGAGCCTTCGGCTTCTCCCTCGTCGGCTTCTCCCTCGCCGACTTCTCCCTCACCCCGCCGTCGGGTTCTACCTCACCGGAGCCGTCTCTTCGGTTGAGAGACTCATCTCCCTCACCGGAGTTGTTCAAAAACTCCGTGGTGACATCGACAATATCTTCCGGCCCGCGGATTATATCCTCGGAGGATGTTTTCCTGATGTTCGTCTCGTTCCATAGTTTCTGCAAATTAAGAACAATGCACAAAACTTTAGTTGGGCATATGTCAAGATACATCTACACAATTTTTGACTTGCCCAAAAACCTAAAATAAAATACTCTTTTATTTATTTTCAGAGAATCCCCTTTTCTTAGGTTTACAAAGGAGCTACCTTTTTCATACCTCAGAAAATTCACTAAAAATTAGGGAATGATCCTCATTACTTGTAGAACCCAAATAATTTGGACATTTTTGCCCTTTGTTTTCAGTACAAAAACTAAGAAAATAAGAAAAGGCCATAAAAAATAATGCAAACACTTGGCAACCTTTTTATTCAGTGCCTAGGACCATATGTGCACACACACTAGGGAGATAAGCCACAGAAAAATACAAATTTAATTAGGACAAGCACAAATTAGAAACTTCACAATTTGATTTTTGTGTGTAACATACACAATATCATCTCATTTGCAAGAACAAATTAGAAACTTCATATGCTGCCTTATAATCTCATTTGCAAGAGCACCTCGGGCGGGGAGCGGCAGAGCACCTCGGGCGGGGATTCTTGGGCGCGACGGCGAACTCGGAGACCCTAAACCCTAAACCATCAAGAAATTAAAGCCATTAAGCTCAAGAACATAAGACTCAAGCTAAAATATACATCAATATAGCTAAAATCATTTGCAAAGCTAAAATTAAAATTAACATCAATATATAGCAAAACTAAAATTAACATCAATATATAGCAAAACTAAAACTAACACTAACAAAACTAATTCTAACAAATGGCTAACAGAAAATGGCTAACAAAAAATAGCTAAAACCTAGCAACTAACCTAGCAACTAACACTAACAAATGGCTAACAAAAAACCATCTACAACTAACCTAGCAATTTCTATAACCTAACAATTTCTATAACCTAATAATTTCTATATCTAACAAATTAATTTCTAAACATATTAATCATTTTAATCTACAATGCTACAATTTTAATCTAATTACTTCTAACCTTGAGTAGCAAAATTATGTTTAGAAATTTCTATAACAATTATAATCTATATCTAACAAATTTCTATAACAATTATAATCTACAATCTACAATTCAAAATTATGAAAAAAAAAGAACTCTCACCTTGAGTAGCTACGGTGGTGGTGGAGCGCGCCGGTGGTGGTGGACCGCGCCGGTGGTGGTGGGCCGCGCCGGAGCTTCGGGCCGGCGAGCAAGAGGGAGGCGCAGCGGCGGCTCCGCGGCCGGTCAAACGTGCGGCGGAGGAGGTGGAGGGCAGGGCCGCGCCGGAGCAGGGTGGCGGCAGAGGTGGAGGGCGGGGCCGCGCCGGTGGTGGTGGAATCGCCGGAGCAGGGCTTCGCCAGAGCACTTCTAATTCTCTCGTCGGGGGAACTGCGGCAGAGGTGGAAGAAGAGGGAAAGGCACGGGCGTTATAAACAATAGGGTCATTGGTCCCGGTTGCTGTCAAGAACCGGGACCAATGCCTCTTTGGTCCGGGTTCTTGACAGCAACCGGGACCAATGACCCCTGCAGTTAATGCAGATCCCGCGCGCATCCATGGACTCTTTGGTCCCGGTTCTTGCTAGAAACCGGGACCAAAGAGTCCTTTTTCAAAACTTTTCAGTTCTGAAATTTTGTTCCCGCCTTTTTTTTCTTATTTAGGTGTTTGAATATGAATTTCAAATGGTTTTGAATCTGAAAAGACTTTCAACATGAAAAGTGTTTAAATTTGAATAAATAATTCAAAACCATTTTCTATTTTTTCAAATTACTTATCTAAATATTGTTTTTTGTTTTTTGTTTGTCAAAAATGACATTTTTTGTGAAGCAAGTACAACAAATATGGTGCAAAATGGCACCGATCCAATTATCACACAAAGTAGACCATATTTTATGGATAATCCACAAATATTGGTAATTTTCTCGGTTTCTAGCTAATTTCGCCTACTTAAACGACTTTATGCCTATTTTTCGAAAGTAATTCAAATTTGAACTACAAGTGTGTGATAGTTTGCTCTGCAATTTTTTCAAAAATGATTTTAAGGTGCACAACTAGTGGTTATATCACAAAAATGATTTAACGTGCACAGAACAATGAATAGTAACGACGGCCATTTTGACCGTTTTTTAAAAAAAGTCAAAGAAAGTGAAAAAATTGTCAATCAACAAATTATGTACATATTTCCTAGTTTCTTTTTCTTTTTCTTTTTTTCTGTTTTCTTTTATATACTTTGATTTACTTTTTATTCTGTTTTGTTTTATATAATTTGATTTAAAGGTGCCAAACTTATAGAAAATTACTAATATTTGTGAATTATCCATAAAATTACACATGAAAGTACTCCACACGGATTTGTAATAATTATCTATCTATTTGTTTTCTGTTGGGCTTTTCTTTTTCTAATTTGCAGAGTACCATGTATCTTCAATTTTATGTTGTGTTTTGTTGTCTGTGTAATTTATGTTGTCAATGTAATTTGCATGGTTTGTTTAATATCAATGCGAAAAGTAGTCACCCATCATCATCATTAATTGAAACAGAGTAGTGGCAACTAAGAAGCACACGGATCGTGTGTTTCTTTCAAACCCTTGTGAGCCGTTGGATCAGGGGTGTGTTTCTTTTGAGGGCTTGTGAGCCGTTGGATTTTTAGAACTAGTCCCGGTTGGTAACACCAAACGGGACTAAAGAATCACACGGATCGTGTGTTTCTTTCAAACGCTTGTGAGCCGTTGGATCAGAGGTGTGTTTCTTTTGAGGGCTTAGTGAGCCGTTGGATTTTAGAACTAGTCCCGGTTGGTAACACCAGCCGGGACTAAAGAAGCACACGGATCGTGTGTTTCTTTCAAGCGCTTGTGAGCCGTTGGATCAGGGGTGTGTTTCTTTTGAGGGCTTGTGAGCTGTTGGATCAGCACTCTCACCACCACCACCACTCCCACCTCATCCACAGGTACACTTTCTAATCGCCTATAAATAGCGGCGTCCCTGCAGCGAACGGCACACAACGAGCGTCTACCTTCACCACCGAATCCAATGGCTGGATTTAGCCTACCTGCTGGCATGTTCCCTGGCATTATTGTGTTGGTCCTTGTTCACCGCCAGCCATGGGAGCCACCTCCTGTAGGACGGTGAACAATGACAACACAACGACTCTGTTGGAAACACAAGCCCTCAGGTAGGTTGAATCCGGCCATTGGATTAGGGTGACGCAATGATGAATTGCCGAGGAGGTGGGAGTGGTGGTGGTGGTGGAAGTGGTAGCCATGCCCCTCGGTCCGATCCAAGCAGCGGCAAGGCGCTCTGATGATCTGCGACATTCCCAACACTTTTTGGGACGGTCGTAGATCATCAAGACGTCTTGCCGCTGTGGATCGAAGGTCGATTTGCTGCTCACGACGACGCGAGACGGATGCGCAAGCTTCCGGTTTCGCCGGAGCCGGGCTCCAGTGCTTCGAATCCCACCAAAACCGTGTGTTTGCCGGCTTAGGACCCGGCAAAAGTTAGTGATATTATTCGTGATGTATACATTATTACACAGTTTCATAAAAGTTGAATACATTATTACACATCACCAACAACATCCCTATCTAGTGTTCACTTGTTCTTCGTGTGTGTCCCTTTCTTCTGATTGCGCCGTAACCAAGGACAATCTTCTTCATTTAACTTGATGCTTGGGTCAATTTTCACTTTGAAGGGCGGAATTTCATGAAACTTATCGTAATCTGCTGACATGTCTGTCTTGTCCTCGACTCCCACGATGTTTCTTTTCCCTGAAAGAACTATGTGCGCTTTGGCTCATCGTCTGATGTATTCGTTTGCTTATTTTTTCTTTTTTTGGTCTGGAGGACATGTCCTTCACATAGAAAACCTGAGCCACATCATTGGCTAGGACGAATGGTTCGTTCTCTGTAACAACCAAGATTCTTGAGATCCACTGTTGTCATCCGTACAGCTGGTCTACCTTTATCCCTTCTCCATTCATGTTGACCCAACTGCACCGAAACAAAGGGACCTTAAAAGTAGGTCCATAGTCAAGTTCCCATATCTCCTCTATGCGACCATAGTATGTGTCCTTTTGCCCATCGTCGTTTGTTGCATCAAAGCGGACACCACTGTTCTGGTTGGTGCTCTTTTTATCTTGGGCGATCGTGTAAAATGTATTCCCATTTATCTCGTACCCTTGGAAATTCAATACAGTCGAAGATGGTGACGCGGCCAACAAGTAGAGCTGATCTCCGACAGTGGTGTCATTCATGAGCTGTAATCGCAACCAACTGCCGAAGTCTCCATGTGTTTTTCTTTAATCCAGGAGTCATCCTTCCCCGGGTTCTTGGAGCGTACATAATTCTTGTGTTCCTCGATATACGGAGCCACGAAGGTGGAACTTTGTAGAACTGTGTAGTGTGCTTGAGTTAAAGAATGCCCGTCCCTACATATCAGTGCTTTCTTTCCTAGCGTGCCTTTTCCACTCAGTCTCCCCTCATGCCGCGATTCAGGAACACCAATCGGCTTAAGGTCAGGAATAAAGTCAACACAGAACTCAATGACCTCTCTGTTCCATAGCCCTTGAGATGCTTCCTTCTGGCCTAGCACGGTTATGAACATATTTCTTCAAGACTCCCATGAACCTCTCGAAGGGGAACATATTGTGTAGAAATACAGGACCGAGAATGGCAATCTCGTCGACTAGGTGAACCAGGAGATGCGTCATAATATTGAAGAATGATGGGGGGAACACCAACTCGAAGCTGACAAGACATTGGACCACAGCCTTCTGTAAACTTGGTAGAGTTACTGGATCGATGACCTTCTGAGATATTGCATTGAGGAATGCACATAGCTTCACAATGGGTACTCGAACATTTTCCGGTAGAAGCCCCCTCAATGCAACCGGAAGCAACTGCGTCATAATCACGTGGCAATCATGAGACTTCAGGTTCTGGAATTTTTTCTGCCATATTTATTATTCCCTTTATATTTGACGAGAAGCCAGCCGGGACCTTGATACTGCTCAGGCATTCAAAAAAGATTTCCTTCTCTGCTTTGGTAAGAGCGTAGCTGCTTAAGTATTGACGCCCTTTATCCGTCTGCTTGTTGTATGGGTCTTTCATACGTTGCTGGTCTGCCCGTGCTTCCGGTGTATCTTTTGTCTTCCCATACACGCCCAGGAAGCCTAGCAGGTTCACGCAAAGATTCTTCGTCACGTGCATCACGTCGATTGAAGACCGGACCTCTAGGACTTTCCAATAGGGTAGCTCCCAGAATATAGAGCACTTCTTCCATATGGGTACGTGGTTGTCAGCGTCATTCGGAACAGATAGACTGCCAGGACCCTTTCCAAAGATTACTTCTAAATCCTTGACCATGTCATATATAACATCACCATCAGGGAGGTTAGGCTTCTTCCGGCGATCTGCCTCACCGTTGAAATGCTTGCCGGGCTTTCTTACGGCATGACTGTTCGGAAGAAATCGACGATGCCCCAGGTACACATTCTTGTTTCCCAAATGTATACTTTCAGTCTTATCTAAACAGTGCGTGCATGCATTGTATCCCTTGTTTGACTGTCCTGAAATGTTACTAAGAGCAGGCCAATCATTGATGGTTACGAACAGCAACGCTCGTAGGTCAAATTCCTGTTGTTTGTGCTCATCCCACACACGTACACCTGGTTCGGACCACAACTGCAAAAGTTCATCAACTAATGGCCTTAGGTACACATCAATGTCGTTGCCGGGTTGCTTCGGGCCTTGGATGAGCACTGGCATCATAATGAACTTCCGCTTCATGCACAACCAAGGAGGAAGGTTGTAGATACATAGAGTCACGGGCCAAGTGCTATGACTGGAGCTCTGCTCCCCAAAAGGATTAAAGCCATCTGTACTTAGACCAAATCTTAAGTTCCTTGCGTCATCTGAAAATGTCGGGAACTCTCTGTCGATTTTTCTCCACTGGGACCCATCGGCGGGGTGTCTCAACTTCCCGTCTTTCTTACGCTCTTCTTTGTGCCATCGCAACAACCTGGCATGCTCTTTGTTTCTGAACAGACGTTTCAACCGTGGTATTATAGGAGCATACCACATCACCTTAGCAGGAACCCTCTTCCGGGGGGGCTCGTCATCGCCCTCAACATCACCAGGGTCATCTTGTCTGATCTTGTACCGCAGTGCATTGCATACCGGGCATTTATCCATATTCTCGTACTCACCGCGGTACAGGATGCAGTCATTAATGCATGCATGTATCTTCTGCACATCTAATCCTAGAGGGCAGATAGCCTTCTTTGCTTCGTATGTAGTCTCGGGCAATTCGTTATCCTTTGGAAGCTTCGGCTTCATTATTTTCAGTAACTTCTCAAATCCCTTGTCAGAACAACCAGTCTCTGCCTTCCATTTCAGCAGTTCCAGTGTGGTACCGAGCTTTGTGCTGCCATCTTCGCAGTTTGGGTACAGCAACTTTTTGTGATCCTCAAGCATGGCCTCCAACTTTAGCTTCTCCTTTTCTGTATCGCATTCTCGCTTTGCATCAGAAATGACCCCACCAAGACCATCAGCGGGCTCATCTGATGCCCGATGTTCACCTCCTTCTTCTTCAACGTCTTCCATTACAGTATCACCGCATTCCTCAGGGAACATAGGATAGTTGTCATCATCCTCCTCTTCTTCATTGTCTTCCATCCTAACCCCTCTTTCTCCGTGCTTGGTCCAACAATTATAGCTGGGCATGAAACCTCTCCGAATCACGTGGTCTTGAATGGTTTCGGGTCAGAGTACTCCCTGACGTTCCGACACTTCTCACATGGACAAGGCATAAAATTATCACTTTGTTTGCCTCAGCCACATCGAGAAATTTATGCAGGCCTGCAATAAACTCGGAACTGCGTCGTTCGCCGTACATCCATCGCATCCGTGCATCCATCTGCATCATATAATTAAGTTTATCAAATACCATTACAATAACATCTTGAATAGTGAAATGACCACCGTACATCGACACGTGCAATATTTCTGTATCAATTACAGATGAAAAGGATAAAGTTGCTAACCTCGGCCGAGGATATCATTTGTGTGAACTTAAGTGTGGGTCGGGCATTTCATCGAACACATCTTGTGCGTGGCAAAGGAAAAAAAAATAGCACCCACTTCCCACCAATCCAAGAAAAAAAAACAGAGGAGAGGGGGGGGTGGGTTGTTTTATAGGCAGGGAGGGGTATTGGTCCCGGTTCTTGGCACGAACCGGGACCAAAGCTCCGCGGAACGCCACGTGTCCGGCTATGGAGCTTTGGTCCCGGTTCTTGCAGAACCGGGACCAATGCCCCCAACCGAACCGGGACCAATGGTCCACGGGCCCCTGGCAGCTCGAACCGGGACCAGTGCCACGCACTGGTCCCGGTTTTTCAGTGAACCGGGACCAATGGTCTACACCAAAGACCCATTTTCTACCAGTGATATAAGTCCCGGAAAACTCAAAAACCTAAAATGGAGCCCGGGCCACATGGTGCCCGTTTTTTCAAAAATTCAAAATCGACATTTTTATGTTTCCAAAAATCGAGAAACAATTTCGTGATGTATTGTCGAGATGTACATTCATGCAAATTTTAAACTATGAATTCTTTGCATTTTGGGCTGCACAAAATAGACAAATTGGTGGATCTGGGTGGTGAACAATACACAGTTTCAAAAAATTTGAATTTTTCTGATTTGTCTTTTTTCTACAGCCCAAACTACAACAAATTTTTAGGTAAATTTTGCATTCTTGTATATTTCCACACTATATACGTCTATGATTTTTTTCGCGATTTTTGGAGACCAAAAAATATCATTTTCATTTTTTTTCAAAAATGTCTCCATGTAGCATGGTTCCAAAAATCAACTCCCTAAACTGTCTTTTTGCTAGCTCTTTCCCTAAATTCTTTTAACGGCCTAAAAATAGGGAAATCAACCTGGTCCTAAAAAAAGAGGGAAACCACAAACACTTCCCTGTCAAGTTTTCAAGGGTTTTTTTGGCGTGAAGTACTTTCCCACTTTTGGCGCCTCTCTGACATGAAAATGGATTGCAGAGCCCCCTTCGAGTCCCCTCCATTTCCCCCCCCATCCCTTGACGGAGAAGTGGTTACCTGCCCCATAGCGACATGGACATGACAACATCAGGGTGAATGTCTCGCCGATGAAGCTCCAGAGTGGGGAGGGTATGGCAGTTCGGGTGAGGGAGAGTGTGGCACTGATGTCGAGGGCTTCATAGAATCCGCTTCTTCGGAGGCGTGGAATACGGCAACAACATGCGAGGGCGAGGGAGGTGAGTGTGAAGGCCATAAACCGGGGGGAATACTGGCCCTAGAATTTGACCCAAGACTACCAAGGAATGACGAGTGTGTTATAGTCCACGGAAACAATAAGAAATCGCAAAAATGACGAGTTTTTAAGATGCCCCAAAAATCATGTACAGGGTCGAGGGCCCGACAATCGTTGTAAGGCACCCAAACAATGCTTTGCATTTAGGGCAAACAACCAGAAATGACTAACAAACGAGGAATTTCAAGATGCCCTTAAAAATGTTTACCGGGGCTGATCATGACCTTGGAAATACTACTGTGGGTCTCAAAATAGTGGGCTCTAGAATACAAAGACAACAAGGAATCGTGAAATGACGAGTTTCACGACACCGCTAAGAACGTGTATCAGGGTTCATGATCCGTGGAAGTCGTACTGAGACCCCGAAACAACATACTATACCCTAGAAAATGGTCAAACATCAAACAATTAGTTTTCAGGATACGCCTATAACATTGTGTCAGGGCGGTCACGGGCCCAGAAATCATGCCAAGGAGCTTAAACTGTAGTCTATAGGCCAATAAAAACTACAACAATCACAAAACGACGAGTTTCAAGATGCCCTGAAACCCTCCACCGATACACACGAGAACTTCTTCAAATCGCGAAAACGACGATTTTTCAAGACACCTATAAAATCGTGTATCGCGGACAGGTGCCCTGGAAATTGTACTGAGCCCCCAAAACTATGTGTTGTAGACCGCAGAAAAAGACCAGAACACTAGGCAATGCCGAGTTTTGATGACACCCCTCAAGTAATATACCGGTGGTCATGAGGCCTGCAAATGATTTCGACAAAAAACCAGTGTGCTATAATGCATCAAAGCGGCCAGAAAAAACAAAAAGGACGAGTACTGAAGATGCTTAAACCCAGGGGGGCCACAGGCATGAAAATAGTCTCAGGACACAAAACAGTGTGCTATAACCCATAGTAATTGACAGAAATCACGAACATTACAAGTAAGAAGACACCATAGAAACAGTGTTTCTTGGTTACGAGCATTGGAAAACGTCTCGTGATCCCTGACCATTGTGTTATAGTCGACGAAAACGGTCAGAAACCGCGTAAACGATAAGTTATAAGATGTGTTTTAAACCATGCATCGGGGGGTCATGAGCCTTCGAAACCATCCAAGGACCCCAAAAAACGGAGCTATAGCCGAAGAAAAGGATAGAAAGCGAAAAAATGACTGAGGTTTTAAGACGGCCTGGAAACCATGTAGCGGGGGAAACGGACCCATGAATTGACTCGTGACCCCTAAACAGTGGGTTGTAGAACATGAGAAAGAACAAAAATCACAAAAATGAGAAGTTTAAAGATATTGATGTAATCGTTTTTTAGGGCTCTTGGCTCTGAGAATCACCCCCACCCGTAAATATGCACTCATAAAATCTTGTAGAAATCGTGAAAACGACAAGTTTCCAAGACACACATGAAAACAATGTACTGGGGGTCATGGGCTCTGGAAAACATCCCGAGACCCAAAACAGTATGCTAGAACACGAAGAAGGACAAAACATGCAAAAACTACGAGTTTTGACGCACAAAAACAAAGTAGCGAGGTTTAGGTGGCCTGGTTATCATCCTGAGACCCCAAAACTGTGTGCTACTGCCAACAAGATTTGCCAGAAATCACAAAAAACAACAAGTTTTCAAGATGCCTGAGAAACTAAGCAGTGGCTCACAGACCATGTAAATCTTCTGGGACTGTAAAACAATGTGTCATAGAAAAAAAAGGCCACTCATTGTGACAATGCCAAGCTTTTGAGATGCCCATGAAACCATGTAATTGGAGTCACGCGATCATAGATATAGCCAACGAAACGAAAAACGATGAGCTTTCAGTATGACCGTGCAACTATATACCTCTGGTCACATGTCATAGAAATCGTCCCGGACCCAAACACTGTTCTATAGCCGCGAAATTTGCAAGAAACCGCGATAACAAGGAGTATTCAAGACTCCCGACAAACCGTGTACCGGGATCATGAGCCCTATACAAACTGTGTAACCCCAAAAAGTGGAATCCATAATTGTGCTAAGGACAACCCACGGTTTGTGTTTCTTATAGGGATTAAAGCGCTCTTGAGTACAGGTGGGAATCTATACTAATATGCCAATGTACCGCCTTACTTTGACAAGATACATAATCATGATTAAACTCCTCCATGTAAGCATCCGAAAATAAAAGGGTGGAAATTAAGATAAAATCTAACCATGACATTAAACTCTGGGATTCAAACAACCCCTTGTGCAATACTTCATGAACTAGGGTTTTGTATTCTATCACTCCACCAATCCATCATACACAAATTAAACACACAATGCCTGTCATTAGGCTTATAAAAGTGAAGTGTCATGTAGTCGATGTTCACGTAACACCACTAGACAAACAACACCACAGCATAATATCAAAACATTGAACTTTATTGCACAACTTCACATGATTACTTATAACAACTCTTCGATCTCCCATGTCCTCAATAATATAACGCACTACTCACAAAACATCGTATGGATCATGATCACTGGGTATAAAATCTATGATAACAATCTGAATATAACAATCTTTCACCGATAAAATTTCTAAGCATCAACTATAAGGGGTAACAAACACAGAAAGTGCTCTCAATGACAGATTCAAAGTTAAGACTCTTAGATGAATAAGGGATAAAGTAGAGATGGTGGTGGCGGTGTTGGGTCGCGCCGGGTGCAATGATTGCACGCAAAAAAATCCTAGCGGGGCCACACACCAAGAGCCAACCCTGAAGGTAGGCTGTGGAGTTTACACTAGATGCGCAGTTGCGGGACTTGCTAAAACATGTCGGGACAGTGCAGTCCTGATACTTTCGTTGTGGAGCTCGCCTCGCCAACCCTGCTGCTTTGCATTTTTAACAACTCAGGGGCTTCATTGTGGAGCTCAGATACGTTATGTTCGCTTCATGTCTTAACGCCGGGCATGTTGGGATCCTATGTCGAAGTTCATTCAAGCTGATGTGGGGCAGACTCGGTTACTTCCTACCTTATACATGTGAGTTGTCACGTTTCCTGGTATTCATTGTCCGCGGGGAGGATCGGTGATCCACGACCTTGTGCGAGAGGGCAGGTGGCCTTGTCTTGTGGCAGCTCGGTGTGTTCAATGCGGCGATGTCTTGTAGTTTCTCAAGGAGGCGTGGTTTCACCTCTTTTCATGTCACGGGTGTTTGTTGGTGGGGCGTGGCTACTAATGATCTCTTTTATATATCTTTGATCTACTTTGTAAAATGGTACGGTCTTCTACACTTAATATTAGTTCGGCCGTTTTGGCTTTTTATAAAGTGGGACAAAATTCTGTTTCGAGAAAATTCATTCCTAATATGTTCATGTGTGATATGTTTTTGAAATGTCAATAGTTTGGAATGCAGTTTTCAAAAAAAAATTACATGAAGGATTCACTGAAACTTCGAGAGCGGAAAATTATCTATCCTATGAGGCCCGCTCCTTTTTATCACTTTTATTAGACCTGGAAAGTTCTATGCCTATTGCTAAATCACATGTTGACATGGAAGAAGGTGGAATTTAGTTGTTCGGAAGAGACAGATTGGAAGACTGTCTTTTTCTAAGTCTAATGGCTTGATATATTGATGTTCTTTAAATCCAATGGATTTGTAACGACTAAGCTGCAACGCACTGTCGGAGACTAGTCCCAGGAACTAGGGGTGCGTCTCTATGTTGCTAGGAAACGAGTAAGGGGCTGAACACGCGCACAAGCAACCCTCAGCTACCTCGGCGACGATGCTCGGCGAGCTCGCTGAGGGACATCTCTGCAGGGAAAACACACGAGCTTTTACCCAGGTTCAGGCCCACCGTGAGGTGTAAGAGCCCTACGTCCTGCTTGTCTGTATTGCCTTGCTTGAAGAGGTACACTACAACCGGTGCTTGTCGAGGGTCAAGCTAAGCTATGGCGGAGCTACTGAGGAAGAAGAACTTGCTCTCCTCTCTTGCTAGCTAGTGGAATGAGTCGGCTATGGTCCGAATATCCTCCTCCTTGGGCGTACACAGCCTCCTTTTATATGAGCCTCGGACCTCTTCCCTCATTTGCCCTTGGGCGGGAAGGGTAACCACACGGCGACAGAGGTGGAGGACAGTGCACGGCCAGGAGTGTGTCCATGGACTTGGTCCATGGCAGGAGGGCTTGTCCTTCCCTGTTGCGAAGCCACCGGCCAAGGACGATAAGCCTGCGCTGCAGAGCTCTGGGCCGTGCCCCGCGGTGACGTTGGTCTTGGAGCGTAGCGGACCACAGTCCCCTTAGCACGGAAATGGCAATTCTTGTAGTCCGCTTTGCTTGGTGCTGCTTTGTTGACCACCTTTAGCACGAAAGAGGCAACTGCGGCATGGGCGTCACCGCGCGCAGTCACGTGCGTCACTCTGCGGCGCGCGGAGAGGCCATGTGCGCTCTGTCGGGGAGACAGAGCTTTGACCTCACGAGGGAATCCTCACGCGGGTAGCCCCGCGAGGGGGTACGCCTCAGCACAATGACTTAGCCGTATTTCAGTTGCAGAAGGGGCCTCTCGAGGGAGAGACCCCTCGAGGCTGTGGAGGGCCCTCACGAGGGAAAATGCCTCGCGAGGCTTCCCCAGGCTGACTTGGTGAAATCTTCCGTAGACTGTTGTGGGCCTGAGCAGGCCTGGCCCGTGGTACCCTGGTTTCCACTGGGCCGACAGTAGCCCCTGGGCCCGCGACGGGCACGCACAAGGCTTGTAGACGAAGGCGAAGCGGCGTGGGCCCACAGGAGCCTGCCAGGCCCACGGCACGTGGCGGGCTAGCAAGGCCACCCACGAACCCACGATCGTCTCTGCAGTTCCTGACGTGACGGCGGGGCCCACCATGCCTCGGCAACGGCTCCTCAGGGCCATAAAGGCGAAGAAACCGGCGCAGGCACTCATTACTCTGTGCGGTTTTCTGCTCTCGCCTCCTTCCTCCTCGAGCTCATCTTCCTTCCAAACTTTCCACTTTCTCGCACCTCCACGGCAATGGCGCCCAAGAAGGCCGCTGATTCTGCGAAGGGGAAGGCCGTCCTCGAGGCAGAGGAGCTTGCCTCCATCAAGCAGAGCGGGAACCTCAAGCCCGCGTTGGCGGGCTACCGCATCGGCACCGAGGCGTAGCTCGAGAAGCTGCGCTTCGTCGCTGCCTCGGCGACCAATGAGAAGGGCGCCACGAGGATGAAGCCGGTGAACATCGCCGACCTCACCCCTCGCAACACGTACTATCCCATTTTTCACCACTCCCTCTTCGCGGGGCTTGTTCCCCCTTTCTCCGCCTTCTTCTTGCAGATCTTGGAGTTCTACCAGATCCAGCTCCTTCATCTCCACCCCAACTCCATCTTGATCCTCTCCATCTTCGCCTTCCTCTGCGAGGCCTACATTGGCGTCAGGCCTTCCATTGCGCTCTTCCGCAGCTTCTATGCGCTGCGCAACACGGCGCCCAATGAGCGGACGGGGTGCGTCTCCTTTCGCATCGCGGACGGCATGGGCGGCACCTATCTCCCCATTGCCTGGGAAGGTGAGCACGCTGTCACCAGCGTGAAGAAGAAGGTGGACGAGTTCCGGATGCGGTGGTTCTTCGTGAGGACCGGCCAGGCGAGCCGCTTCTTCGAGATCCCTGACGCGCCCCCGCTGAAGAGGAACTGCTGGTCGAGCAGGACCTTCATGGGGCCAGGAGAGAGCGAGGTGGCGGACCGGATGACGGAGCTTCGCGAGGCCGGCCTCACGGGCCAGATGGTGGCTCTGGAGTTCGTGAGGCGCCGTATCGCCCCTCTCCAGGCTCACTCGCAGCCGATGTGGTTGTATGCTGGCGCGAGGGACGGGATGCGCCTGCATGAGGCCAGCATCACACGGGATGAGGCGAAGAGCATCATCGACACTCTCTTCACCTCCCCGAACATCCCCCAGTCGGAAAATGACAACGCCGAGCCGCTTTACAGGTTTGAGCTCGATTCGCGGCTTGCGTTTGTGGCGACGATGCCGGAGTTTGGCCCTCGAGGCCTGCTGGTGGAGGGGCAGGCGGTGCCCCAAGAAGATTCTGAGGAGGCCCAGCAGGTCATGCCTGCTGAGGGCGGCGAGGGTGTGACGGAGTCTAGCGCCGCGGATCAAGCCGAAAGCGCCTCGGGAGGCCCCAATCCCTTGGCGGGGGCCTCCAGCTCTTCAAGCGACACGGCGCCTGAGACGGAGGTCCAGGAGATCTCCTCAGGCAGCGGGGACTCGTTCCAGGTCGCTCCCTCGCGATGCATTGAGGAGGAGGAGGAGGAGAGCGACGACGAGCCCCTGATGCGCCGTCGTGAGCCAAGGACAAAGGCGGCGCACGACAGGCCTGCGGGAGCCCAGAAGGGCTCCCCTCGCGAGGGAGAGGCACGAGCGTCTTCGCGGAGTGCAAAGCGCTCCGCGACGAAATGGGTCGACGTGGAGGAGTAAGTTTTGTTTCTTTGTCTCTTGTGTTCTTGCACAGTACTCCCTGAGAAACCCTCTTGAGGAGTTTTATTGCCTCCTGCAGGATTGCTGCCGCGCCGGCGAAGCGGCGCAGGCTCAAGAAGGTTGGCGAGAGCTCAGGCTCTGCCGCGGCGTCAAGGACGCCTGAGGTTGTGGAGCCTCAACAAGAGGCCACGGCCTCCTCTCCTCCCGCGGATGCGCACCGCGTGGAGTTGGAGCTCAAGGCGACGGCGACGTCGCCAGGAAGGCTCGAGGCCTCCCCTGCTAGGCATCAGGAGGAGGTGATCGAAGAAGAGGCGGAGAAGACTGCCGCGTCGACAGAGGGGCCTGTCGACGTCGTGATGGAGGAGGCTGGCGTGCAGCCCCCTCCATCAGACCCTGTCCGTGAGGAGGCCGCCCCTGAGGCGGCCGCAGGAGAGGCAGAAGCTGCAGCGCGGGCGGCTGCAGCGGAGCAGGCTGCTCCCAACACGGGGGAGCAGCAGGGGACGCCCTTGGTGCAGGAGCGCACCGAGGCCCGTACTGAGGGGGCGCCTGACCCCCAGGAGGCCCCCGTTGTCGAGGAAGGGGAGGCCTCCCCTCGGCGGAGCCCCCAGGTGCAGCGGAGTCCGCAGCGGCAGCTGCAGACTGCGCCGAGCCCCCAGCGCGATGTCGGAGGACCCTCCATGAGGCTAGAGGCCTCTGGGTCCGGCGGCGGCGCGTGGGACGTAGTTCTGCGGCGTCCGCGCCCGAGCGCTGCCCGCCGGAGCTCCGTCTTCAGCATCGCGAGAGACGCGATGGGGGAGCTCGAGAGGCACCTCGTCGGGGAGGCGCAGGCCAACGCGGAGGAGCGCGCCGAGCTGGACAGGGCATGGGCCCTCCTTCACGAGGCAGTGGAGCAAGGGCGCCGCGCGGGCGAGGCGGCGCGGGCGCAGTGCGAGGAGGCCGCACGCTTCGCCAAGGAGACCCGCGAGAGCATGGTTCGCGAGGCGGAGGGGACTCTTGGGAAGCTCAGGGCGGACCGCGAAGCCGTCGAAGCTGCGCGCGAGTCACTCGAGCTGGAGAGCGCCTCCAAGCACCAGGAGCTCCATGACCTTGAGAAGAAAATCATCGCGGACTCCGAGGTGGTGAAAAACGGCCTGGAGAAGCTTCGCCAGGACCTCGTGGCCCGCGAAAGGCAGCTGGAGCAGCGCAGCGAAGACCTTGCCCACCGCGAGGACGATCTGCTCAAGCGGGAAGAGCAGGTCGAGCAGGTAGAGAAGGAGCAAGCGGCGCGGCTCGAGTCTCTGGAGGCCCGCGAGGGCAGCGTGGCCCAGGATGAGGCCAACTACAAGGAGCGCCTCCTGAAGGCCAACGAGCAGTTCGCCAAGAAGGAGAAAGAGATCGCGGAAGACAACGCCGGCAAGATGAAGCTCTACCGCGACGGCGTCGTCAAGGAGTACAAGGAAAAGTTCAAGACCCAGGAGGACCGCTTCACGAAGAGGCGCAAGGAGCTCGAGGCCCGCGTCAAGCAGCTTGAGGACACGAACAAGCGGCAGGCCGGCCGTGTCCAGGCGGCCAAGGACGCCCAGGACCGCGCGGAGCAGGAGCTCGCCCTGTTGAGGGAGGATCTGCACTCGCTCCAGGAGCAGGTGGAGCCTACCGTGGCCCTCATCGAGCAGGCTCGCCACCAGGCGGTGGCGCAGAAGGTCTTGACGCGCACCCGCAAGCGTATGTTCAAGTCCTTGGTGAGGCGCGGGCGCGCGCTGCTGGATCGCCTGGAGGTCGACGCTCCTGCGGTTCCTTCCGGAGGAGATGACAACGCCGCGGCGTACCTCACCTTCTTCGAGCAGCTCCTTTCCAAGCTGGAGGAGGCCATGGAGAACGTGGACGAGCTCGCCGAGGAGGAGAGCCGCAAGCTCCTAGGCGTTGCCGTGGGCCGCGTCTTCTCCAACCTCGCGCACTCCGAGCCCACCTTTGACTTCCAGACAGTGACGGCGCCCGTCGCGCACGAGCACTTCGCGGATCTGCACGCCAAGGTGTGGCCTGACGTGGAGGCCTACATCCAGCGCTTCAAGAGGGTTGCCGACCAAGAAGACGCTGGAGGGGATGGCAGCGAGGATGCTGAGGAAGGAGGCGACGAGGGTCTCGAGGAGAGCGACGACGATGCTCCTTCTGCTTGAACAGCCGCTGCGGCGAGATGCGCCTGTGGACAATTTACCCTTAGGCTTTATGTTTTGGTTTGTAAAGACTTGTTTGATCATGACATATGTGATGATGTGCCCCTCGGGAGGCTTTTATCTCTTTTCCATGTCCTTAGTGCTCTACGTCGTTAGGACCCTTCTCTTAGCGCAACAGCACCGCCGCGTCGGTATGCGAGTCAGGGCTCCAGCAAGGCCGCGGGGTGCATGAGGCTTAGAGAGGTAAGGGCTCTCGAGGCACGATGCTCGGGAGCCCCCCTTTGACGTGCAAGCGGCCCATGGGGCGCAAGAGAGAAAAAACAGCTCGAGAGGCGCAAGAGAGGGAGAGAGGCCTCGAGAGGCAAAAACCAGCAAAGGGAATTTAACAAGTCTTAGACTTAGCTTCGCGAGGCGACTGCCTGTGGAGGACTTCTGGTTCCCTGGCGAGGCTTTGGCTCTCGAGGCTGCCTGAGGCTGATCTCCGAGCCCTTTCCTGCGTAAGAGCAATAGGCATACCCACAAGCAATGCATGGTTGTATAACTCATACGCGCTCATAAGTTTCCCTATGTGTGTCTCACGAGGAGAATAAGCACCAAGGTCCTTGGTGAGGTGACGTGCATGGGAGCTGCCCATGAGTTCAGAGCTCGCGATGAGGTGACATGCATGGGAGCAAGCCCGTGAGTTCAGAGCTCGGATCCTTTGGGTTTTGCGATGCTGCTGTGATGGTCCCAAGGCACAGGCACCATGCTCAGCCCCCGCTCGCGAGATACGCATGGGGGTAAGTATGAGCGCAAATGAGTGCAGAAAATTAGCTGCTTACCACAGCAATATTACATAACGGCGCGCGAAGGCTGCCACATAGTTTCATGCTGAGATGAATTAGTTCATTACATTTGGCGTGGCCAAAATAGAGTTCGCCATGTCTGAGCATGGGATAGAGTTCCGCCATGTCTGAGCATGGGGTTCCACACGGAGTGGCTGAGGCATCTCGCGGCCCTAGGCGACGCATTGTAGAGAGAGCTCAGATGATGTAGCCCTCATGGAGGGAAAGGCTTTGTCAAGCTCGGGATGTGATGGCGTACGCCTCCCTCTTGAGACAAAAAATGCCTGACGTGACTTGATCACGGGTAGAACTTGCGTAGATGCTGAATGTTCCATGGGTTCTTGACGGGGATGCCGTCTTCTGTCTCGAGCCGCACCACGCCAGGCCTGGAGATGTGTGTGACCTTGTAGGGCCCTTCCCACATAGGCGAGATCTTGTGGAGGCCTTCCCTGGAGAGGATTCTCCTGAGGACAAGGTCGACTGTCTCGAGAGTGCGTGGCCGTATGTGGCGGCTGTGGTAGCGGCAGAGATCTTGCTGGTACCTTGCTGCCCTCAGGGCAGCGCGGCAGCGAGTTCCCTCAAGCAGCAGTAGGTCGTTGTTGCGGAGTTCCTCTTGATTTGCTTCGTTGAAGGCAAGGACTCGCGGGGACCCGTGCGTGAGCTCGTTGGGGAGGACTGCTTCAGCTCCGTAGACGAGGGAGAACGGAGTTTCACCAGTGGGCTTTGTAGCAGTTGTGCGGATGGACCAGAGCACTGATGGGAGCTCCTCGATCCAATTCTTGCCGTGGGCCTTGAGGCGATTGATTCTTCTTGTCTTGAGGCCTTTGAGCACTTCAGCATTTGCTACTGGGGCAGAGTTAACTTGGGCACCCAGATTGCTGCAGTAGGACTTGAAGAGACTGCTAGTGAACTGTGTGCCGCTGCTTGCCGTGATGCGACTCGGCACACCGAAGCGCCCTGCCAAGTTCTTGACAAACTTGACCGCTGACCTTGTTGGGATGTTGCGCACATGCTCGAATTCTGTCCACTTGGTGAACTCATCCACAGCGACATAGAGGTAGCGGTAGCCACCGAGCGCTCGTGGGAAAGGTCCCAAGATATCCAGCCCCCAGGCCGCAAAGGGCCAGGAGAGCGGGATGGTTTGCAGGCCCTGCGCAGGCTGGTGTGTCCTCTTGGAGTGGAACTGGCATGCCCTGCAACACTGGACCACTGAAGTTGCGTCCAGAAGCACTGTAGGCCAATAGAAGCCACTCCTGAAGACTTTCCCCGCGAGGATGCGCGGGGAGGAGTGGTAGCCACATTCCCCACTGTGCACATCTCTGATCAGCTGGCGGCCTTCCTCTGTGGGGACACACCGCAGTGCAACCCTATTGGGGCGCTTACGGTATAAATCCCCCTCGAGGAGGCAGTATAACTTGGCCTGATGAGCCACCCTTTCTGCTCGGCATCGTCCTCGGGGAGAGTCCCATTCTGCAAGTACTTCCCAATTTCTGTTGTCCAGTCCATGGGTCGGGTTTCCAGGAACGCCAGTACGTGATCTCCTGACGGTAGCCCTGGTGCACTTTGGCCGCTCCTGAGTTCCATGTCCTTGAAACGCTTCGCGAGCTGGTGAACCTCCTCGAAGTATGTGGCGATGTTTCCATCGGCGTCGCGGCTGCGCTTGGGGCTGGCGAGAGGCTGGGAACTGTTCTGTATCAGCAGGCGCTCGACGTGGAGCGTGATTTCGCTTACGTCCTGCGGCACCCTTTCTATGACCGCTATCACCTGAGAAGACAGCTGCTTTTTCTTGGCGGGCCTCTCGAGGGGTTCCACAGCATCCTCGTCAGCTGGAAATGCCGACTCAGCGTCCTTGTAGGCGTGCTCGACAGAGCGCATGGCGTCCTGGACCTGGCCACGAATAGTGATGGTGCCACTGCAGCCTGGAATCTTGACGATGTTGTAGGCATGGTGAGTGACAGCCATGAGCTTCGCGAGGGCGGGGTAGCCGAGGATGGCGTTGTAGGGCAGGCCAATGTGCGCGACGTCGAAGTCGATGAGCTCCGTGCGGTAGTTCTGCTCTGTCCCAAAGGTGACTGGGAGCCTCACTTGCCCCAGAGGGGTAGTGGTGCCCTCCGTCACCCCCGAGAAGGGCCTGGTGGGCATGAGCCTCTCGTAGGGCACTTGAAGCTTCTCGAAGGTCTCGACAGAGATGACATTGAGGCCTGCACCCCCATCAATGAGCGTCTTGGTGACGGCAATGTTGTTGATGGTGGGGGTGCACACCAGAGGGATGGTGCCTACAGCCACGGTGGACTTGGGGTGGTCGCTTGAATCGAAGGTGATGGGGAACTGCGACCACTTGAGGGGCTTGGACGCCTCAATCCCAGGGAGTGCGGCATTGACCTCACAAGCGAGTTGCTTGAAGTGGCGGTTGGACTTGGGCGCTTGAGCCCCGCCGAGGATGCATGCAGCCCCGCGAGGGGCCTGATAGCCCCCAGGGTTCTCGTCAGGGAGATTGTCGTTCTGGTTTGGCTGGACGGCGTTCGCCTGGGGGTTCTGCTGGTAGTTGTTGTTGTTGCGTCTGCCCCCGCGACCGCCGCGGCCATTGCGGCCGTCGCGGCCCTGGCGCTGTTCACGCTGCTCGCGGCTGTCGCTGAGCTTCTTGAGCTCCCAGCAGTCTTCAGTGGCGTGGTTGTGCCTCTTGTGGAGGATGCAGTACGGGCGCTCGTCCTTCTTGGCGGCCTCTGGAGCTGGAGGAGCTGGAGAAGCCACGCGCTTTTGCTTGGCGTCAGGTTCTGCCGCAAGGACAGCCGTAGTCTTGTGCTTCTCGCTGGCCTTCTTCTTGGGCTTGGAGCCCTCACTAGGCTCCGTCTTTGGCTCGTTCTTGATGAAGAGGCGACCCTCTTCAGCCTTGGCGCACTTGTCCGCCAGGTCGAAGAGCTTCACCACAGAGGTGAGGCTGTCGTGGATGCCCAGCTTCTCGAGCATCCTGGTGTCCGTGACACCGGCCCTGAAGGCGGAGATGACCTGCGTGTCGGGGATGTTTGGAATCTTGTTGCAAACTTGGCTGAAGCGCTGGATGAACTTGCGGAGGGTCTCGCCAGGCTTCTGGCCCACAGCACAGAGGTCGTTGTAGGTGAGGGCGCGCTCGTACGTGCCCTTGAAGTTCGCCACGAAGCACTTGCAGAGCTCCTCCCATGTGTTGATGGTGCTCTCGGGGAGGTTCAGCAGCCACGAGAGGGCTGCATCCTTGAGGGCCATGACGAATCAGTTGGCCATCACCTTGTCGTCGCCGCCCGCGGCCTGGATGGACACGGTGTAGAGCTGCAGGAACTTCAGAGGGTTCGTCCTGCCGTCGTAGCGCGGAGGCAGGTCCGGCTTGAACTTGACGGGCCAGACGACGCGGCGCAGCTCGCGTGTGAACGCAGAACAGCCCGTGGCGTACACCACGGCGCCGTTCGCGAGCGTGTGGCGGTTCTGGCGCCCTGCGGCGGCGATCTCCTGGACAGCACGGTTGTGGCGGTCCCTCTGGCGCTCGATCTCCACGCGCGCGTCCTCTGGCACCCTCTGCACGATCATGCAATCGTGCGGTGAGGAGGCGTGCGAGGCAGCGCGGTGGTTCCCAGCTGGTGGTCCAACTGGTTGCCCAGCTGGAGGTTCTCCTGGAGGAGGTGGCGGAGGCGGTGGCGGAGGAGGAGCGCCATGCGCTATGCCCCCCACGCGCCCAGCAGAGTGGTGCACGAGCGAGCGGGAGGGTGCCTGCGTGGCAGCAGGCACAGCGGCGTGGACGAGCTCGGCGATGCGGTTGATCCAGTCGTCGTAGCCCGCCTGAGCTGGGCGGTAGCGCGGCAGCTCGTCTGCCATGAGCAGGGCAGCGCTCGGGTTTGGAGCAGCCCGGCTCTGCGAGGAAGCGCCAGGCTCCATGGACGGGTGCAAGGAGGAAGCCTCCACCTCGCCGTCGTTGTCCTGGTCCTCCGGGTGCTCGACGCGGGGCTCGGGGTTGGTGGAGGGCCCTGGAGCGGTGTTGGTGCGCGGACGGCCGCGCGGGCGGTGCGCGACAGGCTCGGTGTTGACCCTGCCAGAAGTCAGCTCGAGTCTCGGCCATGGCGAAGGAGAGGTTGAAGACGCGCCTCAGCCCCCTACCTGGCGCGCCAAATGTCGGAGACTAGTCCCAGGAACTAGGGGTGTGTCTCTGTGTTGCTAGGAAACGAGTAAGGGGCTGAACACGCGCACAAGCAACCCTCAGCTACCTCGGCGACGATGCTCGGCGAGCTCGCTGAGGGACATCTCTGCAGGGAAAACACACGAGCTTTTACCCAGGTTCAGGCCCACCGTGAGGTGTAAGAGCCCTACGTCCTGCTTGTCTGTATTGCCTTGCTTGAAGAGGTACAGTACAACCGGTGCTTGTCGAGGGTCAAGCTAAGCTATGGCGGAGCTACTAAGGAAGAAGAACTTGCTCTCCTCTCTTGCTAGCTAGTGGAATGAGTCGGCTATGGTCCGAATATCCTCCTCCTTGGGCGTACACAGCCTCCTTTTATATGAGCCTCGGACCTCTTCCCTCATTTGCCCTTGGGCGGGAAGGGTAACCACACGGCGACAGAGGTGGAGGACAATGCACAGCCAGGAGTGTGTGTCGGGGGAATACTTTCTGGATTAACCCGCGGCCCATATCAGTGCGACTTACTTTACTCGCACGGACAAAGGCCCATATGGGAGTAAGCCCAATATTGAACCGCCACAAGGTGAAGAATCTGGAAGGCCCGGAGGCGAGTTAGTCTCCGTGTAGGTCCTGGTTAGCATGTTCCTTGTGGAGAAAGTTTCCTTTGTAACCTGACGAGCCTCTGCATATATAAAGAGGACTCGCAGGACTTGGAGGGGGCCAAGCCCTAAAACCCTAGCATATACGGCGAGTTCCACATCGGATCGCCTCCATTGTAACACCTCGATTATCATATCAATACCAATCTAGGGTAGGCAGGAAGTAGGTCTTTTACCTCACATTGAGGGGGCCGAACCTGGGTAAATCTGTGTTGATCTTTGTTCCTGCGATCCCAAGCTCGGAGATGCTTGACTCGCATAATCCCACACCTACGAAGTCATCTATGACACCCGACGTGACAATCCCATGACAGTTGGCGCCCACCGTGGGGCCTGCGGTCAAAAGCGTCAAGTTCCGCGCAGGATCGAAATCTGGATTCAAGGACAACGCCATTGGACAAGTTGAAGACATCAATGGAGTCCCCTTCATCGACGACTCAGAGTGGGGACCCGAAGCAGATCACGTCGAGTTTGGATACATAGTTCCTATTGGATCAGTAAAAGTTTTCATCGGTTCCATTAGTCGCAAACCTGGAGGTGCGGCTCAAGGAAGCGAGTCAGTAAAGGAATTGCGGCCAGTCAGGGTCCGCGTGTTGGAAGAGCTGCATCAAGCTACGACAGAAGCACCTGTCTCCTCTCCATCGAAACCTATTTGGGGATCTCTACCAAATCAGGAAGGAGACCTCAAGGTTGAAGAGATTGAAGCTATCAGGACAGAGCTTTGCGAGGAGGCGCAAAGGCTCGCGACTGAGCGCAGAAGGCTCCAAGAAGAAGATCAGCGACCGCATCGCCGGCAGCAAAAACGTCAGGCCGTCTGGACCAAGACGACGCCTGAGCGAAAGAAACTCCAAGAAGAAGACTGGCGACTTCGCCGCTGGCAGCAAAAGCATCAGATCAGGGCAGACAAAGGAGAGATGAAACCGGAGTTCCACGGCAACCCAGAGAGCAATGTTCATGCCGCAATAGGGATATTATCAAGGATAATACCGGTGGGAGACACGCAAGCTGACAAGGAAGCTCGCTATGCGATTAGTCTACTACAAACCGCTGCTTACAACAAGCAAATATGTATGGAGTCACGCCCAATGAGCCGCACCACGAGGTATCGTGGGGCGGAGAAAAGCATAGCGTTGAAGAGGTGGTTAACCAGTTGGCAGGTTTGCAAGTGTCATCGGAAAAGGAAGAGGAGACAAAAGGCGAGGCGCAGGCACTCGCAGCGACTCAACTAGCTCGGGACGAAGTTGATTCAGATGAAGATACAGCACCAGTAAGCTCCTACTCGTTATTAAAAGGGCCATCATGCTTTGGGGAGGAAATACGGCTCACTCGTTTCCCTCCAAGCCTTGAAGAGTCGCAGCGAGTTACCACCTACTGCGAAAACCAAGACCCCGCTCTATGGATAGAAGATTATGAAGCGAATATGTCAGGACCTGATGTAACTCAAGAGGTGCTTGCGAAGTATTTTCACTTGGTGATACAAGGAAAAGTCAGGGATTGGCTTGTAAAGCTACCGCCAAGATCAATAAACACATGGGAAGATCTAAAAGATAAGTTCATCAAGAGGTTCCAAACTGAGTATATGAAGAAACTCAAACAGTGCGTCCAAAGGAGGGTGAGACAACTCGCGATTGGGCGAAGAGAATCGCAGAAATCCTTGATTCAGCCAAAAGCTCAACAGTACAAACCACAATACAAGTAATGGAGAAGAATTGTAGGTTTGAGCCACTGGTACATAAGTTAAGTCGCGCTGCATATAAGATTGACAGCTTCGACAAGTTGTGGGCAACCGTCAACAAGTATACAGAAACTGAGAAAATTGTAGGTGGCTTGTCGTGGATCCCAAAGGAAGAACAGCAAGCAGCGCAGACTGAACATCATGCGACTCATCCAAGAGAGCAAGGAGGATGTAAGGAACCACTTCCCAACAGCGTCAAAGGAATCTTGGACATCCCCTGCGATTTACATCGCCGGAGAGATGAGAGACCTGCGAGCCACACCAAGGCGCAATGCCATTACTACAGGAGATGGATAGAAGGTCACACGCCAGGAGCAGCTCACATAGGGTCCGTGCAGCAGAAGGACAAAGCGAGTTCTCACCGAAGTCCAGGAGCCTTACCCAGAAGGAATATAATGCAATTTCACACTGTAGAAGTGCGAACAGCACGCAACGACCGGAAGAGCGGTCATGACCGACACCAGAAAGATACTGTCGCTGGACAGAACAATCAGTCATTTGGAGTCGCGCGATCATCCCCCAGAAGTAAAGAATCGGGACAGCCAGCTCTCGTGGTCGCGCCACAAGTCGCAGGATACAGATTGGGCAAAGTCCTTATGGACGGGGGAGGAAGAGTCAATATCTTATATCAAGACACGCTCCGAAGGATGAACATACCAGAGTCGCGGCTGCGACCGACCAGAAGAGAAATACAAGGTATAATTCCGGGAGCTGTTACGCGACCTATAGGAAAGATAACTCTTGAAGTCAGTTTTGGGACAGAACGGAACTTCCGCATAGAACCCCTAGACTTTGAGGTTGTGGCTGATAAGAGCTCATATCATGCGATCTTTGGAAGAGAAGCCTATGTCAAGTTTACTGCTCGTCCCTGCTACGTCTACCTGCAACTAAAAATACCAGGACCAAATGGCGTGATCACAGTATATGGGGACAGGCAGATAGCGCTTGAGTGCGAAAATTTGGGCTCAGCAATGGCAGAAGAGGCTTGCATCGCTAAATCCTTACGTGGACACAGACCAGAGAAGAGCCTTCGAAGTCCAAAACGAGTCGCGCTAGAAGTACCGCGCAGGAGGCCAGCAGGATGCACTCACAGGATGGTAAATCACAACCAAGAAGTCGCACATGATTCAAGAGTCGCACTCATACAAAAAGGAGATGGGAGGTGGCGCATATGCGTAGATCCGATCTCAATCAACAATCAAAGCCAAGGAGGTCCAGTTATTATGAGACCCCGTAACACAGACGCAACTCAAATTAAGCCGCAACTCAGTGCGGCTACTCTTCAGAAGGGCTCGTTCCCAACTTTTACATAAGACACACATCGGAGCTATTGCTCGACCCGAGTCGCTTTTAGCGACTCAATATGAACCAATGAGGTGTTCAACCCGCTCCGTCAGGAGTATTATTTCGCAGCTGAGTGCGATGAGTATCAAGTATGCATGGCCTGCGGGGAAGAGAAAACCCGCACTTAAAGGGCCTGCATCGTCTTTGTCATACCTTGTAAAACATCGGGTGATTATGAAATAAAGCCGGCACCCTTGTCTCAGGGTTTGTCGTTTCGCCTCAACTATCATTGAGTCGCTGAGTCTTTAGAATTTCATATATCACTGACCCTTGAGGGCTCGTCTCGAGCATCGCGAGTACCAATCGCACCTCAAATTTTGCCAAACGAGTGGCAACCCTTAAGCTAGAAGCGTCTTGCATTATGCGGCCAAAGTACTGGGGTGCGGTGTCAATCGAGTGTGATTGCCTATCATGGCCGCCAGCGACCCTGAACACGCATTTTTTACCTGGGAAATTCTGAGCCGCGCGAGCGTCTACTTAAGGGAAGTATCAAGAAAAGGACTTGTTTATAAGTCACAAGAGCACTATTCATACATAAATGTCTTACAGACTAACGGGCATGTCCCACATTATTATTTATTTCCTCTTCTTAGTTACAGGAGCAGGGATTGGTGCGGCTTGTCTCGCGGCTGAAGTCGCAGGTGGCCTAATAATGAGGGCACCGCCAGACGAATTAGAAGGGCCGCCCGACCCTGATGATGGAGCAGTAGCCTGAGATGACTCAGCCTCTGAGGACTTTTTCTTCGGCACCTTGCTCCCATCAAGATTGAATTTATCCAGATAAGTGCCCAAGTCTAAATTATCAACAAATTTTGTGGCATACCCGCGCATCCCTTTCCAGATGTCAAAGTATTCACTTATTGGAAGCTCAGTGCCATCAGCGCGTACCCAGCAGGCATGGCGAGCTATCTTGCCAACATCTATTTCTGGATAGTACGCCCGGAGCAATGTTAAGACATGAGCAGCTCCGGTGCGAGCAGAGGATCGTTTCCAATCAGAAACATAATGTGGAGCCTTGAGCAGTTTATTTATCCAATACTCGCAAGATTTTGGGCATCAGTCGCAGGAGAAATTGTTGTCATGACTTCCTTTGCGACCTTTAAGAAGCGCTGGTTCAAATTTGAAAGATATTCCAGCTGATCCTTTAAATTGGAGCGGATACTGGAGCCTCAGATCCTATATCAGAAAAGAAAGGTCAGATATAAGTCAGCGACTCACAGTGGCTGCCTGCAGTATACGTGATTAAAGGGATAAAAGACAAACCAGCAAGTTGGAGGACGGATGATCTGACGATAGAGCCAAAACTCTCAAAGGCTTTGAACAGCGAGTTATATTTCTCATCTCGCGGCGAGCTCTTTTGCATGGTCTGCTTTAGTCTATCAATTAATTCAGATTTAAGGGCCGTCCCTTCTCGCAAAGATTTTATAATCTCATCCTTCTCCATGAGTCGCTGCTGAGAATCTGCTTCAAGTTCTTTGAATTGCTCCTCACTGGAATCAAGATGGCTTTTGAGAGATCTTATTTCTTGAGCTGGTCCCTAATGACCATATTATGCTGCCCTGGGTAGGCTGCATCATCTCAGGCTGATCTATGGAAATACCTTTACCTTTTACTAAGCAGAAGCATCGAGCAAAGACAGTTCAAGCTGCAAATAAATAAGAGCAAACAACATGAGTTAATCATCCAGGAATTTGGGGGCTCGCAATTTGAAAGCAAAGAATCAACACCCCGTGAAGTGACACAAGGTCTTGATCCTTGGGGGCTACAGCATATGTACCTGGCGACTCGAAGAAAATTGCTCGACTAGGTCGCGCAGCAGTGCAGCATGTTTGTCTCCAGCAGCAATTATAGCATCTGCAATTGATCTGGAGCTACCAGCAGCAGGAGTTGTGGATGGAACTGCGATTGGATTCGCGGCAGGAGTCGCATCGGCAATATTTTCCTCCAGAGAAATCCTTGGATGAGTCGCATCATCACTGTTTCCTATATTCTCGTCAGTAGCATCACCTCTGCTTATGGCTGGTTGAGAGAAGCAGTGTCAGAGTTGGATTTGGTATCTCCTTCGAGCATGCCCCTGCAGAACATTGATAGATCAGTAAGCCAGCTTGACAGAGTTATAACATTAAAAAGAAGGCAAATCTATACCCAGAGGCTATACGGATGCTCTTCATCAGGCAACCAGAGGAAGGAGAAGATAAATCTTGCAGATCTGAACCTACAGAATATGAAAAGAAGTGTTGGACAGCGAATTCCTTGACAAAAATATGCAAGCATAAAAGAAGAAGTTGCAGGCAAATACCTGAGCTCATTGAAAAACAGTCCTTTGTGGTAGGCTCAGAGGAGAAAGCAGCCTTGCCAGGATCAGCGAGCTTTAAAGATTTGGCAGTTCTTGTTTCTACCAATAATGTCAAGGCCTTGCGGCGTTTCTCAGATTGCGAGGGATCCTCTAAACTCTCCGGCAAAAACCGTTTAGAAGACCTGCGAGGTACTTCAGGCAGTTGCAAAATGATGTGCCTGGAGAGGAGGATAAAAGAGCATTGGCCATTTGTTGTTCCTCCTCAGATGCACTGCCCTCAGGATCAGAAGCAGCATCATGCATGGTTATATCCTCGCCAGGAGTCGCGGCTCGCCTTGACGACTCAGCAACAGCTTCTTGGTTCGAATCGGCATCCTCTGAGGGAAGACCCAAAATAAGGGTCGATCTGAAAAGAAGCTCAAGTCAGAAATAATTGATCATAAAGAAGAAATCTGAGAAGAAGCAAGTTGTGAAACAGACATTACCACAAAAGGCTTGTGCTCAGCCCAGAAAGGAGCAAGGCCAACGTTGTCATACGAGCTGATATCTTCACCAGTAACTCGGCGAATGAAATTTATCCATTCTCCTTTATCCCAGTCATCAGGGCAGGTGCGGTCAGCATCATCTGCCTGGCAGGTGAAATCCATCATAAGTCGCAGGCGGCGACTCACAGGCTGAATTCGCCACTTGGTCCAGCAAGATATGAGGTCCAGTCCAGTGAGACCATGGAGTGTCAGAGCCCTAACTCTGTCCAGAAGAATCTTGATGGACGGCAATGAAGAAGGATCAGGCTTAGAGGACAGAGCATCGGTCGCCTCGAAAGGAAGTAGTGACCAAAGAGGAAGGTGAACTTCGTTTTCTGGAGAAGTATCCTTGCAATAGAAGAACGTCCTTTGCCAGCCCTTAATCTTATTGGCAAGGGCGAGTTTCGGGAAGATGCTGCCCTTACGGCGCTGGAAGGAAATGGCGCCGCATTGAAGGAAAGGACCATCTGTGGTTTCCCTTTGGCTATTGCAGCTGAAGAGCGCGAGCCAGAAATCTATTGTGGGAGGAACGCCAAGGTAATCTTCGCAGAGGACATGGAAGTTGCTTATTTGCAACATTGAATTAGGGCCAATATCATGGAAGCGAAGGCCCAACCGCTGCATCAAGGAGCGGAAGAAGAGAGAGCCTGGGGGCTTGAATCCGCGCTCGACATGCTCCACAAAGATCACTATTTCGCCTGGTTGAGGGTCAGGATTACCTCCTCACCGGCCGCTCGCCATTCGCATTGATCCTTTGGAGGAAGAAGGCCACGGGAGGTCAGGGATTCCAAGAAGTCCTCGTCGATCCACGAGCCCTCCCAGTTGCATTTGCGGCGAGACATTATCTCAGATTGATGGAGATCTCCAAAGAGATTGCAAGCGCAAGAAGCGGGATCAGAGGCGGTGCGGAGGAGTGGCGGCGAGGCAACCTAGGATTCTGGTACGGAACGCCAGGAAAAACAATGAAGACAGGATAAATAACCTAGGCGCGGAAGACGTTCAGATCTGAAATCAACCGTCAAAACAGCTTAAGTCGCGCCTTTGAGTCGCTAAGGAGAATTGCAGAGTCGCGAGTAATTAAATCTGGAGTTCAGCCAGGACGTTCAAGTGTGCAGTTCGGTGGCCTATCAAGATGAAGAAGCTTTCACTCGAAGTCCAAGCTAAACTTGGGGGCTAATGTCGGGGAATACTTTCTGGATTAACCCGCGGCCCATATCAGTGCGACTTACTTTACTCGCACGGACAAAGGCCCATATGGGAGTAAGCCCAATATTGAACCGCCACAAGGTGAAGAATCTGGAAGGCCCGGAGGCGAGTTAGTCTCCGTGTAGGTCCTGGTTAGCATGTTCCTTGTGGAGAAAGTTTCCTTTGTAACCTGACGAGCCTCTGCATATATAAAGAGGACTCGCAGGACTTGGAGGGGGCCAAGCCCTAAAACCCTAGCATATACGGCGAGTTCCACATCGGATCGCCTCCATTGTAACACCTCGATTATCATATCAATACCAATCTAGGGTAGGCAGGAAGTAGGTCTTTTACCTCACATTGAGGGGGCCGAACCTGGGTAAATCTGTGTTGATCTTTGTTCCTGCGATCCCAAGCTCGGAGATGCTTGACTCGCATAATCCCACACCTACGAAGTCATCTATGACACCTGACGTGACAATCCCACGACAGTGTGTCCATGGACTTGGTCCATGGCAGGAGGGCTTGTCCTTCCCTGTTGCAAAGCCACCGGCCAAGGACGATAAGCCTGCGCTGCAGAGCTCTGGGCCGTGCCCCGCGGTGACGTTGGTCTTGGAGCGTAGCGGACCACGGTCCCCTTAGCACGGAAATGGTAATTCTTGTAGTCCGCTTTGCTTGGTGCTGCTTTGTTGACCACCTTTAGCACGAAAGAGGCAACTGCGGCGCGGGCGTCACCTCGCGCAGTCACGCGCGTCACTCTGCGGCGCGCGCAGAGGCCATGTGCGCTCTGTCGGGGAGACAGAGCTTTTGACCTCACGAGGGAATCCTCACGAGGGTAGCCCCACGAGGGGGTACGCCTCAGCACAATGACTTAGCCGTATTTCAGTTGCAGAAGGGGCCTCTCGAGGGAGAGACCCCCTCGAGGCTGTGGAGGGCCCTCACGAGGGAAAATGCCTCGCGAGGCCTCCCCAGGCTGACTTGGTGAAATCTTCCGTAGACTGTTGTGGGCCTGAGCAGGCCTGGCCCGTGGTACCCTGGTTTCCACTGGGCCGACACGCACCATCTGTATATCTAGAATATATCTATATGATTCCACGTCCTCATGTGGCTATATTACGGATATGCGTGATGCCTGATTGGATCATTCCAAATGGTGACATACATTCAGTTCTACAAACTTTATGATTTGCTTTTCAGCAACCTTTCTTCATGGCGGTTTTCATCTTGGCACTCTGAGCTATTTGGATCACCAGAAATTATTACATTTTTAAGTGCATCAGGGCAAACATTTTGGATGTAGAAAATTCAAAGAAGAACTTGACTACGTTGTCTTCAGAGCTTAAAAGCAGATATTGACATGTTTAAAGACATGGGTTCAGAATTACAGAGGCTCTTAATTGTTGTATTTTATAGCTCTTTCTTCGGAAGCTTTAGCATTTTAAACCAGTCTTTGTTTTGTTCCTTTTGTTTTCCGTTTTGTACTCCTTTTATAAATCAGTAAACATCACAGCAGAGTACTGCTGTTTCGACATAAAAAACATTGTTTGATGCCCCTTGAGGGCGACTAGCTAACAGCTGCCTATGTATTACTCTCATAATCTGTTATCTTAATCACCCTATGCTTTATTATACTCCCTCCGTTTCAAATTAATTGGCTTACATTTGTCTCAATGTGGATATATCTAGACACGTTTTAATATGTAGATACATCCAAATCTAGATAAATGGATGTCAACTAATTTGGAATGGAGAGAGTATATAACAACCCTGTTGGTGGTATCAAAGCCAGGCTGTGTGATATTATCAACCGAGAAGGAAGGTTTCATGTGCCACGTTCAAATCCTCAGTCCTCATGTATAATATTAATTTCAATAGTCAAGAGATGTAATCACCATTGCACGATACGACATGTACTCGCTAACTGCCCTTTTGCGGTTTCCCGATCCATACCTCACAAGAAAAATATATCAAATACATGGTGATGAAGGAAACTAGGTGGTATCACACGCATTTTTCTGCATAGATACTCGATTGGCTAAGCTAGCTAGGCATCTAATCACATATATATGTTTTACTTTTTTCACTAGTAGAAAATGGGTCTTTGGTCCAGAGCCGTCCCAGCCATCAATCCCGGTTCAGAGAAAAACCGGGACCAGTGCCTGGCATTGGTCCCGGTTCGAGCTGCCAAGGCCCCGTGGAGCATTGGTCCCGGTTCTGTTGGGGGCATTGGTCCCGGTTCGAGACACGAACTGGGACCAAAGCTCCAGAGCCGGACACGTGGCGTGCCACGAACCGGGACCAATACCCCTCCCCTGCCTATATATAACCCACCCCCCTCTTCTCTCCTCTATTTTTTTTTGCTTGGATTGGTGGGAAGTGGGTGCTAGTTTTTTTTTTCCTTTGCCACGCACAAGATGTGTTCGATGAAATGCCCGACCCACACTTAAGTTCACACAAAATGATATCCTCGACCGAGGTTAGCAACTTTATCCTTTTCATCTGTAATTGATACAGAAATATTGCATGTGTCGATGTACGGTGGTCATTTCACTATTCAAGATGTTATTGTAATGGTATTTGATAAACTTAATTATATGATGCAGATGGATGCACGGATGCGAACAAAGTGGATAATTTTATGCCATGTCCATGTGTTGACTGTCGGAACGTCAGGGAGTACTCTAACTCGAAAACCATTCAAGGCCACATGCTTCAGAGAGGTTTCATGCCCAGCTATAATTGTTGGACCAAGCACGGAGAAAGAGGGGTTAGGATGGAAGACAATGAAGAAGAGGAGGATGATGACAACTATCCTATGTTCCCTAAAGAATGTGGTGATACTGTAATGGAAGACGTTGAAGAAGAAGGAGGTGAACATCGGGCATCAGATGAGCCCGCTGATGGTCTTGGTGGGGTCATTTCTGATGCAAAGTGTAACACCCCAAAATTTTGTCCCTAATTTTAGTGGTGTTTTCTCACACCCGAAAAACTTTTCCCTCGTGTCTCAAAATTATTTTGTCCTCTGGTGCTAGATGATGCCCTCGTGTTCTTTTTCTCTCAAATAATTTCAGAGAACCTCCGGTGATTTCTTTGCCACTTTGAAAACCTCCGCTAAGGTTTTTCCAAAACCCCAAAGACCAAATGTTGGGATCCTTAAAATCCTAATATTCCATCTACCTTATGAACCATATTTTTCCTAGCTTGGAAAACTCCACCAAATATTCCAAGATCACCTTATCCAATTATTATCCTCCACATGTAAAATATTGCCTATTTACCAAATGCAATGTTTCCGAAACTCTCGATAAATATTTTAGTGCTTGTCTTGGTCAAGAAATTATTTTCCTAACATGTATCCCTCTACACTCCTCATAAATCCATGATATAGTCAATATGCCATTGCCTGCACCCACAAAATATGGCATGATCATTTGAGCCAATTATCCACCACACCCTTCTTACACCCCAAGAACCCATAAATATCTTCATGTGTGGATAAGAGCCATGTGAATTGAGCACATGGGATAATACCCAACCAGCCCAATTAAGTGCTATCTTTATTCTATCCAATAAAAACCCCTCCACCTTATTTGTTGGTAGAAATTAATTACCAAACCTTTGAATGTCTACCTACCTTTGGGAGGTATGCAATATCTCCTTCATGGAAATTATTCCTGCATGAAGGAAGGGTGCCATATCATCTTACTCCCCTGGTTACTCATATGGTGCCTAGGTGATCACCATCTTGCTAAACCCCATGCTCAAAACCCTAATGGACATGATCATCGTTTTATGCCATTTTCGGAATTTTTCCCAAGAACCCTAGCCAAGTTGCACATTTTGACCCCAAGGTGCAAACACCATCTCCTCACATACAAACCTAACCATTGGAATTTTTCTGGATTTTATTTGTATTAAAAAGTTCTTGTGGGCATTTCATCGAACATCTTGAGGACAGGTTTAAAAATTTCAGAAACTTGCAAGTTAACCATGGTTTGCTCAACCCTAGCCCTAACCCTTTGGTCCAGTGGATCCCCTGTGACCTAATGCCTCTCCAGCACCTCATCCTCATCCTCTTCTTCCCTGTAGATGGAGCTGAGGTAAGCAATGACCTCAGGGCGCCATTGATGGCCAAACTACCAAGCACCTACCTCTCCTCTCCCCCTGCTATAAGAAGCCACCCCAAGACCTCCATTGGGTGCACAGCACTCACTTGCCCCCCTGGCCTCACTCCCTCAAGCCTCGCGCAGCCTCAAGCTCGCAGGAGCTCGGCAAGGTCTCCCATGGCCGAAACCCTAGGAGCTCTTGCTAGGGCAAACCACAGCTCCTCCGCCTCGGTGAAGCCCCCCCACGGACGAGGTTCATCGAGACGGTTCCATTCCCGCCATTGGAGAGCCCCCTAGCCCACCCAGCTGCCCGCGCCGTCCGCCACCCGAAGCTCCCGCCATGGCCGTGAGGCCAAAGCTCACGGGCGACGCACCCCCGTGCCTCCCCGCGCCCCTAGCCTCCTCCCACGGCCGCGGTGCACCACGTCCGGGCCATCCCCGCCGTCTCCTGGCCTCCCGGCGTCCTCCCCGGCCCGTCCCCAGCAGCTTCTCCCCGTTCCAATACGTGTGGCAGGAGGAAGACGATGGTCGATCGTTCCCTCTGTTCTTTTTTCCTTTTTTTCTCCTCTGCCCGTTGCGAACCGTTTTCCTCAGCCCAGTGCGGCAGCAGCAGGCTGGCCTGCTCACGGCCCAGCTCGGCCACCCGGGCGCTGGCGCCAGCGCGCGCTGCGCACGGCACGGCCGCGGCCCGTTAGCGGCCCGTCCATTTTTTTTCTCTCCCGCGGATTCTTTTCTTTTTCTGCTGGACCAAAATTCAAATGGCCACAACTTTCAAACCGTAGCTCCGATCGGAGTGATTCAAATTTCTAAATCTTCATCTCGGCGAGCCCTTTCCAGTGGTACTGGTTCCATCTCATTCCAAAATAGTTCTATGGGGTGCCCTTTTGTACGTGCAATTCCGGAGTCCGTGGGACGGGGCTATCGCTGCCCTACGCCGCGGAACCAACCCGACCTCTCCAAGCCAATGGATCCCCGTCTTCGAAGGCAAGCTAACCACTTGCTATGAGCCATCCCGCAATGCTTGTTTGTTTGATTGTATGTATGTCTACTGTTGTATTGTTATGTCTGTCTACTATTATTGTTGCATGTCTGTTGTTGTCCGTATTTTATGTGAGCCTTGTATTGCTGCATATATCATGTTGCATTTTAAATGGTCGCATTACTCTATAGTTGCTTGTCTGCGCATCACTCCCGTTCCCGAGACAATGGCCGGGGGAACCGCCTCAGTCAAAGGAGTGGGGGAAATATTACACCTGTGCGTCTCGCGCTTACGGGGCTTTGTTTGCTTCTTCTTCTTCGCCGAGGTGAGGAGCGGACGAATGTCGTCTTATGATCCTCGGAGTTGGGGGCATTTGCCAAAAGAGTTATTTTCTCTTGTCCCTCCGTCAAATATGGGTGGCGTAGACCACCCGGACTGCGACGCTTGGGAGCTGACTTTCCATTTGGTTCTTATTGCCGAGATTGCTGACACCACGTCGAGGTAACCCTCGAGTGGAATGGATGCTCTCTCATTCTTATGAGTGCTTTTCGGTTCATTCTTTTACGGTGACACCAGCTGGGGATACCGCCACGGTGATCCGTTTGAAACACTATGTTATTATTCTGTGAACACTAACCCGAGTGACACCGGCTGGGGTTACCGCCACAGTCACCCGGATATCATTATTATTGTTATGTTGCTAATGCCTTGTTGTTTGTTGATATATGTTATGGATATCGTGATTATTATGCTGGACTAATCCTCTGTTTTGGGACTTGTTGAGATGAAACTTGATTAAATGAAACACCCCCTCCAAACAACGATAAGGTCTATTCATAGTGCCACTAATCTGGACCCTTGCATGCGATATCACCGTTGTCTCATGGAAACCGTGACCTAGTAGGTTGTTGAGCCTCTTTTGCACCATCCATTGGGCGCAGTCGAGTGACTGTGATAGGGAGTCCGGAGCTAGGCATACCTGGTCGCGCCGGGGGATGTGCCGGACTTACTTGCCCGTTGTACCACGTGTATAGGGTGGTGCGGGAGAGTGTCTTAGCAAGTGGACCGTCACGAGAGTGTATTTTGCTTAGTACGACTTTGGGCGTGACAAACCTGAAGTGTCGGCTGAGTGGGGTGCATTCTGATAGGTGGGAACGCAAACTCTCGAGAGTGTCAACCTAGCCAGCTAGCCCCGTTCCTGGGATATGGAACAACAGTTCAGTGTCGGTCACACTGTGTGTCCTCGTCGTGTCCGGAGGTTAAACTTAAGATTTGTTTGAAATAATTAATGAACGACCTGATTACGCTAAATGAACAAATAAGATGATGCAGGGAATGTTGGCTTGAGATGTTGATGGTAACCCGTGATATGGGATGGCGGTGTGATCGTTGGGAGCCTAGAGTTAGGCCTGAGCCAACATCAACCGTGCATGTCCAGAGTGGGAAGTTGAGGCCAGAGGGCCTAGCAGTGATCACAGGTGCCGTGTGTTTTATTTGGTACCAACTGGTACACTTGATTATACTCGTCGCAGGTAATTTCTTTGTATGATTGCTGGTGCATGATCCAACCCCACCTGGCTTGGACTCTGTATCGGTGATACCCCGTGCTTGCTTATGCCATGTTTTGTTTGTGATGCCATGCTACTTTTATGTCATGTACCTAGAGTAGACTCTTGCCATGTGTAGAATTGTATTTCAAATGTATATCTTGCTACATGATTGTTGGATTGTTTGTAGTGAGTGACGATTCTTGCTGAGTGCATAATAATGTACTCACGGGCCTTGTGATTGTGGCCAGATTTTGGCGAGGATTCATCTTCTACCTTAGCGAGGATTTGGAGCCAGAGCGTGCTAGGATCAGTAGCCCAGCCAGATGCCTGTGGAGTGGAGCCGCTCCAAGCCGTTGCCTTAGCCGTCTTCCGCTGCCAGTTAAACTCTGTCCTGAGCCATGCTTGGCTTGATATTTTGTCATGCCTTGATGGCTTTGTAAACCATTTGTAGCACTTCTTGTGCCTGATTGTGTAATGATTTCCACTATGTTGCACTGTCGCGACGTGCGGCCAGATATCTTGGGCTGGCGCACGGGACGACCGCCTCTCTAGTGATATGTGCCAGGGAGGGGTGTCACACAAAGCGAGAATGCGATACAGAAAAGGAGAAGCTAAAGTTGGAGGCCATGCTAGAGGATCACAAAAAGTTGCTGTACCCAAATTGCGAAGATGGCAGCACAAAGCTCGGTACCACACTGGAACTACTGAAATGAAAGGCAGAGACTGGTTGTTCTGACAAGGGATTTGAGAAGTTACTGAAAATAATGAAGCCGAAACTTCCAAAGGATAACGAATTGCCCGAGACTACATATGAAGCAAACAAGGCTATCTGCCCTCTAGGATTAGATGTGCAGAAGATACATGCATGCATTAATGACTGCATCCTGTACCGCGGTGAGGAGTACGAGAATATGGATAAATGCCCGGTATGCAATGCACTGTGGTACAAGATCAGACAAGATGACCCTGGTGATGTTGAGGGCGATGACGAGCCCCCCTGGAAGAGGGTTCCTGCTAAGGTGATGTGGTATGCTCCTATAATACCACGGTTGAAACGTCTGTGCAGAAACAAAGAGCATGCCAGGTTGTTGCGATGGCACAAAGAAGAGCGTAAGAAAGACGGGAAGTTGAGACACCCCGCCGATGGGTCCCAGTGGAGAAAAATCGACAGAGAGTTCCTGACATTTTCAGATGACGCAAGGAACTTAAGATTTGGTCTAAGTACAGATGGCTTTAATCCTTTTGGGGAGCAGAGCTCCAGTCATAGTACTTGGCCCGTGACTCTATGTATCTACATCCTTCCTCCTTGGTTGTGCATGAAGCGGAAGTTCATTATGATGCCAGTGCTCATCCAAGGCCCGAAGCAACCCGGCAACGACATTGATGTGTACCTAAGGCCATTAGTTGATGAACTTTTGCAGTTGTGGTCTGAACCAGGTGTACGTGTGTGGGATGAGCACAAACAACAGGAATTTGACCTACAAGCGTTGCTGTTCGTAACCATCAATGATTGGCCTGCTCTTAGTAACATTTCAGGACAGTCAAACAAGGGATACAATGCATGCACGCACTGTTTAGATAAGACTGAAAGTATACATTTGGGAAACAAGAATGTGTACCTGGGGCATTGTCGATTTCTTCCGAACAGTCATGCCGTAAGAAAGAAAGGCAAGCATTTCAACGGTGAGGCAGATCGCCGGAAGAAGCCTAACCTCCCTGATGGTGATGTTATATATGACATGGTCAAGGATTTAGAAGTAATCTTTGGAAAGGGTCCTGGCAGTCTATCTGTTCCGAATGACGCTGACAACCACGTACCCATATGGAAGAAGAAATCTATATTTTGGGAGCTACCCTATTGGAAAGTCCTAGAGGTCCGGTCTTCAATCGACGTGATGCACGTGACGAAGAATCTTTGCGTGAACCTGCTAGGCTTCCTGGGCGTGTATGGGAAGACAAAAGATACACCAGAAGCACGGGAGGACCAGCAACGTATGAAAGACCCATAAAACAAGTAGACGGATAAAGGGCGTCAATACTTAAGCAGCTACGCTCTTACCAAAGCAGAGAAGGAAATATTTTTTAATGCCTGAGCAGTATTAAGGTCCCGGCTGGCTTCTCGTCAAATATAAAGGGAATAATAAATATGGCAGAGAAAATTTCCAGAACCTGAAGTCTCATGATTGCCACGTGATTATGACGCAGTTGCTTCCGGTTGCATTGAGGGGGCTTCTACCGGAAAATGTTCGAGTAACCATTGTGAAGCTATGTGCATTCCTCAATGCAATATCTCAGAAGGTCATCGATCCAGTAACTCTACCAAGTTTACAGAAGGCTGTGGTCCAATGTCTTGTCAGCTTCGAGTTGGTGTTCCCCCCGTCATTCTTCAATATTATGACGCATCTCCTCGTTTGCCTAGTCGACGAGATTGCCATTCTCGGTCCTGTATTTCTACACAATATGTTCCCCTTCGAGAGGTTCATGGGAGTCTTGAAGAAATATGTTCATAACCGTGCTAGGCCAGAAGGAAGCATCTCAAAGGGCTATGGAACAGAGGAGGTCATTGAGTTCTGTGTTGACTTTATTCCTAACCTTAAGCCAATTGGTGTTCCTGAATCACGGCATCAGGGGAGACTGAGTGGAAAAGGCACGCTAGGAAAGAAAGCAATGATATATAGGGACGGGCATTCTTTAACTCAAGCACACTACACAGTTCTACAAAGTTCCACCTTCGTGGCTCCGTATATCGAGGAACACATTAATTATGTACGCTCCAAGAACCCGGGGGAGGCTGACTCCTGGATTAAAGAAAAATACATGGAGACTTTCGGCAGTTGGTTGCGATTACAGCTCATGAATGACACCACTGTCGGAGATCAACTCTACTTGTTGGCCGCGTCACCATCTTCGACTGTATTGAATTTCCAAGGGTACGAGATAAATGGGAATACATTTTGCACGATCGCCCAAGATAAAAAGAGCACCAACTAGAACAGTGGTGTCCGCTTTGATGCAACAGACGAGAATGGGCAAAAGGGCACATACTATGGTTACATAGAGGAGATATGGTAACTTGACTATGGACCTACTTTTACGGTCCCTTTGTTTCGGTGCAGTTGGGTCAACATGAATGGAGAAGGGGTAAAGGTAGACCAGCTGTACGGAATGACAACAGTGGATCTCAAGAATCTTCGTTTCAGGGACGAACCATTCGTCCTAGCCAATGATGTGGCTCAGGTTTTCTATGTGAAGGACATGTCCTCCAGACCGAAAAAAAGAAAAAAATAAGCAAACGAATACATCAGACGATGAGCCAAAACGTCACATAGTTCTTTCAGGGAAAAGAAACATCGTGGGAGTCGAGGACAAGACAGACATGTCAGCAGATTATATAAGTTTGATGAAATTCCGCCCTTCACAGTGAAAACTGACCCAAGCATCCCGTTAAATAATGAAGATGCTCCATGGTTACGGCCGAAGCGATCATAGGCAAGGGACATACGCGAAGAAGGGTTCATGGCTTTTATGTAAATCAATGTAATGTATTAAACCTTTATGTGATGTGTAGTAATGTATTAAACCTTTATGTGGTGAAAACCATAATACATAGCTCGGGTCCATTTTTATTTAACCATAATACATCACGAATAATATCACTAACTTTTGCCGGGTCCTAAGCCACGGGGTGCTGAGCGGCCGGCGCTGCGCACCCAAAGAGCAGGAACCATCACAGGGTCAATACTCACGTGAGAAGGATCCCTATGAAGAACCATCCATCTACTGTTATACACCGCTGGCGTATCCAACATAAACACATAGCGATTGACGTGCTCGTCCTCCTCCCTGATACGGCGACGTACCACCTTGTCGGGGGCCGGCTCCCTCTGCACCGAGTGTGGCCCACGCGACTTCTACCAAACAAGATCCGGGTCGACGACGCCACCCAGATTCCTCACCAAGCGACGCGTCCCGGAAGATACCACCTCCCAGTGCCAGCCCGGCGGAGCCCAGTCCCGGACATCACCCCTCGCATCCAACAGGCCGGACATCGTCGCCGAGATCTGAAAAAATGAGTGGGGAATTTGATCAAACACCTAGGTAGGGGAGGGAGAGGGCAGCACCTTGGGGATTTTGTATTCGGTCGACGAATTGAAGGATTTTCTAGATAGAACAAAACACACGGTTTCTCCTGCATACAGCCCAACGCTGGCTCGTGAGTGCCCGCATATCAAAATGCAGCGTTGGGCGTATGCAGGGAGTCTGAATGCTTTGAATACCAAACTGAACTACAATGAGTGTCGTGAGTGCCGGGAGGGGGGCTATATATAGGGTCATGAATGCTTTGAATGCCAAACTGAACACACGGTTCTAAAAATCGCGTGGTCATGAGACGGGAAATCGGCCTTCGATCCAGACAGCGGCAAGACGTCTCTGATGATCTGCAACCGTCCGAACAAGTGTTCGGGATGTTGCTAATCATCAGAGATCCTTGCCGCTACTTGGATCCGACCGAGGGGAGGGTTCACCTTCAGCCTCCGCTCTAGGAACTCCTGCCTCTCAGAAATCTTGCTCTCTGCTACCCGTGTACTGCCAATGATGGATGCATATAGGGTCGTGGCCCTTTAGTCTCTGGTGGTATCACGGCCCAGGACTAGAAACACACCCCTGATCCAACGGCTCACAAGCCCTCAAAAGAAACACACCGCTGATCCAACAGCTCACAAGCGCTCGAAAGAAACACACGATCCGTGTGCTTCTTCCTTATTGGTGGGATTCCCTTTAGTCCCGGTTGGTGGCTCACAGAGTGATCCAACAGCTCACAAGCACTCAAAAGAAACACACCCTGATCCAACGGCTCACAAGCGCTCGAAAGAAACACACGATCCGTGTGCTTCTTCCTTATTGGTGGGATTCTCACTATATATATGTAGTCATGGCCTCCATTGGCATAGCACATCTAAACTCATATCTACAACCTCATCACTCTCCCATGGCTTCCACCGTACCCACTCTAACCTACTCGGAGGCGGAGGCGCTTTGCGCCTCGAACTACCCCTGTCCGCCCGGCTACGACGTCCCGCCGGCTGGAGGCTGAGCACCGGAGGCATGCCGGTTCCTCCTGTCCCTCAAGGTTTGGCGCGTCGGGCGGCCATCACGAACCACTACTACCTCGAGCTCACTCTGGAGCAGCGGATGGATCCCCGCTGGCATCCCGACTTGGGACGCCTTCTTCATCAATCGGCATGAGAGGGCGCTCGCCAGGTACGAGGAGGACGGCCCACCTCCTTCGAACTTCAACGAGGCCGGCCGTCGGCTGTGGTGGAGCGGCCGGACTCTCCAGAGCGTCATGAACTACATCACGGCCGGCGATAACCCCCGCCTGCGCTACCCTCACTTCCAGTCCAGGCGAGCGCGCCCGACGACAGCGACGACGACGGCGGCGACTACGACGACTACGAGGACGAGTATTATAGGCCTAGGCAGGAGTATGACTAACCTATGGTTCGTCTATGTACCCAAGATTGTTGTCATTAAGTACTTCTGGTCTAGCTAAGACGACGATCGTGTAAAATGTATTCTTTATCTCTGCATTTCCAAGTCTATGAAGAAGTTTTTTGTAAACTATGTCAAAACTCAAGTTTATCATTTATCCTACCAACTAGTACACATGAAAGTACTCCATGCCAAAGGATTTCATTTTTTGAGTATTTTTTCACTTTCTTTGACTTTTTTTAAAAACGGTCAAAATGGCCGCCGTTACTATTCATTGTAAGGGGTCGAATTATTCAAAACTATCGACGGTTCTGTGATATAAGCACTACTTGTGCACCTTAAAATCATTTTTGAAAAAATTTCAGAGCAAACTATCACACACTTGTAGTTCAAATTTGAATTACTTTCGGAAAATAGTCATAAAGTCGTTTAAGTAGGCGAAATTAGCTAGAAACCGAGAAAATTACCAATATTTGTGGATTATCCATAAAATATGGTCTACTTTGTGTGATAATTGGATGGGTGCCATTTTGCACCATATTTGTTGTACTTACTTCACAAAAAATGTCATTTTTGACAAACGAAAAAGAAAAAACGATATTTAGATAAGTGATTTGAAAAAACTCAGTTCTGCAACATTGTTTGTCGTACCAAGATACAGCTATGTGTCAAATATGGGCACATTTTGACAAACTATGACACGGGGATGACCATAACGAGGCCATTTGACCCAAAACTTATACATGTTTATAGATGATTGACCTTTTTGTGAAGAAGTTTTTTGTAAACTATGTCAAAACTCAAGTTTATCATTTATCCTACCAACTAGTACACATGAAAGTACTCCATGCCAAAGGATTTCATTTTTTGAGTATTTTTTTCACTTTCTTTGACTTTTTTTAAAAAAACGGTCAAAATGGCCGCCGTTACTACTCATTGTAAGGGGTCGAATTATCCAAAACTATCGACGGTTCTGTGATATAAGCACTACTTGTGCAACTTAAAATCATTTTTGAAAAAATTTCAGAGCAAACTATCACACACTTGTAGTTCAAATTTGAATTACTTTCGGAAAATAGTCATAAAGTCGTTTAAGTAGGCGAAATTAGCTAGAAACCGAGAAAATTACCAATATTTGTGGATTATCCATAAAATATGGTCTACTTTGTGTGATAATTGGATGGGTGCCATTTTGCACCATATTTGTTGTACTTGCTTCACAAAAAATGTCATTTTTGACAAACGAAAAACAAAAAACGATATTTAGATAAGTAATTTGAAAAAATAGAAAATGGTTTTGGATTATTTATTCAAATTTAAACACTTTTCATGTTGAAAGTCTTTTTAGATTCAAAACCATTTGAAATTTATATTCAAACACCTAAATAAGAAAAAAAAGGTGGGAACAACATTTCAGAACTGAAAAGTTCGAAATAATTTTGAAGAAGGACTCTTTGGTCCCGGTTCGTGGTAGCAACCGGGACCAAAGAGTCCATGGACGCGCCACGCGATCTGACATTAACTGACCCACTCATTGGTCCCGGTTCCTGCCACGAACCGAGACCAAAGAGGCATTGGTGCCGGTTCTTGGCAGCAACCGGGACCAATGAGTGCTGCTATAACTGCCCGGGCCCTTTCTTCTTCCCATTCACCCAAATCGACTAAGGATGGAGAGAAGCGCGACGCGGAGCGAAACGACGCCGGCAGGCTGCCCGGCCTCCGTGCCGCGCCCCACGCCGCCGCCGTCGACGTCCGCCGCGCCCTGGACGGCCGCGCCACCTCTCCTCCACGTGCCACCTCCACACGCTACCTCCACGCCGGCCTCCACGCGCCGGCCCACACGCCGCCTGATACGTCTCAAACGTATCTATAATTTTTGATGTTCCATGCTTGTTTTATACCAAATGCTACATGTTTTGCATCTACTTTATGTCACTTTTATACATTTTTTGGGACTAACCTACTAACAAGATGCCGAAGTGCCAGTTCCTATTTTCTGCTGTTTTGTATTCCAGAAAAACTAGTCTAGAAATATTCTCGGAATTGGACAAAACTTCACGGGGGATGCTATTTTACCAGAACACACCAGATGGAGCAAAGGAGCAACAGAGGAGGGCCACCAGGGCGCCAAACGCCACCAGGGCGTGGGCCCCACCTCTGCCGCGCCCTGGGGTGGTGTGGGCCCCACGGGGGTCTCCAGCCGCCGCCCTTTCGCCTACTTATTCCCCCGACGCGAAAACCCTAAGGGCCTGAGCCAATATCCATGAAAAGTTCCAGAGACGCCTTCGTCGTCAACCCTAGCTCGGGAGGGTCCAGAACCTCTTCCCGGCACCCTGCCGGAGAGGGGAATCGTCACCGGAGGCTTCTACATCGCCATGCCTGCCTCCGGAGTGATGCGTGAGTAGTTCATCCTTGGACTACGGGTCCATAGCAGTAGCTAGATGGTTGTCTCTCCAATTTGTGCCATCATGTTTAGATCTTGTGAGCTGCCCTACATGATCAAGATCATATTATTGTAATGCTACATGTTGTGTTTGCTGGGATCCGATGAATATTGAATACTATGTCAAGTTGATTATCAATCTATGCCCTATGTTATTTAAGATCTTGCATGCTTTCCATTACTCGTAGATGATTTGGCCAAGTAGATGCTTGTAACTCCAAGAGAGAGTATTTATGCTAGATAGTGGGTTCATGACTCCATTTAATCTGGGACAGTGACAGAAAGTTCGAAGGTTGTGGATGTGCTGTTGCCACTAGGGATAACCTAACGATGCTATGTCCACGGGCATATGTGTTTGTTTACATTACGCACTTTACTTAATGCAATTATCCGTTGCTTGCAACTTAATACCAACGGGGGACTCGGATGACAACCCGGCGGTGGATTATTAGTCATAGACGCAGTTGGATAACGGTCTATGTATCATGTCGTAATGCCCAATTAAATACCATAGTAATCGTCATGTCATATATATGCATTGTCATGCGCTCACTATTTGTCAATTGCCCAGCTGTAATTTGTTCACCCAACATGCTAGATATCTTTTATGGAGAGACACCACTAGTGAACTGTGGACCCCGGTCCATTCTTTTAAACTGATTAAACAACCACAAACTGTAAACTGTTCCTTTTTCATTCGCTGCAATTTAATACTCATTTTCCACACGAGACGTTTAATCCTTTGTTTTCAGCAAGCCGGTGAGATTGACAACCCACTGTTTCGTTGGGGCAAAGTACTTTGATTGTGTTGTGTGCAGATTCCACGTTGGTGATCGTGTTGCGCCGTGCGAGCCACCAACAACCTTCTGAAGAGTTGTTGCTCCTACTGGTCGATTAAACCTTGGTTTCATTCTGAGGGAAATATTGCTGCTAGACTACATCATACCTTCCTCTTGGGGTCTCCCAACAGTGTGTGATTCACCGCCTGCAAGCATCAAGATTTTCTGGCGCCGTTGCCGGGGAGACAGCAGTCTTCTGCAAGGAGAGTTTCACGCTTCCAATCTCCTTACTTTGTATTTGTCTTGCTTAGTTTATTCTATTTTGTCTTGTTTGCTTTCATTTATCAAAAACACAAAAAAATTAGTTACTTGCATTTGCTAAAATGAGTACTCCTGAGAACACTAAGTTGTGCGATTTCACTAGCACGAACAACAATGATTTCATATGCACACCTATTGCTCCACCTGCTGCTTCAGCAGAGTTTTATGAAATTAAACCTGCACTTTTAAATCTTGTTATGAAAGAGCAATTTTCTGGTGTTAGTACTGATGATGCTGCTGTTCACCTTAATAACTTTTTGAAATGCAAAAGCTCAAGGAAGTAGATGGTGATATTATTAAACTGAAACTTTTTCCTTTCTCCTTGAGAGGACGTGCTAAAGAATGGTTGCTATCTTTGCCTAGAAATAGTATTGATTCATGGACTAAATGCAAAGATGCTTTTATTGGAAAATATTATCCTCCTGCTAAGATTATTTCCTTGAGAAGTAGCATAATGAATTTTAAGCAATTTGATAATGAACATGTTGCTCAAGCATGGGAGAGAATGAAATCATTGGTTAAAAATTGTCCCACTCACGGACTGACTACTTGGATGATCATCCAAACCTTCTATGCAGGATTAAATTTTTCTTCAAGGAATTTATTGGATTCGGCCGCTGGAGGTACCTTTATGTCCATCACTTTGGGTGCTGCAACAAAGCTTCTTGATGATATGATGATTAATTATTCTGAGTGGCACACCGAGAGAGCTCCAACAGGTAAGAAGGTAAATTCTGTTGAAGAAACCTCTTCCTTGAGTGCTAAAATTGATACTATTATGTCTATGCTTGCAAATGGTCAAACACATGTTGATCCAAATAATGTTCCTTTAGCTTCTTTGGTTGCTCAAGAAGAGCATGTTGATGTGAACTTCATTAAAAATAATAACTTCAACAACAATGCTTATAGGAATAATTTTGGTAATAGCAATTATAGGCCCTATCCTTCTAATAGTGGCAATGGTTATGGAAATTCCTATGGTAGCTCCTACAACAATAATAAGAGTGTACCCTCTGATCTTGAAGTCATGCTTAAGGATTTTATTAGTACACAAACTGCTTTCAATAAATCTGTTGAGGAGAAATTTGGGAAAATTGATGTTCTTGCCTCTAAAGTTGATAGTCTTGCTCTTGATGTTGACTTGTTGAAACTAAAGAACATGCCTCATGATGTTAAAGAGAGCAAAACTCTCAATGCTATACAAGTTAAAATTGATAACAATGTGAGGATGTTAGCCGAATTGCATGCTAGATGGGAAAGAGAGGATGAAATTGCTAGAAAGAATAATATTGCTAGAGTTTATACTATTACTACTTCTGAAAATGCTTCAAACACAAGTGTTAGCAAACCTCCTACCATTAATGGCAAGATAATTGGTGTTGGTAATGTTTCCACTTCTATTGCAAAATGTCCTAAATTGCCTGATAACTCTAAAACTGTCCTTGATAAAGATGCTGAAATTTCTAGCAATAAGGAAGAGAATAACTCCATTACTTTGATGATAATGATTTTGATTTTGATGGTGTAATCTTTCTGAAGTAATTACATTTTGCAAAAGCTTGCTAGAACTCCTAAGGCAAGTGAGATAAACATGGCTTTCACTAAACATATTACTAATGCTCTCATACAAGTGAGGGAGGAAAAATTGAAACGTGAAGTATCTATCCCTAGGAAGTTAGAAGATGGTTGGGAGCCCATCATTAAAATGAAATTGAATGATTTTGATTGCAATGCTTTGTGTGACCTTGGTGCTAGTATTTCTGTTATGCCTAAAAGATTTTATGATATGCTTGATTTAGCACCTTTGGAAAATTGTTACTTGGATGTTCACCTTGCTGATTCTACTATTAAGAAACCTTTGGGAAGAATTGATGATGTTCTTATCATGGTTAACAACAATTATGTCCCGTTGATTTTATTGTCTTGGATATTGAATGCAATCCATCATGCCCTATTGTGCTTGGAAGACCTTTTCTTAGAACTGTAGGTGCTATTATTGATATGAAAGAGGGAATATAAATATCAATTTCCTCTCAAGAAAGGTATGGAACACTTTCCTAGGAAGAAGATTAAGCCACCTTATGATTCTATTGTTCGAACAAATTACAATGTTGATGCTTCTTCACTTGGTGATACTTGATGCATGCTTTGTGCCTAGCTAAAAGGCGTTAAAGAAAAGCGCTTATGGGAGGCAACCCATTATTTTTATTTCTGCAATTTTTCTTTTATTGAGTCAAGGAGTTGTTTACTTCTGTAGCAACTCCTTTGTATCTTTATTTTCTCGCATTGTTGTGCCAAGAGTAGCCTCTAGTGTTAAGATGATGCTTAATTTTGATTGCTGCGCAGAAACAGATTTTTGCTGTCCACTGTACGAAAATCCTAAATCACCAGATTGTTAAAAAATCTGAAATTTTTGTGCGTAATCTTTATGAATGTCTGAATCTTTCATTAGTTCAAAGTTTTTTGATCTGAGCGTTGTAAGTGCCTCGAAAAAATTCATCTTTACTGGCTGTTCTGTTTTGACAGATTCTGTCTCTGTTTTTTGCATTGTCTCTTGTGGGCTTTAGGCAAGGCTCTCTATGGAGGGCTGTAGCTAATGTTTTATTGAGTTCTTGCAATGTGTCACAACAGAACCAGTGGATTAAAATTTTGAGTACTAACCCCTCTAATGAGATTTACTTTGAGTTTGGTGTGACGGAAGTTTTCAAGGGTCAAGAGAGAAGGATGATAATAGGATCAAGAAGAGTGAAGAGCTTAAGCTTGGGGAGGCTCCCATGGATCTCCCCAGCATATTTCAAGAAGACTCAAGCGTCTAAGCTTGGGGATGCCCATCCCCTTCTTCATCGTCAAAATTATCAGGTCATCTCTAGTGAAACTATATTTTAATTCTTTCACATCATATGTGCTTTTCTTGGAGCGTCTGTGTGCTTTTATTTTCAGTATTGTCTTTTATTTTCAATAAGCTTGACTGGACCCTAGCATTCTTGATTGGGAGAGAGACACGCTCCGCTTTTTCATGAGAATACTCCTATTCTTCACTTATATTTGTTGAGTATTCATATCTAGCGCTGTTCAGCTTTTAGCTCTTGTTTTCATGTATCTCTTTTCAGAGCTATTAGCTTTCTTTTGTAGAAAGTACTCTCTTGCTTCACTTATATCTGTTTGGAGAGTTGATTAAATAAATTGATTGGTGTTTGGTTGGTTCAGAAAATGTTGCATGTGGTAATTGGTATAAGGAAAAACTTGCTTAATCTTGTAGATCACTAATATGGATAACTTGATGCTTGTCAATTGTTTTGAGTTAACAAGTAGATCATGATTAAATTTGTGCATCACATGAGTTAAGCCTATTAGTGAAGAACTACCGTAAAGCTTGTTGAAAATTTGGTTTGCATCGGTGGTATCTCTAAGGTCTAGATATTTTCTAATAAACGGGTTTGGTTAACAAGGAAGACGGTATGAAGTCTTATAACGTTTGCAATATGTTTGTCATATAAAACTTGGTGTACGGGTTGATATTCTTGTTTGCTTACATAAACCTTGCTAGCCTAAACTCTGTACTGAGAGGGAATGCTTCTCGTGCATCCAAATCCTTGAGCCAAAATCCATGCCATTTGTGTCCACCATAACTACCTATATGTGGTATTTCCTTGCCACTCCAAGTAAATTTTTCATGTGCTACCTTTAAATTATTCAAAATGTTATTATTCCCTTTTTGTGTCAATGTTTACTAGCTCATGAGGAATTAGTGTGGTTATTCTTTATTCTGGTTGTCAAATGGACTTTTACACCTGGACTAGTGGCATATACATCCGCTTATCCTAATTTTGCAAAAAGAGCTGGCAACGGGGTGCCCAGTCCCAATTAATTACAACTTTAACCATTAATTCTCTTCACACTTTTGCCCTGATTCATCAGTAAGCAATGACAAACAGTGAAATACCTGCATGTGTGTAAACCAAAGAGAAAAGGGATGATCTGCCTTGCTGGTAGAAATAACGTCCTTATGGGAGCCGCTCTTAAAAGTCCGTTTGACAGGTAGAATACTGTTCTCACCCGCTACCATTCGTTGACAATTAACAAACACCTCTCAAAAATAGATACTCCTCCATGGTATGTGATTGATGGAAGGCACCCGAGGATTCGGTTAGCCATGGCTTGTGTTAGCAAGGTTGGGAGGAGTATCAAATATTTTATGCAATCTCTATATGCTTTCAAAAACCTAAAAGCTCTAGCACATGACTTAATCCCTGCTTCCCTCTGCGAAGGGCCTTTCTTTTACTTTTATGTTGAGTCAGTTTTCCTATTCTTTCTGTCTTCCACAAGCAAACACTAGTGTCAACTTTGTTACAACATGGTTATATGCAACGTATTGGACTTGTTATACTACTTTGTGTTGACGATATCCATGAGATAAATATGTTGAAAGTTGAAGCAAATGCTGAAACTTAATTCTTCCTTTGTGTTGATTGAATACCTTTTATTAGAAACTATTGCTTTATGAGTTAACACTATGCAAAACAGTTTGATGCTTGTCTTGAAAGTACTATTCATGAAAACGTTTAGCTTGTGTGATTCATTGTTTACTCATTATCTATTTGGTAGCAAATTATAGACCATTGACTTGGATCACTTCATTCATTTACATGTGCCTTGCAATATTATATGATCAAGATTATGATGGTAGCATGTCACCTCAAAAATTATTTTGTTTTTATCGTTTACCTACTCGAGGACGAGCAGGAACTAAGCTTGGGGATGCTGATACGTCTCAAACGTATCTATAATTTTTGATGTTCCATGCTTGTTTTATACCAATTGCTACATGTTTTGCATCTACTTTATGTCACTTTTATACATTTTTTGGGACTAACCTATTAACAAGATGCCGAAGTGCCAGTTCCTGTTTTCTGCTGTTTTTGTATTCCAGAAAAGCTAGTCTGGAAATATTCTCGGAATTGGACGAAACTTCACGGGGGTGCTATTTTACCAGAACACACCAGATGGAGAAAGGAGCAACAGAGGAGGGCCACCAGGGCACGGGCCCCCCTGGGTGGTGTGGGCCCCTCGGGGGTCTCCAGCCGCCGCCCTTTCGCCTACTTATTCCCCCGACGCGAAAACCCTAAGGCCTGAGCAAATATCCACGAAAAGTTCCAGAGACGCCGCCGTCGTCAACCCTAGCTCGGGAGGGTCCAGAACCTCTTCCCGGCACCCTGCCGGAGAGGGGAATCGTCACCGGAGGCTTCTACATCGCCATGCCTGCCTCCGGAGTGATGCGTGAGTAGTTCATCCTTGGACTACGGGTCCATAGCAGTAGCTAGATGGTTGTCTCTCCATTTGTGCCATCATGTTTAGATCTTGTGAGCTGCCCTACATGATCAAGATCATATTATTGTAATGCTACATGTTGTGTTTGCTGGGATCCGATGAATATTGAATACTATGTCAAGTTGATTATCAATCTATGCCCTATGTTATTTAAGATCTTGCATGCTTTCCGTTACTCGTAGATGCTTTGGCCAAGTAGATGCTTGTAACTCCAAGAGAGAGTATTTATGCTAGATAGTGGGTTCATGCCTCCATTTAATCTGGGACAGTGACAGAAAGTTCTAAGGTTGTGGATGTGCTGTTGCCACTAGGGATAACCTAACGATGCTATGTCCACGGGCATATGTGTTTGTTTACATTACGCACTTTACTTAATGCAATTATCCGTTGCTTGCAACTTAATACCAACGGGGGACTCGGATGACAACCCGGCGGTGGATTATTAGTCATAGACGCTGTTGGATAACGGTCTATGTATTGTCGTAATGCCCAATTAAATACCATAGTAATCGTCATGTCATATATATGCATTGTCATGCGCTCACTATTTGTCAATTGCCCAGCTGTAATTTGTTCACCCAACATGTTAGTTATCTTTTATGGAGAGACACCACTAGTGAACTGTGGACCCCGGTCCATTCTTTTAACTGATTAAACAACCACAAACTGCAAACTGTTCCTTTTTCATTCTCTGCAATTTAATACTCATTTTCCACACGAGACGTTTAATCCTTTGTTTTCAGCAAGCCGGTGAGATTGACAACCTCACTGTTTCGTTGGGGCAAAGTACTTTGATTGTGTTGTGTGCAGATTCCACGTTGGTGATCGTGTTGCGCCGTGCGAGCCACCAACAACCTTCTGAAGAGTTGTTGCTCCTACTGGTCGATTAAACCTTGGTTTCATTCTGAGGGAAAACTTGCTGCTAGACTATATCATACCTTCCTCTTGGGGTCTCCCAACGAGCGTGTGATTCACCGCCTGCAAGCATCACCGCCCTAGCTCCTCCACGCGCCGGCCTAGCTCCTCCACGTGCCGGTCTCCTCCACGCGCCACCTCTCCTCCACGCGCCACTTCCACGGCCGCGCCCCCCGCTCGTGCCTCCACGACCGCGCCCTCCACGGCCGCGCCACCTCTCCTCCACGTGCCACCTCCACGCCGGTCACGCCCTCGACTGCCGCGGAGGTAGCATTTTGTACTTTTTGTTCATCAAAATGTTGGCCAAAATTGATATGTAGTGAATTTGGCCAAAATGTTGTACAAATTGATATTCAAATTTTAGTGGTTTGGACTGTTTGAACATGTTTGTATTTCGGCGTCAATATTTGGTTGAATTTGTGTTAGGAAAAAAAAATTGTGGTCCGATACGAGTTTACGAGTTTACGATACTAGTTTACGAGTTTACGATACTAGTTTACGAGTTTACGATATTAGTTTCGACCTATACGAGTTTACGATACTAGTTTACGAGTTTACGATACGAGTTTACGAGTTTTACGATACTAGTTTACGGGTTTACTAGTTTACGAGTTTGCGATACAAGTTCCGACCTATACGAGTTTACTATACTACTTTACGAGTTTACGATACTAGTTCCGACCTTTACGAGTTTACGATACTACTTTACGAGTTTACGAGTTTACGATACTTGTTTACGAGTTTACGATACTAGTTTACGAGTTTACGATACTAGTTCCGACCTTTACGAGTTTACGATACTACTTTACGAGTTTACGATACTAGTTTACGAGTTTACGATACTACTTTACGAGTTTACGATACTAGTTCCGACCTATACGAGTTTACGAGTTTACGATACTAGTTCATGTGGTCCGATACGAGTTTACGAGTTTACGATACTAGTTTACAGGTTCACTGTTTTAATAAACCTAAAATTTAATCAACATATACACAACACAAGCAATTCCTCACTGTTTTTCATACACCTAAAATAGCTTGTTTAAGAATATTTAAAGTGTTAGCAAAATTTATGTTTTAGCAAAAATTTTGTGGGTAGATGTATCTTGACTTATGGAACAAGTTACCCAACTAAAGTTTTGTGCATTGTTCTTAATTTGCAGAAACTGTGGAACGAGACGAAAATCAGGAAAACATCCTTGAGGATATAATCCGCGGGCCGGAAGATGTTGGCGATGTCACCTCGCAGTTTCTGAACAACTCCGGTGAGGGAGATGAGTCTCTCAACCGAAGAGACGGCTCCGGTGAGGTAGAACCCGACGGCTGGGGTGAGGGAGAAGTCGACAAGGGAGAAGCCGACGAGGGAGAAGCCGAAGGCTCCGGTGGAAACTCCGGCGAGGTGCATATATAAATTAATTAATTAAGCCTCTGCTGTCTATATACATATATTAATGCTCTTTCTTCTTTTAGCCCTCCAGATCGAGTAAATCTTCTGTAAGGAAAAAACGAGGCCCAGCCAAAAAGTTGGGTGACCAAGAAAGGTACAGGATCGAAAAAGTCGCTGAAGACGGCACACCGACTGCTCCCCCTGATGTTGCAAAAAAAATTGTAAAGCAATGCGGAGTTCTTGTTAGGGACTACATCCCGATCACCGTTCGAGAATGGCATCAGCCAAAAGAGGGAGGAGTAAGATATGTCGGCGAGGTGGGCAAAGAAAGACTTTGGAGAAAGCTCATGCTTAATTTCACCCTGCCGACGCCAGAGGTGGATCCAGATGAGGAGGATCCAAATGAGGCAGAAAAGATTGCCCGGCAAAACATGGAGCAAAAAGTCAAGGACTGGGCTCTTAAGAAGATGGCCGAGCTATTCAAGAACTGGAAGAAAAGATTGAACAACGAGTTTGCAAGAAAAATAAGACTCCGGACTTCGATAAAGGGTATGAGAAGATAAAGGACGACTGGGAAGAATTTGTGCAGTACATGAAATCGGAGGAAGCTCAGGAAAAGTCTACAAAAAATAAGGCAAATGCTGGTAAAAAGATCTACCACCATACTATGGGGCCTGGTGGCTATGCCTTTAGCATGCCTAAGTGGGAGAAACTTGAGGCGGACCTGCTGGCTAAAGGGATCACTCCAGATCCACTCGCATGGATCGAACGGGCAAGAAATTGGTTTTACGGTCATGGGGCCACGTTGGACGCAGAAGGGAAGTGCATATATAACAGAACACACAAAGGTAAGCCCCTACTACCCATCGAAGGCATTAGAAATGCAGTAAAGGATGTTGCAGAGGGACGGTTCATTCCCGATAGAGAGGATGACGAGATCACACGCGCCCTTGGGAATGAGGAACACGACGGACGAACACGAGGCGTATTAGGCTCCAATCCCAAGACAATTGCGATTCCCGAGCACAGGAAGAAATTTCGTGATAGAAGCCATCAGAGGAGAAAGGAAAGGGAGGCAATGGAAGCACGCGCTGCTGCAGACCGGCTGCGTAATATAGAAGATGAATTAAAACGGCAGAAGGATCAAATTGCCGCACTTAGCCAGCAAGGTACTAGCGGCCAATCTCAGCGGCACATGGTAGAAGCTGCATGCGATGGTACCGGCGGCCCATCGAATCGGAAAAGCAGCGTGGCTTCCACGGAGCTCCAGGATGGTACTGATGATGCACTGACGGTGGCTCCTCTTCGTCGCTACCCAGTGGATGATATCACGGAGAGCACACCTTGTGAGCTGCATGTGAAAGTTTATAACTTAACCATGAAGGTGGCGGTCGGCTATGCCGTACCAATTGGACCTAATCCAACTTACCATTTCTCTCCGGTTCCACATGGCTACGCTGTTGTCGGGGTGGATGAAGTGATGAAAGATTTTGAGGAGCTGAAGCTGGAACACCCTGCAGGTGAAGATGGGGAGGTGCTTGAACTTGGAGAAGCCAAGAAAGCGACCATTCAATGGCCAAAGGAATTCATCGTGCTTCCGAACTGGCAGCCAAGACCATCGACTCCTCACCAGTCTCCAGCGCAACAGTCCTCTTCACCGCCTCAGCAGTCTCCAGCGCAACAGTCCTCTTCACCGCCTCACCAGTCTCCAGCGCAGCCATCTCGGCCGCCGCGTCAGCCGTCTCGGCTGCTGCGTCAGCCGTCTCCGCCCACCGCTGGTACTATGAGGGGTAGGCGATCACCGAAACGTAAAAGGTCGCCCCTCCCAAAAGTACCTCATAAGAATCTTCCCATGAGACCATATGACTATACGGTGGAGGAATGCCGCGATCGCAACTGCCCAACAGAAAGACTGGTTGGCTAGCCTGAAGAAGTTGAAAGCGGCAGAGTTCCCCTCGACGCCAGAAGAAAAAAGCCGCCGTCTTCAAAATGCTGAAGACCCTTGAACAACCCCGGCCAAGGCTGACACCAGACTATGACCGTCAGATTCGCATGTCGGTTCAGGCAAATAAGGAGCGGTCGAAGAGTAGTAGTGCAAGCGGGAAAGGGAAATCAGTTCCCAGCTAGGAGAACAGAAAAAGCAGTCGTGCCATGATGCATGTAAAATGCATACATGAACTTTGCATTATTTTATTCATATTCCAATCATATTTGCATCATATAAGGGTTATATCAATGTTTTATAATGATTTTGGGAATATTTCACAAGTTCCCCTATTTTTCTGGAATTAACTCTGCGCAGGCAGAAAACCCTATTTTCTATATTTTGATGTTTCAGGGACCCAAACGATGTCCAAATGACTTGCAAATTTAGGAGCATCAATATTTGGAAGGAAGAAGACCTAGGAGCGAAGGAAGCGAACAAACGGAGGCTCGAGGGCCAAAAGGGGGTGGCCCACGCGGCCAAAACCCTAGGCCACGTGGGGCCCACCTTCTGGAGCCTCGATGCTCCGTTGCCGTCGATCTTTGCTCCACCGACTTCGTCTTGACCTAAAACCGACTATAAAAATAGTCCCCGAGGCTCTTCGGAAAGGAGGCGGCGGAGAAACACAAAACCACGAAACAGAGAGTCAGAAGGCTGCCGCCGGAGAAGATCGGAGGGGGGAAACGCCGTCCGAAGCACCTCCGGAGGGCTCCACCCCCTCCGGCGTGTTCATCATCAACATCTACATCAAGATCTTCTCCACCATCATCACCATGATGAAGGGGGAGTAGTCCACCCCCTGGACTATGGGTTTGTGGTGGTTACTTATGTATCTCTCCTCTCTTTGAGCTTCACTAATTAGTACTGTATGAGCTGCTGAACATGATTACGGTCATCTATGTAATTCCTATGGTGGATATTGTGGTGTGAGATGATAATTGTTATGCATTTACCGTTGTGTTGGATCTTTTATGGGTAAAAAGGAAGAAGTATGATGTGGGAGTGACACACTACAAGAAAAACGGTCTGTTGCAACGAAAAAAATTGTGGAAATAAGTGCCAAATTGTCGCAATAGGTATCTGTTGCATCAAAACGACGTTCGTTGGGCGCCGTTGCGAAAAACCGCGTGGTATTAGGCTATTTCCGCGGAATAAGATTCGTGGCAAATAAATTGGCCTTTTGCAACCATTCATGCCGGAAATTGCCACGCGTTTTTCCGTGGCGGTAGTCACCTAATGCAATAGTTGATATTTGTGGGTATAGATCTACTGCAACAAGTACTGAACCGTGGCGATTGACCACTATGTCAACGGAGCGTGTTTCGTGGCGCATGCTCTTTCGTTGGAATAGGCCAGTTTATTTGCCACGTCCATTTATGTGGCAACAAACTATGCCAACAAACCTTATATTCGTGGCACAAGCGATTGGCGACAAACAAATCAATCGTGGCAACAAGAATTTTCCACACAAATTATTTTGGTGGCGACAAACTACGGCGACAATGAAAAATTTCCGTGGCGATACTCTATTTCAACACAAATTATTTTGGTGGCGCCAAATAGTAGTCGCAACGTGCAAAATTTTCGTGGCGATGCTCTATTCCAACAAATGTGGGTTGTGGTAATAGCCTATTATAACCATAAAAAAAAAGAAGCATTCAATTGCAATATTCAAATTCAAACCATACGTATAATACGTAGATTCATAAAAATCATATTCTCATAGCAAATATCCATCAAACGATACTCAAATACAATTAAGCCATCCTAATTAAGTGCCAAGACTAAACTATCTGTGATCTAAAGTCCAGTCCACTAGCCCTTTGGATCCTGCAACAAAGTAAAGCGGACAAGCAAATGTAATGACTGGACATTTCTATCCTTGATACATAAATTTGAATTCTGCTAAACTAATCTGTCGTCTCCGCCATGATCCAGTTGATTGATTGCCACAGCCGTGATCTGGCATCGTCTCTGCTCCAGCATCTGGCTCATCCCTTGCACTCTGGCGTCTAGCCGCCAAGCACCACAACCCATCCGCTCCAGCTCAAAGTCTACACCCAGCACCTTATCTTCACGCACCGGGTTGCCTCTGCCACAATAGAATCGACCAACAACAGAGAGTGAGCACTGAGTAGTAAATCAACCAAAAATAGAGATTAAGCAATAAGCAATAATAATGGCGTGCATGATTTCAGGCCATAATTTAGAGGAAATTGGTGCTGACTTTGCGATGCCTAATTCAAGGGAAAGAATAGTGCAATATCAGTATAAGGAGTTTCTTCAGATAGATCGAACATCACAAATTAACAATGCATAGTCGTACTCCACACAAATAGTGAAAAACTCAGTTAGCAAGATGTGTACTTTCATTAAAAAAAAGTGTACCTTCAGTGACCATACCTCATCCTTTAACTTGCTGTTTTTCTGAACCAGTCTCTTAGGTGTCCTGCAAAATGCAGGTTTTTCAGAAATAAATAAGACTAGATATAGATAACATAACCTCGCTGCTAAATGGATCCACAAATAAAGCATTGCTTGCCAGAATACATGTAGAGGACAAGCTGTTAAGAAACTAAGTTCAGAAAAATAATCGGTTGGTGTGAGTGTGTGACACATAAAAAGGATCAAGGTTGCAATTGTATATCAACAGTTGCTACTTGTAAAGTAGATGATCACAATAACAACCTCCCAGTTCATGTGCTAGCCACAGGTATTTAGTTTATAAAAGAGAGTACATGGTAAGCAGTTCAAGGATTTCAAGCTACAGGAAATAATTTACCAGCGTGTCCATCTCCAGCAGCAGCAGCATCCGACAATGAGCTACAAATGAATCAAGAAAATTTGATCAGTATAGCAAGCACAAGGACGTGGACATCACATGCACACAGAAAATTTCCATACACAAGGATTAGTATCAAACCTTAACCCTATACAAGCACAAGGACGTGGACATCACATGCACACAGAAAATAGCAAGCAGCAGAAGCATATACTCTATTATGTATTTATTTTTTTAATCAAAGCCAATTTCTTAGATGAAAGCTACATCAAGGTTAAATTAGCATTGTACGCTGCAGGCAAGGTTGTGTATCCTCATGGAAAGCGATACTTCCCTGCCATATATTTATCTAGCAAGAAGCAGGTAAATAATTCATTTGCTTGTTGGCGTTTCCAGGCGACTGCTGTTAACGAGAGAAAATCAAGATTAGAAGGTGCAATAACTAAATCCAACACCTTGCTAGCTTGATGGTGCTGCAAAACCGAAGGGGCAGACATCCAGAGTAACCAAACCAGCGATGGATCCTGGGTTGAAAAGCATGCATAAGATCTGTACGTGTCCGCTCCTCTTCCACAAGCAAAGAACTGATTTTTGATTGAAATGGAGAGGGGGGATATAGATCGATACCTTGACAGCATGCGGCGTGTGGAGATGGCGCCGAGCAGGGCGGCGGTGGTCAGGCTGCGTCGTCGCCGGCGCTAGGGTTCGCGTGTGGAGGCCGGTCTGCGAGCACATCCGCCGGGACGGACCCCAGGCGGTGCGGCCGTTCTTGTGGTGGAGGGCGCCGGATCTATTGGCCACCGGCGCGAGAGGGTCATCTCCTCCTGCCCGCGTCTCCCCTCCGTGGCCGGTGGCCGTGAGTTCAGCAGGTCGGCGACCGGGGAAGACCTCGATGCCGGGGTCGGGGACGGCTAGGAGAGACGTCCGAGGATGGGGAGCGGCGGCGCACCCGAAGGCTAGCGGGAGCGCGGGCAGGGTCGAGATCGTGAGGATGGGATCGAGGGATGCCGATGTGTGTGCGTATGGATCGAGGGGAGCGAGAAGAAAGGAGATCGAGGGGATCGTGGCTAAAAAAGGGGATCAACCCGTGTGTGCGTTGACTGCGATTTCTCGGGAGACGGCGATGTGGTCTGTACGGCTGATACGGAGATGAGGTCAAATCCGTGGGAGGTGGCTTGCTGTGATTCTATTGGCTGAAACAAATCTCATTCAAATTTATCTCGTGGATTTGAATTTTAATAACTCAGAGGAGCAATATTGTGATTATGTGATACAACTACTACTTATGTATCTTAAACTGATTTTTCAAAAAAATTCAGAGCAAACGATCTTGTAGTTCAAATTTGAATTAATTTCAAAAAATGGACATAAAGTCATTTAAATGGACGAAATTAGATAGAAGCTAGCAAATTTATAATATTTGGGAATTATGCACCAAATATGTCCTACTTCGTGCGAAAATTCGAATGGTGCCATTTTGCACCATAATAGGACTTCATGAGAAAGAATTGCATTTTTTGATAGTTTCTTCTTTTTATTTGATTTTTTCAAAAAAGGGTCAAAATGGCCAGCATGATTAATCATGGAAAAGGGTCGAATCTATGAGAACTATTGGTGATTCTGTGATATAACCACTAATTATGTATCTTAAAAATATTTTTTGAAAAAATTCTGAGCAAAATATGACACACTTGTAGTTCAAATTCGAATTACTTTCAAAAAATGGACATAAAGTCATTTAAATGGGCGAAATTAGATAGAAAACGAGAAAATTCATAATATTTGGGGGTTATCCTCAGAATATGTCCTACTTTGCGTGAAAATTCTGTTGGTGTCATTTTGAACCAAATTATTTGTACTTGCTTCACAAAAAGTCTGAATTTTGGCACTCATAAAATGGAAAATGATATTTTGATAAATAATTTGAAAATTCCCTTTAGCACTATTGTTTGCTATACAATAATACACCTATGTGCCAAATATGGGCACAATATCATGAACTATGCCATGGGTATGACCATGGTCTTGGTCATTTGGTTTGAAACATCATGGTTCTTTATACATGATATCATTTTTTGTGAAGAATTTTCACTAAAAGTGTTCGTATTGAAAGTTTAGTATTTTTCCTAGAAACTAGTACACATAATAGGACTTCATGAGAAAGAATTGCATTTTTTGATAGTTTCTTCTTTTTATTTGATTTTTTTCAAAAAAGGGTCAAAATGACCAGCATGATTATTCATAGAAAAGTGTCGAATCTATGAGAACTATTGGTGATTCTGTGATACAACCACTACTTATGTATCTTAAAAATATTTTTTGAAAAAATTCAGAGCAAAGAATCAAACACTTGTAGTTCAAATTCGAATTACTTTCAAAAAATGGACATAAAGTCATTTAAATGGGAGAAATTAGATAGAAAATGAGAAAATTCATAATATTTAGGGGTTATCCTCAGAATATGTCCTACTTTGCGTGAAAATTCTGTTGGTGTCATTTTGGACCAAATTATTTGTACTTGCTTCACAAAAAGTCTGAATTTTGGCACTCATAAAATGGAAAATGATATTTTGACAAATAATTTGAAAATTCCCTTTAGCACTATTGTTTGCCATGCAATAATACAGCTATGTGCCAAATATGGGCTCAATATCATGAACTATGCCATGGGTATGACCTTGGTCTTGGTCATTTGGTTTGAAACCTCATGGTTCTTTATACATGATATCATTTTTTGTGAAGAATTTTCACTAAAAGTGTTCGTATTAAAAGTTTAGCATTTTTTCCTAGAAACAAGTACACATAATAGGACTTCATGAGAAAGAATTGCATTTTTTAATAGTTTCTTCATTTTACTTGATTTTTTTTCAAAAAAGGATCAAAATGGACATAAAGTCATTTAAATGGGCGAAATTAGATAAAAAGCGAGAAAATTCATGATATTCGGGGTTATGCACCTAACATGTCCTACTTTCTGTGGGAATTGTATTGGTGCCATTTTGCACCATATTATTTGTACTTTCTTCTCAAATTATCTAAATTTTGGCACTCAAAAAATGAAAAGTGATATTTTTAGCAATAATTTAAAAGTTCCCTTTAGCACTATTGTTTGTCATGCCAAAATACACCTATGTGCCAAATATGAGCACAATATCATGAACTATGCCATGAATATGGCCCTGATCTTGACCATTTGGTTTGAAAACACATGAACCTTTATACATGATATTAGTTTTTGTGAAAACTTTTCTCGAAAAGTGTTTGTATTAAAATTTTAGAATTTGTTATATCAACTAGTACACATGAAAGGACTACAGGACAAATAGTTACATGTTTTGACAGTTTCTTCATTTTCTTTGATTTGATTTCCAATAATGGTCAAAATGGATACAATTTTATTTGTAGAAAGAGGTCGAATCAATGAAAATTGTTTTCAAAAGTTGTCATATTACAAGTTTACCATTTTTTGAACCAACTAGTACACATAAAAGAAGAATTTTCGTGAACAGTGAACTCTAGGCAAAGAAGAATTTTCATGTAAAAATAATGAGAAATTAAATTTCCATAGAATCCTTCTTTAGCGCGAGGGAAAGAAAACCGTGGTTGCTATCCAGACTCGTCCACCGCGCGCATTTTTTCCTCATCTAAATAATTGGCGCGAGAGTGAACTTTCTGTTCGGCGCGCAAAATTTGAGGACAGGTCCTTAGGCCCACATGGCATGGCAGTTGCATGTCCCTGGCGCGACTGAAAATTTAGCCAAGTCTTCTTCGCCGTGGAATCCTCTCCCTTTTTACGGAGTATCTCTCAAAAGCCAAACCCTCCCCAAAATTCCCCTGCCCACAGATCTTCGCCGTGTCCGGCCACTCGCGGCCCCCTTTTGCCCTCTATTCTCTCCCTGTTCTCCGTGGCCACAAGTACGGAGCCGTGCTCCTGCCGCGCCGCCCAGCGATAGGAAGAAGGTAGCACGCGACGCGCCGACGCCTTCCGCTGGATCCCATTCACCGCCTAGGTGAAGTCGTCTCCCTTATGGCCGCCGTCCTTCTTCCCCTATTCTTTTGTTGAGTTTTTCTTCGTTTTTTTAGCAACGAAGATTGGCGGCCGCGGCGGAGCGGACCACTCCTTGGACAATACAAGTGTTGAGGGCGACCGGAAAGAGGCCGCACGCGCCGCCCGTTCGACAACCAAGGTGACCAGCAACGTCCGCCGGTCCACACTGCTTCTTCACCTCTTCGGTGGCTCGGGCGCAGCAGGCCGGACCTGGAAGAGGCGATTTGCAGATGGAAGCGGTGACGCTGCAGCTTTTGGCTCGATCTCGGCAACTCGTGGTCGGATACGGCGGATCCCGTGTAGCTTCTGCCGTCACGAGCGCGGCGGCCTGTAGATGGAGGCAGCTTTTGCCGTCGCGAGCGCGGCGGCCTGTAGATGGAGGCAGTTGCAGACTCGCGTCGGAGTCGTCGTGGCCATACAGTTCCTTTTGCTCCGCAAGGGAGCCGCTGGTCGAAGCCCGACTGTAGTTCGTCTCTTGCCTCCTCCTACACCTACACAGGTAAAATCTTGCCTTGTTGCTCTCGTGCCCGAGCCACTACTGCTCTAATTCTCCACTGTCCAGGACCAGCGTCCACTTCTAGCTTGCCCTCTATTACAACCTAATTCGTACCATGCTACACATCAAGTTTCTGCCAATAGAATATGTATGACATCGAACTTTAAACTTGCATTTGATGTCCCGGTAGCTTATGGACGTGTAAGAAAAGGAAGAACAACAAACATATGTGTACTGCATAGTTTCATATATAACACTGTAATTCTATATAACAAGACTATTAACTTGGCTTCGGTGGATGGAAGTAGGCTTGATTTTGTTCTGTCCTCAAAGTAGAGGTAGATGTCCCAATGGGTTGCATAGATAAATTTAAAGCTGAGTTGTTCTGTTGCAATTAGTTGTACATGGGATTTTGTCCAGTCATCATAGTAGAGGTAGAGGTCCCAATCGTCGACTTCGATTGATGGAAGAAAGCTTGATTTTGTCCTATCATCATAGTAGAGGTAGATGTCCCCCATGGTCCGTTGCTGTGATGAATTTGGAGATGAGATGTGTTGTGGTAAATAAGTGAACATCTGATTTGTCGGATGACCCTGTGTAGAAAAGTATTTCAATGAAGCATGTAGGAATGGGTTGTACTGTAATTGATATGAAGTTATGAACCCATTTGATCTTTCATAAACTCCAAATGACCGTACAAATTCATACACATGATAAAGTCTGTTCCTGAGAGTTATCTTCATGTGTGCATCGTGATTCATGCCTACTAATTTGAATGTATCTTCTCTTTTATCTTCACCACTGGATCCTAGTAATTGAAGATGTTGTCTTAGTGCATCTGAAATTAATACTCCAACCAAATTACAACTAGTTCATACCTTGGCGAGAACAGCAGAAGGTCCTCTGTTGTATTGTTTCAGAGTACTTCACTTTACGATTATAAGCTTATTCCCTCTTCGGAAGCAAAAGCCAGTAACTTCAGCATACTGGTTGTAAAAGGAATAAGCTTCCTCTTTGGATACAAATCCATGCCAACCTTTGGTACCCTTTTATTACTACGATCTGCTGCATTGCTAGCTTCGGTTACATGCACATCATTTGTTAATCAAAATTCACTTTAGTTGATACGCTGATGTAGATGAGCGAGACTAACAGACTAACTATATTGTTCATGTGCGTACGTCAAATGTGGATTATACCACATGGTGCAAGCATCTTGTAGGTTATCTTGGAAGATATTAAAATCCTAATGCTTATTCATGTTTTAATACAGGGTAGAGTTATGAACATAGCGTGCTGCCAAATTTGTGGTCACCGCCTGAACTTGGAGTGGAGATCTGGCGTGCACTTTTGACGTCAAGCACGGTTTTGGAAGCGCGCTTCTGTCTCTAAAGTTGCAGAAGATTGTATTATTCTCCATAACATGATTAACGAAGACGAGAGAGAAATGATTAATATTCCCTTGGATTTGAACGAGAATTCACGAACATCTTTCCTTTACCGCCAGAGGTCAAATGTGGACCTAATATTTCCTTTGTGGATGTTCTACAAAGGAATTCCACCATTCGTGCTACACCAACACATAAACAGCTCAAGGAAGATTTGGTTGAGCATATTTAGAAAACTAGCGGACATGACTAATTATTGCTAGCTCGATTACTATTAGTTTATATTCGTGTTTTCTTCTTACGTGATACACATTTCCTCCCGGTATTTTTTTGTGTAATAATGTTTTTTCTGCAATATTTCATTTGTAATAATCAATTAGTACAGACGTGTTGTATTATGCTCTTTGTGAATAAAATGGCAGCACATAGTTCTCATTTTGCTTTCTATTTTTTTCTAGCAAGCATACACAAGTTGTGCTAATCCATCGAACACAAGTCAGTTGGTTAACAACAGATTTCCACCTTTTACGGTGGTTACATATAGCCAAAGACAACTCGTTGTATACTGTGTCTGTACTACACTTTGCTGATGACGTGGGACATGTAAATTATAATTTTCCATTGCAACGCACATCCATTCAACTATTCTACACCATAAGTGTGCCGTAGTACATGCTACGATAAAATTGGGATGCCTGGTTTATACAATAATCGTACGCAACCCAGTGGCAACGCATCTTGGTTTCTTTTACAAGGTTGCGCGTTCGTCAAACCAGAACTAAAATTGGTGTGATTAATAAATACTTTTATTACCTTTTCAATATCATAAAAAACAGAACTTAATATATATATATCTAAATAATATAAATTATATGTCTATAATTATGAGAAAAATGCATAGGTAATCAATACGCTATCCATGTCTACGTTGGGCCGATGTGTTGTTGATCATGATAATATTAGGGGCTACTAAAATATTGTAATTCCCGGTGAGCCATGGCCCAGGTGGCCCATGTCAAGGCCTGCCGTTAACAATACGAAATATCGTTGCATTATTTTGTTCTTTATTGCAACAGTACTGGGTTGTTGTAATATGCTATATGTATTGCCACAAATACACAACTTGTCGCAGTAATTAGTAGTTATTGCAACACGCAAAATTGAGGCAAAAAAATATACGCTATTACGACAAATACGTATTTTGTTGCAATAGGTGGCTGATTTTTTGCAACAAAATTAATAGCTATCGCAATGTGACACAATTGTCGCAATATCCGTATGAATATTACCACCTATTGCTATTTTGTTGCGACACACAACTTCTATCGCAACAAAATGACTAACTCGCGCAACGGAATTTGGTTGTCGCGATATCGTGGCCATATTGCAACGACCATGCATATTGTTGCAATACACGACCTATATTGCAACAAAACATGTACTTATCGCGACATAACTAAATCGTGGCAATATGCGTGGCCTATTACCACAAACATGGAATTGGTGGCGATATTGCGTTCTATTGCAACGAAATGTGGCTGTAGCAATAAATATTGTTGCAATAGACCGGATTTCTTGTAGTGACAGCAACCACGCTAGCCTTACGAGGGTGACATAGCAACACAAAATGATTATTTTCCTCCAACTATGTGTTTTAGAACATGTAGCCGTCATAGAAGTTTACCATAATGCATGACAATTGTGTGTACTTTTATTATCTATAACATGATCACCACCATAGATTGGGAGAGAGGATGAGTGAAACCATGAACCCATGTCCATTGTTCCTATAAGAGAAACACAAACTTGAGCTTGTCCTCTTGCTGCATAGAGGATTGGGCTTTCTCTCTCTCTTTGAGAGCTTTTACTTGCTGCCATATACCTTCAGCACTTTTACCAAAAATCCCAAAAACACTTGCATATTTCATTGTTTTATTTATCATTCTTGTTACCAATACCTTCAGCTCCCTGTGGGTTCGACAACCTTTTCTAATCGAAAGGTACACTACCAGGGAAAAGCTTTTCTGTGGCCACAGAAAAAAAATACATGCGCCACAGAAAAAAATACATGCGCCACAGAATAATTTACAGGTATTCTGAAATTGCTGCTGCCTGCTGTATAAATACAGCTATATTACATGAAATACAGGTATATATATACAGGATTTATACAGATATAATAGAAACAATAATATATTTGACACGGTATATGAAAACAGACACATTACTATGTCATCACATTACTTGGAGCCCGAGATACATAAATATAGTGACAAGTGCCGAATATTTACACAAGTTATGATATAAAAGTTCATCAATCATGTCACACGTTACAAAATGAAGTGTTCACCGCCTACACTAGGATCAAATCGAGTACATCGGCGATGATGGAGAACACGTCTAGCTCCACGGGTAGGATTGAGCCTTCTTCTTGCTCGGCTCCGGGAACGGTTTGTAGCAGTCTTTCGTCATCCACGTCCTCATGTCATTTTGCCTGTCTAGGCGTTCTTCGATCTCCCACTTAGACAACCCTGGAGATGCATTGGAAAATATATTTGGTTAATAATATAAATAGAGTATGATTTATTCATCTAATTAAGTGGATAAGTTTATAATAAATAAAGTAAAAAAGCACTTCTATCGAGTGAGGCAAGGCTTTCTTTTATAATACATCCTACCTCTGGCGTTGTGTAAGGACCCCCCTTCTGTCATGACATCTTCCAAGATGATTTGCGATAACTGCATCTGGATGCGATGGAAGTCTTCTCTAAGTTCAGCGTCGGTGATATCCCCACTAAGTTTGCTCCAATCTTGGAGACTCGTTGGCCACCTCGTTTGCTCTGCATCCCGGACAAACCCTTTAATGTGATGGAGGACGTAGAAGGCATCCTTCACGCTGCCAGGCGCATGCTTGATGCAATGGAACCCGGTCCCATGCTAGAAACTATGTTTGTTGTCCTTCGTGAAATGTTCCCCATTCTTATCTTTGTGGAAGTGGCCTCCCATTTGGGCATAGCCCTCGAAAGCCTCATCGAGAACACCCTTTATTCTGGTGTAGTCTTTAAGACTCCCCGAGTCAAAATAACAGGCAATGGACCACCTCGGGCTTACGACGATGAGTATGCAGTACTCGTCCCTGCTCAACACAATTGAAACGGAATGTTGGAAAGGATCAACAACAGAATAAAAAAAACACTCATTGGTCCCGGTTCGCAATACTAACCGGGACCAATGAGTCTCCCCCCACGCCCAGCCAGAACTGGCCACGTGGACCAGCATTGGTCCCGGTTCGTGGACCAACCGGGACCAGCATTGGTCCCGATTGGCCAGTCCCGGTTCGGCAACCGGAACTGAAGGCCCAGCCGAACCGGGACTACAGATCATTTTTCTACTAGTGTTTGCACCTTGGAGTACGATTTTATTCACACTGAAAATTTGCATATACGTAGAAAACATGCGTCTGTATTCAACCGCAATATGATTTGAATTTTGAAGCTCTGATTTAAGTTTTTAAATATTTATCTTTTGCACCCGAGCATACTGGTGCTTGGGTTCACAAATCTAGGTTCCTCGTATGGCCTTTTGTTTTCGGGACAGAGAACTGACACAATGAGACCCTACTATAGCATATGGACACCAAATTCAAAAAGTTCTGCTACATGCCTTATTGGGAATACAACTAGATCTAAGGTGCTCATATTTATGTAGCTTAGTATACATGTAAAACAGGCGACACGGATGAATTTTGAGTTCTACTCCACATAAATATATCTTTGGGGGTGACGTTAATAATTTCAGCATAGGGGGAGCCATGGCCCCAGCTTTCCTGCTGGCTCGGTCCTAGGAATCTAGTCACATGGACATAAATATTTTCTTATCTCGACCGATTGGAAGACTCAGCTTAGGCTCTACAGCAAACACTACAAGAAATATGTTGATACATGACCCTCAATTTTGGTCAGAAGGGGGGTCCTTACACAACGCCAGAGGTAGGATGTATTATAAAAGAAAGCCTTGCCTCACTCGATAGAAGTGCTTTTTTACTTTATTTATTATAAACTTATCCACTTAATTAGATGAATAAATCATACTCTATTTATATTATTAACCAAATATATTTTCCAATCCATCTCCAGGGTTGTCTAAGTGGGAGATCGAAGAACGCCTAGACAGGCAAAATGACACGAGGACGTGGATGACGAAAGACTGCTATAAACCGTTCCCGGAGCCGAGCAAGAAGAAGGCTCAATCCTACCCGTGGAGCTAGACGTGTTCTCCATCATCGCCGATGTACTCGATTTGATCCTAGTGTAGGCGGTGAACACTTCATTTTGTAACGTGTGACATGATTGATGAACTTTTATATCATAACTTGTGTAAATATTCGGCACTTGTCACTATATTTATGTATCTCGGGCTCCAAGTAATGTGATGACATAGTAATGTGTCTGTTTTCATATACCGTGTCAAATATATTATTGTTTCTATTATATCTGTATAAATCCTGTATATATACCTGTATTTCATGTAATATACCTGTATTTATACAGCAGGCAGCAGCAATTTCAGAATACCTGTAAATTATTCTGTGGCGCATGTATTTTTTTTCTGTGGCGCATGCATTTCTGTGGCGCACACCAGGGAAATGCGCCACTGAAATATTTCAGTGGCGCACTCTGTGCAGTGGCTTTCTGTGGCGCACCCAGGTATGCGCCACAGAAAACACATTTTAGTGGCGAGATAACTGTGGCGCATCCTCCATGCGCCACAGAAAGCATTTTTGGTGCGCCACTAATGGCCTGTTTCCTAGTAGTGTATACTTCATCTTTTATTAGCAAGCGAACAGTGCAATAATCTCACCACAGCACCTGAAGAAAAATACTATCCTACTGGTACTCTCATCCATTCAATCGACATCATCTAATACAGCTATCTCAAAAAGGGAGAGAAGGGAATCAATAGGTACCAGTTAATGATGTCGTCGACGATGATCTGGATGGGGTTGGCGTCAGTGAGGAGGTTGATTATCTCCATGGTTGCTTGGTGATGCAGCCTCGTGATCTTCCCATTGTGCTTGGCCTAGTAGCACCCTGCCGGGAAGGTGTAGGGCTTCACCAACAGCGAGATGTCGTTCACCTGCGCCCAAAACACTTGGCATATACACAAGCAGGGCAAAGTTTAAATAACCAAGTCATTATTAAAACAGAGTAAACTAAAGGTGTATTATTAGCATGTAACATGTAAATCATACTAACAGGCATGAGCATGCAGAAGCCAAAAACTAGTAAAGACAGACAGGTAGCAGAGTTAAAAACACCAGTGATGCATGTAGTATGAGCATACGACAATACCATATATTTGCTGTCTGGAAATATACAAAAAAAATCAAGAACACAGTCAAGTTGTACAGCACATGGCACATGCATATCTCAGAGGCACAATCAAGGAGCTCACCTTCTTCATACGCACAAAAAACTTGCAATGTTCAACACCCCCAAAATCATCGCTCCAACCACCTCCTAGTACCCACTGTCCAGGATGCTTATCAGTTTAGAAACAAGTTTCGGTATTAGTAATACTCCAGAGATTATAAGACAAAAAGATTAAACTGAGATGTCCTAACAGAAAAGAAGAACTAGAAGGATCAAAGTTGTAGAAATTCAAAACAACAACAGTGTGCTATTCTGAGCAAGGTCATTTAGTACACAACTTTCGTTATACGGTACTGTTATGAACAATCAACATCAATTCTGACCGAGATCATTCAATTACTGAAATGCAAGGAGAAGATAGGCAATTAGTGGCAGTTCCATGCTTGAAAATATAACAATCTAGGTGAGTATAATATGAATGAACAATAATATCATCAAACCCACATGATTTATAGAGTACAAGAAATGCACAACTACGAAACCTACAAGCAACTACGTGGGCCAAGAGTATATTCCAGGCGTATATCTTCACAGATCAGTCATAGGTGCAATTTAATCACAATCTGAGGGCTACAAAAATCAGGAATGCACAAGAGTACTACCATATTGGATCCGCCTGAGCGGAACCAGACAACAACAACATCAATCGCGTCTCGAGTACCAGAAGTCACGAGAGGACGGGAAAGTGCAGAGCTCACCTCATGGAATTGGAGGAGATGACGGGGAGGGGAAGCTTTAGCTGCCGACAAGGACGAGTTGAGGTCGACGGCGCCGCCGCTCCTTTCTTTCAGTCGGGCATGCAGCATCACGAGTTGCTCCTGGTCAGCTCATCACCGGCACCGGTGGACGGATCCGTTGCGGGCTGGAGCGAAGTGGAAGCGGCGGTGGCAGGAGCCTCAGAAGGTGGGGAACCGCCAGATCGGAGGGCCTGGAGCGGGTGGCGCCACCGCTGCTGGTCACCATGTCCTGTGTGTAGAGCTCGGCGGCTAGCTCCTCACGGAAGGCCTCAGTCGCAAGCGGGAGCCATGGTTGGGTTGCGACGCATCCGCGTCGGAAGGGAGCACGTGCCGCCGCGGCTCCTATCATGCTTGCAGTTGCGTCGCCTCGGGAGGGAGAGGAAGGTGCCGATATTCTCCTCCGCGCCGCTTCAGGAGGGGAGGTGTGGAGAGAAGGGTCACGTCGTCGCAGTCAGGTGTGAAGTGTGGCCATGGATCAGAAGGTGCCGGCGGCGGATCTCGGTCGAAGTGGGGAATGGGGAGGAGCGGCTAGGGTTTAGTGGGGGTTATACGGTGGCCTGGATGAATTCACGAAATTGCCCCTTATTATTTGTGTCATGTGTGACTTGGGGTTTCTGGGGTTAATTCGGTCACTTCAACGAAAACAAATGGGGAGGCGGGAGAAGTTGCCGCTGAGCGAAATTTTCAGCTTGGATGGGGGGAAATGTATTGTGAGAGGGAAGTTCTTTTGAAGGGTTTTCAGGATTTTGGTCACGGGATAATCAGTAGCGGACCCAGAAATATTTCAAAGCCTGGGCAAACTCTAAAGCGAAGGCTTAGAATGATAGTTTTTTTTGCTAAATTTTCATGAAAATAGGCTTGCCGGCCGGCCGAAAGCCCGGGCAAGCGCCCAGGCTGCCGGGACACTGGGTCCGCCAATGGGGATAATATAAGTAAATATTAATGAATTAGAACTAAAGGTGTCTCCTAGTTTACTCATGATTTTTTAACAAAATTATTTTTAGGTACACAAGTACCTATTTCATCATAGATATAATAATACTTTTGCAAGATTCAACCCGTAGTTAGGAACGGTCATGTCCGCCTGAAAGGATCGGTATGACACCTAGAGGGGGGGGGGGTGAATAGGTGCTACTTCAAATTTTAGTTCTTTTTCAAATTAGGCTAGACACAAAAGATAAATTCTCTATATATGCAACTACGGTGAATTTACCTATATGACAAGCTAGTAACTAAGCACGGTACAACAAGTAAAGACGGTAAACAAGGATAGAGGTAACCGAAGTCAGAGCACGCGGAGACACGGATGTATTTCTGAGTTCCTCCTTTTTAGGGGAGTACGTCTCGTTGGAGAGGTGTGAGCTACCACGAAGGTCAAAACTCAACCGCCACAAAGGCGTCACCTTCTTCTCCGATGAACCGCATCACAAAGGTTTGGCTCACCTTCAACTATCGGAAACCTTCAAGGCGGAGTCCGGAGCCTTTACAACAACGATTCGGGGCACAACCCACAACGGGATTGGGGGCACCCAAACAGCTACAATCTGTCACAAAGACAATCAAGTAAGTACAACAATTAGCTAGGTTTTCCCAAAGGAAACCCTAGCAAAGGGGCCCTCAAGTGAATGAGGGGGAAAGGAAAAACTGCTTGGTGAAGATGTAGATCCGGGTCTTCTCCTTCAATCCTCCAAAGATCAACGAGTTTGGGTGGAGGGATTGGGAGATCTAGTGATTCTTGAGCTTGCAATAATGGTGGACTTCAATTCTGGGCGAGCTAGCTGGCTGGAGGTAGGTGGAGGGGTATTTATACCCCTTCCCAAAAATATAACCGTTGCAGACAGTTCAACACCGGAGACTCCGGTCCGAGTGACCGGAGACTCCGGAAACAATCCGGCAAGTCTCCGGACAGGATCCAGGGGCTGAACCACATCAGGCAAGGAGCAGCTCGGGCCGGAGACTTTGCGACAAGGGACTAGAAACTCCGGCCTGGGGGCGGAGACGCCGGCCACTCTCCGGAAACATTCTGGCAAGACTCATTTTCGTGTTCGTATCCAGACCTAACGCTATGAGTGGTGTCGAGTTAGCCAGCTGCGGAGATTCCCATAAGACTGAAAGATAGGAGTGGCGGCGGCGAGGGCGGAGGCGGAGGCGGAGTCCAGATCTTACATCTGTGCTGCGGGCGTCGATAGGCGCGCGTTGGTTGCCGGCGTCGAGAGGCAGCGCGTTGGTTGCCGGCGGCGTCGAGAGGCAGCGCGTTGGTTGCCGGCGTCGAGAGGCAGCGCAGGGAAGCTTGGGCCCGATTCCACAGCTACTGGGGCGGTGGTATAACCCGAAAACCTACTACTTATTTTTTTAATTATTTTGATTTATGAGCGCGGAGTATAAATCTTACATATGTAGTTTGCCATTTTACTAGATGGTTCTTGATCGAGCTTGGATGTACGGTGGTCGCACGGGTCCTGAATTCTCACAAGGTGTGGTTGAATTCTTGGACAGGGCTTCGCAACACATGCTAGAAAGTAATGAACTGAAGATGTTTTGTCCTTGTGTTATCTGTAAGAATGAAGTCTTGTGGCCTAGAAGACAAACGATAGAAGAACACATTATTTTGAGGGGATTTATGGAATCGTACACATGTTGGTCAAAACACGGTGAACAACAACCAACAATCTTTGCCGACAACCGTGATGATTTGAGCAACGATAATCATGAAGTCAATGCCGGAGATGGTTTGGGCAACGCTGATGATGATGTGCATCCAGATGAAACCAGAGCCGATGGTCCACAAAAAAACATAGAACAGATGATCAATGATTTGGAGAATAATATGGAAGGTAATGATGAGATAAAGAATTTCCTCTGTCAGTCGGCGGACTCGAAGAAACCTCTGTATCCGGAATGCAAGCTCAGCAAGTTGGATGCGACACTAGAATTGTTGAAATACAAGGCAGAGAGTAGTACATCCGATGTGAGCTAGACAAAGCTATTAAAACTTGTCGCATTATTACTTCCTCCTGGAAATGACTTGCCAGCGAACACTTACCATGCCAAGAGGGTGATCTGCCCCATTCCAGCCGAGTACGTGAAGATACACGCTTGTAAGAATGATTGTATTCTCTACCGAGGGGAAAATGAAAATATGCGGCGTTGTCCCATATGTAACTTTCCTCGTTACAAACGCAACCTAGCAAAAGACAGAGACAAGGGCGAGGATGAGGTCACAACGGGAGTCCCTTACAAGGTTGTGTGGTATTTGCCAATAATACCCAGATTGAAGCGTATGTATGCAGACCCAGAGCAGTCAGAGCTGATGCGTTGGCATGCCGATAAAAGGAAAAAAGATGGACTGCTCAGACACCCGGCTGATGGACCACAGTGGAGGCTTATCGATTATGAGTTCCCAGACTTTGGCAGGGACCCCAGAAATGTAAGGTTTGCATTAAGTACAGATGGAATGAATCCTTTTGGCAGCATGAGCTGCAGACATAGCACTTGGCCAGTTCTTTTAGCAATGTATAACCTTCCTCCTTGGTTGTGCATGAAGAAGAGGTATAACATGATGTCGATGCTTATTCAAGTACCAAAACAACCTGGGAATGACATTGATGTTTACTTGTCGAAGAACTACAAGTACTGTGGGATGGGGTAAGAATGTATGATGCGTTCAAGAGAGAACAGTTTGATCTCAGAGCAATGTTGTTTCTGACCATTCAAGATTATCCTGCACTTGCGAACTTGTCAGGGCAGAGTTTGAAGGGATCCTTTGCATGTGTCACTTGCAAAGGGAGAACAAAAATTCTTTGGCTGCCGAATTCAAGGAAGACAGTGTACATGAGGCACCGAAGGTTTTTGGCAAAGAATCACCCGTATCGTAGATTGAGGGCCCCGTTCGATAATACGATTGAGACCGATGACACGCCAGAACCATTTTCAGGAGTGGATGTCGATGACCAGACGAAGGATGTACACACTATTTTTGCGGATGTGTTGTTGCTACTAGGGATAACCTAACAATGCTATGTCCACGGGCATATGTATTTGTTTACATTACGCACTTTACTTAATGCAATTATCCGTTGCTTGCAACTTAATACCAACGGGGGACTCGGATGACAACCTGGCGGTGGATTATTAGTCATAGACGTTGTTGGATAACGGTCTATGTATTTTGTCGTAATGCCCAATTAAATATCATAGTAATCATCATGTCATGTATATGCATTGTCATGCGCTCACTATTTGTCAATTGCCCAGCTGTAATTTGTTCACCCAACATGTTAGTTATCTTTTATGGAGAGACACCACTAGTGAACTGTGGACCCCGGTCCATTCTTTTACACTGATTAAAACAACCCTAAACTACAAACATTGTTCTTTTTCATTCTCTGCAATTTACTACTGTTTTCCACACCATACGTTTAATCCTTTGTTTTCAGCAAGCCGGTGAGATTGACAACCTCACTGTTTCGTTGGGGCAAAGTAGTTTGATTGTCTTGTGTGCAGATTCCACGTTGGTGATCGTGTTGCGCCGTGCGAGCCGCCAACAACCTTCAAAAACGCTGTTGTTCTTGCTGGTTCGATAAACCTTGGTTTCATACTGAGGGAAAACTTGCTGCTGGACTACATCATACCTTCCTCTTGGGGTCTCCCAACGAACGTGTACGCCTAGCAATCAAGACTTTTTCTGGCGCCGTTGCCGGGAACAAGAGCATTTCTGCAAGGGGAGTGTAGCGCCCCGACCCGACTGTTATACAGTGATACTGTGTCCCCGGTTATCCGTTGCCACCAGACACACTATCAAAGCATAATAGAGAGATCAAGACTTGTGGAACAACTGGCACATCACAGACTCTACGACACAAAACATATAGTTCAACTCTTATAATAGAGAAAGATAGCAAAAGACAACCAGAGGTCACAGACCCAACATTACAACAAGCGGAAGCAAAATAGGTTGTTCTAAACAACAAGAACCAAATTATGGCCTAAGAGGCCTGCAGATAAACACTCCTGCGCCAGCCGTTCCGGGATGTCCCAAGCTGCCACCTGGGAACCCCAGACTACTCGTCGACGTCCACAAAGAACCCACCTTCGAGGGCGGTGAAGTCCTCCTCTGAAACAAAACAAACGACGTTGAGTTCGACGAACTCGCAAGATTAAATATAGAGCTTTAGCTCGATGAGGCTTTCAAAGTTTTATGGCTCTTTTGCATAAAGCTGATTTTATTTATTAAAAGCACAACTCCATGGCCTCGACTAAACAGAGTACTTTAAAAGAGGGTAAGAAGTGACTCTTTTCCTTTACTCAACTTTCTCACCAACACCATCACCATCATCATCATAGTACCTGTTCATCAAAGGCACCTCCCCGAATCACCCTCGAGGAAGTCAACCTTACAAACTTGCATGGTACCTTTAGTACCCAATTTTAATCATTCCGTTCATGTTATTCTATGGTCTTATCGTCTATTCCCAAGTCGTCCGTAACCTTGGACACGGCTTTTCGAAAAGATTCAACCCTGCAGGGGTGCACTGTGTTTACCTTCGGTACCGCCCGGCTCATTGCCTACGCTTAGCTCTCTTCCGGGGAAAGCCGGCTGAGTGGAAACGGTTCAACCTTTACCTTGCTTGAGACTAACCCAGGATCATCAGTGGCGGTAGGACTGCCAGGATCACCACATCCCGCCCCACGGCCACTCATTTTCCTAACACCACCATCCTCATCTCAGTCTTGGCCACCATCTCGACGCACACGCAAATGGAAAGCCAAACTAGAGGACCCTGGCTAGCCCCGGCACAAGTTAGTTGGTCAACGGGGGCTCCATATACCCCCACCGAAAGGAAGCGCGCTCAGTCTTGGTTCAAGAGGTAAAGAACTCGCACTTAGGCGGCGGGAACGAGACAACCCACCACATTCCATGTGGCCTCTCATCCCCACCTTTAAGCATTTTATTATCCATCACCACAATTCTCCACCATCATTCTCATCGCACCACCTGTTTCCAACATGTAGTGTCCACCGCACCGCTATGCAATTACTAAGCATGGCTAAGCATTAACATAACATAGTAGATATCTCGGGCCAACAATACAAACCTATGGATATAGGAGGGAAACAGGTAAATGGCATAAGGAACTTAATGCAACTATAGGATACTCTATTCCAACAAAAGTGACATTTGGAACCGCATGCAATATTATAGTGGAGAAAATAATTGCGGAAAACATAGGATAAGATATGCTCAGAGGGGGGGGGGGGGGGGGGGGTTACGCTTGCCTTGATCAACGTGCGGGTAAAACGATTCCTCGGGTTATTGTGGAGTGACCCCGGCGACTTGATCTACCGATGATACGTCCATTTTGCATCACTATTTTATATCATAATTTACTGTTATTCATTGATATATTTCATATTAAGATGTGTTACTTATGTTATTTTGTCTTATTTTGCATGTTTGATGATTATCTGCCGGAGTCAGATTTCAGCTGGAAAAAGCACCATCAGGACACTTTATTTCTGGAGCTCCAATAATATTTCCAAGAAGACAGATGTTACTATTTTATCAGAAGATGGAGCTAGCCAAAAGGGGAGGCTGAGATGGGCCAGGAGGGGCCCACACCACACCTGGGCGCGGGCCCCACCTTGGCCGCGCCCTGGTATGGTGTGGTGTCCCTGGCCCACTCCAGGCGCTCCCCCTTCGCGTACTTCATCCCCCAGAAACCCTAAGACACGGGGGTTGGACAAGAAAATATTCTGCCGCCTCCACGAGGCGGAAACAACAGAGAGAGAAAAAGCTCTCCGGCAGGGAGAAATCTGCCGGGGAAATTCCCTCCCGGAGGGGGGAGATCGTCGCTATCCTCATCGTCATCGTGCTGGACTTCATCGGGATCATCATCATCATCATCTCCATCATCGTCACCACCATCACCGCTGCACCATCTCATTCCGCTGTAACATCTAGGGCTATACTTGTCTAGTTCATAGGGGAGACTCTCCCGGTGTTGATTACTCCTTGTGGTTGATGCTATTGAGTTTTATCGGTGAATTGACGTATATGTTCAGATTGTTATTCATCATTACATCACCTCTGATCATGATCCATATGATGTCTTGCGAGTAGTTTGTTTAGTTCTTGAGGACATGGGAGAAGTCATATTGTTAGTAGTGGAACTATGTTGAGTAATATTTAATGGTTTGATATTTAAGTTGTGGTGTTATTCTTCTAGTGGTGTCGTGTGAACGTCGACTACATGACACTTCACCTTTATGGGCCTAGAGGAATGCATTGTGTATTCGATTGCTAATTGTGGGGTTGCCGGAGTGACAGAAACCTAAACCCCCATTAGTATACCGATGCACAAGGGAGCGTAGGATCTCAGAGTTTAAGGCTGTGGTTAGATTTATCTTAATTACTTTCTTGTAACTGCGGATGCTTGCAAGGGGTATAATCACAAGTATGTATTAGTCCAAGTAAGGGCGGTGCATTAGCATAGGTTCACCCACACAACACTTATCAAAACATTGAAGATTAATCAACCTTGTGAAGCGAAAGCACTTGACTAAATTTGTCGTGGGGTAGATAACACGGCAGATGCTACCATTGGGCCGCTTGATGTTTTGGGCAAGGCGACTCTGGCGTCTGGGAGATTGTTTAGCATTGCAGGGGACAAAGGTTTACCCAGGTTCGGCCTCTCCATTGGAGATAAAGACCTACTTCCTGCTATCTTATTATTGATCTTGATCTCGATAACCCGGCTGCGACAACAGAGCCGGATCTCGATCTAGGTTACAAAGTTGGTGTCTCTCTCGATGGTTCTCTCGCCTAAAGCTTGGGGGTTATGAAAGTCTTGCTAGCTATGACCCAGGAGCCGGTTTATATAGATACCGGGCCTCCTGGTCGCATACATGGTAAACCGGGTTCTACCCGAACTCAGAGTCCTATTGTAACTCCATGTCTTGAACCGCCTCTGGCCCTTCTAGAACATCACTTTCCTTAGCCGGGTTACCGCCAAGCTGCCGGCCTATCAACATAACCCGGCCCATGTGGAGTGTTAGCTGGCCTCGCCGGGCCTCCTGCCTGGCGGGTCATGCTTCCCTCTTCATGGGCCTACCGGGTTATTATCCCCCCATCAGTAGCCCCCAGGTTAACCAGGTAACCAGGTTGCCACGCTTTGCTTCCGTCTTGTGTTGCTTTCTTGATCAATGCTGGTATCCTGGCTTGCCGGGTTAACCACCTGAAATACAAAGATAACAAATACATATTCTCATATCAAGCTTTACCTCCTTCTGCTTAACTTATCCGGCTTTTCTTGGCGGGCTATATTATAACCCGGCTTTCTCATAACTAGTCATATGCCTCCGGGTCTCTCACCCAGCACTTAGTGAAAATCTCAGCTCATCTAGCTTACTCGCCAGTCATAAATGGGGTCACGGAATATTCCTTTTGTCCTGCCTATTTGTCGCTGACTTCCTGGAGAAGACACTTATCTTATCCACTCTCTTTTTACCGCAATACCCCTAGGGTTTTCACCGTGGCTATAAATATCTGGCCACGACCCCCAGAGTAAATTTCCCCATTCTCGCGTTCATCCCCTACCTCACGCTCGCGTCACTGCCACCGCAGCCGCCGGAACTCCGATCTTCAATCGAGCCCCTCAATCTCGATCAATCTCCAAGGTAACCTCGATTCTCACTTTTATCCATTCCGCGCATCCGATTCCAGCCTCTATTCCTTCTAGATTCAACCCGTATTTCTTTCTCCGCATCGCATCTGGAACTAGGGTTCTTAACATCTTTGCTGTTCTTCGCCATTGTTGCAGTTTAGGTACCTTGATCATGGTGAAGGAAAAGAAACTTGCTGGAGGACCCAAGGCCGCAAAGAGACTTGCGAAGAAACCTATTGGCTCCTCTGCTGGTGGATCTGGGGCCGCGGCTGCTGCTCCAGTGAACTGGACAAGGTCCAGTGCGACCAAGACCACCCTTCAGTCCTTCGTGAACCGGGGTGAGTTCCCTCCTCAAAACGAGATCCACTGGCACGCCCCTGGAGAGGAAATCCGCCCAAACCCCAGAGACGGTGAGGTTGTTGCCTTTCTGGATCACGTCCAGCGCGGTTTCCGCCCGCCGGGTTCCCTATTTTTTCGCCGGGTCTTGAAATACTATGGCCTTAGGCCACAGGACATAGGCCCCAACTCTGTTCTCAACATCAGCAACTTTGTGGTTTTCTGCGAAGATTATCTACAAATAGCTCCCAGCCTAGAACTCTTTCTAGAATTTTTCTACTGCAACCCCTCTCGCAAAGACAACCTAGGCCCTTATGGAGGAGTGGCAATCCAGCGCCGGAGGGAATGTGACTTCCCGGCTCTCGCTCTTGCTAGCCATCCAAAGGGATGGCAAAACACTTACTTCTATTTCAAGGACACCTCGCCTGAGTCAGACGACGCTCGTTACCTGGCTTTTCAAAACTCTGGCCTGACGTATGAAGCGAAGATGAATAGCTATGCTGATGACGCAGACCGGGTCAAGCTCGAGCCCACACTTCGCCGAGCCAAAGCTTTGCTCGCGCACGGGCTCAGGGGAACTGACCTGGTCAAGTGCTGGATCGGCTGGTTTATCCAGCCCCTCAGTATCAGGACCCGGCTTTTCTGCACATATACTGAAGAAACCACAGACAACATGCGCTACTCAGAGATCACTCTGCTAGATGACCAAATCGTAAAGAATGCCAAGAGGCTCCTTGGCGAGAAGAAAACTGATATCGCACTGAATGGGCTCGCCCCATACAGCATCAAGAACCAACCTCCTACGGTACAAACTTGTCCTTACTTGTTTTTGTAAACTATAACCCTACGTCCTCTGCTGAAGAGGACACGGAAAGCGATGACCAAGATGACGAAGAAGATCAAGGTGAGCCAGACTCCGTAGGCCGGCTCTTCCTCGAGCTGATTAACAACGAAGTCCCCCAAAAGGACACTTCTGCTGATAACCCGGCTCATTTTATTCCAGGCCCCTGACCCGGCTCCAGATGTATTGCCGGGTCCACAAGCTACTGCGCCCACTCCTCAAAAGAGGACCCGAGCTGCAATTGCAAAGGTGCCATTTTCTCGTTTCTCCACTTGCATGATGAACTCATCTCAAACTCGAGTACAAACACAGGAAAAGGAACTTGAGAAGGAAGCTGAGGCCAACAAGAAACCGCGGACCCGGTCTTCATCAGCCCACGTACAACTGAGCTCAGGTATCCCTCACAGTTCTTTGTCAAGCTGGGCCAAATCAATCCAGAAGACGCTCAGCAAAAAGTACCCTTTGGCTGGCAAAATCCGGGTCCCTAAACGTTCTCGTTTGTCAGATTCCTCCTCGGACGCGGTTAGCACGCCCGAGGATTTCCGCATTAATGCCGGGTTAGAACTATTCTCCTTTCTCTTCATTTTTCAACACTTTGATCTTTTCTGTAACTAACCACACTTCTTTTTACTTCAGTGCCAAAGCTATTGTGGAGGAAGACCCGGAATCTTCTCCAACCGCATCTCCTCCACCTACCAGAACTGATCCTTCTCCAATGGAGGTACAAGTTGAGGAGGTGGGTCAGAAAGAAGAATCTGGCGCAGAAAATGTGGTAGCCTCACCACCAAGTCCCCACCAAATGCTCCAGAACCAAGTCCAGATGCGCCATCACCGGGCATGGGTCTGGGACCAAAGAAGTTGACCCGGAAGTCCAGATAACCGGGTCTAAGCAAGGCCCGGTTCCTGGCGTGTCCACTGCTATTGCCAAGGTCACTGCACCTGAAATCAAGGTGGATCCCTCTGCCAAAGGCAAGGACCCGGCTCCTTCTTTGGACCTGGCGGCTCTACACTCCATGTCAACACCAGCTCTATGCGAGGAATATTTCTCTCGCCTTACTTATCACAAGAACTTGGAGACTGAGCTTGTCTCTCTTCTTCAGAAACGATACCAGGTATGCTTTTGACTATGCTTGCCTTTTTATTTGTTGCATAACTATACTCCACCTAGCCCTCCAAGCCCCAAGGTTATCACTTGTTGATAAACTTGGTGCTTGAAACGCTAATCACTTAGACAAAAAATTGTCAACCCTGTAGCCCCAAGGCCCGGGTTATATGTTAACAACAAACTGGGACTTGGCACTTTACTGCTTAGAATTAGTTCACAGTAACAAAAACTTTGAACACTATAGCCCCCAAGTGCCGGGTTAGCTGCTCACAGCAACCTGGGACTTTTGCACCTTGTACTGTACAAATATCTTAAAGCTTCAAACACTGTAGCCCCCAAGTGCCGGGTTAGCTGTCCACAGCAACCTGGGACTAATTATTTAGACAAACTGAAATTTTCGCATGTGCAGCCCCAAGTTCGAGGCTAATAATTCCTTAGTAACTTGAGGCTGAACTGTATACGTCTTTCTGTGTAATAGGAACATGTTAGCCAAGCCAATGAAGAAGTGGCCCGGCTCCAAGGAGCCTTAAAAGCTGAGACTCAGACCCGGGCCGAAGGAGCAAACCAACTTCAGGCCCTTGAAGAAAAAATAACTGCATTGACGCAAGAAAATTCTGACTTGAAGCGGGACATGCAAGAGCATGAAGAGAACTTTCAAGAGCAGTTATCCAACCTTCAACAGAAGTTGGATGCAACTACCAGCGAGCTGACCCGCCTGAAGAAGGTGATTAACGCCATGGTTGCCTCCCTTGTTGGTAAGCACAACACTCTCAAACCCGGTAAATTTTTCCTGTGCCAAACCCGGCATATAAACTATGCCTTACACTGGTTTCCACTTTGCAGGTGCACGTGATGGCAACATCCGCAAAACCGCCACTGACAAAATCAAATGCATGTATACACTGGTGCGCCAACTATACTTTGGAAGCTGCGAAGTAATCAAGACCGTAAGGAATTGGGAAAACCCGCCCAGCACTTACACGGAAGTGTTGGGTCATCTGTCCACGATGCCAAACTGGATCCAATTGCTGAAGAGGTCCGCGTGCAGAGCCGGGGCAATGCGCAGCTTGGCTTTGGCCAAGGCCTATTATCCCAATCTGGAACCGGGTCCCCTTGCTTCAGGATTTCCCCAGTTCAATGCGGATGGCACTCCCTTCGACAGGAAGTCTTACAGCCGGGCTGTGAAGCAGACCCGGCACGTTGCTACCCAAATTGCCAATGGTTTGAAACTGAACGCCATTCAATACGGCTACAGCGAGGCCAATGAAGAAATTATCGATGAAGAACCTCAGCGCATTGACCTCCTGCAAAGTTACAAGGAGTCAATTGCTGCAGACTCCACTGTTCCTAGTTCCTCCGCTGCACCAAGCTCCTCAACTCCCACTGTGCCACCTCCATCGCGCGCACCAGTGGAAGATGAAGATGAAAACTACTTCCAATCCCTTCAGCTTGTGACATGGCGCAACAACGGAGCCCCCGAGACCCAGGAAGCAGACGCAGAGACGGCCAAGGATGACTCGGCAAGCGCCAAGGACGGCACCCCAACTACAACTCCTTCCACTAACCCGGCTCCCGAAGCCGGCTCTTAAACTTATGCAGATGCTGCGTCACTGCTGGAAAACTTATGTCATTTGGCCCTTGGGGCACGTTATTGTAATAACTTAGCTATTTTGATACCATGCCTGTGATGTGTGCTTTTGCACTTGCTTAAACTTTGGTGAAACTATGTGGAATCTTTGGTACTGAATACTTGTCTTTCTGTGGTTTAGATGACCCTTTTGATTTCTTTAACTGTGAGCCGGCTTTCGCATGGATACCCTGGCGCAACTTCTCTGAAAAAACAGGGTCAAACCAAGTCCCAATGGGCGTCATGGTTGATTGAATTTCCAGGTGTGCAATCAGGCCATATAGGTGCGAGTCACATCAGCTTCACAGCAAGAGAACCAAGAATACTAGTGGCATAAAAGCCGGGTCTTGGGATTGCAGCTACAGACTTTTAAAGTAAGAGCCCCCAAGACCTGGATCAATGTTTATATAGTAAAGGGCTTATGCCTCAGTACCCCATTGATCCAAAATACTGGTGGGACGCACTCTCTGGGCATCCTCAAAAAAAAAAACTTAAACAATTGCTACTGAAACTATCATGCGTAGTACTGAAGTTAAAATAAGATAACTACAAAGCTGTCAGCCGGGTTACGAACTTTGAAACCCGGATAAGTTTATGTGCCGGGTCCTGGGGAAATAACTTAACTGTTTCAACGACAAGCCCCCAGGACCAAGCCTAACAAAGAACTGCCACAATGCATATGGAACACAGGAAAAATAACCGGCTTATAAAACTGAAACGTAAACTGAGACAAGACAAATTTCTCTTTCAACCTTCACTTTATTGATAGAAAAGGTTAGGTCAGCAAGCCGCCTCATTAAAAACCTTCCAGTCCCCTTAGGTACCCTGGTAAGGAAAAGAGCGCGTCTGAAACCTGCTGCCTGTTACATCGTGTGTTACATCTTACATCTTTCTCATGCTAAGTATAATATGGGCGCAGCTGCGCAATGTTCCACGGCCTCTCACGCTCTTCCATAGAAAAGGTGGAGTGTGTTGAGTCATTGACTGTCTCTGATTTCTCTCTAGCATCCACCAAATAGTATGAACCATTGTTCAATTTCTTGCTTATGATGAAGGGCCCTTCCCAAGGAGGAGATAACTTGTGCATCCCTTCCTTGGACTGCACCCATCGCAACACTAGATCACCTTCCTGGAAAGTGCGAGTTTTAACCCGGCGGCTGTGATACCGCCTCAAATCTTGCTGATAAATTGCTGATCTTTCCAATGCTTGCTCTCTATTCTCCTCCAGCAGGTCAACAGAATCCTGCCGGGTCTTCTCATTTTCTGTCTCCACGTAAGCCGCCACGCGAGGCGAGTCATGAATAATATCACTTGGCAAAACTGCCTCTGCCCCATACACCATGAAGAAAGGGGTCATCTTTGTGGATCTGTTTGGTGTTGTATTGATTCCCCAAACAACTGATGGCAATTCCTCACCCACGCTCCGGCGGCTCTGAGACACGGGACCCGGAGACGTGGTTTCAACCTCTGAGTAACTCCTGATTAGCTCGTTCAACTTGCCCATTGGCCTGAGGATGAGCCACAGAAGCAACATCCAAACGTATACCATTGTTTCCACAAAACTTTGCCATCTCCCAAGGACATATTAGTACCATTGTCTGTGATAATACTATGGGGATACCCAAACCTGTGTATGATCTGCTTCAAAACTTCACTGCTGTAGCCGCCTCACAATTTGTAACAGGCATCACTCAACCCACTTGGTAAACTTGTCAATGGCAACGAGAGGTGGGTTTTCTTGCAAGGAGACATGCTAAAGGACCCACCATATCAAGCCCCCAAACTGCAAAGGGCCAAGTCAAAGGTATTGTTCTCAACTCCTGAGCCGGCACATGAATCTGTCTTGCATACCTTTGACATCCATCACATCTATTCACCAGCGCTCTGCATCTGCCTGGGCTGTAAGCCAAAAGAAACCGTGTCTGAAAGCTTTTGCACCAAGGACCGTTGAAGCATGATGACCACAATCTCCCTCGTGAATCTCCTTCAAAATTTGCCGCCCTCCTTTCCAGACACACATCGCTGATACACCCCTGAAACACTTCTCTTGTACAACTCGCCATCTATGACCACATAGGCCTTGCACCGCCGCACGATTTGCCGTGCTATGACTCTGTTCTGGCAACTCCTCTCAAAAGATATGCAAGATACGGTTCTGTCCACTCTGGAATTTCCGGGTTATAGCCACCAACTGCGAATCCGGGTCTGCCAATTCTTCCTCATCCTGGGTCTTGACTGATGGAGTCCATAGCTCGTCCAAGAAAACATTAGGTGGAACCGGCTCTCTGCGTGAGCCGAGTCTTGACAAAGCATCTGCAGCATCATTTTTCCTGCGGTCAATATGATCCACCTGATAGCCTGAGAAGAACCCGGCTACCCTATCCACCTCTCGCCTGTAAGCCGCCATAGTTGCATCTTTTCTGTCCCAAGTTCCTGAAACTTGCTGCGCCACAAGATCTGAATCCCCATAGCACTTGATACGCTTGATGTTCATCTCCTTTGCCATACGCAAACCATGTAAAAGCCTCATACTCTGCCACATTATTGGAACAATCAAAGTGAATTTGCAAAACATAACTCAGCTTATCACCTTTGGGAGAAGTTAACACCACTCCAGCTCCTGAACCTTGCTCTTGTTTAGACCCGTCAAAATGCATAACCCAAGATTTGAGACTCGGGTGAGAGGTGGTGCGCTCAACTGTGTCCAATCATTAAGAAAATCTGCCAACGCCTGAGACTTGATAGCTGTGCGAGGCACATAATCAATGTGATAATCCCCCATCTCAATTGCCCACTTGGCAATTCTTCCTGTAGCTTCTGAGTTTCTGATGATATCTGCTAAGGGTATAGAACTGACCACTGTAATTGGATGCTCCTGAAAATACGGCTTCAATTTTCTACTGGCCATGAAAACACCAAACACCAGCTTCTGCCAATGTGGGTATCGTTGCTTTGCTTCTGAGACCTCGCTAACATAATAGACCGGCCTTTGCACCGGGTTCTCTTTTCCTTCCTCTTTCTCTCAACCACCACCACGGCACTCACAGCTTGAGGCCCGGCTGCAACGTATAAAAGCATGGGTTCCTTGGGACCCGGCGCTGCAAAACTGGCGCTTCTGACTGCTTCTTCAAGGCCTCAAAGGCCTCATCTGCCTCTTGATTCCACACAAAATTATCTGTTTTCTTCAACAGCTTGTACAAAGGAATAGCTTTCTCTCCAAGCCGGGAAATAAACCGGCTTAGCGCGGCCACACAGCCTGTCAACTTCTGAACATCAGCCAATTCCTCTGGCATTTTCAAACTCTGGATTGCTCGAATTTTTTCCGGGTTTGCCTCAATTCCACGCTCTGACACAATGAAACCAAGTAACTTGCCCGCTGGAACCCCAAACACACACTTCGTAGGATTAAGCTTCATCTTGTACTCTCTCAAGTTTTTGAATGTCTCTGCAAGGTCATTGATAAATGACCCGGCTTTTTCTGACTTGATCACCACATCATCAACATAAGCATGCACATTGCGCCCAATCTGATCATGAAAACAATTCTGGATACACCTCTGATAAGTTGCTCCTGCGTTCTTCAACCCTTAAGTCATGGTCTTGTAACAAAAAGCACCAAAGGGAGTGATAAACGACGTTTTCTCCCAATCTTCCTTATTAAGCTTGATCTGATGATAACCTGAATAAGCATCCAGAAAGCACAAGAGCTCGCTGCCTGCAACTGCGTCACAATTTGATCGATGCGCGGCAACGCAAATGGGTCCTTGGGACAATGCTTGTTCAGACTCGTGAAATCAATACACATCCTCCACTCATTATTTTTTTCAAGACCAAAACCGGGTTAGCTAACCACTCTGGATGAAACACTTCCATGATAAAGCCGGCCTCCAAAAGCCGGGCTATCTCCTCTCCAATTGCTTTCCTTCTTTCCGCATTCATTTTTCTCAGACCCTGTTTTACCGGCCTTGCCTTAGGATCAACATGCAAGCTGTGCTCAGCGAGTTCAGTTGGAATGCCTGGCATGTCACTAGGTGTCCATGCAAAAACATCCCTGTTCTCACGGATGAACTCGATGAGCGCGCTTTCCTATTTATCAGATAAGTTGGTCCCTATGGCGAACTGCTTGGAAGAATCTCCAGGCACAAAATCCACCATCTTAGTGTAACACCCCAAAATTTGGAACCTAATTTTAGTGGTGTTTTCCGACACCTGAAAAACTTTTTCCTCTTATCCTAAATATCTCTTCAAATCTTTGCGGATGATTTGACTTGGGAATTTCTCCCTCAAAAATTTCCCCGTGATCCGCGAACCACTCCAACACCCGTGGTAATTTTGGCGCTCAGGTTTTCTCTCGAAATCCCTAGCGCTAAATACCGAACCGTTTAAACCTTTTCTCCACCTACCAAAGGGAAGCATATTTCCATAGCTGTAGAAATCCCACTAAAAATACCAGAGGACTCCCATATCCATATAAAGACATCCCATGCAAAAATATTGCATACTCCGATGCAATATTTCCAAGTTAGACATTATTCTCCAAAATGCCCTTTCAGATCCAGAAGTTATCTAGACACCTTACACTCATCCAGAAATTATGCCATTTTGGGAAGATGCATGATTTCACCTCCTAAACATTTCACTCCACTGTCCCAACCTCATTTGAGCAATATTTGAGGTACTTCCTTTGTAATGCTCTTTTCTTGCCTTTTTGCAATCTCCAAAGGAACCCCTAAATATATGTTTCCAAAAATTCTATGAAAATTAGGGAGTGATCCCTGGGTAGTTTGTAACCCAATTATGCAAAAATATTAGATACCTTGCTAAGAAAATATTGGACTTTTCCTCTGTCCAAGTTTCTGCCCTAAAATTCAAATGTTTTCAAAACCAAGTCAAATGATTTTTGTAGTGGGAAGAGAACACCTAGATGCAAGCACTGGTAGTGCCCACACCTCTGGGCAAAGTCTTGACCAAAACAAAAATGGTTTGCCTCCCCAAACATCAGTTTTCAAAATGGACCAGTACTGTATTTCAAAAATTGTAGTCGCACCAACTTGCGAATTTGCGCAAACTTTGGTCAGCAAAGTTGCTGGAAATTGAATTTGGCACCGAGTGACGCGGTTAGTTTTCTTCTTAGAGCCCTAGGACGAGAGAATCGTCTCGATGCCAAGATCGGCATGACCTCCTGCGTGGTCACCGCTGACATGCACGGCGCCGCCGCACTGCTTCTCTGGTTCTCCCCCTGTTCCTCCGACCCGCCCCCTCCTGTAGATGGTTGCTCTCGACCTGGTGAGCACTGAGCTCGTTCTTATCCCCCCTTATCCCCTCCTGTGGCCGGGGTGGCGTGAGCCGTGACGTCGCCGCCATTGAATGGCCGCCACCGGCCACACCTAACTCTCCCCCTCCCCTGCCCTTAAAACGACCCCCAGACCTCCCCGCGCGAAGCACTGCTCACTCCCCTCCCTCCTGGCTCATCTCTGGGCGTTTTAGTGGTAGAACGGCGAAGCCCTGCCCATTTGGCCGAGGCCGTCACCGTCGGGCACCGCCCGTGGCGAGCTCGTTCCGAGCTTGTTCTCACCCCTCCCCTCGTATAGCAAGCTCCAGGAAGCCCCCTAGTAGCCCAGCCACCCACCCCTGCGTCGAATCAACGAAGAACTTCGGTTTCCCTTTTTCGAAACCGTGGCCGCCATTACCGAGCTTGGAAGCTTGAGGTGGCGAGAACCCGGGCCGTCCTCTCAGCCTCTGGAGCCCTGGACGTGCGCGGCGCGGCCCCGCGTGACCGCCGCCGCCGTTCCATCTCTGCTGCTGCTCGGCGCCCTCTTGTACCCAGCCGCCCGTGGCCGTCCTCCGAAGCGCCGCCATGGCCGAGCATGGCACGCTCGCAGGCGACGCGCGGGAGCCGACCCGCCGCCCAAACTTTCCCGGACGCGGCCCTCCGCCGCCCTCCCGTCCCCGCCGTCGGCCGGCCGGCCGGCGCGCCGAGCCGCCCGCTCCGGCCACCACGGCTCCCTCCCGTGCGCAAGCCAGCGTGAGGAAGACGAGCTCTGTTTCGATCCGTTCATCGCGTCTGTTTCTTCTCCTTTCCCGTTACGGACCGTTTTTTTTCTGGCCCAGGTGCAGCCCAGCCCAGTGGAGCAGCCAGCCCAGCCCAGTGCACAGCGCAGTGCAGCGCAGTAGCAGGCCGTTTCGGCCCAGCACGGCCCAGCCGCGTGGCAGAACGGCCCGTTCCGTTTTTTTTTTCGCGGGCAGTTTTCTTTTTCTCTGCTGGACCGAATTTCGAACGCCCACAACTTTCAAACCGTAAGTCCGTTTTAGCCGATTCAAATTTCTAAATTTATATCTCGACGAGACCTAGCCAGTGGTACTAGTTTTGATAACTTTGGAGCAATTTAGTTTCACTGCCTTTGTTTAATACGTCGTTGGTCGTTTCGTGAATTAGGCGTTCTCCGGGATTTCCGACCCCGGGCGAGTCCGAGACCTTCCGAACCATTTCAAGACCACCTCCAGAGGCAAGCTAACCCTTGCTGCGTTCAGTCCTGCAATGTCTGTTTGTTTGCTTAAATATCATGCCGGGTGTTTTGTCTGTCTACCGTATATTGTTATATCTGTCTGTTATTACTACATGTCTGTTTGTTGTCCGTATTTTTATATGAGCATTGTATTGCTGCATATGTCATATTGCATTTTAATTTATTGCACTACCTTATATTGCTTATTTGTGCAACACTCACATTTCCGGGGCAATGGCCGGTGCTACCGCCTCAGTCAAGGGAATGGGGGAATTATTACAACTGTGCGTCTCGCGTTTGCGGGGCTTTGTTTGGTTCTTTCCTCTTCGCCGAGGTGAGGAGCGGACGAATGTCGTCTTATGATCCTCGGGTTGGGGGTATTCGCCAAAAGAGTTAGTTGCCTTGTCCCCTCCGTCAAATATGGTTGGCATAGACCAACCGGACTGCGACGCTGGGGAGCTGACTTTTCCGTGGTTCTTTTGCCGAGATTGCTGACACCACGTCAGGGTAACCCTCGAGTGGAATGGATGCTCTCTCACTTTTATGAGTGCTTTTCGGTTCATTCTTTTACGGTGACACCGGCCGGGTTGCCCGCCACCGTCATCCGTTTGAAGTGTTAAGCTATTATTCTGTGAACACTAACCCCCGAGTGACACCGGCCGGGTTGCCCGCCACAGTCACCCGGTATTATTATTATTGTTATGTTGTTATCTATACATGCAAGTATTATGTTGCTAATGCCTTGTTGTTGATTTATGATATTGTTGTCGTGATTATTATGCTGGAACTAATCCTCTGTTTTGTGGCACGTTGTGATGAAACTTGATTAAATGAAACACCCCTCCATACAACGATAAGGTCCGTTCATAGTGCCACTAATCTGAACCCTTGCATGCGATATCACCGTTGTCTCATGGGAGGACCGTGACCTAGTAGGTTGTTAGGCCCCTTTTGCATCATCCATTGGGCGCAGTCGTTCGGTTGCGCTGTCCGAGGGGAGAGGTCGACAGGCACGGGTTCGACTGTGATAGGGAGTCCGGAGCTAGGCATACCTGGTAGCGCCAGGGGATGTGCCGGATTTACTTGCCCGTTGTGCCATGCGCATAGGGTGGTGTGGAGTGTCTTAGCAAGTGGACCGTCACGAGAGTGTATTTTACTTAGTACGGCTTTGGGCGTGAAGAACCTGAGGTGCCGGCTGAGTGGGGTGCATTCTGATAGGTGGTAAAGCAAACTCTCGAGAGCTTCAACCTAGCCAGCTAGCCCCGTTCCTGGGATATGGAACAATAGTTCAGTGTCGGTCACATTGTGTGTCCTCGTCGTGTCCGGAGGTTAAACTTAAGTATTGCTTGAAATAAAGATGAACAACCTGATCTCACTAAATGAATAATAAGTTGATGCAGGGAATGTTACTTGTGAGGTAAATGGGATGGCGGGGTGATCGTTGGAAGCCTACAGTTAGGCCTGAGCCAACATCAACCGTGCATGCCCAGAATGGATAGTTGAGGCCAGAGGGCCTAGCAGTGATCCCATGTGTTGTTGTATATTACTCGGTACCAACTGGTACACTCGTCTACTCGTCACAGGTAAGCTCGTTGTGCGATTGCCGGTGCACGATCCAACTCCACCTGGCTTGGACTCTGCACTGGTGATACCCCATTGTTTGCTTATGCCATGTTTTGCTTGTGATGCCATGCTACTTTTATGTCAAGTACCTAGAGTAGACTCTTGCCATGTGTAGGATTTTATTCCAAATGTATATCTTGCTGCATGATTGTTGGATTGCTTGGAGTAAGTGGCGAATACTTGCTGAGTGCATAATAATGTACTCACGGGCCTCGTGTTTTGGCCAGATTTTGGCGAGGAATCATCTTCCACCTTAGCGAGGATTTGGAGCCAGAGCGTGCTAGGATCAGTAGCCCAGCCAGATACCTGTGGAGTGGAGCCGCTCCAAGCCGTTGCCTTAGTCGTCTTCCGCTGCGAGTTAAACTCTGTCCTGAGCCATGCTTGGCTTGATATTTTGTCATGCCTTGATGGCCTTGTAAACCATTTGTAGCACTTCTTGTGCCTGATTGGGTAATGATTTCCACCATGTTGCACTGTCGCGACGTGCGGCCAGATATCTTGGGCTGGCGCACGGGACGACCGCCTCTCTGGTGATATGTGCCAGGGAGGGGTGTCACAGAGGTGGTATCAGAGCGCCAGGCTGGCTGTAGACTACCCTAGCATGGAAAGCCCAGCCTTACTTTTGCCCGACAGTGAGCCCGATGGATTGAACCCATCTCCGCCTAACTGGCATGGCAAGTGTCGGTCCACAGTAAGGTGCAGTAGGACTTGTCCCATTCCCTGAGAGAGGCTCGCCGGTTTCTTCCAAGAGAAGGAGCCGACACAACCCAGCTTATATGAGACCCCAGTCCTAGCTGCCGGTTATCCCCACCCTCGCCTGCTATCCTTGGCAACCCAGATCTCCTGAAGCCGGATCCCGCAAAGGAATCCCGCGTTCTTATCTCATTCTACACCCAGAGCCAAATAATCCAATGGCGAACCCCAGGGTCATCCTGGAAACCACTACAGAGGATCATGGCCGGTTTCCACTGATGCTGTGGGAGGTCGTCTGTGATCTTCTTGGTAGGCCTGCTCGCCCCCGATATGTGGTATACGAGAACTCACTCTCGCCAGCCGGGAGTGAATTTCAAGCAGACGTACATGTCGGCTCGTGCCCGTTGGGCACAAGTCAGCCTTACGTGATCCAAGGAAGGACCACGCCCACTCTTCCTCACGCCATCCAGGCAGCAGCCTGGGAAGGTCTCGTCCGCCTGCGGTACTCGGAACCAGCAATGGCGGAAAGTCGAGCTTTCCACCTTCTCCCAGCCAGACCCCAGCATGGTGCGGAAACTATCCCCACTCCCATTGGGGAAGAAGCCGACCCTGCCATAATCACCCTGGTCACCTACGGAGCTGCAATGACGAGGTTCAGCCATTCTCTGATGGATGAACTCATGACCACAAGGCGCAACCTTGGTCGTGCTCGCATGCAACTGAGGCGAGCAAGGAACCTACCCAACCTCAACCTTGAGCCAGCTCAGAGTACAGGACTCCCGTTCCCAGGTGTTTTGCCGGGATCCAGTCTTGATGCCTCTGGGACACAAGCACTAGCCCCAGTCCAGCAGTACCTCCAAGCAGGAGGTATAATCCTTGAAGGCGTGCCTGCAATTCCCTACCCCGCGGGAGATGGAGATGTGGACACCACTCTTCGTCTCGGCTAAGCGTCACCGACTGCCAGAGGCCGTCAAGCGGATTAGAGCCCATGTTTAGTTAGCCTGAGTGGCGCATTTATGTTGGTAGGTGAGAATCAGCGAGTTCGTTGTTTTTCTTGTGTTCGCTTGTAATGCAAGTTTGTTGTCTGTTTTCTGGTTGATGTCGAATCAGCCGTAATAAAACTTGGTGTTCTGATCCCCTTGTTAACCACTTGGTTGACGTGTGATGGAATATCATGTCCTTTTCTTCAGTTGAAAAGTTTTAAAGAAATGACAGATCACCTAAAAACAAGAATGGTATATGTGAACCCAGACGCATATACCCGCTTGTAAAATTAATACAAACTTTGAATGGGACTATTTCGAGTAAGAAAAGTATTTTTGCGTGTGTTGCACAAGTTAGCCATTAAGTGGGAGTATTTCATACCGTACTCCACGGTACCACGCTTGCTTATTGCTGACTTGTGTGTAGGTTGGGAAAATCACCTACTTGTTGCTACACATGGTTCGTCACTTGGATGTTTTGTGTGTCGCATACAAGTGGAGAAAATTTGGCTATGCTATTTGAATAATTATTTGATTGTGCTGGTTTATCCGGTATGGTTGAAATGATTATGCCATACCACTGCATACGTATTTTCTTCTAAAAGAAACCCTGTTATTTTTCAAAACCTGTGTATACATGAAAATGGATATACAGCTTTTCTAAAATAAAACCGTAAACTGTTGTGTTCCCAAACTTGAGTCAATTATTTGCCCTAGATAAATCTTTGTTTGTTGGTTGATAGTTTGGTTGTATATCTTGTTTGGTCTTGCCATGTTTATGCCTGTTGAGCAAAACCTTAGATTTAATTTTATAAACCTGCTAGTAGATCCTGTGTTGATTGATTGAGTGAGCCCCTGCCATGCCATCTTTTAAATGCATTGAGTGTGGTGGAAATACCATACTTTTAAAATATCGGATTTTAAATAAAACCTTGTTGAGTGGCGATCCTTCCGTAGGTCAAACCATAGTATTTTGTAGAAAAAGTTTTTAATTGGGGTATAAATGGATCGTTCAAGATTTATCTTGTATAACTCCCCGAATCTCGGGACGAGATTCCTTTTAAGGGGGGAAGGTCTGTAACACCCCAAAATTTGGAACCTAATTTTAGTGGTGTTTTCCGACACCTGAAAAACTTTTTCCTCTTATCCTAAATATCTCTTCAAATCTTTGCGGATGATTTGACTTGGGAATTTCTCCCTCAAAAATTTCCCCGTGATCGTGAACCACTCCAACACCCGTGGTAATTTTGGCGCTCAGGTTTTCTCTCGAAATCCCTAGCGCTAAATACCGAACCGTTTAAACCTTTTCTCCACCTACCAAAGGGAAGCATATTTCCATAGCTGTAGAAATCCCACTAAAAATACCAGAGGACTCCCATATCCATATAAAGACATCCCATGCAAAAATATTGCATACTCCGATGCAATATTTCCAAGTTAGACATTATTCTCCAAAATGCCCTTTCAGATCCAGAAGTTATCTAGACACCTTACACTCATCCAGAAATTATGCCATTTTGGGAAGATGCATGATTTCACCTCCTAAACATTTCACTCCACTGTCCCAACCTCATTTGAGCAATATTTGAGGTACTTCCTTTGTAATACTCTTTTCTTGCCTTTTTGCAATCTCCAAAGGAACCCTAAATATATGTTTCCAAAAATTCTATGAAAATTAGGGAGTGATCCCTGGGTAGTTTGTAACCCAATTATGCAAAAATATTAGATACCTTGCTAAGAAAATATTGGACTTTTCCTCTGTCCAAGTTTCTGCCCTAAAATTCAAATGTTTTCAAAACCAAGTCAAATGATTTTTGTAGTGGGAAGAGAACACCTAGATGCAAGCACTGGTAGTGCCCACACCTCTGGGCAAAGTCTTGACCAAAACAAAAATGGTTTGCCTCCCCAAACATCAGTTTTCAAAATGGACCAGTACTGTATTTCAAAATTGTAGTCGCACCAACTTGCGAATTTGCGCAAACTTTGGTCAGCAAAGTTGCTGGAAATTGAATTTGACACCGAGTGACACGGTTAGTTTTCTTCTTAGAGCCCTAGGACGAGAGAATCGTCTCGATGCCAAGATCGGCATGACCTCCTGCGTGGTCACCGCTGACATGCACGGCGCCGCCGCACTGCTTCTCTGGTTCTCCCCCTGTTCCTCCGACCCGCCCCCTCCTGTAGATGGTTGCTCTCGACCTGGTGAGCACTGAGCTCGTTCTTATCCCCCCTTATCCCCTCCTGTGGCCGGGGTGGCGTGAGCCGTGACGTCGCCGCCATTGAATGGCCGCCACCGGCCACACCTAACTCTCCCCCTCCCCTGCCCTTAAAAGGACCCCCAGACCTCCCCGCGCGAAGCACTGCTCACTCCCCTCCCTCCTGGCTCATCTCTGGGCGTTTTAGTGGTAGAACGGCGAAGCCCTGCCCATTTTGGCCGAGGCCGTCACCGTCGGGCACCGCCCGTGGCGAGCTCGTTCCGAGCTTGTTCTCACCCCTCCCCTCGTATAGCAAGCTCCAGGAAGCCCCCTAGTAGCCCAGCCACCCACCCCTGTCGAATCAACGAAGATCTTCGGTTTCCCTTTTTCGAAACCGTGGCCGCCATTACCGAGCTTGGAAGCTTGAGGTGGCGAGCACCCGGGCCGTCCTCTCAGCCTCTGGAGCCCTGGACGTGCGCGGCGCGGCCCCGCGTGACCGCCGCCGCCGTTCCATCTCTGCTGCTGCCCGGCGCCCTCTTGTACCCAGCCGCCCGTGGCCGTCCTCCGAAGCGCCGCCATGGCCGAGCATGGCACGCTCGCAGGCGATGCGCGGGAGCCGACCCCGCCGCCCCAACTTTCCGGACGCAGCCCTCCGCCGCCCTCCGTCCCCGCCGTCGGCCGGCCGGCCGGCGCGCCGAGCCGCCCGCTCCGGCGACCACGGCTCCCTCCCGTGCGCAAGCCAGCGTGAGGAAGACGAGCTCTGTTTCGATCCGTTCATCGCGTCTGTTTCTTCTCCTTTCCCGTTACGGACCGTTTTTTTTCTGGCCCAGGTGCAGCCCAGCCCAGTGGAGCAGCCAGCCCAGCCCAGTGCACAGCGCAGTGCAGCGCAGTAGCAGGCCGTTTCGGCCCAGCACGGCCCAGCCGCGCGGCAGAACGGCCCGTTCCGTTTTTTTTTTTCGCGGCAGTTTTCTTTTTCTCTGCTGGACCGAATTTCGAACGCCCACAACTTTCAAACCGTAATTCCGTTTTAGCCGATTCAAATTTCTAAATTTATATCTCGACGAGACCTAGCCAGTGGTACTAGTTTTGATAACTTTGGAGCAATTTAGTTTCACTGCCTTTGTTTAATACGTCGTTGGTCGTTTCGTGAATTAGGCGTTCTCCGGGATTTCCGACCCCGGGCGAGTCCGAGACCTTCCGAACCATTTCAAGACCACCTCCAGAGGCAAGCTAACCCTTGCTGCGTTCAGTCCTGCAATGTCTGTTTGTTTGCTTAAATATCATGCCGGGTGTTTTGTCTGTCTACCGTATATTGTTATATCTGTCTGTTATTACTACATGTCTGTTTGTTGTCCGTATTTTTATATGAGCATTGTATTGCTGCATATGTCATATTGCATTTTAATTTATTGCACTACCTTATATTGCTTATTTGTGCAACACTCACATTTCCGGGGCAATGGCCGGTGCTACCGCCTCAGTCAAGGGAATGGAGGAATTTACAACTGTGCGTCTCGCGTTTGCGGGGCTTTGTTTGGTTCTTTCCTCTTCGCCGAGGTGAGGAGCGGACGAATGTCGTCTTATGATCCTCGGGTTGGGGCATTCGCCAAAAGAGTTAGTTGCCTTGTCCCCTCCGTCAAATATGGTTGGCATAGACCAACCGGACTGCGACGCTGGGGAGCTGACTTTTCCGTGGTTCTTTTGCCGAGATTGCTGACACCACGTCAGGGTAACCCTCGAGTGGAATGGATGCTCTCTCACTTTTATGAGTGCTTTTCGGTTCATTCTTTTATGGTGACACCGGCCGGGTTGCCCGCCACCGTCATCCGTTTGAAGTGTTAAGCTATTATTCTGTGAACACTAACCCCCGAGTGACACCGGCCGGGTTGCCCGCCACAGTCACCGGGTATTATTATTATTGTTATGTTGTTATCTATACATGCAAGTATTATGTTGCTAATGCCTTGTTGTTGATTTATGATATTGTTGTCGTGATTATTATGCTGGAACTAATCCTCTGTTTTGTGGCACGTTGTGATGAAACTTGATTAAATGAAACACCCCTCCATACAACGATAAGGTCCGTTCATAGTGCCACTAATCTGAACCCTTGCATGCGATATCACCGTTGTCTCATGGGAGGACCGTGACCTAGTAGGTTGTTAGGCCCCTTTTGCATCATCCATTGGGCGCAGTCGTTCGGTTGCGCTGTCCGAGGGAGAGGTCGACAGGCACGGGTTCGACTGTGATAGGGAGTCCGGAGCTAGGCATACCTGGTAGCGCCAGGGGATGTGCTGGATTTACTTGCCCGTTGTGCCATGCGCATAGGGTGGTGCGGGAGAGTGTCTTAGCAAGTGGACCGTCACGAGAGTGCATTTTACTTAGTACGGCTTTGGGCGTGAAGAACCTGAGGTGCCGGCTGAGTGGGGTGCATTCTGATAGGTGGTAAAGCAAACTCTCGAGAGCTTCAACCTAGCCAGCTAGCCCCGTTCCTGGGATATGGAACAATAGTTCAGTGTCGGTCACACTGTGTGTCCTCGTCGTGTCCGGAGGTTAAACTTAAGTATTGCTTGAAATAAAGATGAACAACCTGATCTCACTAAATGAATAATAAGTTGATGCAGGGAATGTTACTTGTGAGGTAAATGGGATGGCAGGGTGATCGTTGGAAGCCTACAGTTAGGCCTGAGCCAACATCAACCGTGCATGCCCAGAATGGATAGTTGAGGCCAGAGGGCCTAGCAGTGATCCCATGTGTTGTTGTATATTACTCGGTACCAACTGGTACACTCGTCTACTCATCACAGGTAAGCTCGTTGTGCGATTGCCGGTGCACGATCCAACTCCACCTGGCTTGGACTCTGCACTGGTGATACCCCATTGTTTGCTTATGCCATGTTTTGCTTGTGATGCCATGCTACTTTTATGTCAAGTACCTAGAGTAGACTCTTGCCATGTGTAGGATTTTATTCCAAATGTATATCTTGCTGCATGATTGTTGGATTGCTTGGAGTAAGTGGCGAATACTTGCTGAGTGCATAATAATGTACTCACGGGCCTCGTGTTTTGGCCAGATTTTGGCGAGGAATCATCTTCCACCTTAGCGAGGATTTGGAGCCAGAGCGTGCTAGGATCAGTAGCCCAGCCAGATACCTGTGGAGTGGAGCCGCTCCAAGCCGTTGCCTTAGTCGTCTTCCGCTGCCAGTTAAACTCTGTCCTGAGCCATGCTTGGCTTGATATTTTGTCATGCCTTGATGGCCTTGTAAACCATTTGTAGCACTTCTTGTGCCTGATTGGGTAATGATTTCCACCATGTTGCACTGTCGCGACGTGCGGCCAGATATCTTGGGCTGGCGCACGGGACGACCGCCTCTCTGGTGATATGTGCCAGGGAGGGGTGTCACACTTAGTATCCTTTGCTGCTTTGAATTTGGCCCTATCATCCTCTGTTGTGGGCCTCTTGAGCGCCGTGTTGTCCCGCGGGTCAAGATTTAACCTGTAAGCTTTCAACTCCTCTTTAGCACAAGTTTGTTCTGCCAGGGCTGCATCCCCCTCATCACACTCCGCTGCAATCTCTCTATTACCATGTACTGTAATAATCCCATTGGGACCCGGTATTTTCAACTGGAGATAAACATAACACGGCCTTGCCATGAACTTGGCATAGGCCGGCCTTCCCAACAATGCATGATATGGACTTGGAAATTTTACCACATCAAACGTGAGCCACTCTGACCTGAAGTTATGGATAGACTCGCCAAAAGCAACCTCCAATGAAATTTTACCCTCTGGTGTGGCTGATTTCCCCGGAACTATACCGTGAAAAATCGTTGATGTTTTCTGCAGCTGTGACTCCTTCAAACCCATGCGCACAAACGTGTCCCAATACAAGATGTTGATACTACTGCCACCGTCCATCAAGACCTTTTTCAAGTCAAATCCGTGAACTTGGGGAGCCACAACTAAAGCAAGCAGACCCGGATGCTCCACCGCCTCTGGGTGATCTGCTCTACTCCAAGTGATCGTGTGCTCTGACCACCTCAAATACCTTGGAACTCCAGCAGCCACTGTATTAACCGCCCTTTTGACTATCTTCCTTTCTCTTTTTGTTGTGCCACTGGTGTAAATGTGATACTGACCAAGCTGCCTTGGCTGCTGTGAAAATCCTCCTTGGTTACTCATGTTCTGGTTCTGGTTCTGGTTCTGACCCGGGTTACCTGTGGGTACCGCGTTTGCTCCTGTCAAGGGCCTCGCAGCCGGGTTAGGACTCGGGGCAGGTCCTCCACTTCTACCTGCTCCCTGCAAAGCTCGCTGAACCTCGTTATTTTTCCATCTGTTCAAATCCACACACTGTGCCAATCAATGATTAGAGGGTCTGCCCATCTTGCTGTGACGAGGACACGACATCCTGAAAGCTTCTTCAGTACTCATTGGGCGTGACCCTTGATAATTATTTTCACCACTGTAATTCCCACTGTTTCCCTGGTGACCTCTGTTTTCTTGATACCCTCTATTTTCCTGATAGTTCCCATCCATCCTTTGCCGCTGAAACCGGCATTGGTGTTTGCTACTAGCTCTGAATTTCCCTCGTTGTGTCCGCGCTTATGCTGATTCTGGTTATTGTTATTGTTTCCCTGGCCATTGCTATTTCTTCCACCATTGTTTGCCGTGCCTTTCCCCTTCTCCTCCTCAGGCTCATCCTGAGTTTTGTCCGTGGCTGCGTGCCTATTGCAAGCATCCATCAACTCTGCCATGGTAACCGGCTTAACCCGGTGCCCTTCCTTCATGCGACCCAACTTCTGGACAAGTGGTGCGTACTTACAAGTTTTCTCCATTGACGAAATTGCATCCTTGGCTCAATACCAGATGAAGAGTGCAGGATCTCCGTGACCCGGCCCATCCAGTGACGTGCTGACTCGCCCTTCTTCTGCACACAACGATCAAGATCCTCAATGGAAAACAATCTCTTGCAGGTACCTTGAAAATGCTTGATAAAAACTGCCTTCAGCTCGTCCCAGGAATTGATAGATTTCTCTGGCAAATTCTTGAACCACAACTTTGCTGCTCCATCACTCATCATCAAATACATGTACTTGGCACAAACATTTTCTGTAGCATTGCGTATGCACATTGCCATCTCATAACTGCTTAACCAGCTTGCCGGGTCCATGCTTGGCTCATAGTTGGATATCTTGCTTGGCTCCTTGAACTTCTCAGGGAAAGGCTCTGCTCTAATGGTATCTGAAAGACACTTTGGCCCGGCTAATGTGGAAGAACTTGCTAAAATATTGATGTTTCCTGGCGAACTCGCAGATGCTGCTGGCGCAGGACCCGGCCCTCCTTGCGGTACTCCAGCTGCAGGTACCACCGGGTTTGCGTTGCCTGCACTTCTTCCCGCTCGTGATCTATTAACTATCTGCTGTGCTATAGAAATCGCTGGGGCGGGTTGGTGCTGCTGATTGTTCTGATTCTGATTCTGCTAGGGCGGGTTTTGCTGCTGTGCCACGGCGGGTCCGGCCAATGGCAGGTTTCCCCGTTGCGGCTCTTGCTACGGTAAGTTGTGGAATGCAACCCACTTTTTTTCGCTTGAATACTGAGTTTGCTGTACGCATGCTGTGCATAACATGTCGATGGCACGCCGGGCTTCAATCTCTGCTGGCGAGTCTCCTAATGGAATACGATCAAGTGCCAAAGTTGCTGCATACACGTTATCCGCCGGATTTGAATAGTGACCCGCCGGCGTGTGAAATCTTGGTGTCCTGGGCGGCAGACCCGGATTTCCCCTGGCACCCCAGCGGGCAAACCCGGCGCTGCGGCTGCTACGATACCGGCTCTCCCTGTTCCTCTGTTTTGCTCTGTACTTGCTCTTGCCACTGGTGCCACCTGAGCTGCGCCAATGGGTTGATCTTCCGGGGTTCTGAACAACGCTGCCACAGGAACTGGATTTGCTACATTCTCTGCACGGGCAACCGGCTCTGATGCCTCCTCTGGTGAACCCGGGTTGCCTCATTGAGACGATTTTCTTCCTCCTCTACTTGCCTTTTTCTTGCTTCTATTTCCTGCCTCTCTGCCTCGGCGTCCCTTCGCATCTGTTCCAAAGCTCGGCGTGCTGTATCTAGCTCCATTGCTCTAACCGCTGCGTTTTCTGGGGTAACTAACCTTGTGAGTGCTTTTGGATCTAAAACCAGGCCATTGTTAAACAAGGCCGGGGCAGCAGCCGTGTTACTTCTTTCCTCTCCTTGAGCCCGGTTATTCAGGAACCCAAAACTGTTTCTAAACCTCGCCGTGTCTTCACTCTCCTCTGAAACCGAAGCCGGCTCTCCATCCGCAAGCTCCAATATCGGAGGCAACTGCTGTTGTTGCTGACCCGGGGTAAAGGCCGGTGGAACAACAGTTGATGGTGATGGTTGCATGCTAGACGAAGGTGCGGTATACACCGCTACCCTGCGAACCGGGCTTGGACTGGACTCTTGTTCCTCATCATCTTCCTCTTCTGCATCATACCCGAACCGGCCTTCAAACAGGGGCAAGATTGATTCTGACTCGGCACAATCCAGCATGTCACCCGGGATTTCGGCCGGGTCATCCAGCCGTTCCTCCAGCGTGTTCAGGATCTCCTCAACTTCAGCCGTGCCAACTGATTCCTCTCCATCAGATTGAACAATTGTGGCGGCTCCTGACACAGATTCATAGTCTCCATCACTAGCAGATCTAGTTGTAATCATGCCCACAAAAACATTAAATTTGCCAATTGGAATAACATCACCTGATTCAAGTAGATCAGATTCCGGCCCCCAGCCAAAATCATCGACGATGGATTCTCCTTGAGCATTGACTGTGATCTGGCCAAAAACAAAGTTTTCGACCCCGCGCTTTGCTTCTCCCAAGATGGTGACACCCTTGGATGCGTTTCCCACAGACGGCGCCAACTGTCGTGGGGTAGATAACACGGCAGATGCTACCATTGGGCAGCTTGATGTTTTGGGCAAGGCGACTCTGGCGTCTGGGAGATTGTTTAGCATTGCAGGGGACAAAGGTTTACCCAGGTTCGGCCTCTCCATTGGAGATAAAGACCTACTTCCTGCTATCTTATTATTGATCTCGATCTCGATAACCCGGCTGCGACAACAGAGCCGGATCTCGATCTAGGTTACAAAGTTGGTGTCTCTCTCGATGGTTCTCTCGCCTAAAGCTTGGGGGTTATGAAAGTCTTGCTAGCTATGACCCAGGAGCCGGTTTATATAGATACCGGCCTCCTGGTCGCATACATGGTAAACCGGGTTCTACCCGAACTCAGAGTCCTATTGTAACTCCACGTCTTGAACCGCCTCTGGCCCTTCTAGAACATCACTTTCCTTAGCCGGGTTACCGCCAAGCTGCCGGCCTATCAACATAACCCGGCCCATGTGGAGTGTTAGCTGGCCTCGCCGGGCCTCCTGCCTGGCGGGTCCTGCTTCCCTCTTCATGGGCCTACCGGGTTATTATCCCCCCATCAAAATTCCCGTGTGTCCTCAAGAACATTTGTCATCATAAGTAAACCAACCGGCTTGTCCTTTGCTCTAAAAAGGATTGGGCCACTTGCTGCAATTATTATTACTGTCTTTTACTTACTCGCATTTTATTTACCTGCTATATCAAAAACCCCTAAAAACTTGTCTGCTAGCATTTACAGTGAAACCTTTACCGAAACTCCTTGTCAGCACCTTCTGCTCCTCGTTGGGTTCGACACTCTTATTTATCGAAAGTACTACGATACACCCCCTATACTTGTGGGTCATCAAGACTATTTTCTGGCGCCGTTGCCGGGGAGTGAAGCGCTATTGGTGAGTGGAATTGGTAAGGGAAACTTTTACTGTAGGTGCTATTTTTATTTCTGCTTGCTACTTTATTTTATCATGGAGAGATCTCCATTTGAATCCCTGTTTGGAAATACTACTACCACTGCTACGGTAGTAGAAGAGGAACCACCTGATCAAGTAATTCCATTTAAAATACCTATGAAAATTGTTGAACGAGTTACGAATAACCGCTATGCAGGAGATGGAACTGTCCCTCCTGGGGATCATTTGCTATTTATTCATGAATTATGCGAGTTGTTCAAGTGTGCAGGTATTTCAATGGAAGAGGTCAAGAAGAAATTGTTCTCTATATCGTTGACTGGTAAAGCTGCAAAATGGTATAGGATGCTGAAAATGGGCGTTCTATTGGCTGGGAGGAGATTGTGCCTCTCTTTTATTCTAAATTTTATCCTCCTAGTGAAATTCATCAAGATCGGAATCATATATATAATTTTTGGCCTCATGATGGAGAAAGTATTGCCCAAGCGTGGGGGAGATTGAAATCATTAATGCTCAAATGCCCCATTCATGAGCTTCCTGGTAATGTCGTTATTGATAACTTCTATGCAAGGCTTTCTCTTCAAGATAAAACTCTATTGGATACCTCTTGTGCTGGATCATTTACACGTAATAAAGAGAAGTTAAATGGGACCTTCTTGATCGGATTGAGGAAAATACTGAAGGATGGGAGAACGACAAAGGTAGAGAATCAGGTATAAAGTATGATTACGAATGCATTAAAGCTTTTATGAATACTGATAATTTTCGTAATCTCTATGATATGTATGGTCTTGATTCTCAAGTTATTGCAAACTGTTACAAGGCTTTTGCCTCTTATCTTGATGTTCCTAAAGAAAGTTGCAATAAGTATCATTTGCCTTACAAAGATAACTAATTCTGCCAATAAAAACATTGAAGTTCATACAGTTGATCGTATCTTGCCAGAACCTTATATTGAGAAACCACCTTTTCCTGTTAAAATTAGGAACATTCTATCATAGCTAGTGTGGTTAATAAAAGTGCAAAGAAAGCTTTAGAACCTGCTGAACAAATAGCGGTTGAACCCACAATAGCAATAGTAAAGGATTTGGTAACTGAAAATGTAGAAGGAGGACATATTATTTTTTGAAGATGCCTCTAATATTGTTTCACATCCTAGTAGAGCTAGGAAAACAAGTGTTCCTGTGCTTTCAGTCAAAATAGGAGAACATTGCTATTATGGTTTATGTGATATTGGTGCAAGTTCTAGTGCTATTCCTTTTGATCTTTATAAAGAAATTATGCATGAAATTGGTCCTTGCGAACTTGAGGAGATTGATGTGGTTATTCAGCTTGCTAATAGAGAAACTATCTCCAATTGGTATTGTGAGAGATTGAAGTTTTATGTGGTAAGACTAAATACCCTGCTGATTTTCTAGTACTTGGTTCTGTTGCTAGTAAAACTTGTCCCATTATTTTTGGTAGGCCTTTCTTGAATACATGTGGTGCATTATAGATTGTAAGAAAGAGAAAATTTACTAAATTTAATGGAGAATCTTATGAGTTTAATTTTCTAAGTTTGGTAAAAACTTTATGAAACTGAATTACCTAATGAGAATTTCAATTGAACAACTTGCTTCTATTGCTGTTGCTCCTAACAATGCCTTGCAGCAATTCATGGAGGAACACGAAAGTGAAGTATTTATGGAGGAAGGAATGAGATTGACAATGCCTTTCTTCGTCAACCACCAATACTTAAGCATAATTTGCCTGTGGAAGATTTGGGTACCTCAGCGCCTCCTAAGGAAGATCCTGTCTTCGATTTAAAACCTTACCTGATAATCTTAAGTATGTTTATCTTGATGAAAGGAAAGTATATCCTGTATTATTAGTTCTAAACTTTCAGGTAATGAAGAAGCAAGGTTATTAGAAGTACTAAAGAAACATCGAGGAGCTATGGGATACACTTTGGATGATTTAAAGGGGATTTCTCCTACTATATGTCAACATGCCATCAACATTGAACCCGATGCAAAACCTGTTGTTGAGCATCAGCGTCGCTTGATCCCTAAGATGAAAGAAGTGGTAAGAAATGAGGTATTAAAACTTCTTGATGCTGGTATAATTTATCCTATTGCTGATAGTAGATGGGTAAGTCCTGTGCATTGTGTCCCTAAGAAAGGAGGAGTTACTGTTGTACCAAATGAAAATGATGAACTTATTCCTCAAAGAGTAGTAGTTGGGTATAGGATGTGCATTGATTTTAGAAAGGTCAATAAAGTAACTAAGAAAGATCATTATCCTTTGCCTTTTATTGATCAAATGTTAGAAAGGTTGTCTAAGAAAACTCATTTTTGTTTCCTTGATGGTTATTCTGGATTCTCACAAATTGCTGTTAAAGCACAAGATCAAGAGAAAACTACTTTTACTTGTCCTTATGGAACTTATGCTTATAGACGTATGCCTTTTGGTTTGTGTAATGCTCCTGCTACGTTCCAAAGATGCATGTCTGCTATTTTTCATGGTTTTTGTGAAGAAATTGTGGAAGTATTCATGGACGATTTTTCCGTCTACGGAACTTCCTTTGATAATTGCTTGCACAATCTTGATAAAGTTTTGCAGAGATGTGAGGAGACTAATCTTGTTCTTAATTGGGAGAAATGTCATTTCATGGTTAATGAAGGAATTGTCCTAGGGCACAAAATTTCTGAAAGAGGTATTGAAGTGGACAGAGCTAAAGTTGAAGCAATCGAGAAAATGCCCTGTCCAAGGGATGTGAAAGGTATCCGTAGTATTCTTGGTCATGCCGGTTTTATAGGAGGTTTATTAAAGATTTTCTAAAATTTCAAAACCCCTCACTAATCTTCTTCAAAAAGATGTACCTTTTGTTTTTGATGATGATTGCAAGGAAGCTTTTGAAACTCTAAAAAAGGCTTTAATCACAGCTCCTGTTGTTCAACCTCCTGATTGGACTTTACCTTTTGAAATAATGTGTGATGCTAGTGATTTTGCTGTAGGAGCTGTTCTTGGACAGCGGGTAGACAAGAAGTTAAATGTTATTCATTATGCTAGTAAAACACTTGATGCCGCTCAAAAGAATTATGCTACTACTGAAAAGGAATTTTTAGCAGTTGTTTTTGCTTGTGATAAATTTAGACCTTATATTGTTGATTCAAAAGTTACTATTCACACTGATCATGCTGCTATTAGATACCTTATGGAAAAGAAAGATGCTAAGCCTAGGCTCATAAGATGGGTACTTTACTGCAAGAATTTGATTTACATATTGTAGATAGGAAAGGTGCTGAAAATCCTGTTGCTGATAATTTGTCTAGATTAGAAAACATTTCAGATGATCCTATACCTGTTAATGATAGTTTTCCAAATGAACAATTGGCTGCGATAAAGGTAAGCTCACGCGAAAGTCCTTGGTATGCTGATTATGCTAATTTATTGTTGCCAAGTATTTGCCTCCGACCTTTACAGCTCAGCAAAGAAGAAAGTTCTTTTATGATTTGAGGCATTATTTTTGGGATGACCCACATTTGTATAAAGAAGGAGTAGATGGCATTATGCGAAGATGTGTTCCTGAGTATGAACAGAAAGAAATATTGAGCAAATGCCATGGAAGTGCTTATGGAGGACATCACGCTGGAGATAGAACTGCGCAAAAGGTTCTACAATCAGGTTTTTATTGGCCTACCCTTTTTAGAGATGCTAGAAAATTTGTTTTATCATGTGATGAATGTCAAAGAGTAGGTAACATTAGTAGACGTAATGAAATGCCTATGAATTATTCTCTTGTTATTGAACCTTTGACTGTTGGGGATTTGACTTTATGGGTCCTTTTCCTCCTCAAATGGTTATACTCACATACTTGTTGCTGTTGATTATGTTACTAAATGGGTAGAAGCTATACCAACTTCTAGTGCTGATGGTGAGACATCATTAAAAATGCTTAAAGATATTATCTTCCAGGTTTGGTGTGCCTAGATATCTCATGACTGATGGTGGTTCTCATTTTATTCATGGTGCTTTTAGAAAAACTCTAGCTAAGTATGATGTTAATCATAGAATTGCTTCACCATATCATCCCAAACAAGTGGTCAAGTAGAATTATCAAATAGAGAGATTAAGTCTATTTTGCAAAAGACTGTTAATAAATCTAGAAAAAATTGGTCTAAAAAGCTTAACGATGCTTTGTGGGCTTATAGAACTGCTTATAAAAATCCTATGGGAATGTCTCCTTACAAAATGGTTTATGGAAAAGCTTGTCATTTGCCTCTAGAATTAGAACATAAAGCCTATTGGGCGGTGAAAGAACTTAATAGAGATTTAAACTTGCCGGTAAAAAGAGATTGCTTAATTTGAATTCTTTAGATGAATGGAGAAATGCAGCTTATGAAAATGCTAGGCTCTTTAAAGAGAAAGTTAAGCAATGGCATGATAGAAGAATTCTTAAGAGAGAATTTAACGTAGGTGAAAAAGTTTTATTGTATAGGTCTCGTCTCAGATTTTTTGCAGGAAAATTACTTTCAAAATGGGAAGGACCTTATATCATCGAGGAGGTCTATCGCTCAGGTGCGATTAAAATCAATTCACTAGATGGGGACAGACCACAAGTGGTTAATGGTCAAAGACTCAAGCATTACATTTCTGGAGATTCTTATAATGAAGATGTTGATTTATCAAAGTGGTAACTCCAGAGGATTTTATAAAAAGTCAAATTCAGACAACTGCAAAGCTGATTTGGAATAGGTAACAGTTTCGGTAAGAAAAAGTTCGCGATTTACTTTCCAACTTAAATATTTATTGTTTTTACATAATATGGAAAATTATGAGTCGGAAAAGGGTAGGAAACGGTGCCCGAGGGCACCACACCACCCCTGGGCGCGGGCCCCACCCTGGCCGCGCCGTGGTGGTGTGGGCTCCTCGGAGCCCGTCTCCGACCCCGTTTCGTCCTGTACCTTCCTTTTGTCGTAAAACTTTTTGCTATATAATCACCCGGATCTCCCGAGGTCCGTATATCGTGTTTTCGTCGAGTTTTGTTTCGAGCTGTTTTCTGCCAGGAACTATTTTCAGATTTAGAGCGCCATGGTCTTCTCCAACGACAACGAGAACAAGGAGGCGTGGAGGACATCATGGACCAGAGGATCGAGGAGGAGGTCAAGAGCGAAACTGATGATGAAGTAGAGGAAGACTCAACTCCACGTCCTCGCGCTACTATTGCAAGCATCGGGGTGACTGCCAACCCTTTCAATCCTGTGAAGACGAACATGGGTGGTGAGGCATCGCGTCATGCCTTCCCAAGACACTCGCCTCAAACTCCAGTAACCCTTTCCATACCCTCATCCATAAGTATCAATTTGAGAGAGTTCCGGAGATGGAGTTGCCTACTTGTTGGGATATAGATCGATCTAACAATGCAGGAAAAGAAAGCCCTAAGTCCAGTGAGAAGTGGGGAAACAATTCCAAGAGCTGGGATTCACCTTCTGACCAGTTCATGAACCGCATCGAACACAATACGGAGATGATCCATCCTCACATACAAGATAGATGAATTGAAGGATTTGGTCGAGAAGCTCATTAGGAGTCGCCACCAGAGATCAAGCCTAAATCGTCAAGGGGTAATGGCACTCCCTTGGCTTGTTCCAAGCTTGGGGGAGTGCCCAGTATCATCTTTATCCTTTCGTTTTTATAATTTCGTGGTCATATCATGAGTAGAGAAGTTATCTTATAAGATGGTTTGCGATGTGGAGTGTCAATCCTTTTAGTTATCCATGTATCCGTTGGTTTGAGTGTGTCTTTGTTCAGAATATTAATGAGAAGTTCCACCTTTACTTTCGGTACATTTTATTTTAGCCTGCAATCTTCTTTATGTGCTGATCTTGCCATTGGTATTGACGCCACTTTTGGGTACATCAAGTAAATTATATTAGTTGTGGCAAACTTAGTATTGGTCATTAGCAACAATACCATGAAAACTTAAGTAGAAGGAGGGAATTACATGCAAAAATATTATCCCTTTATCTTTCTTTCTTGCTAGCCAATAAGATTAGTATTCTTTGAGTTAAAACATTTGTGCTTACAGGGAAGATAGCATGGTTCTATTACATGTATATTTGTGTGTATCCCCAACTTTTATGCTTGCTACACACCTTGCTAGCCTTAACCACTGTACTGAGAGGGAATGCTTCTCGTGCATCCAAATCCTTGAGCCAAACCCATGCCATTTGTGTCCACCATAACTACCTATATGTGGTATTTCTTTGCCACTCCAAGTAAATTTTTCATGTGCTACCTTTAAATTATTCAAAATGTTATTATTCCCTTTTGTGTCAATGTTTACTAGCTCATGAGGAAGTAGTGTGGTTATCCTTTATTCTACTTGTCAAATGACTTTACACCTGGACTAGTGGCATATACATCCGCTTATCCAATAATTGCAAAAAGAGCTGGCAACGGGTGCCCAGTCCCAATTAATTACAACTTTAACCATTAATTCTCTTCACACTTTTGCCCTGATTATCAGTAAGCATGACAAACAGTGAAATATCTGCGTGTGTAAACCAAAGAGAAAGAGGGATGATCTGCCTTGCTGGTAGAAATAACGTCCTTCATGGGAGCCGCTCTTAAAAGTCTGTTTGACAGGGAGAATACTGTTTTCACCCGCTACCATTCGTTGACAATTAACAAACACCTCTCAAAACTTAATTTTTGCTCTCTATATGATTTCAAAAACTTAAAAGCTCTAGCACATGACTTAATCCCTGCTTCCCTCTGCGAAGGGCCTTTCTTTTACTTTTCATGTTGAGTCAGTACACCTATTTCCTTCTTCCTTGAGCAAGCATTTGAGTTGTTGTGATTCAACCATATATATCATTAATATTGTCATCATGTCTTTTATCCTTCCTTGTCTTGCACAAAGACTTTTGCCTCTAAGAATATAGCTTTGCAAGTTATCAATGACTGTAAAGAAGGTGTGATAATTGAGTGTGGAAGTTCTGCAATATAAGCTCTAATATAAAGACTCCTTTCGAAAGATAAGTATTGATTGCTTATTGTTCTATGACCAAGAATGAAGTGTGCCATTACTAATCTATAATTTCCTTCGTGTATTTTTATTGTGGTTGTTTCACTACTCATGTTCAAGTTAGTTATATGAAGAGTAGTTGCTGTTTAAAATGATGTGTTGTTAGTAATTACTGATGCTTCTTGTCCGTATTCTTTATTATCGACGCTTCACTCCATAAACTTTTTTCTAGTTTACTGAGCTCAGCTTTCGCTTGGGGACAAGCGAGGTCTAAGCTTGGGGGGGTTGATACGTCCATTTTGCATCACTATTTTATAGCATAATTTACTGTTATTCAATGATATATTTCATATTAAGAGGTTACTTATGTTATTTTGTCTTATTTTGCATGTTTGATGATCATTGGATAATTAACTGCCGGAGTCAGATTTCAGCTGGAAAAAGCACGTCAAGGCACTATATTTCTGGAGCACTAAAAATATTTCCAAGAAGACAGATGTTCCTATTTTATCAGAAGATGGACTAAGCCAAAAGGGGAGGCTGAGATGGGCCAGGAGGGGCCCACACCACCCCTGGGCGCGGGCCCACCTTGGCCGCGCCCTGGCCAGGTGTGGTGCCCCTGGCCCACCTCAGGCGCTCCCCCTTCGCGTACTTCATCCCCCAGAAACCCTAAGACACGGAGGGGACAAGAAAATATTCCGCCGCCTCCACGAGGCGGAAACAACAGAGAGAGAAAAAGCTCTCCGGCAGGGAGAAATCTGCCGGGGAAATTCCCTCCCGGAGGGGGGAGATCATCGCCATCCTCATCGTCATCGTGCTGGACTTCATCGGGATCATCATCATCATCATCTCCACCGTCACCACCATCACCGCTGCACCATCTCGTTCCGCTGTAACATCTAGGGCTATACTTTGTTAGTTCATAGGGGAAACTCTCCCGGTGTTAATTACTCCTTGTGGTTGATGCTATTGAGTTTTATCGGTGAATTAAAGTATATGTTCAGATTGTTATCATCATTATATCACCTCTGATCATGATCCATATGATGTCTTGAGTAGTTCGTTTAGTTCTTGAGGACATGGGAGAAGTCATGTTAGTAGTGGAATTATGTTGAGTAATATTTAATGGTTTGATATTTAAGTTGTGGTGTATTCTTCTAGTGGTGTCGTGTGAACGTCGACTACATGACACTTCACCTTTATGGGCCTAGAGGAATGCATTGTGTATTTGGTTGCTAATTGTGGGGTTGCCGGAGTGACAGAAACCTAAACCCCCGTTAGTATACCGGTGCACAAGGGAGCGTAGGATCTCAGAGTTTAAGGCTGTGGTTAGATTTATCTTAATTACTTTCTTGTAACTGCGGATGCTTGCAAGGGTATAATCACAAGTATGTATTAGTCCAAGTAAGGGCGGTGCATTAGCATAGGTTCACCCACACAACACTTATCAAAACAATGAAGATTAATCAACTATGTGAAGCGAAAGCACTTGACTAGAATCCCGTGTGTCCTCAAGAACATTTTGTCATCATAAGTAAACCAACCGGCTTGTCCTTTGCTCTAAAAAGGATTGGGCCACTTGCTGCAATTATTATTACTGTCTTTTACTTACTCGCATTTTATTTACCTGCTATATCAAAAACCCTAAAAACTTGTCTGCTAGTATTTACAGTGAAACCTTTACCGAAACTCCTTGTCAGCACCTTCTGCTCCTCGTTGGGTTCGACACTCTTATTTATCGAAAGTACTACGATACACCCCCTATACTTGTGGGTCATCAACCGACAACACAAACATCGGAAGAAAACAATCAATCACCACACATGAGCTTAACAAATGCAATGCGCAGACATGATGACATGACCAAATTAAAGTACTGAACTTATTAGAATCTCTATAGCAAGATCGACCAATTTTAAATGGGGAGCGAGAAATAAATATTCACCGATAGAGAAATATTGCTCTACAATATTTTTAATGCTTTCCTGTGCTCAAAACTGAGGTAGACATGCATGAAATGATGTCACTAGTTAAATCCATAAATTGGAAGCATTTTGGTATTTTACACTAATTTTAAAATGCACCGATAAAAGTTATTACTTTTATAAATTACTAAATTAAATAAGTGATTTGAATTATTTTACAATCCTCTTTTGTTCATGTCTTGGTTTTAATTTAAATCCGACACAACCCAACTAATTGTAATCAAACTAGAAAGAAGGAATAAATTTAGAAGAGAGGATTATTTTGTACTGTGTTAAATCGGAATATCCGAATTTATTTTAAATCGGATAATCCGATTGAACAGTAGCTTCGAAAAGTTTGGCTAAGGACTCCAAATTTCCAGTACTGACAAAAATCGGAAATTCTGAATTTTTCTTGAATCGGATTATCCGAACAAGTGCACACTCGAAGAAAATGGCTAAGGACCGAACGATTCTCGTACTGGCTAAAATCGGAATATCCGGTTCAAAATTGAACTCGGAATATCCGAGCGCGAGCAGAGCATGGCCGCGCACGGCTGCGTGCTGCACGCCGGCGAACCACGGCGTGAGAGGGGGAAAGAAGGGTCCAGGAGTGGTGCATGCTCACCCGGAGCTCGGGGTGCGCTCAGAAGCGGCGGGGATGGACGGAGGCGTCCGGACTTCTCACGGCGCGGCGGCGGCCGTGGGCGAAGAGGATGAGGACGGCGCCAGCGATTCTTGATGCTCGCGGTCGATTCCTTCGGCTAGGCGAGGGAGGACGTCGAGGCGGACGTCGTGGTGGTCTTCGTTTCGCTTGGGGATGCTTCAAACGACGGCGCCAAGCTCGGCTCTCATGGCGGCCATGGTGAGCCCGTGGGGAAGGAGGAGAGAGGGGAGGGAGCAGGGGTGAGCCGGGGAACGGGGTGAGGTGAGCTTGTGGGCCTCTAGGAGCTCTTCCTTGCAGGGAGAGGAGGGAAGGGGGCCCTGGGCGGGCGACGCGCAGGAGCGCGACACGCACGGCCATGGCGCCAGGGAGAGGAGAGAGATGACGACTTTACACTTAGCCCCCTGGAAGATTTAAAAGTATCACGGATAAGTCCCTTTTCCTTTTCTTTTTAACACAGTAGCACCTTTCACAAATAAAATAGGGCACCTGGCCATTTTATAAAAATATGAAAAAAAATTGGGTAGCCTCCCCATATCCAGTAGAGGCTCCACAAAAATTGGTGCCTCCAAATAAAATGTTTTTGACCACCTTTGTTCATAGCGGTTTAATTAGGCATTTTGCTCAATTTTCCAAATGAAATTACTTTAGTAATTTTGAATCAAGGCAAAAATATTATTTTGAAATCTTGGAACTTCCTGGACAAATATAAGATGTCACAGTAATTTTGTTTTGCAACTTTGGGTACCTTCCTTGTTGTGAAATTTGTTGGAACAAGTTTTGCATTTTGGTTTTCAATATTGCCAAAACAAGTTAGTGTGTGGTTTAGCAAATTTTAAATGGATGCAATGCATGCCATGATGCAAATGAGGACCCAAAAGTGAAAAATTAGCACCCATTTTAGGTTCACTAATTTTGGGCTGTTACAATTCTACCCTCCTTACAGGAATCTCGTCCCGAGATTCTAAGAGTAGGAAAGAGGGAAAGTGGTTACGAGGTACTACACGGTCTTCTCGCTTTAGGAGGCTTCTTTCTTGCAGAGGTTGCTCAAGGGCATCATGAAGATCTTCATCGACTTCACTTCGAGGTCACTATCGACGTACACCATAGGAAAAGAAGGGAACCTCTCCGGAAGGTTGGACCTTTGAGAGGATACAACGACCGAGTACCTCATAATAGAAATCTTAGGATGAGACTTCGAGCATCCCTTGAATTGACAGTAGGAGACACATGCGGGGGACGGAAGATTGACAAGAAGTTTCCAGTTGGTAGACAACTGTTTCTCAAAGATTCGGAATATGAACTTTGCACAAGGCCTTGAATTTCTGAGGAAGAGTGTTGACAGAATATTCGAACAGGTGAGGAGGTAACTTGTACCAAACAGCTTGAGTAGAACTTTCCTCGCGGAGGAGCATTCCGGATCACAGGAGAAGGATCGGGAATAGGACCAAGAGAACTTTAGAAACTCCGGGAACGTTAGTATCGGGAAAACCTCTTGATGTTCTAGACATCGAGGACAAGCTTCTTGAGGATCACCAACCGTCGTTTCTGATAGTGATTCAGATCTGGTTAGGTGTAGAGATACTTCAAACTCAACATGTATGAATAGGAAGTATTGCAGAGGATACCAACGGATTACATTTGCTAGAACCCCAAGAGCTAGACTAGAGTGTCTAACTCCAAAGGAGGAACGAGTTTGCGGGACGCACGTATTAGCAACTTGTCAGAAGACATCTGCACCTACATGAATTACTTGCAATGAGACACAGTTGAGCCCTTCTTGGGAAACATCAAAGAAGACAAAAGGATTTCTTGGAATCCTTCTCCTTCTTGAACATTCCACTAGTGGCTTGGAGGCATAGACGAAATTTCTCAAGGAAGGGAGGTAACAACGTACCATACCGAGAATATTTTGCACATACAGGATTTGAGTTGGGATGATTCCGAGGAGACAAGACAATTTACTCAGATCCACGGCGACATCTTTCAGCAATTGCACGTGAATCAGAGAAAGTCATTTCTAACTTCGAGAACACATGCCTTGTGACGACATAGTTAGTGCTAACAAGTTTACAATGCTACGCCCACTATTCCATATAAATCTCCTCAAACATGGAGGAAAATAAGAGGTAGTTGATGGGCTCAACAACCAACTTATCTAGTTACTCCAAGATGGTCGACTCATATGTCACATGAACGGGCATAAGCGTTGCTGAGATTAACACATTCAGGTAGGTCGGTCGGAGTTTGATTTGACGGTAGCCCAATTCAAATCAAAAAAAAATTGGAGGGTAGCATATCCAAGGAGGAGATACCACCTGATTTCAACATGAACAGACTAGACATCCCCTTGAGAATGAACTATAACAGATAAAGAATAATTCAAGACATCCAACACGAATTTCTTGGAGAAAGGAGTTGTTCAGATAACCAGCTTACTAATAAGCTCAACATCACGGACAGGTGACAACCTGGTGATACTTCTGGAAAGACCTACAGGATACCACGATCCACCTCCAGGATATCACGACATACCGGTGGATCTTGAGTTTGAGGGAGGATCATGCCTCTCGAGGCACAACGAGGTGGTCTTGGAACTTCGGCATGAACCTAGCTCTTTGACCGAGGAAGGGCACAAGAGAGAACGAAGTGTCGGAGCAGGATACGTCTCCAACGTATCCATAATTTTTGATGTTCCATGCTTGTTTTATACCAATTGTTACATGTTTTGCATCTACTTTATGTCACTTTTATACATTTTCCGGGACTAACCTATTAACAAGATGCCGAAGCGCCGGTTCCTGTTTTCTGCTGTTTTTGTATTCCAGAAAAGCTAGTCTGGAAATATTCTCGGAATTGGACGAAACTTCACGGGGGATGCTATTTTACCAGAACACACCTGATGGAGCGAAGAAGCAGCAGAGGAGGGCCACGTGGGCCCCACACGCACCCAGGGCGCAGGTCCCCCCCCTGGCGCGCCCTGGGGTGGTGTGGGCCCCACGGGTGCCTCCAGCCGCTGCCCTTTCGGCTACTTATTCCCCCTGACGCGAAAACCCTAAGTACCTGAGCAAAAATCCACGAAAAGTTCCAGAGACGCCGCCGCCGTCAACCCTAGCTCGGGAGGGTCCAGAACCTCTTCCCGGCACCCTGCCGGAGAGGGGAATCGTCACCGGAGGCTTCTTCATCGCCATGCCTGCCTCCGAGGTGATGCGTGAGTAGTTCACCTTTGGACTACGGGTCCATAGCAGTAGCTAGATGGTTGTCTCTCCTATTTGTGCCATCATGTTTAGATCTTGTGAGCTGCCCTACATGATCAAGGTCATATTATTGTAATGCTGCATGTTGTGTTTGCTGGGATCCGATGAATATTGAATATTATGTCAAGTTGATTATCAATCTATGCCCTATGTTATTTATGATCTTGCATGCTCTCCGTTGCTAGTAGATGCTTTGGCCAAGTAGATGCTTGTGACTCCAAGAGGGAGTATTTATGCTAGATAGTGGGTTCATGCCTCCGTTGAATCTAGGACAGTGACAGAAAGTTCTAAGGTTATGGATGTGCTGTTGCCACTAGGGACAACCCAACGATGCTATGTCCACGGGCATATGTGTTTGTTTACATTACGCGCTTTACTTAATGAGATTATCCGTTGCTTGCAACTTAATACCAACGGGAACTCGGATGACAACCCGGCGGTGGATTATTAGTCATAGACGCTGTTGGATAACGGTCTATGTATCATGTCGTAATGCCCAATTAAATATCATAGTAATCATCATGCCATGTATATGCATTGTCATGCGCTCACTATTTGTCAATTGCCCAGCTGTAATTTGTTTACCCAACATGTTAAATATCTTTATGGAGAGACACCACTAGTGAACTGTGGACCCCGGTCCAATTCTTTTAAACTGATTAAACCACAAACTGCAAACTGTTCCTTTTTCATTCGCTGCAATTTAATACTCATTTTCCACACCATACGTTTAATCCTTTGTTTTCAGCAAGCCGGTGAGATTGACAACCTCACTGTTTCGTTGGGGCAAAGTATTGTGATTGTGTTGTGTGCAGGTCCACGTCAGCGCCGGAATCCCTGGTGTTGCGCCGCATCATATTTCGTTGTTGACAACCTTCTGAATAATCGTTGCTCCTACTGGTTCGATAACCTTGGTTTCATACTGAGGGAAGACTTGCTGCTAAATTACATCATACCTTCCTCTTGGGTTTCCCGACGAGCGTGTGATTCAACACCATACAAGCATCAGAGCATCACTTCATCAAGGAGATCATGATATTTAGCACGAGCGCACACTCTTTATACCAAGATATCGCGCTACTCTAAGATGGAACAGAAACAGAGACTAATAAACCTCTTATTCTGTGGACTACAAAACTTTGACCTAGCCCGAGAAGTGGACAAGGTATTGGAGTTTGTTCCTCCTAACAAGACGAAGTGGAAAGTCTTGACGGATCAGGAGAGTGACTTACATCGGAACATACCAACGCACGATAAAACTTTACTGTCAACTGACAGACAAAGGTTGGAAGCAGATTAGAGTAAGAAACATGCTCAGGAGAAATCCTAAGATGTTGAAGGGACACCGGTTATTACTCAATTGTGATAACCATGACCAAAAAGGAAAGATGCAGCAGAGTCATGAACATAGCTGGGAGACTCGCTAGGAGAATTTCGTCGTAAACTCGATGGTTCCAAGACAGAACCTAAAACAAGGCTGAGGAAGAGCGAAAGTTACATGGCCAGCAAAGGTGTGGGAAATGGTTGGACCTTACCTCACTGACCACATAAAGGACTTGGGTTGAAGGTCAGCTTCATGTGCCGGGAATCATTAATAGCATGACGATCACATGGGTAACAACCCACGCAACTCAACATACCAGATTCACAGCACAATCCGGGACCTTATGTTCAAGACCTTGGGATAGAACCCGAAGAAAGGAACCAATGGTTAGACTCGGTACGGATAACGAGGTTCGCAAACACTTGAGTTGACATCAGATTGTATCGCAGCGGAGCAGCTGGACACATAACACTAGAAGTAGAACCCAACCCACGTGATACTCCTAATTTTGAAGTAACAGATGAGAAGTAAAACCTTTAACTCAAATCGAGGTAAGATTGCTCCGAGATTAGAATGTAACCAGGTAAGGAGTAAAAAGAATCCTAAGATGGTTTTCACAACTCATTTTAGGTAAAAATAATTTCCACAAACACTAGACTCAACGTCGACCAGTAGAAAGGGTTTTCCTACAGGCAGTCCTGCTCTGATACCAACTTGTAGCGCCCCGACCCGACTGTTATACAGTGATACTGTGTCCCCGGTTATCCGTTACCACCAGACACACTATCAAAGCATAATAGAGAGATCAAGACTTGTGGAACAACTGGCACATCACAGACTCTACGACACAAAACATATAGTTCAACTCTTATAATAGAGAAAGATAGCAAAAGACAACCAGAGGTCACAGACCCAACATTACAACAAGCGGAAGAAAAATAGGTTGTTCTAAACAACAAGAACCAAATTATGGCCTAAGAGGCCTGCAGATAAACACTCCTGCGCCAGCCGTTCCGGGATGTCCCAAGCTGCCACCTGGGAACCCCAGACTACTCGTCGACGTCCACAAAGAACCCACCTTCGAGGGCGGTGAAGTCCTTCTCTGAAACAAAACAAACGACGTTGAGTTCGACGAACTCGCAAGATTAAATATAGAGCTTTAGCTTGATGAGGCTTTCAAAGTTTTATGGCTCTTTTGCATAAAGCTGATTTTATTTAGTAAAAGCACAACTCCATGGCCTCGACTAAACAGAGTACTTTAAAAGAGGGTAAGAAGTGACTCTTTTCCTTTACTCAACTTTCTCACCAACAGCATCACCATCATCATCATAGTACCTGTTCATCAAAGGCACCTCCCCGAATCACCCTCGAGGAAGTCAACCTTACAAACTTGCATGGTACCTTTAGTACCCAATTTTAATCATTCCGTTCATGTTATTCTATGGTCTTATCGTCTATTCCCAAGTCGTCCGTAACCGTGGACACGGCTTTTCGAAAAGATTCAACCCTGCAGGGGTGCACTGTGTTTACCTTCGGTACCGCCCGGCTCATTGCCTACGCTTAGCTCTCTTCCGGGGAAAGCCGGCTGAGTGGGAACGGTTCAACCTTTACCTTGCTTGAGACTAACCCAGGATCATCAGTGGCGGTAGGACTGCCAGGATCACCACACCCCGCCCCACGGCCACTCATTTTCCTAACACCACCATCCTCATCTCAGTCTTGGCCACCATCTCGACGCACACGCAAATGGAAAGCCAAACTAGAGGACCCTGGCTAGCCCCGGCACAAGTTAGTTGATCAACGGGGGCTCCATATACCCCCACCGAAAGGAAGCGCGCTCAGTCTTGGTTCAAGAGGTAAAGAACTCGCACTTAGGCGGCGGGAACGAGACAACCCACCACATTCCATGTGGCCTCTCATCCCCACCTTTAAGCATTTTATTATCCATCACCACAATTCTCCACCATCATTCTCATCGCACCACCTGTTTCCAACATGTAGTGTCCACCGCACAGCTATGCAATTACTAAGCATGGCTAAGCATTAACATAACATAGTAGATATCTCGGGCCAACAATACAAACCTATGGATATAGGAAGGAAACAGGTAAATGGCATAAGGAACTTAATGCAACTATAGGATAGTCTATTCCAACAAAAGTGACATTTGGAACCGCATGCAATATTATAGTGGAGAAAATAATTGCGGAAAACATAGGATAAGATATGCTCAGAGGGGGGGGGGGTTACGCTTGCCTTGATCAACGTGCGGGTAAAACGATTCCTCGGGTATTGTGGAGTGACCCCGGCGACTTGATCTACCGACAACACAAACATCGGAAGAAAACAATCAATCACCACACATGAGCTTAACAAATGCAATGCGTAGACATGATGACATGACCAAATTAAAGTACTAAACTTATTAGAATCTCTATAGCAAGATCGACCAATTTTAAATGGGGAGCGAGAAATAAATATTCACCGATAGAGAAATATTGCTCTACAATATTTTTAATGCTTTCCTGTGCTCAAAACTGAGGTAGACATCCATGAAATGATGTCACTAGTTAAATCCATAAATTGGAAGCATTTTGGTATATTACACTAATTTTAAAATGCACCGATAAAAGTTATTACTTTTATAAATTACTAAATTAAATAAGTGATTTGAATTATTTTACAATCCTCTTTTGTTCATGTCTTGGTTTTAATTTAAATCCGACACAACCCAACTAATTGTAATCAAACTAGAAAGAAGGAATAAATTTAGAAGAGAGGATTATTTTGTACTGTGTTAAATCGGAATATCCGAATTTATTTTAAATCGGATAATCCGATTGAACAGTAGCTTCGAAAATTTTGGCTAAGGACTCCAAATTTCCAGTACTGACAAAAATCGGAAATTCCGAATTTTTCTTGAATCGGATTATCCGAACAAGTGCACACTCGAAGAAAATGGCTAAGGACCGAACGATTCTCGTACTGGCTAAAATCGGAATATCCGGTTCAAAATGGAACTCGGAATATCCGAGCGCGAGCAGAGCATGGCCGCGCACGGCTGCGTGCTGCACGCCGGCGAACCACGGCGTGAGAGGGGGAAAGAAGGGTCCAGGAGTGGTGCGTGCTCACCCGAGCTCGGGGTGTGCTCAGAAGCGGCGGGGATGGACGGAGGCGTCCGGACTTCTCACGCGCGGCGGCGGCCGTGGGCGAAGAGGATGAGGTCGGCGCCAGCGATTCTTGACGCTCGCAGTCGATTCCTTCGGCTAGGTGAGGGAGACGTCGAGGCGGACGTCGTGCTGGTCTTTGTTTCGCTTGGGGATGCTTCAAACGACAGCGCCGAGCTCGATCTCATGGCGGCCATGGTGAGCCCGTGGGAAGGAGGAGAGGGGAGGGAGCAGGGGTGAGCTGGGGAACGGGGTGAGGTGAGCTTGTGGGGCCTCTAGGAGCTCTTCCTTGCAGGGAGAGGAGGGAAGGGGGCCCTGGGCGGGCGACGCGCAGGAGCGCGACACGCACGGCCATGGCGCCAGGGAGAGGAGAGAGATGACGACTTTACACTTAGCCCCCTGGAAGATTTAAAAGTATCACGGATAAGTCCCTTTTCCTTTTCTTTTTAACACAGCAGCACCTTTCACAAATAAAAAGGGCACCTGGCCATTTTATAAAAATATGACAAAAATTGGGTAGCCTCCCCATATCCAGTAGAGGCTCCACCAAAATTGGTGCCTCCAAATAAAATGTTTTTGACCACCTTTGTTCATAGCGGTTTAATTAGGCATTTTGCTCAATTTTCCAAATGAAATTACTTTAGTAATTTTGAATCAAGGCAAAATATGATTTTGAACTCTTGGAACTTCCTGGACAAATATAAGATGTCACAGTAATTTTGTTTTGCAACTTTGGGTACCTTCCTTGTTGTGAAATTTGTTGGAACAAGTTTTGCATTTTGGTTTCAATATTGCCAAAACAAGTTAGTGTGTGGTTTAGCAAATTTTAAATGGATGCAATGCATGCCATGATGCAAATGAGGACCCAAAAGTGAAAAATTAGCACCATTTTAGGTTCACTAATTTTGGGCTGTTACAGGGAGTTTCACGCTTCCAATCTCTTTACTTTGTTTTTGTCTTGCTTAGTTTATTTTATTTTATCTTGTTTGCTTTCAATTATCAAAAACACAAAAAAATTAGTTACTTGCATCTAGTTTACTTTCAAGTTATTTTCTGTCTGTTTTTATTTTGCTAAAATGAGTACTCCTGAGAACACTAAGTTGTGTGATTTCACTAGCACGAACAACAATGATTTCATATGCACACCTATTGCTCCACCTGCTGCTTCAGCAGAATTTTATGAAATTAAACCTGCACTTTTAAATCTTGTTATGAAAGAGCAATTTTCTGGTGTTAGTACTGATGATGCTGCTGTTCACCTTAATAACTTTGTTGAACTTTGTGAAATGCAAAAGCTCAAGGAAGTAGATGGTGATATTATTAAACTGAAACTTTTTCCTTTCTCCTTGAGAGGACGTGCTAAAGAATGGTTGCTATCTTTGCCTAGAAATAGTATTGATTCATGGACTAAATGCAAAGATGCTTTTATTGGAAAATATTATCCTCCTGCTAAGATTATTTCTTTGAGAAGTAGCATAATGAATTTTAAGCAATTTGATAATGAACATGTTGCTCAAGCATGGGAGAGAATGAAATCATTGGTTAAAAATTGTCCCACTCATGGACTGACTACTTGGATGATCATCCAAACCTTCTATGCAGGATTAAATTTTTCTTCAAGGAATTTATTGGATTCGGCCGCTGGAGGTACCTTTATGTCCATCACTTTGGGTGCTGCAACAAAGCTTCTAGATGATATGATGATTAATTATTCTGAGTGGCACACCGAGAGAGCTCCAACAGGTAAGAAGGTAAATTCTGTTGAGGAAACCTCTTCCTTGAGTGCCAAAATTGATACTATTATGTCTATGCTTGCAAATGGTCAAACACATGTTGATCCAAATAATGTTCCTTTAGCTTCTTTGGTTGCTCAAGAAGAGCATGTTGATGTGAACTTCATTAAAAATAATAACTTCAACAACAATGCTTATAGGAATAATTTTGGTAATAGCAATTATAGGCCCTATCCTTCTAATAGTGGCAATGGTTATGGAAATTCCTATAGTAACTCCTACAACAATAATAAGAGTGTACCCTCTGATCTTGAAGTTATGCTTAAGGATTTTATTAGTACACAAACTGCTTTCAATAAAACTGTTGAGGAGAAATTTGGGAAAATTGATGTGCTTTCCTCTAAAGTTGATAGTCTTGCTCTTGATGTTGACTTGTTGAAACTAAAGAACATGCCTCATGATGTTAAAGAGAGCAAAACTCTCAATGCTATACAAGTTAAAATTGATAACAATGTGAGGATGTTAGCTGAATTGCATGCTAGATGGGAAAGAGAGGATGAAATTGCTAGAAAGAATAATATTGCTAGAGTTTATACTATTACTACTTCTGAAAATGCTTCAAACTCAAGTGTTAGCAAACCTCCTACCATTAATGGCAAGATAATTGGTGTTGGTAATGTTTCCACTTCTATTGCAAAATGTCCTAAATTGCCTGATAACTCTGAAACTGTCCTTGATAAAGATGCTGAAATTTCTAGCAATAAGGAAGAAATAACTCCATTACTTTTGATGAATGACTTTGATTTTGATGGTTGTATTTCTTTGAAGTAATTAAGTTCTTGCAAAAGCTAGCTAGAAGTCCTAATGCTAGTGATAAACATGGCTTTTACTAAACATATTACTAATGCTCTCATACAAGTTAGGGAAGAAAAATTAAAACATGAAGCTTCTATCCCTAGGAAGTTAGAAGATGGTTGGGAGCCCATCATTAAAATGAAATTGAATGACTTTGATTGCAATGCTTTGTGTGACCTTGGTGCTAGTATTTCTGTTATGCCTAAAAGATTATGATATGCTTGATTTAGCACCTTTGGAAAATTGTTACTTGGATGTTCACCTTGCTGATTCTACTATTAAAAAACCTTTGGGAAGAATTGATGATGTTCTTATCATGGTTAACAACAATTATGTCCCCGTTGATTTTATTGTCTTGGATATTGAATGCAATCCATCATGCCCTATTGTGCTGGGAAGACCTTTTCTTAGAACTGTAGGTGCTATTATTGATATGAAAGAAGGGAATATAAAATATCAATTTCCTCTCAAGAAAGGTATGGAACACTTTCCTAGGAAGAAGATTAAGCCACCTTATGATTCTATTGTTCGAACAAATTACAATGTTGATGCTTCTTCACTTGGTAATACTTGATGCATGCTTTGTGCCTAGCTAAAAGGCGTTAAAGAAAAGCGCTTATGGGAGGCAACCCATTATTTTTTTCTGCAATTTTTCTTTTATTGAGTCAAGGAGTGTTTACTTCTGTAGCAACTCCTTTGTATCTTTATTTTCTCGCATTGTTGTGCCAAGAGTAGCCTCTAATGTTAAGATGATGCTTAATTTTGATTGCTGCGCAGAAACAGATTTTTGCTGTTCACTGTACGAAATTCCTAAAATCACCAGATTGTTAATTAAATCTGAAATTTTTGTGCGTAATCTTTATGAATGTCTGAATCTTTCATTAGTTCAAGTTTTCGATCTGAGCGTCGTAAGTGCCTCGAAAAAATTCGTCTTTGCGGACTGTTCTGTTTTAGACAGATTATGCCTTTTTATTTTGCATTCTCTCTTTTACTAGTGTTGAGTGAAATTCTTTTTTGGGTGGAAGAGCTTCACATAACATCAGTGGCTGTAGCTAATGTTTAAAGTAACAAATCATATTGCGTCTTTATAGAACATGTGAATTTTTGATTATGCACTAACCCTCTAATGAGATCTACTTTGAGTTTGGTGTGACGGAAGTTTTCAAGGGTCAAGAGAGAAGGATGATATAATAGGATCAAGAAGAGTGAAGAGCTTAAGCTTGGGGAGGCTCCCATGGATCTCCCCAGCATATTTCAAGAAGACTCAAGCGTCTAAGCTTGGGGATGCCCAAGGCATCCCCTTCTTCATCGTCAAAATTATCAGGTCATCTCTAGTGAAACTATATTTTAATTCTTTCACATCATATGTGCTTTTCTTGGAGCGTCTGTGTGCTTTTATTTTCAGTATTGCACTTTTATTTTCAATAAAGCTTGACTGGACCCTAGCATTCTTGATTGGGAGAGAGACACGCTCCGCTTTTTCATGAGAATACTCCTATTCTTCACTTATATTTGTTGAGTATTCATATCTAGCGCTGTTCAGCTTTTAGCTCTTGTTTTCATGTATCTCTTGTCAGAGCTATTAGCTTTCTTTTGTAGAAAGTACTCTCTTGCTTCACTTATATTTGTTTGGAGAGTTGATGAAATAAATTGATTGGTGTTTGGTTGGTTCAGAAAATGTTGCATGTGGTAATTGGTATAAGGAAAAACTTGCTTAATCTTGTAGATCACTAATGGATAACTTGATGCTTGTCAATTGTTTTGAGTTAACAAGTAGATCATGATTAAATTGTGCATCATGAGTTAAGCCTATTAGTGAAGAACTACCGTAAAGCTTGTTGAAAATTTGGTTTGCATCGGTGGTATCTCTAAGGTCTAGATATTTTCTAATAACAGGGTTTGGTTAACAAGGAAGACGGTATGAAGTCTTATAACGTTTGCAATATGTTTGTCATATAAAACTTGGTGTACGGGTTGATATTCTTGTTTGCTTACATAACCTTGCTAGCCTAAACTCTGTACTGAGAGGGAATGCTTCTCGTGCATCCAAATCCTTGAGCCAAAATCCATGCCATTTGTGTCCACCATAACTACCTATATGTGGTATTTCCTTGCCACTCCAAGTAAATTTTTCATGTGCTACCTTTAAATTATTCAAAATGTTATTATTCCCTTTTTGTGTCAATGTTTACTAGCTCATGAGGAATTAGTGTGGTTATTCTTTATTCTATTTGTCAGGACTTTTACACCTGGACTAGTGGCATATACATCCGCTTATCCAATAATTGCAAAAAGAGCTGGCAACGGGGTGCCCAGTCCCAATTAATTACAACTTTAACCAATTAATTCTCTTCACACTTTTGCCCTGATTCATCAGTAAGCAATGACAAACAGTGAAATACCTGAATGTGTGTAAACCAAAGAGAAAGAGGGATGATCTGCCTTGCTGGTAGAAATAACGTCCTTCATGGGAGCCGCTCTTAAAAGTCCGTTTGACAGGTAGAATACTGTTCTCACCCGCTACCATTCGTTGACAATTAACAAACACCTCTCAAAAATAGATACTCCTCCATGGTATGTGATTGATGGAAGGCACCCGAGGATTCGGTTAGCCATGGCTTGTGTTAGCAAGGTTGGGAGGAGTATCAAATATTTTATGCAATCTCTATATGCTTTCAAAAACCTAAAAGCTCTAGCACATGATTTAATCCCTGCTTCCCTCTGCGAAGGGCCTTTCTTTTACTTTTATGTTGAGTCAGTTTTCCTATTCTTTCTGTCTTCCACAAGCAAACACTAGTGTCAACTTTGTTACAACATGCGTTATATGCAATGTATTGGACTTGTTATACTACTTTGTGTTGACAATATCCATGAGATAAATATGTTGAAAGTTGAAGCAAATGCTGAAACTAATTCTTCCTTTGTGTTGATTAAATACCTTTTATTAGAAACTATTGCTTTATGAGTTAACACTTATGCAAAACTGTTTGATGCTTGTCTCGAAAGTACTATTCATGAAAACGTTTAGCTTGTGTGATTCATTGTTTACTCATTATCTATTTGGTAGCAAATTATAGACCATTGACTTGGATCACTTCATTCATTTACATGTGCCTTGCAATATTATATGATCAAGATTATGATGGTAGCATGTCACCTCAAAAATTTTTTTTTTATCGTTTACCTACTCGAGGACGAGTAGGAACTAAGCTTGGGGATGCTGATACGTCTCAAACGTATCTATAATTTTTGATGTTCCATGCTTGTTTTATACCAATTGCTACATGTTTTGCATCTACTTTATATCACTTTTATACATTTTTTGGGACTAACCTATTAACAAGATGCCGAAGTGCCAGTTCCTGTTTTCTGCTGTTTTTGTATTCCAGAAAAGCTAGTCTGGAAATATTCTCGGAATTGGACGAAACTTCACGGGGGCCCTATTTTCCAGAACACACCTGAAGGACCAAAGGAGCAACAGAGGAGAGCCAGCAGGGCCCCACACGCCACCAGGGCGCGGCCCCCCCTCTGCGCCCTAGGGTGGTGTGGGCCCCTCGGGGGTCGTCAGCCGCCGCCCTTTCGCCTACTTATTCCCCCGATGCAAAAACCCTAATACCCGAGCCATTATCCACGAAAAGTTCCAGAGACGCCGCCGCCATCAACCCTAGCTCGGGAGGGTCCAGAACCTCTTCCCGGCACCCTGCCGGAGAGGGGAATCGTCACCGGAGGCCTATACATCGCCATGCCTGCCTCCGTAGTGATGCGTGAGTAGTTCATCCTTGCCACTACAAGAAATAGGTCAACTAGTGACTCACAAATTTGGTCACTAAAAGGTCATAATTTTTCATCTATGACCTTTTGATGACCAAAATCTGAAGGTCACATACGGAGCGTCTCAAACGGTCATATGTGACCTTTTTTTCGAATTGGTCATAACCATCTATGACCAAATATGATGGTCATAACTCTTATGACCAATTTTTTTGGTCACACGCAGTCTGGCATAGCCACGTCAGATCCTACGTGGCCAATCCTACGTGGCAAATTTGTGACCAAATGAGAAGGTCATGGATAAGAATCAGCCCAGTCCAGTTCAGTGCTTTACATGGGCCAAGCCCAACAATTCAGCCTATTTATATTATTTTTCCTTGTGATTTTGGTTAGCTACATGGGCCAAGCCCAACATTGTAGCCTTTTATTTTGGGCCGTGGCCTTTTAGGCTCAACAATTCCGATTTTATTTTTATTCAAAAGAACGGCCTAATGGTCAGATGGTCCCAGTTGTCAGGTTCTCGTTAGTGGGTCCTTACTGTCAGGGTCATATTCCATATTTCGATTTTCCAGTAAATAATAACAAAATTCTAATAATTGCAAGAAGCAGTCTGTCAGATCATATTACACAGATACAATGGCAGAATCAGTCTGTTACATCATATAACACACACACAATGGTAATCACAGTATAACAAGCTCTACAGGTGTAACGAACAGAAGTATAATACAAGCTCCATGTGTATGTTCTTCAGCAATCACAAACTGCGCTCCTGCTCCTCCTGCTCCTTTAAATCTTCTTTTGTTTGGAACTCCTGTAAGTTAGAGGAAACCGACATTTTTAGTACGTGAATGTAATGTCTACTACTAACAAGCAGTTGGGTAAAATCACTATCAGTCAAGTTGACATAATCGACTACCCACATTTTTAGTCAAGTTGACACAATCGACCATAAAAGGGCAGAGAGTTGTGGAAGCTATATACCTGCTTGAGCAGTCCCATCAGCATGGAAAGGCCGGGCGACTGGAAAAATTCCAGGCAGGATCCTTGAAGCAGAGGTTGATCATGTCGACGACGTCCTTCCTGGTGCCGGCGGCCATGTCGCCGGCCAGATGGCACGCTTCTCCGCGTTCAGGTTGCCACGTCCAGGTTGCAGGGAGGCCGAGGGCAGTCTTGCACCACTTACACCCTGAAAAACCAGCAAAGAAACAAAAACGTTAAATATGATTAAACAAGATGGTTGTTCATGTTTCTCTACTAGAATTCATGATTCCTGTTCATTATTTCACATTATGCATTGTTGGGACTTAGTAAACAGCATATAATTAGTAATGAGCTCTGTGCATAATGGGAATAGATCCATGTGCAGATGCAAAATGAACCATGTTGAATAGAAAAGTTACTGGATCTTGAGTTCTTGACTAAGTAACTGGTACAGATTCTTGAACATTAACCACCTCATTCAAGCTAAAATGATCTGTTAATTAGCAAAGAATTTAACAAGCTAAGATGATCTGTTGAACAAGAATTAAATAAGGCAAATCAACATTCAAAAAAAAATAACCAGACACTAACGAAAACACTACAAAACTAATCAAATGTTAACCTGATGATGTTCTACTACAACATTCAAGCCAATGTTAGGAATAGACTAAACTAATGAAATGCTTCAATAATGTAGGAATGAGAGTCAGTTCACAAGGTATGATAGTACAGATTATCAGCCATTTGGAGTAGCTAGTAAATCACAGGCAACAATTCATATGGTTCGGATCAAGTCTCAGGCAAATTATAAGCTCACCTTAAACTTGCTACCCTAAAGTGGAGCACCCAAGGGTTTAGCAGAATAGGTCAAGATGAAACCGCAAAAACTGGGTCAAGTAAATCGCCGTCTATAAACACAATTCTGCAACAAAACACAATTCTTGGAATGGAGAACAATGTTGCCGAAGAAAGTTTTCATTTTCTTTGCACGAAAAATTCATTTTTCATTTTCGGAGTGCAAAAAATGGGGTTTTTTGTGAAGGAGCTACCAAATATTTATTGCATAATTGGACCACAAAAGTTCCAAACAATAATATACCACATGTCAGGTACAAAAAACCAAATGGTTGGGTGCAAAAAGGTTTTCATCACCTCTCATGAAAAAACACAAACTTCTGCCGATTCAGCTGGAAGCGGGTCAAATTTGAACAACAGGTGCATGATGTTTTCCTATTTTGTTTTTGAGAAAAATATTTTTAGCTACACAAATAGTCATTTCTTTAGAGATCCAACAAAATCCTTGCATTATTTCACCCCTAACTATGAACGGTTATGTCAGCCGTTTTAACCATTCGATTCGTTCTTCTAAGCTATTCTTAGTTTGAATTATTTAAACATGTATAATCGTTATATAAATAGCTAGATCACATTTTTTGGAATTTTTTACATATTACTTGTAATTTTCTGGGTTATAGGGAATATTATATGAATTTTCAAAAAATTATTCAATTTCTGGAATTTGGCAAAAGTCTCAAAAGTTCTACACTTTTTTTAGACTAAAAAGTTCTACACATAGGCTACCCTAGCCTCACACTGATGGATGGGCCAGTGGCCACATCGGCCAGACACAGCAACGACATGGGCCGTTGGCCCATTCGGCGGACAAAAATGTTAAAGAAAAAAAAAGGAATAGGAGGCCTCGGAAGAATTAGGCCCAATTCCAGGAAAAAGAATTATACGTTAAAACCTTTGAGTATGGAACGTTATCACAAATGTGTTGTGGCCCAGTGGTAAGGTCGAACATGTGCTACGGTAGGACGTGTGTTCGAATCCCACATGGTCCTATTTATTTTGCCCGGTTTGAGCCATGTGTCATTCTCTGGTGGGTCCTGTACGTCAGGTCGCTGGGGGGTCCCATGTGTCAATGTACATGTCAGGGCGTGTGAGGGTAGGTCCTACATGTAAGATAGGGTGGTGTAGGACCCACATGTCAGGCCGGCTGGGCGGGAACCACATGTCATGACATGTGAGGTGGGTCCCACACGTCAGATGGGCTTGCGGGACCCACATGTCAGGCCAGCTAGGCGGGACCCACATGTCAGTCTGAGTGTGGTGGGTCCCGCATGTCATGCGAAGTGGGGGCGGGCCCCACTTGTCATGCCGGGGTGGGATCCGGACCCACATGTCATGTGGGCGTGGTGGGTCCCGCATGTCATGCGAGGTGGGGGTGGGTCCCACTGTCAGGTGGGGCCGGGTGGGTCCCACATGTCATATTTGTGGGTCCCACTTGATAGATTTGTCAACAATCAACACCTCCTATCAACAGGTCCCACATGTCAGTGTGGTGACACGTAAGCACAAATGACACATAGGCGGTGACATGTAGGCGCGATGAAGTGACATGTAGGAGAGACCGCTGAGGTGTCAGTCCAGTCATACCAACACATACTGGTAATGGCTTCCACCTGTCAGCGAGTTCACCATGACTGAATATGGACTCGTAAGCGACATATGGCTGCCACGTGGGCATGATTGATGAGGTGGCTGTCCAGTCGTTCCTCATGACCAATCAGAATGGTCGTAAATAAGGACATACGCAACTGCTGTCTACATTATGACCAATTTGTGTAAATAGATTATGACTTTTTTGACCAAATTGGTCGTTAATTTTTTGAATTAGGACCCTACAAACCAGCTCATGACCAAGTGGGTTAAAATGGTCATAGATCTATGACCAATATTTTGAAAGTCACTATCAAAAGGTCACTAGTTGACATATTTCTTGTAATCCTATGGGTCCATAGCAGTAGCTAGATGATTGTCTCTCCACTTGTGCCATCATGTTTAGATCTTGTGAGCTGCCCTACATGATCAAGATCATATTATTGTAATGCTACATGTTGTGTTTGCTGGGATCCGATGAATATTGAATATTATGTAAAGTTGATTATCAATCTATGCCCTATGTTATTTATGATCTTGCATGCTTTCCGTTACTAGTAAATGATTTGGCCAAGTAGATGCTTGTAACTCCAAGAGAGAGTATTTATGCTAGATAGTGGGTTCATGCCTCCGGTAATCTAGGAGAGTGACAGCAACTTCTAAGGTTGCGGATGTGCTGTTGCTACTAGGGATAACCTAACAATGCTATGTCCACGGGCATATGTATTTGTTTACATTACCCACTTTACTTAATGCAATTATCCGTTGCTTGCAACTTAATACCAACAGGGGACTCGGATGACAACCTGGCGGTGGATTATTAGTCATAGACGCTGTTGGATAACGGTCTATGTATTTTGTCGTAATGCCCAATTAAATATCATAGTAATCATCTTGTCATGTATTTGCATTGTCATGCGCTCACTATTTGTCAATTGCCTAGCTGTAATTTGTTCACCTAACATGTTAATTATCTTTTATGGAGAGACACCACTAGTGAACTGTGGACCCGGTCCATTCTTTTACACTGATTAAAACAACCCGAAACTGCAAACATTGTTCTCTTTCATTCTCTGTAATTTACTACTGTTTTCCACACCATACGTTTAATCCTTTGTTTTCAGCAAGCCGGTGAGATTGACAACCTCACTGTTTCGTTGGGGCAAAGTATTTTGATTGTGTTGTGTGCAGATTCCACGTTGGTGATCGTGTTGCGCCGTGCGAGCCGCCAACAACCTTCAGAAACACTGTTGTTCCTACTGGTTCGATAAACCTTGGTTTCATACTAAGGGAAAACTTGCTGCTGGACTGCATCATACCTTCCTCTTGGGGTCTCCCAACGAACTGGTACGCCTAGCAATCAAGATCCTACATTGTCGGCCCAGTGGAAACCAGGGTACCACGGGCCAGGCCTGCTCAGGCCTACGACAGCCTACAGAAGATTTCACCAAGTCAGCCTGGGGAGGTCTCGTGAGGCAGATTCCCTCGCGAGGGCCTCTCCACGGCCTCGAGAGGGCCTGTCCCTCGAGAGGCCCCTTCTGCAATCGAAATACGGCCAAGTCAGGATGCTGAGGCACATCGCCTCGCGAGACTGCCCTCGCGAGATCCCCTCGTGAGGTCAAAAGCTCTGTCTCCCAGGCAGAGCGCACATGGCCTCTGCGCGCGCCACTCTGCCTCTCCACGGCCTCGAGAGGGCCTGTCCCTCGAGAGGCCCCTTCTGCAATCGAAATACGGCTAAGTCAGGATGCTGAGGCACATCCCCTCGCGAGACTGCCCTCGCGAGATCCCCTCGTCAGGTCAAAAGCTCTGTCTCCCAGGCAGAGCGCACATGGCCTCTGTGCGCGCCACAGAGTGACGCGCGTGACTACGCGCGGTGACGCCCGCGCCGCAGTTGCCTCTTTCGTGCTAAAGGTGGTCAACAAAGCAGCAACAAGCAAAGCGGACTACAAGAATTGCCATTTCCGGGCTAAGGGGACCGTGGCCCGCTACGCTCCAAGCCAACGTCACCGTGGGGCATGGCCCAGAGCTCTGCAGCGCAGGCTTATCGTCCTTGGCCGGTGGCTTTGCAGCAAGGAAGGACGTGCTCTGTAAGGACCCCTCGGATTTACCAGTCCGAGGTGCCCACGTTATGTAAACAGATCACGATCCCAATGATCAGTGCATCGCGATCACATAACCAACAGGGTATATAGAGTTACATCATCCAACTCGATTTGTACAAGACTTACATAAATGGTGGTCACACGACCAAGTCTGCAACCATCGTCATGCAGGACGGAATTAACTACGATATAGCGGAAGCTTTCGGCTAGCGTTGGCCCTCGTCACCACCGGACGCATTCCCACAGAGCAGTTGACCGGTGACACTTAGTTGGCGTAGTCGTCGGCGTACTCCTCATCTTCGGCGTAGGTCTTCTCGTTGAAAATCTGGACATTGGAATATCCAGGGACACAGCCATGAGTACAATTACGTACTCGCAAGACCACCACCAGGCTTAAGTTTTCATGGTAATGCAATAAAAGCGTTTTCGAAAACTGGGATAGCTGCTATATATGACTATAGGGCTTAATTTTCGCAAACGATGCTTTTAGACATAGAGAATACAACATCTCTATATCTTTGTTGAAAAAGGCACTTGGAGATATAATTCTCCTTCTTTAGGGAATGGCAGAAACCATTTCCACATTTGAAAACACTTTTGTAAAACTTTTTCAAAACACTAGGATTGGGATACCCCTTTTTCCTTTCCGGGTTCCGACTGGTTGACTCCCCGAGACCAACCATCTTCTCCCAAAATCCGTACCTCCCAGGTACTTTTCTGAACCTCCTTTTTGTCCAAAACAGAAAACACTTTTCTTCTTTCACCAGTCGCCCAGTGTGGCCTTTGCAACCGTCCATGACCGAGGACTCGGCTATTCGAATAGATTTACACTCTGCAGAGGTGGTACACTTTCACCACAAGATTCGGATGGTCTGCCGTGGATCAACCACGGACTGTACGGAGACAGCATGCACACATCAGACGGCCGATCCTAACTTTCACTATGTCAGTGCTAGTATAAGAATATCCTCTTCGAGTGGGTTTGTTCTCCCCGGCACCGAGTGAGCTAGCCGTATCGATCTGGTTTCCCCTAGCCTCACACCGCCACGACAGGAGACCCACCGTTGCTTCCCGGTGGCACACGAAGTCCACACTTTGTATGCTCATTCCCTTGCAGCATTCGGTTCCGGGGACTCTAACCCCTTCTAGCCAATTGAGGAGTATTCGAATACTAACATCAACAAGCTTCCGCTAGGCCTCGTGCCCATTTTGAGGTAATGTGGTTGTACGGGTTAATTGTTCGGGCGGCAGCAGGGACTTCGTAAACAAACCTCCATCTCCGACTGCTCCCAGCAGCTCGGGTTTTCGCAAACTCACCGAATGCTCCCAGCACTTCGGGTTTTTCACAAAATTCTCCATTTGCTCCCAGCAACATGGGTTTTATAAAAACACTGTCTCACCGATCGCTCCCAGCGACTCGGGTTTTCTTTCAAAAACTTTTCATCCAAAACAAGGCTCCCATCCTAGAGTTCGAGGTGAGATTATAAGGATATACTACTAGAAAATATAATTTTCTTGATAGCGCCTTCAGTAGAAGGTTTCTCAAGTAAAGACTTACTTTTATAAATCCTATTATATACTAGTAGATTTCTCGGCCAAACAATATTTTTGTAAAATAGTTTTGGGGGGGGGGGGGGGGGGTGGCAAGATGCCACAAAGGAAATAAAACATGCATTATTTTATTTTGAAAGCAAAACATGCTTGTAAAAGTAATGGGATTTCAGTAGAGTGGTGAGGTGGCTTGCCTTGCTTAGCAAAGTGTCCCTGATCTGGTTCTGCTTCGTAGACCTGTTCAGTTTCCACGTACTGTTCCTCCTCTTGCGGATCTAATGTACCGGAAAAATAAACGGGACTACCGTCACTCTAAGAAGCGGGTTGACAACAATCTAAAGTAAATAAACAAAACAGCAAGCATTTCAACCACAAACCCCTTCTTGAATAAATAGATCTAAAACAATCCTAATCACAAACATGGCATAAAACAAAATAGTGCAAACAATAGATGCTAAGATGATCACGCTAAAAATTGAGTAGTGGGTGACACTACAATACTTTTAGAATATTTGAACTAGGTCAGTACAAGGTAATTTAAGGTTCTGGACTTGAGGTGGATTAATAATATTCCACAAACAAGTCAATTAGAAATAGTAAATTAAAATAAGACTTTTTAATAGTGGCAATAGTGCTGTTTTTGGGAAAGAATGCACAAGTCCTAAAATAATGCACCTAGAATTAAATCCTTCTACCACAGTACTCCTAGTAATCATACAAAGCTATAGCAATTGGATTTGCATCAAAACAGCACACCAAACAAGAATTAAAAATCCCACAAAAGCTACTGGTCTCAAAACTAAAGAATTAAAACTTCAGTTCTAGGAACCTCCTGCATGCAAGGTTAAATTCTAAGGAAAGGTATTGATTTTATCTTTCTGTAGAAATTGGATTCACTTCATTTGGACATTTCTAGCTCCATCTATTTCAGTTTTAAAGGAATAAACACATTTTTACCAATAATAGTGTACAGCACAAGATATAATTTATTTTTAGACAAATCCAGCTTTGCATGATTAGGACAACACATAAGCATGTAAAAAAAATACTCCTAAGCTATTTGCATAAACATACATAGCACAAACAATTAAAACTAGACACATGCAATTAGCAAAAAAAAAAATATAAATATCCTTTTTCAAGTGTAATAACCCACTGTTTATGAAAATAATTCACCAAGTGCAAAATATAAGCTGGAAATTTCTAACAAGCTAGGAAATGAAAGCTACTACCCATATTTAACACAAGCAATTGGATTTACCCCAAAATGTATTTTCAATAATGAATTAAAAATCACCAAACAGCTACTGTTGTCAATCTTAAACTTAATAGAACTTTAGTTGTACAGATCTCCTGCATGCAAGGATTGTTGATATAGACAGGTATGGTCTCTAGCTTTCCAGAGAACTAAAGTTTGCAAGTTTTGGATCCATAACACTCAAGTTATTAAATAAATAGTGAACACTATACTTTTTACTAGATTAATTCTAGCACAGACATAAAAATATATTTGTGCAAACGGCCAATTCCACGTGATTAAGAAAACACACAGAAAGCTAACAAAATTTACTTCACATCATTTGCATGCACAGATCTACCGCAAATGAATTAAAGCTACCGCACAGAAAACAGCTATGAACAGAAACGAATAAAACTGCAGGAAAATACTAAATGGGCCAGATCTGGCCCAGATCCGAGCTGAGCAAAGTTGGGCCGGCCAATTCGGCCCACTCTGCTGGAGCGTCCTCAACCTCCAGATACACGCACGTACAGCAGCGAGAGAGAGAGAGAGGTCTCGGGAGGGCTGGAAGCTCACTGTGGGGTGGCTGGGAGTTGACGGCGAGATGCAGGGAGGCGGAGGAGGTCAAGGGAGACTCGAAGGTGGCCTCGGAGCTTGCCGCCGTGCTCCCAGTTGATGGCGCAGCCGAGGCGAGCTTCTCCGTTTGTCCATGGCAGCGGCGGCTCCGGTGAACCTGGGACCAAAACAAAAGGTGCATGAGGGGGAGAAGATCAAGGGGGCCTCGGAGGTGCAAAAATGGCAGAGAACGATGGAGAGAAACGCTGGCAAACGCCGTTCTTCTCCGACGGCTACCGAGACGAAAACCTTCTTCTCGAGAGGTGCAGAGGGCTCGAGCTCGGGCTGGCTTCTGGGGTGGAGAGAGGTGATGTGTGTGCGTGGTCTGAGAGGGGAATGGAGGGCAGAGGAGCACGGGGTCGGGTTTTGGACAGGGAGCCCGTTTTGTTAGGGTTTCGGGTGTGGGGGTGAGAGGGAGGGGTGATGGGCACGCCCATTGGCTCTGGAGGGCGGTGGTGTGGGGGACAGAGAGGAGGTGGTCGGGATGGACGTGGCTTGGCCAGTGGGGAGGGAGGGAGTGAGCTCCGGTTGGTTGTCTCCGAAAAGGAGAGAGATGAGTGGAGGAGAGGGTGCTTGGGGGGATGACAGGGGGGCCAGGGTCGAGGTGCTGGTCTCCCTCTTTGTTTCCAGCAGAGAGAGTCGTTGGAGAGATGATAGATTAGGTTTTTAGATGTTTTAGGTGATTAGGGGAGAGTGTGCAGAATTAAATTGGTACCATGTTCAACACTAAAAATTAAGCAAGCAGGGGCTCAAGGATAGATCAAAAGAATTTTTCTAGCAAGCACAGGTGATAGAGAAGGGAGGAGTGCAGGTGCATTGCCCAAAGGGGTCCTGGTTTGCTCAGGGAGAGACGTGCAAAAGTGAATAAAATAACAGTTTTCAGAAAATTCAGACAGTGACAGAAAAATTCTAAGTCCTGAAATGCTGTTATTGTGGTAGCATCAAAACCATCATGGATTAAATGTTTTTTAAGCTCAAAAGGCCCACTAAAAGCTTTGGGGTGCGAGAGATGGTGCCAAGGATGAATGGTGTCCTGATCCATTGGCACAAATATCAAAATGTCGAAGAAACACGGAGGTGACAAAATGGTATTAGATACTGGAGCAATTGGTCACCTTATTATGAAGCACTAAAAACAAGCAAGGATTAGGGATCAAACATTTTAGTAAATTTTTGAGAGGGCTATATAAGGAAAGTAGAGGGGATGTAGGTGATGCTAGAAGTTTTGTATTTCCAAAAGATCAAAAGAAACACAAATGGTGAGGCTCTAGAAATGCTAAAAGTTAACATGAGCTAAGATAGATATGCACTATTTAATAATTAATTGTTTTAGAAATGTTTTAACTCAAACAACCTAAAAAGAGGTAAACAAGTTACAAGCATGCAAAAACATCAAACAAGACTCTATGATTCCAATTCAAGCAATAAACCTTAACTTGATACCAACAAAACCACATGTCACTCACAGAAATACACACTCAAGACAGATAAAATAAGCACAAGTCAAAAAGTTCAAACATACAAACAATTGGATAAATAACCAAACTTATTTGTGAGGTGGTGACAAACATGATCATGGCAAGGTTTTTGGTAGAAAGAAAATTAAACCACTTCTTAGTAATACTTTCCAAAGATTAAATGAGTTAAGAGTTTTGAAATAAGGGTGGACAAAACCAAACATCAGGGTAGAAGGAGTGATAGGAGAAGAGATATGGACCATTTTACTTGTCATGAAATTGATCACAAGGGTCATGTTAAAAGTTGGTGGATTTAATAAGTTGTCATTTAGAGGTCAAGAACACAAACAACAAACCACAACAAGTCAAACAGAGTAAACAAGAGTACTACACATCCATTAACAAGACATTTCAAAAGGTTTTTTTTTTGTTAGTCCTAAATTTTGGGTCTCTAACAAGTAAGTTTATTCTAAGTTCCAAAATTTGGGACGTTACATGCTCTTCTGCCATGGACCAAGCTCATGGACAGCCCCTCCACCGTGCACCGTCCTCCACCTCTGTCGCCATGTGGTAGCCCTTCCCGCCCAAGGGCAAATAAGGGAAGAGGCCCAGGGCTCATATATAAGGGGACGGTGTATGACAAGGAGGGGGGATCAGCTCATTCTCACCCGTAGCTCACTGGTTAGCAAGGAAGGAGAGCAAGAACTCCTCCTTAGTAGCTCCACCATAGCCGTAGCTAGACCCTCGACAAGCACCACTTGTACTGTAACCTCTCCAAGCAGTGCAATACAGACAAGCAGGACGTAGGGCTCTTACACCTCACGGTTGGCCTGAACCTGGGAAAAAGGCTCGTATGTTATCTCTGCCGTGATGTCCCTCAAGGAGCTCGCCGAGCATCGTCGCCGAGGCAGCTGAGGGTTGTTTGATTCGTGTTCAGCCCCTTACTCGATTCCTGACATACGTGAGCCATACCCCTAGTTCCTGGGACTACTCTCCGACATTTGGCGCGCCAGGTAGGGGGCTGAGGCGCGTCTTCAACCTCTCCTTCGCCATGGCCGACACTCGAGCTGAGCGCCTCGCGCGCAGGACTTCAGGCAGGGGCAACACCGAGCCCGTCGCCCACCGCCCGCGCGGCCGTCCGCGCACCAACACCGCTCCAGGGCCCTCCAACAACCCTGAGCCCCGCGTCGAGCACCCAGAGGACGACGACGGTGAGGAGGAAGCTTCCTCCTTGCACCCGTCCAGGGACCCAGGCGCTTCTTCGCAGAGCCGGGCTGCTCCAAACCCGAGCGCGGCCCTGCTCATGGCAGATGAGCTGCTGCGCTACCGCCCAGCGCAGGCAGGCTTCGACGATTGGATCAACCGCATCGCCGAGCTCGTCCACGCCGCTGTGCCTGCTGCAACAGCAGCGCCCTCGTGCTCGCTGGTGCACCACTCTACTGGGCGCGCAGGGGCATAGCGCACGGCGCTCCTCCTCCGCCACCGCCTCCGCCACCTCCTCCAGAAGGACCACCAGCTGGGCAGCCAGCTGGGCCTCCAGCTGGACAGCCAGCTGGCCTCAACCGCGCTCCCTCCCACGCCTCCTCGCCGCATGACTGCATGATCGTGCAGAGGGCGCCAGAGGATGCGCGCGTGGAGATCGAGCGCCAGAGGGACCGCCACAACCGCGCCGTCCAGGAGATCGCCGCTGCAGGGCGCCAGAACCGCCACACGCTCGCGAACGGCGCTGTGGTGTACGCCACGGGCTGTTCTGCGTTCACGCGTGAGCTGCGCCGTGTCGTCTGGCCCATCAAGTTCAAGCCGGACCTGCCTCCACGCTACGACGGCAGGACGAATCCTCTGGAGTTCCTGCAGCTCTACACCGCGTCCATTCCGGCCGCGGGAGGCGACGACAAGGTGATGGCCAACTGGTTCGTCATGGCCCTCAAGGACGCAGCCCTCTCGTGGCTGCTGAACCTCCCCGAGAGCACCATCATCACTTTGGAGGAGCTCTGCAAGTGGTTCGTGGTGAACTTCAAGGGCACGTACGAGCCCGCCCTCACCTACAACGACCTCTGCGCTGTGGGCCAGAAGCCTGGCGAGACCCTCCGCAAGTTCATCCCCGACACGCAGGTCATCTCCGCCTTCAAGGCAGGCGTCACGGACACCAGGATGCTCGAGAAGCTAGGCATCCACGACACCCTCACCTCTGTGGTGAAGCTCTTCGACCTGGCGGACAAGTGCGCCAAGGCTGAAGAGGGCCATCTCTTCGTCAAGAACGAGCCAAGAACGGAGCCTGCTGAGGGGTCCAAGCCTAAGAAGAAGGCCAGCGAGAAGCGCAAGACCACGGCTGTCCTTGCGGCAGAGCCTGACGCCAAGCAAAAGCGCGTGGCTCCTCCAGCTGCTCCAGCTCCAGAGGCCAAGAAGGACGAGCGCCCGTACTGCATCCTCCACAAGAAGCACAACCATGCCACTGAGGACTGCTGGGAGCTCAAGAAGCTCAGCGAAAGCCGCGAGCAGCGCGAGCAGCGCCAGGGCCGCGACGGTCGCAACAACCGCCCTCGCGGGGGCAGGCGCTACAACAACAACTACCAGCAGAACCCCTAGGCGAACGCCGTCCAGCCAAACCAGAACGACAACCTCCCTGACGAGAACCCTGGAGGCTACCAGGCCCCTCGCGGGGCTGCATGCATCCTCGGCGGGGCTCAGGCGCCCAAGTCCAACCGCCACTTCAAGCAGCTCTCTCGCGAGGTCAATGCAGCACTCCCTGGGATTGAGGCGTCCAAGCCCCTCAAGTGGTCGCAGTTCCCCGTCACCTTCGACTCGAGCGACCACCCCAAGTCCACTGTGGCTGTAGGCACCATCCCTCTGGTGTGCACCCCCACCATCAACAACATTGCCGTCACCAAGACGCTCATTGATGGGGGTGCAGGCCTGAATGTCATCTCTGTCGAGACCTTCGAGAAGCTTCAAGTGCCCTACGAGAGGCTTATGCCCACCAGGTCCTTCTCGGGGGTGACAGAGGGCACTACTACCCCTCTGGGGCAAGTGAGGCTCCCAGTCACCTTCGGGACGGAGCAGAACTACCGCACTGAGCTCATCGACTTCGATGTCGCGCACATTGGCCTGCCCTACAACGCCATCCTCGGCTACCCCGCCCTCGCGAAGTTCATGGCTGTCACTCACCATGCCTACAACATCGTCAAGATCCCAGGCTGCAGTGGCACCATCACTATCCGTGGCCAGGTCCAGGACGCCATGCGCTCTGTTGAGCACGCCTACAAGGATGCCGCGACAGCATTCCCTGCTGACGAGGATGCTGTGGAACCCCTCGAGAGGCCCGCCAAGAAGAAGCAGCTGCCTTCTCAGGTGATAGCAGCCATAGAAAGGGTACCTCAGGGCATCAGCACAATCACTCGAGGCGTCAAGCGCATGATGGTTGGTGATGGCTCCGCCAGCCAGGACCACGATACGGGCAGCAGTGTCGCGGCGTACTTTGAAGAGGTCCACCACCTCGAGAAGCGCTTCAAGGGTATGGAACTCAGGACCGGTCAAACCGCGTCAGGATTACCCTCAGGAGATCACCTGCTGGCGTTCCTGGAAAACCGACCCATGGACTGGATGGCAGAAATAATGAAGTACTTGCAAGATGGGGCCCTCCCGAGGATGATGCAGGGGCAGAAGAAGTTGCTCAACAGGCCAAGGCATACTGCGTCGTCGAGGGAAATTTGTACCGTAAGCGCCCCAACGGGGTTGCGCTGCAGTGTGTCCCCACAGAGGAAGGCCGCCAGCTGATCAGAGACATTCACAGTGGAGAGTGCGGCTACCACTCCTCCCCACGCATCCTCGCAGGGAAAGCCTTCAGGAGTGGCGCATATTGGCCCACGTGCTTCTGGATGCGACCGCAGTAGTCATGACTTGCGGAGCATGTCAGTTCCACACCCGGAGGACCCACCAGCCTGCGCAGGGCCTGTAAGACATCCCGCCCTCCTGGCCCTTTGCGGCCTGGGGGCTGGACATCCTGGGACCTTTCCCACAAGCGCTCGGGGGCTACCGCTATCTCTATGTCACCGTTGATGAGTTCACCAGATGGACAGAATTCGAGCCTGTGTGCAACATCCCAGCAAAGTCAGCAGTCAAGTTTGTCAAGAGCCTGGTAGGGCGCTTTGGCGTGCCAAGTCGTGTCACGACAAGCAGCGGCACACAGTTTACTAGCAACCTCTTCAAGTCTTACTGCAGCAACTGGGAGTTCAAGATAACTCTGCCCAGTAGCAAATGCTGATGTGCTCAAAGGCCTCAAGACAAGAAGAATCGACAGCCTCAAGAAGCACGGAAGAACTGGATTGAAGAACTCCCCTCAGTGCTCTGGTCCATCCGCACCACTGCTACCAAGCCTATGGTGAGACGCCGTTCTCCCTCGTCTACGGAGCTGAAGCGGTCCTCCCCAACGAGCTCACGCACGGGTCCCCGCGAGTCCTTGCCTTCAATGAAGCAAATCAAGAGGAACTCGGCAACAACGAGCTGCTACTGCTCGAGGGAACCCGCTGCCGTGCAGCCCTCAGGGCAGCAAGGTACCAGCAAGATCTCCGCCGCTACCACAGCTACCACATACGGCCACGCACCCTCGAGACAGGCGACCTTGTCCTCAGGAGGATCCTCTCCAGGGAAGGCCTCCACAAGCTCTCGCCTATGTGGGAAGGGCCCTACAAGGTCACGCACATCTCCAGGCCTGGCGCGGTGCGGCTCGAGACGGAAGACGGCATCCCCGTCAAGAACCCGTGGAACATTCAGCATCTACGCAAGTTCTACCCGTGACCATGTCACGTCAGGCATTTTTTGTCTCAAGAGGGAGGCTCACGCCATCACATCCCAAGCTTGACAAAGCCTTTCCCTCCTCGAGGGCTACATCATCTGAGCTCTCTCTACAATGCGTCGCCTGGGGCCGCGAGATGCCTCAGCCACTCCGTGTGGAACCCATGCCCAGCCATGGCGGAACTTATCCCATGCTCAGACATGGCGAACTCTATTTTGGCCACGCCAAATGTAATGAACTAATTCATCTCAGCATGAAACTATGTGGCAGCCCTCGCGTGCCGTTTCTGTAATATTGCTGTGGTAAGCAGCTAATTTTCTGCACTCATTCACGCTCATACGTACCCCCATGCGTATCTCGCGAGCGGGGGCTGAGCACGGTGCCTGTGCCTTGGGACCATCCCAGCAGCATCGCAAAACCCAAAGGATCCGAGCTCTGAACTCACGGGCTCGCTCATGCATGTCACCTCATCGCGAGCTCTGAACTCATGGGCAGCTCCCATGCACGTCACCTCACCAAGGACCTTGGTGCTTATTCTCCTTGTGAGACACACATAGGGAACTTATGAGCGCATGTGGGTTATACAACCATGCATTGCTTGTGGGTATGCCTATTGCTCTTACGCAGGAAGACAAGGCTTGGAGATCAGCCACAGGCAGCCTCGAGAGCAAGGGAGCCTCGCCAGGGAGCAAGATGCCCTCCACAGGCAGACGCCTCGCGAAGCTAAGTCCAAGACTTGTTAAATTTCCTTCGCTGGTTTTTGCCTCTCGAGGCCTCTCTCTCTTTTTCCTGCGCCTCTCGAGCTGTTTTTCTCTCTTGCGCCCCATGGGCCGCTTGCATGCCTAAAGGGGGGCTCACGAGCATCGCGTCTCGAGAGCCTTACCTCTCTAAGCCTCACGCACCCCCCGGCCTTGCTGAAGCCCTGACTCGCATACCGACACGGCGGTGCTGTTGCGCTAAGAGAAGGGTCCTGACGACGTAGAGCACAAACGACATGGAAAAGAGATAAAAGCCTCGCGAGAGGTACATAATTGCTCACAACATGTTTAGACAAAGTTCTTTACAAACAAAAGTGCTTAAAAGCCTAAGATAACTTGTGCACAGGCGCATCTCGCCACAGGGCAGTTCAAGCAGAAGGAGCATCTTCGTCGCTCCCCTCGGCATCTTCTTCGCCTTCCTCCTCAGCCTCCTCCTCGCCTTCATCCTCCTGAGCGGCCACCCTCTTGAAGCGCTGGATATAGGCCGCCACGTCAGGCCACACCTTGGCATGCAGATCAGAGAAGTGCTCCTGCGCGACGGGCGCTGTCACAGTCGCGAAGTCGAAGGTGGGCTCGGAGTGCGCGAGGTTGGAGAAGATGCGGCACACGGCAACGCCTAAGAGCTTGCGGCTCTCCTCCTCGGCGAGCTCGTCGATGTTCGCCATGGCCTCCTCCAGCATGGAAAGGAGCTGCTCGAAGAAGGTGAGGTACGCCGCGGCATTGTCATCACCTCCAGAAGGGACAGCTGGAGCATCGACCTCCAGGCGGTCCAGCAGGGCGCGCCCGCGCTTCACCAAGGACTTGAACATGCGCTTGCGGGTGCGCGTCAAGACCTTCTGCGCCGCAGCCTGGTGGCGAGCCTGCTCGACGAGCGCCACCATAGGCTCCACCTGCTCCTGGAGCGAGTGCAGGTCCTCCCTCAGCAGGGCGAGCTCCTGCTCCGCGGCCTCCTTGGCGTCCTTGGCCGCCTGGACACGGCCGGCCGACCGTTTGTTCAGATCCTCGAGCTCCTTGACGCGGGCCTCGAGCTCCTTGCGCCTCTTCGTGAAGCGGTCCTCCTGGGTCTTAAACTTCTCCTTGTACCCCTTGGAGACGCCGTCACGGTAAAGCTTCATCTTGGCGGCGCTGTCTTCCTCGAGCTCTTCTCCTTCTTGGCGAACTGCTCGTTGGCCTTCAAGAGGCGCTCCTTGTACTTGGCCTCGTCTTGGGCTACGCTGCTCTCGCGAGCCTCCAGAGCCTCGAGCCGCGCCGCCTGCTCCCTCTCGACCTGCTCGACCTGCTCCTCCCGCTTGCGCAGATCGTCTTCGCGGTGGGCGAGGTCCCCGCTGCGCAGCTCCAGTAGCTTCTCACGGGCCGCCAGGTCCTGGCGGAGTTTCTCCAGGCCGTTTTTCACCACCTCGGACTCTGCGATGATCTTCTTCTCGAGGTCGCTGAGCTCCTGGTGCTTGGAGGCCCTCTCCAGCTCGAGCGACTCGCGCGCAGCTTCGACGGCTTCGCGGTCCTCCTTGAGCTTCTGGAGGGTCTCCTCCGCCTCGCGGACCACGCTTTCGCGGGTCTCCTTGGCGAAGCGTACGGCCTCCTCGCGCTGCGTCCGAGCCGCCTCGCCCGCGCGGCGCCCTTGCTCCACCGCCTCGTGAAGGAGGTCCCAAGCCCTGTCGAGCTCGGCACGCTCCTCCGCGTTGGCCCGCGCTTCCTCAGCGAGGTGCTTCTCGAGCACACCCATCGCGTCCCTCGCGATACTGAAGACGGAGCTCCGGCGGACAGCGCTCGGGCGCGGGTGCCGCAGAACGACGTCCCACGCCTCGCCGCCAAGCCCAGAGGCATCTGGCCTCGTGGAGGGTCCTCCAACTTCGCGCCGGGGGCTTGGCGCGACCTGCAGCTGCCGCTGGGGGCTTTGCTGCACCTGGGGGCTCCTCTGCGGGGAGGCCTCCCCTTCTTTGGCGATAGGGGCCTCCTGGGGGTCAGGCACCCCCTCAGGACGGGCCTCGGTGCGCTCCTGCACCAAGGGCGTCTCCTGCTGCTCCCCTGTGTTGGGGGCAGCCTGCTCCTCTGCCTCTCTAGTGGCCGCCCCAGGGGCGACCTCTTCATGGGCAGGATCAGATGGAGGGGGCTGCACGCCAGCCTCCCCCATCACGACGTCGACAGGCCCTCTGTCGACGCGGCGGTCTGCTCCGCCTCTTCTTCGATCACCTCCTCCTGCTGCCTTGCAGGGGAGGCCTCGAGCCCTCCTGGCGCCGTCGCCGTCGCCTCTGGCTCCAACTCCACGCGGTGCGCATCCGTGGGAGGAGAAGAGGCCGTGGCCTCTTGTTGAGGCTCCACAGCCTCAGGCGTCCTTGACGCCGTGGCGGAGCCCGAGCTCTCGCCAACCTTCCTGAGCCTGCGCCGCTTCGCCGATGCAGTAGCAATCCTGCAAGAGGTGATAAAATTCCTCAAGAGGGTTCCTCAAAGAGCGATATACAAAAATGCGAGAAGTGAGAAGAAGACTTACTCCTCCACATCGACCCACTTCGTCGCGGAGCGTTTAGTGCTGCGCGAGGGCGCTCGCGCTTCACCCTCGTGAGACGAGCCCTCCTGGGCCCCGGCAGGCCTGTCGTGCGCCTCCTTGGACCTTGGCTCGCGGCGGCGGATCAGGGGCTCGTCGTCGCTCTCCTCCTTGTCTTCTTCAACGCATCGCGAGGGAGCGATCTGGAACGAGTCCCCGCTGCCTGAGGAGATCACCTGAACCTCCTCCTCGGGCGATGTGTCTCGCGAGGAGCTAGAAGCCCCTGTCGAGGGACTGAGCCCTCCAGAGGCACCTCCAGCTCCAGTGTCTACGGCGCTGGACTCCGTCGCCTCTTCATCGCCTTCGGCAGGCATCACCTGCTTAGCCGCCTCAGAATCCTCGCGAGGCCCTGCTTGCCCCTCAGCCAGCACGCCTCGAGGGCTAAACTCCGGCATCCCCTTCACGAACTTGAGCCGTGATTCGAGCTCGAACACGTAGAGCGGCTCGGCGCTGTCGCTCGCTGGCTTGGGGACGTTCGGCGAGGTGAAGAGATTGTCGATGATGCTCTTCGCCTCGTCCCTCGTGATGCTGGCCTCGTGCAGACGCATCCTGTCCTTCGCGCCATTGTACATCCACATTGGCTGCGAATGAGCCTGGAGCGGGGCAATGCGGCGCCTCACGTACTCCAGGGCCACCATCTGGCCTGCGAGGCCGGCCCCGCGGAGCTCCGCCAAGCGCTCCGCCACCTCTTCCTCTCCAGGCCCCGTGAAGGTCTTGCTCGACCAGCAGTTCCTCTTCAGCGGGGGCGCGTCGGGGATCTCGAAGAAGTGGTCCGCCTGCCCGGTCCTGACAAAGAACCACCGCATACGGAACTCCTCCACCTTCTTCTTCACGCTGGTGACGGCCTCCTCACCTTCCCAGGCTATGGGGATGTAGGTGCCGCCCATGCCGTCCGCGATGCGGAAGGAGACGCACCCGGTCCGCTCAGTGGGCGCCGTGTTGCGCAGCGCGTAGAAGATGCGGAAGAGCGCGATGGAGGGCCTGATGCCAATATAGGCCTCGCAGAGGAATGCGAAGATGGAGAGGATGAGGATGGAGTTGGGGTGGAGATGAAGGAGTTGGATCTGGTAGAATTCCAGAACCTGCAGGAAAAAGGCAGAGAAAGGGCGAACGAGCCCCGCGAAGAGGGAATGGCGGAAGATGGGGTAGTAGGTGTTGCGGGGAGTAAGGTCGGTGGTGTTCGCTGGCTTCATCCTCGTGAGGCCCTTCTCGTTGGTCGCCGAGGCAGCGACGAAGCGCAGCTCGTCGAGCTGCGCCTCGGTGCCAATGCGGTACCCCGCCAGCGCGGGCTTGAGGCCCTCGCTCGCCTTGAAGGAGGCTGGCTCCTCCGCCTCGAGGATGGCCTTCCCCTTCGCGGAATCGGCGGCCTTCTTGGGCGCCATTGCAGCAGAAGCACAAGAAAATGGAAAGTCTGAGAGGAGACGAGAGCTCGAGGAGGAAGGAGGTGAGAGCAAAGGATTGCGCAGCGTAATGAGCACCTGCGCCGTTTCCTCCGCCTTTATGGCCTCGCCGAGCCGTTGCCAGGGCGTGGTGGGTCCCGCCAATATGCCTGCAACGGCAGTGGAGAACGTGGGTTCGTGGGAGGCTGTGCGAGCTTGCCAGGTGTCGCAGGCCCGGCAGGCTCCTGTGGGCCCACGCCGCTTCGCCTTCGTCTACAAGCCTCCAGCGTGCCCGTCGTGGGCCCGGGGGCTACTGTCGGCCCAGTGGAAACCAGGGTACCACGAGCCAGGCCTACTCAGGCCTACGACAGCCTACAGAAGATTTCACCAAGTCAGCCTGGGGAGGTCTCGTGAGGCTGATTCCCTCGCGAGGGCCTCTCCACGGCCTCGAGAGGGCCTGTCCCTCGAGAGGCCCCTTCTGCAATCGAAATACGGCTAAGTCATGATGCTGAGGCACATCCCCTCGCGAGACTGCCCTCGCGAGATCCCCTCGTGAGGTCAAAAGCTCTGTCTCCCAGGCAGAGCGCACATGGCCTCTGCGCGCGCCACAGAGTGACGCGCGTGACTGCGCGCGGTGACGCCCGCGCTGCAGTTGCCTCTTTCGTGCTAAAGGTGGTCAACAAAGCAGCAACAAGCAAAGCGGACTACAAGAATTGCCATTTCCGTGCTAAGGGGACCGTGGCCCGCTACGCTCCAAGCCAACATCACCGTGGGGCATGGCCCAGAGCTCTGCAGCGCAGGCTTATCGTCCTTGGCCGGTGGCTTTGCAGCATGGAAGGACGTGCTTTTCTGCCATGGACCAAGCTCATGGACAGCCCTCCACCGTGCACCGTCCTCCACCTTTGTCGCCATGTGGTAGCCCTTCCCGCCCAAGGGCAAATAAGGGAAGAGGCCCAGGGCTCATATATAAGGGGACGGTGTACGACAAGGAGGGGGGGATCAGCTCATTCTCACCCGTAGCTCACTGGTTAGCAAGGAAGGAGAGCAAGAACTCCTCCTTAGTAGCTCCACCATAGCCGTAGCTAGACCCTCGACAAGCACCACTTGTACTGTAACCTCTCCAAGCAGTGCAATACAGACAAGCAGGACGTAGGGCTCTTACACCTCACGGTGGGCCTGAACCTGGGTAAAAGGCTCGTATGTTATCTCTGCCGTGATGTCCCTCAACGAGCTCGCCGAGCATCGTCGCCGAGGCAGCTGAGGGTTGTTTGATTCGTGTTCAGCCCCTTACTCGATTCCTGACATACGTGAGACATACCCCTAGTTCCTGGGACTACTCTCCGACATACATGAAAGTGTTCTTCATTCTGAGGCCAAACTTCTCAGAGAATCACGTAACGTATACCCGCTTTACATAGCAAAGGTAACAAAGCTTATGGGCTTTTTCCATGAAACCCCCGGAGACATGCTCTTTGTGAGATTTGATGACATATTTGACATGTACCACATGAAAGCACTCCACCAATCCATGGTCCGCCTGTTTGTGCTAAGTATGGCGCGCCAGCTCATTAATGATAAAAACCCGGACATCATGATAATCGACCCCTACTACATGTCCAACTGCTTCGTGAACACCACTCCGGGTAGGATATGCGTGACAATGTTCATCGAAGATATCTTCGTGGCGAATAGTACCAAGAACATCTTTCTCATGCCTTACTTTCCCAAGTAAGTCATTACCTTGCCGCCATAACATCTATTCGTACATTTTCATCGTTAACTTTGCATAAGTGAGAATGATGGTCTCTTTTCATTGTTTTGTGTAGTAACCAAGACGGCACACTCATCATTTTGTACCCTAAAGAGTCGTTGGCCATCTATCTCGACGCGGGTAGTGATGAGAAGAAAGACTACAGGCACATCAGTTGTGTTCTCGATGATGCTCTCAACGGTTACTGTTTTCTAAATGAAGGCACCCTAAGAAGAACTAATAATAAGAGAGGCAAGATGGCATTCACCCACAAAGTGGATCTAAACTGCATCAAGAAGGCGGATGGCAGTCCGACAGACGCCTGGTATGTCATCTATCTAATGCAGCAGTTCATACGGAGTCACCGAAGACTAGAATTTCCAGTTGCTATGGATAAATGGTGCAAGGAGCTGGCGAAAACCACAGATGCTGATATCATGCAAGAGTTTGCTCTAATCCAAAAGTCGTTTGCTGCAATAATTGTCAGGGAAGTTTGTCGTGACACGCCACCCTGGTTGTTCTACTACCAAGGTGCAATGCCATCTAACGTTGATCTACAAAATCGCATAACACAACAGTGTGACTACAGGCCATTCCACTCTTTGAATGGTTGTGAACCGTTCCCGCCGAAGCGAATGTCAAAGCCGACCAGATGATCAAGAAGTGAAAGGTGTGTTGTCGGTTTAGTACTCTTATTAAATTAAATTGCCTAGCTCTAGTTTACACCATCTCTTAATTTGTGTGTCGATTTATGAGGCATGCTTTTGAGTTTACACTACTTTATTTTTTTACAATGCCGATGATTAAAATGATGTGGCGTACTATATGAAATTCTGATAGTTGTTGAACCTTGTATCATTCACACATACAAGTTCTGTGCCTCCTACTTGGTTCAACAAGGTTATCAGAATTCCTTGTGTGCTTCCAATAATATTCTAAGTATGAGGCATAATCTTTTTTTGAATCTTGTTTTGGCTAAGTCCTTGTGTGTCCGAATCTAAGTATGAGGCATGCTTTTCAGTTGACCCTATACCTCATATTTACAATGCCGATGATTAAAATGATGTGGCGCACTATATGATATCCTGATAGTTTGTTGAACCTTGTATCATGCATACATACAAGTTCTGTGCCTCCTACTTGGTTCAACAAGGTTATCAGGATTCCTTGTGTGCTTCCAATAATATTCTAAGTATGAGGCATAATTTACTTTGTGTCTACTTTGTTTATTTCTGCACGACATGTGAACAATTTAGTTGCCTAGCTAACATTTCTATTTGCCTTTTGTGTATACCGATGAAGAAGTGGGAGAGTATCTAAGGAGGAGGCGGAAGATAAAGACTTGAAGCCACTGAAAGAGAGCAACAACCGGATGATCGAAACCAACTTCATAGCGCCCTCTCTTAAAAATTGCGGTTCTCTATTTTATATGTGATGTATTTGTGTATGACAACTTTTGATATACTACTATGGTTTGTAATGCATGTGATAATGAACTAATGTATTTGTGTATCACAATTTGGTCATTTGTGTGTGGAATTGTCTATATTCTTGTTGTTTTGTTCGCATGTACACCTGAATATACTGTATTTATACTAAATATACTGCTGGAATAGGATTTTCAAGAAAAAAATAATACCACGAAATACTACCGCTGGCGGACACACAGCCTTACCGTTGGCGGACAGATCACCCAGAACCCCTAACCAGCGACTAGTACCGCTGGCAGGCGTGGTGGATTACCGCTGGCGGACGCTTGCCCGCCAGAGCTGTGGCATCTATCGCTGGCGGGCGCAATGGGATGCCTGCCAGAGGTAACCAGCCTTACCGCTGGCGGACGGCCGCCCGCCAGCGGTAATTATTACCACTGGCGTAATGATCGCTGGCGGGCGCCCGCGCCAGCGGTAGTCCATTTCCGTCCACCAGCGGTAGGCCTTTTCCTACTAGTGTTTAAAGGACCATTAAGAAAAGCACTTTTCACATCCATTTGTTGCAATTTAAAATTATGATGTGATGCATATGCAAGAAGGATACAGATGGACTCAAGGCGAGCCACGGGTGCATAAGTCTCTCCAAAATTAATGCCTTCAACTTGAGAGTACCCTTGTACAACCAATCTTGCCTTGTTCCTCACAACCATTCCATGTTCATCTTGCTTGTTCTTGAATATCCACTTTGTGCCTATAACATTGCGGCAATCTTTTGGCTTCTCAACTAAATTCCACACTTTGTTGCGCTTGAAGTTATTGAGTTCATCACGCATAGCTTCCAACCAATCCGGATCTTCAAGAGCTTCAAAGACTTTCTTCGGTTCCACCATGGAGATATGTGCTTGATGCTCACTAAAGCTTGCCAATTGACCTCTTGTGGTAACCTTGCGACTTGCATCGCCAATGATATTTTCAAGATAATGACTCTTTAATTCCCAATCTCTTTTAAATCTTTCTATATGACGGGTTTCGATATCCTCATTGACATGAGGAATAATCGCTTGATCATCTTGATCATTTGAGTCCCCGTCTTGACCGGAGTGTTGACCTTGATCATCATTTTGCACATCTTCAATAATAGAAGGAGATAGTTGATCTTGGTCTTGACCTTGGCTAGCATCAATAATAGGAGAACGTGGTTCTTGCATAGCAACTTGGTTAACTTGAGGAGGGTCTTGAACTTGTTCTTGGGTTGTGCATCATTTGCTATGGTAGGCGCCGGTTCACCTTGTGATAATGGAGTCTCCACTTGAGTGGAGCTTGGATTTGCTTGACTTGCTTGAGGAGGCTCATGATGGATCTCAATAGGGCGAAAGAAACCAACGCCTATTCTTCTTATTGCATCTTGAGGTTCCCCAATATCTACATCACGAACATGAAATTCCGCCACTTGGGAGCCATTATTCTCATCGAACTCCACACCACAAGATTCCACAACTCTCCCTAAGGATTTGTCGTAGACTCTATAAGTGTGGGATTCGGCACCGTAACCAACAAAAACACCCTCTTGGGATTTAGATTCAAATTTAGATAAACGAACATCTTTGATCTTATAGAAACACTTACAACCAAACACTCGGTAGTAGGAGATGGTGGGCTTGTTGCCGGTAAGCATTTCATAGGGAGTCTCCTTTCTTCCAACATGAAAGAATAACCGGTTAGATGAGTGACACGCCGTGGAGATGGCCTCGGCCCATAAGTAAAGTGGAGACTTAAACTCCGCCAATATGGACCTTGCCATATCCATGAGAGTCCGGTTCTTCCTCTCGGCTACACCATTTTTTTGAGGGGTATACGCAGCGGAATATTGATGACGAATTCCCTCTTCACTAAGAAACTCATTTAAGGTGTAGTTCTTGAACTCGGAGCCATTATCACTCCTAATGACCAATATAGGGACATTGTGTTGGCGTTGAACTTCATTGGAAAAGTCGATGACGGCTTGTTGAGTCTCATCCTTCGTCTTGAAGAAATAAACCCAAGTAAATCTTGAATAGTCATCAACAATCGCCAAACAATATTTCTTCCCACCAAGACTTGGTTGAGGCACGGCACCAAAGAGATCAACACGAAGAAGTTCCAATATCCTCTTTTGTTGGGGTTATACCAACTAGGGGTATCACCAACATGGCAAAACCGGCTAGTCCAGGGTGGCCCGCAGTGGTGGTTAAGACTTTGCCTGCCGGGCGGCCCAGTTAGCTGGCAACTCAAGGTAGGCCGATGCCGGCAAGACGGAGGCCCAAGACCGAAGCCCAAGAAGCCATCAAGACTTAGGCAGTAGGCGGCATACTTGCCGGATAGGTTTAGGACTCTGTATACTTGCTGGATACGTTACAACCTTGTACCCCTGCGTCTGGCTGCCTATATAAGCCGGACCAGGGACGCCTCTAGGGCATACTTTTGTACTCATTGTAACCTGACCAAGGCGATTGCCATTATAGTGAGTTATAGCAGCACGTAGGGTTTCGCCACCGTTGCGAGATCCGAAGCTCGGTAAACTGCCTTGTTCAATCCCGACCTCGACGACGCTCCCTTTTACCCCCTCGGTTAACCAGCGGCTAGAGGACCCCCGTCTCCTATCTACGATGCCGATACGACGACAGTTGGTGCCCACCGTGGGGCCAAAGGCGTCAGGCGTCACGTTCCAGGCCGAAACGATTGGCGGCATCGGCGACACCATCGCCGTTGGCTGCACTGCGCGAGTCGGATCTACCGGCTACGTTCAAGATGACGGAACTTGGGTGCCGGCAAAAGATGGCCTCATCGCCTACACCCTGGTTCCCATTGGCGGCTTCGAGTTCTTCATGGGGTTCACACCGGAGGCGTTGGGATTCCCCAGGAATCACACCGTTTTCGGGCCCACCCGCCACCCGGAGTTCGACTACTCGCAAGACGAATCTGAATCTGCCTCCTCCGCGGAGTCCGCGGATTCAGATCTCCACTTCTGTGGAGTTGCCGGCGTGGGATCCGACTCCCAGCCGAACAGCAACGATCATGAATCCATCCTTCCTGCACTGCAGGACGATGCGATGTCAGATGCCGGATCTAGAGATACCGTTCAAGTCAACGTAGACTCTGATTCCGATGGAGAATCTGTTAGCATGTTCGAACAAAAAGTTCAAAAGTGCTTCCACGCACCAGAATCACAGCCATCTGAGGTGGCAAGTTCAACCATGCAGCAGGCTTTCGTGGCTGGTGCTACCAAAGTGGATCCGGCAAAAACAACAGATCCTGTTGTTGACGGCACTCCGACTGCCACCTTGCCGGACCAAGAGCCCCCGCCGGCTCCCATGAAGAGGACACATCTGGAGAGAGGCGGATGCAGCAAAGATGCCCTTGACGATGCAGAAAAGGCAACCTTGGCGGAAGTATTACTCACGCCAATCAACGAGCAAACTTCGTTGGCGGACCTGGAAAAACTACGTTTGATTCTCGTCAACCAAACCAAGAATCTCCAGGCACAACACGACGAGGTCTTGAACTTGCTGAACGAGGCCAAGGCGGAGCAAGCCAAGCTTACCGCCAAGAGGAACCTCTTCACCACTACACCGGTGGCCAAGGTCAAGCCACCAAAGAAGAGCACCCTGCAGAATCGGGATCCGCCTCCCACGGAGTTCAAGTCCCCTGCTCAGAGACTTGGTTTCGAGTGGGCGTCGGCTCCGCAGCGAAAGGGCAAAAACGGAGATATTGTTCTAAGCACACCTGTCCTTAACACTGCGGCCGCCTTGGACATCCTCAACAACGACGACTACGACAAGGACGAGAAGATCTACTATGCCTCTACTCTAGCCTACAAGGCTTTGGAGCAGCAGGCACGGGCTGATTCACGCGCCAGTCAGGTGGACGCACGAGGTGGACGACTGGAGTCAAAGTCTAATGCCTGCATAGCCGCTGCTGGCGGCAACCCCAATGACCCATCCGGCTCCAGTAGCCATGGTAAGGGGAAGGGTAAGGACAAACACAAGGATAAGGAGCCTCGCAAATCGCCGCCTCCCAGGAGACATCGCGATGAGGCCTCCCACACCGGCAAAAGGCAACAGGACCCACCACCTCCGCCGCCTAGAAGGGAAGGCGGGAGCAGAGACAATCAGCAGCCGCCAAGGAGAGGCGGCAACCGTGACGATCTCCCTCCGCCAAGGAGGAGCAGAGACCGCACAAGATCCCCACCGCCACCGCCTAGGCGCGAAGGCGGGAGTCAGGGACATAACAATGAGCCTCGGCATAACCGGGCCACGCAGGACGAGCCTCATGGTGACAGAACCAACAGACAGCTCGCTCCAGAAGACGCACGACTTCGTCTAAATGACATTCAGGCTGGAAAGGAGGAATCATACCTCGGCCCCGCGTGCTTCGGCAACGCCATCCGCAGTATCCGCATACCACGTGACATGACATCAGTGTCAAAAAGTTGCCAACGGTATAACGGAGCTGACAAACCCAACTCTTGGTTGTCGGATTATGCGTCGGCTGTCGAAATTGCCGGGGGCAATGGCTTAGTTGCCGCACGTTTTCTGCCCCTTATGCTGGAGGACACAGCCAGAAGCTGGATTGAAAACTTGCCGGAAAAATCTGTCCACAGTTGGTTGGATATGTAGCGGGTTTTCACCCAACACTTCCAGGGCACATACAAGCGTCCAAACACATACACTGATTTGACGCGCTGTGTGATAACCCGAATTTTTCGGCTTATCATTTATTTCGGTTAAAATAAAATTTGGTTTCTAATTATTTTGTTTTGCTAAGCTGGTATTAAAATCTTCATGCATGAAAAGAATTAGAGGAGTGTGGCGACTGACTTGTTGTGCATGACCAAGTGACCAATGGTAGTACTAGTACATGCAAGCGATCGTACGAGTGTAGTACTAAGGAAGCTAGCTTAATCAGGAAGGATCGAGCTACGTGGCCGTATGTAGGTGGATTAGTCAGCATTTTGCCTTGTCCTACGTGTACCTGTGCATGGCAGTCAGCCTGTGGCTGAATGACACGTTGATGAGAGACCTTTGACTCAGCTGGAGGGCCAGCAGCTAGACGTTGCTTCCGCCGTTCGAAAGGTCACAACGACTCAGATATTTCAGTCAGCGTTTCCTTAGCTTCGTCGAAGGAGCCAAGCGACGGGCGGCACCTGAAGATATTTTGGGCCGGCGACCGACGATCGTCTTCTATAAATACCCTTGCCATATCCGCTGCTGCTGCCGTGTTTTCCTCCTACACCTCAAAATCGATCCAGTGAAGGATATTTAGCAGAGTGAGATCGAGTGAGAGAGAGAGGCTACGACGAGCTGGTGTGTATATCAGTGGAGCTGAATATAATCGCAAGGAGACGCAGCTGGAATACGGAGAGGAAATTAGAGAGCGACGCCGGTGCGATGACACCGGTGCTGGCGATGGTGGTGATTCTACCACACGGCGGCGTGAGAGTGGCAGAGCTCGCTGGTTGCGTTGGAGCAGGCGATTCAAGGACTTGGCGTCTTATGTTGGTGATGTTCTTCATGGCGTTCTGGTGTTTGAGCTCGTATCTGTTCAACATCGTTATTATTTGAAAGCCGTGGCATAGCTAACTGAGGCAAGCATTTCTCACATCTCTCATATATTTTGTAGACTATGCTTTGATTGAATATGTGATACCCTGAGCGGTATGAGCTTTGTGTTGATATACGGGGCTAATGCGCTGGTGTCGTTACGGTGATGGATCCGTAGGAGCCACCGGTACGAGCCGGGCTTAGCACGTATTTCTGACATGCGAACAAACTGAATGTTTTTATAAAGAAAACTTGGTGTTACGAAGGTGATCGCATTGTACCGGTCACAGTACAGGTATGGGACTGTCTGAGTTCTCCGCGAGGGGCGGCCCTTGAATGGAAAGTGTCGGTGATGGATCCGTAGGAGCGACCGACATGAGTAGGCCAGGGTGTCCGGTGTCTGAGCGGGTAAAAGGGCTCTGCTCGTTCTGGAATCCTGTGTGGTTCTGGGCGAGGCTGTCGACGTCGGAGTACCCCTCTTAAGAGTGTAAAAGCGTAAATATTTACCCCTGTGATTCCCGGGTAGGGAAACTCACTTTCATGTGTGGCACCATGCTTTTTAATCTGCCTAATTAATTAACCACACAAATGATTTAATGGTATTTGGCAAAACCTAGTGTATTTTACAAATTATATGAAAGTGGATGAATTGTTTGCTGAGTATGATTTTATCGTACTCACCCTTGCTTCCTTTGTTTTTGTATGATCAGAGTTCGCAGCGGAAGACGTGGTCATCCGAGGAGTAGGCTGGACCAGTTGGGTGGGAAACGACTAGAGAATCTAGTTATTCTTGTAAATGTAATAATCTTGTAAAATAAGTTAATTGAGCTGTTGAGATCCACTGTGCTGGTTTATCCTGCTTTCTAGCCTTGCGCGTGTATAGGCTTTCGGGTCTATAGGCGCGCGGCGGCTGTCATTCTACCGGGCCGGGTCTCGGGGCGTGACAGTTAAAGTGGTATCAGAGCTCAAGGTTTAGGTCACGCTGGGATAAATGGGTAGAACGTTAGTTTAGTTTTGTGACTAACTTTTGATGCATGTTTTTCTTGCTCTAACATTCAGTTAGTTTTATTAGTTTTGTGTGGTTTGTTTGCATGCAAAATTCTTTTGTTTTGATTTGTCAAAAAATGGAAAATTAGTTTTGAAAGAAAAAATTGTTTTTGAGGAATTTCGAGGACGAAATTCTTATAAGGTGGGGAGGATGTGATAACCCGAATTTTTCGGCTTATCATTTATTTCGGTTAAAATAAAATTTGGTTTCTAATTATTTTGTTTTGCTAAGCTGGTATTAAAATCTTCATGCATGAAAAGAATTAGAGGAGTGTGGCGACTGACTTGTTGTGCATGACCAAGTGACCAATGGTAGTACTAGTACATGCAAGCGATCGTACGAGTGTAGTACTAAGGAAGCTAGCTTAATCAGGAAGGATCGAGCTACGTGGCCGTATGTAGGTGGATTAGTCAGCATTTTGCCTTGTCCTACGTGTACCTGTGCATGGCAGTCAGCCTGTGGCTGAATGACACGTTGATGAGAGACCTTTGACTCAGCTGGAGGGCCAGCAGCTAGACGTTTCTGTTAGGAAATATTAGCGTCAGTTTTAGGCTAATATAGCAGTTAGGATTTCCTTAGGCAAACTGCCTGCAGTTTGCGTTGGCCGTACGCTAT